>JAVKLA010000008.1:2212345-2343959 GCA_034782735.1 Sagittarius serpentarius
ATCAACATTCTTCTCATACCACACTGAAAACACAGCGCTGTACCAGCTACTAGGAAGACAATTAACTCTATCCCAGCTGAAAGCAGGACAGACCTAAATACAGATCTGATTTGCTTCCATGACAGAAGACTAGCTAAAGCTTATGGAAATGCAATACATTATTTCTGCAGTCTGCATGCACAAGTCTAATGCTACAAAAGGCTTTCTGTAGTTGTAAATAGTGGAGGCTGAAGGAAATTTTGGATATAATCAAGGTATAATCAGGAAAAAAAGAAATGATTTAGTGAATGGGCAGATTTTACTGGCAAGATTTTAGTGTGTGTGCAATCCATGAGTACAAGGTTAGACAGTTGACCGGGAATTCCCAGTTGACCTGAAGAGCTGAGTATCACTGCGTATCCTCCCCGAATGCTGCCGCTGAGCAAAGCACCACAAATTCCCATCATGGAAGAGAAAAAAAATGCTAAATCTGTTTAGCAGATAAACAAATGTTCGTTGGAACATTCATTTGGCCCATGCCTGTGGAAAGGAGAACTTCCCCAGTGAAACATGCTGAGAACACTGGTTGTCCCTGTCATGGTATCTTCATGCTAATTAAGTCTGGATGCAATTTCTTCAACTAATCTTAGCCATCTATGGGTTAAACGCATAAATCTAAACTCGCTTTGCACTCAGTAGAGGGAAAGATGCTCTGAAGAAGGCAACTAATCCCCTCTTTGGACAGTGGTTTGAGAGTGCAGTGTCACGATCAGCCTAAGTCTGTATGAGATGTGATGCTACTGACATGACTGACCCCAAGCTCCCTCCTGTCCCCAGCCGAGCATCTGTGCTGCCTTCCCTGTGATGGGTCTACCAGTCCGACAACATCTCCTTGAGGTGTATCTCTGTTCTTTTCCTTTCCTCCTACAAAAGAAAAACATCTAGCGTTCACCAAGCTGATTTGACTCGACTCGTGATCAGCATTACCAACACTGGAGACCTGGCTGGGGCTGAGCATGGGTTGGGCAGGATTACAGCAGCACAACAGGCGTGGGCTGGTAAAAGGCGATTGTGAAACTTCAGCCTCCCATAAACAGGATGAATATCCGTTTGGATTTTCCTGTTTCTTTCCTGTAATTACAGGAAACGTAGATAGCTAATGCTTAGAGGGTTGAAGTTGGGTGAGCGTAATCTTCCCCTTTGACTGGGAAAGTAAGAATAACTTGCTATGGAAGTACCACAATACTTGGCTTAATTTTTGTACAGAAAAACATCCAAACTACACTTACATTCGCTGCCAGAAAGTTAATAGTGACAGAGGTTTTTTAGGAAGCTATGAGTAGCTGCAATGCATTTACTGGGAATTTATCCAATATTTGTTTCCAAACATAAATAGGCTTTTCTGGTAGTGTATTAAAATAAATATTTATTCTTTTACATGAGCTTTGTCTCTCTCTTCTAGTCTTCATCGTTCCATTCAGTTCTCGTTCTTCCCTTCATAATCTCTAGCAAATATGTAAGATCTTGAATAGCAGTGTTGTCTTCAGGTAAAACTATCTAGGTAACCTGAGAGCCCAGCAGCTGAACCATCCTTTACTTATATTTTTCCCGAGGGAGAGAAAAACTAACAACTTCTTTTCTAAGGAGTGGTAAGATCCAGCCTGCCTAACTTAGAGATCAAGCTGGTTCTCAAAATTTAGGCAAGTAGTGGGACAGTGCGTCTGAGGTAAATGCCTCAGGTTGCCACATAATCAATGACAACTTATTTAGGTAGATGGTATTCTCCTCTCTAATCATTTGAAGGCATCTTCCACTCGTCACTACTTACACAGGGGAAATAGGCATTAGTTTTAAGAGACTAGGAAGGAATTTATCATGCCAAATGAATATCTAAGCTAGTCATCCTAAAATCTGTTATTATCCATGGACAGGGATATGCTGAAGGTGCAATTCTCCTCTTCATTTAGACATCTAAAATGGGTCAGATGAGCAGCATCCCGACTGTCTTTATTTTTCTCCATGAAAAAGGGAGTCTCAGGCAATTAGTTCAGGTACAGACATCTATACTTTAAAGCTATAGCTTCCAAGGCTAAGCTTACTCTCACCTTAGTTATTGAAAATTTATATCCATGACATATGCCCAGTTTAGGGGACTAGTTGTCCCTGCCCACCTGGGACTTTCACGAGATCACATCTATGTGGCTTCTCCGAGGTCTGCAAATGGAGGAACTTCAGCTGTAGCCTTTCCCTTGGTTTGTATAGGTACAGGATCCGTCTTCTTTGCTAAGCTGGCTGATTTCACAGAAATTATAACCAATTATAAGACAGACCTGTACCTAGAGATAAACATCTACAGCAACACAAAGTGCATTTACTGTGTGAGGGCAATACACATCTGAAAATTTCAATTAGACTTCACCGAGGGGTACCAAAAGTGCAGTATGAATTGAAGCCCTAACATTGCAACTGGGCTTTCCTCTTAACTTCAGAGACACAAGATTAAGTTAATAGTGAAGAGGATATTATCAATTAGCATGTACAATAAAGTGACTCTTCAACTTAATTACCTGCAGTGTTATCCAAATTGTAAGAGATGCATTAGCAGTACATACTTGTCTCCAAAACAGACTATTCAGTTTCTCCAAAAGCCCATTGAAACTGAGGTTAGAATACCTTCACGACACTTTTCCATGGCTCAGAAAACTTGGCATCAAAAATAAACGTAGCCCCCTTTTTGCCAGTCAGATTGATGCCAAATGATCAATAATGTCAAGTCAACTCTTCGAACAGAAATAGAACAGGCTGCATTTGTCCTGCTTGGGACAAGGCATGACCAAATTTTCCCATGACTAACAAAAAACCATGGTTGGTAAAACCACTTTATAATTAAAAAGGCACGTTCTCTTTTGTTCCGTTCTTCCAGCATAGTTATTAATACACATCCATTTCTCAATTCCTTCCTGGGAATAGAACAGCAGCTTAAATGAAAGTAGCTCCATTGTATTTCTGCATTGCTTTGCTTTGTCTTTATTCTGTTCTGGTGACAAGTTCACTTGGAGGTTAAGGCAGACTAATCGCATTAACTGTAAGCTTTAACACTAAGGAGTGGTTAGATGCTATGATTTTTCTGGTGATGAAGCTGACTAAAGAAGTTCCTGCCTCCTCTCAAACCCAGCTACACATGCCTATCCTTTGGAGGCAAACCAGTCCCCCCTTCTGAATCTTGCTCAGATAGCCCTGATATATGTATGTTTATGCTCTAAACCGGATCAAGAAAGTGATCCAGATTCTGACAAACTGTTAAAAACTGTGTTGTGGTTTTTTTTTAACTGTCACTAATTCTGTGTTTACAGTCAAATAAGGAATGTGTATGTTCAGATCAACACCAGGCAATTAAAGATCACGTACGTTCAATGAAATGACAAACAAGATAAAAGGCAAACCCATAGAAGCTTGATAAACTTTTGCTTTTTATTAGCTAGGCCAGCCCTGGCTTTCCTTCATTCTGTTTTTAAAGAGAGCATAAATGATTTTTTCCAGCATAAAAAGCTATCATTTTTCCCATTTACTCATGATAGGTGTGGAAGATGTTGTGAGTTACATCCCTTTGATGCCTCTGTGTCTTCCTGTTTGATGCTGAGATTCAGATAATCTTTTGACAGCTACTTGCAGAGAATTTGCTGGGATTAGCAACCTAGCAGATATGAGGTACTTTTATGAGCTAACAAGAAAAGAACAAAAGTGTGTGGTCTTTTGGGAACAGTTAGTTTCATTTGTGCCGCTGGATATGCAACACAGCAGTGAGGGTCATATGCAACTTGCTGACATTTGACTGCAAGGCTTTTCTCAATGCACACCCATCTTTTCTGATCGAAGGTCCCCACTGGTTTCATTCTCATCACTAGACAGCTGTACTTGACCATAAAGTCTGCTACAAAGAACTCACTTTGTACCTCACACTGCCTAATTTTCAGCTTCAGGATTCCTCAGCACCTTCCAAGCAACTTCAGCCATAGCAAACTTCTGTTTGCTTTTCATCCAGCTTCTGTCTTAGCAAGGATGTTGTGGTGGGTGGAGCAGTCCTTTGAAGGGAGACTGGGAAGCAGGACACACGCAACAGCTTTCCTGCGCATAGACATTTTCTTTATCTACCAGTTGGACCGTCCCTATCTTTTCCATTCTTTAGACAACTTTTCAGGCAGCTTCAGCTGTGAACAAAATGTCAGCACATAGTTCTTTTAGATAAGGTGTTTGATTAGAAATTTCTTGTGTAAGGGAAAGAACCATTTCTTTCTCTAGGACAGTGGAGTCCTCTTTTTTTTTTTCCAGGGGTGAATAGAAATTACAGTGCTACGTATTTTAAAGCAAAGAGGTTTTTATACATCCTATGTACCTGGCCACCCAAGTTAAATTAATTTGAATTATGCAGCAAGAAAGATAGAGAGATAATGGTTCAGATGGACAGCCATTGTAAACTGTGATAGCTCAGGGGTTTCATGGCCGCAAGACTTGGTGCAACAAGAATCCTTTCCCTTTGGAGGAGGTACACTTTGAATTTTATCTTCCATCTGTGGTACTGTGCTACACAAGCTTCCCAAACTCATATAGACCTTCAGGAGAATGATAGAACTTAGCAGTTCATCTATCTTTGTTTATCACGTACCAAAAGTATGTTTCTTGCCTTCTTTTAATAACACTTGAAAAGCAATCTTTGTCAATGATCATTAGAAAAGCCTATACAACTCATAACCTCCTTTATTGCCTGCCATTGTTAGCTCCCAGCCAAACTGGGAATATTAAATTGCATCTCCATTTAGTTTTAAATCAAAAGTGAAATTTTGAAGTGCTTTTGTTAATAAGTAAACTAGCTAACTGGGTCCATAGTCACAGGAAGCTGAAGCAGGACATGATTTCACAAGTTTCCCTTTCCTTTTTTACTGGTAAATCTTAATCATAACCCAGAAGGCCTGCGTCCAGTAATGAAGAGAAACTCCAACCCCAGTCTTATTCAGCTCCTGGAATGTCTGTTAAAGTGGCTAACAAGGGGCCATACAGATAGCTGTAGGTCTTAATTTCTTGCCATTACAGAGGAATATTTTTCAGTAGAAATCAGCCTTAATACAACAATTTTGCATTCCAATCAGCATGACCAGAGTGTTCCTCCTCACCTGGCTGTATAGCAAAATATCTGATTGGTGGTAAAAAGCTATTAAGCAGTTAAAAATAGTAGTTCTTACGCTATATGACTCACACTTATTTTTATATGCTCTCTAACTTTCCTGTAGTTTGTAGATTGATTTGCCGAAGTGCTACATTTGGAAAATTTCATTTAAGCAATCTCAGGTTGAAGTGACTGGAAGTTTTACTCAAATGAAGACTGCACTCCCTGACTTACTCTTCTGCCCTAAAAACAATGAATAGCCTCCACGCTTAATTATGGCCTCGATGAAGTCTAGAAGGCTATGGCACAGACAGTGCTGTCTTGATCTGTCTGTAGTGTAGCTCTTTGACAAAGAATTAGACAAAATCAATTTGGTATGCCATGGGCCATGGATCATTTATTTTTCTGATCTTCAAAAAACAGTCTAATGCAATGAAGATTTACAATAAGATTTATGCACATTAAGATAATACTTCCCTACAGTCTTCATTTCCAAGCTTTCATAGTTTTGTCAGTCAATTTAATTCAACATCATAACAAAAGTAAGTCTAATTTTCTTGGCTTTTAGCACACCTTTATTTTGAGCAAATCAAGCTTGTAATAACAAGAATTAGAGTCGTAGACTAGCAGTGCACAATAACAGCTGAATCTCCCAGGGTAAGTAGTCGTCTTTCACAAAAGGTGCATTTATTTATCTTCATTAACGGATAGAAACCAACCACAACAGATCACACTTGAGCATTTACTTGTCTAGCTTCCAATTTACATCTCTGGCTCCTTTCATCAATTAAAAGAGGGGTGTTAACCCCTTCCGTTAAAGTTGCTGAAGACTTTTCATTTCTTCCTAATTTTTTAGTTACTGATAATTTTCAAATGCTTCCATTTCTAGAACCCCCCCTTTGAGGACCCAGTGGAGCATCGCTCCGGGCTTATGCAAGTGTTGTTCTGTGGAATCAGATAGTTAAAAGGTAAAAATGAGTTAAGTATTTCTTTTCTGCCCTGAGGGGGTAGAAGAAGAGAGACAGGAAAAATTGATGAGGCATTTTTTAGTTTGGGGAGATTTAAAAAGGGCTTATGTTTTAAGCAGCTGGATATGAAATGATACGACATGAGTGAAAAGGCTTGGGGCTGTAAGTGGAATTTGGCAGGGAAACAGCATCTGCTGAAAAGAAGCATCTATGCTTGTTGTGCGGGGAATTGGTTTCATTTGACTATAAGCCTTGTCAGATTGTGAGCTGTAGCTGTAAAATATGCAGCTTTTAAAATGTACACTGCACACATATGCATGGCAAAGTTAGCTACATAATGAAAAATCTAGTCAGGTAAATTGCTGCAATTCAGTGAAGGCTTCTTGAAAAAGGTATCTAGCAAGCCTCGTCAGGTGCTAAATGACTGCTTGTGCAAAAGAGGGTTCCTGCTGACTTAGTAAGAGACATTATGCCGCACTTACACCTCCCAGGGATGCATTGCTTGCTGGCCATTGTCAGGGCCAAGGCAATGGATGAAACAGGATTTTGGTCCACTCTGTGTGGCAATTCCAATGTTTCTAAGAACCTAAATTTTACCTGAAACTGAAAAGCTGGTATACAAACCTGGGATCTCCTAGGCAAAGCTTACTGCACTAGAGAATGCAAAGCACACTTGGTGCCTCTGGTTTCATTAGATTAAGCTGTGAGCATTGTGCCATGCCACAAGAAAGCCAGTGGGCCAAGACCACTGTTAATTTTCATATCAGTCAGTACAAAGAGACATTTTCCTTTTGCAGGCCAAATTCCCAGCTGAAGGTTCAAGGATGCCCTTTCGTGCCTCTTTATTCTGAGTCTGTGGAAGAAGCTGCCCATACAGCTACTCAGTATTGCTGCTGCCTACCACTGTGCATCAGCTTCCACATCAATTTTGCCGTGATTTTTGACGTCATTCTGCAAATCTCATCAGAAACAACAGACTGGGCTATATTCATAGGGTACGATCAACTTTTGTTTAAAAAAGATAAGAGTCTATGTCAGATGAAAGAAACAAAGCTCTGTAGGAGCTGTCTGTAGGAACAGGAGTCTTGTCATCAAAGCTATTTGAGAGGTCAGTTCCAATTGAAATTATATCTTAATATCACAAATTCCTATAAATTTTATCTGGGCAAGAAAAAGCAAAAGCTTTGTATTAATTATTTTTGTGATGACTCAGCTCCTTTTGCTTGTTTCTTACTTAAAATAACTGCTTAAGTGCAGTCTACTTTGTGTTGCATATGCTTTCTCTTCAATATCCTTTGCCTGCCATCAGATTATGTTCAAGTTCTAGCCAAAACATCTGCAGAAAGTTCATACTCCTGAGAGCACTAATCTCAATATTTACTTGGTTATGCACTCATACTAAACATCCCCAGCTAATACAAAAGACAATTAGTTTGCTGATTCATGGACTCTTTTTCTTAAGTTCCAGCTAGGAGCAATAAAAAATAAGGCTAAATGTGCCTTTGAAAAGGCAGTCTGGTTTACAAGAAAGCTTTGAGCTGAATTACAGATGGCTATTGGCGATTAGCTTCTTGGTTCAGCACTGGTGCAAGCTTCTCATCTGGGGAGCTGTTGAGTTTCTTGCAATGTCTTCTCGAAGCCCGTTAAGGAGGGTTGCCCCAGGGAGCCCCGCAGGCACCCAGCACCCACGGTGTTATGCAGGGAGTGCGGTCAGGCTTTGCTTGAACCCAAATGTCTACCACAAAACAAAAAACAAACAAACAAACAAAAGGCACAGGAGAGCTGGTCTTGGGTGGAAGATACCTGTTTGGGTAAGAATCAGCACCAAGGGCTCCTACTGTATTTGGAAAGCTGCTCATTTAAAAAAGAAAAACTTTGAAGAATTAGTCATCTGAGCCCCTGTGTATTTCAGATCTGCAAAGCAAGCAGGGCACCATGCCATGTTTCCCTCTCCCTGGGACTTGTTTCAGGAGGCTGATTCCGAAAGAGCTGTCAGCCAGCCGTGCTTCTTAGCAGTGATGCTGAGGCTTTCAGTCAGGAAAGGAGGTAGGAGGCATTTAAATCACTGTCTCGGGCTGCCAAGATCAAAGCACAAGTTGCACATTTTTAAAAGCGTAACGTGGCAGAACATCTAATTGCTGTAGCACGGCAGTGCAGCCAGTGTTAGGAGTGCAACACATGAGTGGCCTTTGCATGGGACATGGCTGGTGGCACCAGCAGGAGCTGCCTACCCCAGTGGGGGAGTGAAGGGGGAGAGCCCCGGAGCTTCCTTTCAGAGGGCTGGACCAGGATAATGAGACTGGCACTGAGCAGGGGGAAAGAAGTCAAAGAAGGGGAAGAGAAACATCCCCGGGTTGCTCTAAGGATCTGGAGAAGGAGCAGGCGACTCCGGCTTCTGGCCTTTCACAGCGCCATTAGCTCCTTAAGGATTCATGCCTAGAAATTCTCAGCCGTCAGAGGGCCCAAGAAGAGGCTTGGTATGGTGCCCGCTCTTAACTCTGTCATTACAAAATTCAACTGATTGAAATTGCGGCCGACACAGGGAAGAAAACAGGGTAATTAGGCAGCCATGTCACTACTCTTGTTTAATTTGTATTATCGAAGCAGCTAGGAACAGGAGGCACTTCTGTGTCACTGTGTGTTACACAAATACAGAACAAAGGCGGTCCCTCTCTTCACAACCTGTTATCTTAATATCCACAGACAAGAGACCTTAAAGAAACAACGAAAATGTTGAGAGGCGTGAGAGGTAGCAGGCCAGGCATCTCCCCAGGGCCTGCCTGTGCTGAGGGAGGGAGGAGGAAGAGGGGGCTGCGGAGGAGGAAGGCACACACGGCCTTTGCCTGACACAGCAGAACCGCTGAAAGGAAGAGACGACAAAGTCATGGGTTTAGGGAGAAAAATCCTTGCGGTGATGTTCTGGTTGCACGTCAGCAGCACAAGGTGACATTTGTCATCGCTGTAGCAAAAGCTGTTGCACCGGCTGAGACATGGGATCGTAACGCTGGCAGCAAGTCGGCAAAACAGCCAGGCCACGTACCGGTGCATCCCAGGCAGTCCGCGTCAGCTCTGAGGAGCAGAAAGACGGGTTACAAATAACGGCAATGTGCTGTCACTGGGGCCAGGCAGTCAATTGTAGCCGTAAGTGTTTGCTTGGGGGGCGGGGGGAAGACTACAATTCCCCCCCCACCCCCCCGCCCTAGGATTTAGAGCTTGTCAAAGGTGTCAGTCTGACAGTCCTGGAGCCTGAAGTCCCCTCATTATCCAGAGAACAGGTGCAGCACGGGAGGCAGCAGGACAGGTTTTCCAGCGCTGATCTGACAAGCCTGCCTTTAGCAGCAAGGTGCCGGTTTTCTGTGACAGATAAATTGTTGATCTCCTGATGGAGTCTGCAATTTGTGGTGGTAGGAGCCGTGGGGTTTGGAGAGCGATTGCACTCTTGTTGCGAGCTGAGTGGAGGCAAACCGCCCACTTTGGATAACCTGAGTGAGAACTCAGTCAGAAGTAGTGCGTTACAGTCAAGACCCGTTACAGTGTAATTTAAACCAGGACCTCACAGACAAAAAATTAGGGTCCCCACAGACAAAAAATTAGGGCCCCACTTCAGCATTTTCTCACCAAAGTTCTGTATGTTGGCTTTCAGACCATTGAATCATTCAGTATCTTACAAATTCCTCTCCTGGATCTTGTTATCCTTCTTGACCTGGCTCAATAACTAGGGGCTCAAGGATTTTAGGAAAAACTGGTGAGAGGGGCACGAGTCAGGTTTGATGTAGAATTGGCAGAGGCACCCCACACAGGTGCTACACCCAACCATAGGTACTTCCACTTGGAAGCTGTTTTTCATTCATTGTTTGTCGTATGGTAAAATGCACAAGCAGCTCGGCCCCTCAGGACCTCCTGTTCCTGATAGTCTGGAAGCCAGGGAGGTGGCCTGGATGCACAACCCTGGAAACTCGGGAGGAACCAGATCTCCTCTGTCCCGTTTCCTGCAGAAGTGTCCTAAGCGCCTGGCAATCAAGCAAGAGGCAAGGACAACTGCTACTGCATGTTTTGAGCAGAGATCGCTGCTGCCTGAGTACGGGAAGACAGCTCCTAGAAGACCTGGCCAGGGCCTCTTCTTTCTGACTCTAGGTAGGAGGATGCCTGGTCTCGAAATCGTAATTTTCTACATGTCTAATCTCTATCCCTAGTCTCTCTGTCTCCATGCAAGGAGCAGGTTTTATAGCTTATTAAACCACAGGTTTATTCTAAACCAAGGATTAGTTTAACCAAAACTGCAGCACATCTGGGCAACTTGGAAAGCACTGGTCAAGCAAAAAACCATCATGCCTTAGATATATATGACAGGTAGGTACCTGAAGTTTTTTCTCAATTTTTATTCATGTCTTGAATAATTTTTGCTTCTCCCCCTCAGCCTTTAACTCCTTATTGGCAGAGTCCGTGGTTAGCCATAGTTTAGCTTGGGGCTTTAGTTTCTTTTTCTTCCTTATTCATATCAAGCAAACTGGCTTGTAAACCCCTTGTGCTCATTTAATGCTTGGAATTACACTGGTTGTGTTCAGGAGTTTCACTAGTTTGTACGAGATCCTTGAAGTACTATCAGTACTTTTTGGGACAGCAGTATACCTTTTTGGCTTGCGTTTTGATATTCTGCACTGCCACTGCACGATGTCACTATTTTCCAATATCTGTTCAAAATTAAACAGATGGTTTCAGAAAGCTCCTCACCTGCTTCCTTTTCACCTGCTTTCCTTTAGATTATCTCTGTGTGTGCATGAGAAAACGTGAAGTTTATTATATACTTCCCCACCACCCTTTTTGATGTCAATAGTAACATTCTCCATCAGCATCAAATAGGGTGGGTACATCTCCTTGCCTGATTTAAAATATAGTATAGATATATATACTGAATATTTTTATACCATTAGTTTCCATTTTGCCATCTGCATCTACTTTATTTGAAAGGAGTCTCATTTTCTTCTGAGTATGTTTTGAGCGGCTTTTAGTGCCTTTATCGGTATTGACTGTTTGCTTTCCTTATCCATATTTTTCAGCATTCCCTTTCATCCACTCTTTATGCATCCAATCTTTATGCATTGATTTTTAAAAATTTTTTATTAAATAATAATGCTTAATCCCTTTTTAAAAGCAAGGGGCTTTTTGCCCATAAGATTTATGCTAACTTTGATTTTAGAGCATTCTTGAACCACATTTAAAACTAGTCAGCTATGCCACAAGTTGGTTTAATTTTTAGAAAACCGGTGTTTTTAAAGGCCTTTTAAAGGTTTATACATCATCTGTGGGTGCCATGTCTGTTTGTACAACAGAAATGTAATCAGATCATGATCATTGCTACCTAGGCAACAGTTAATTTTTAGGTCATCTTGTACTGGTGATTGGCCTGTAGAATACTGCATCCCCTGGAAACAGGCATTTATTGTTTTCTAGGAGAAAAAACTCTCTTCTCCAAACAGGGGCTATTTAACGTCAAATGTGTAGATGTCTTTTTTGAGCAATCGCTGTAAAGTCATTTAAAAATGTGGAATGCCTTTAAGCAATGGTGCTTAAAATTTGATGATATGGACTATTCAATTACGTGAACAAGTTACTCATCCAAGGAGGGGTCATAACTTCAGAAGCAGATGATCAGCCCTCCAGAGGAGGAAGACAGGTAATGTATCAGTTCAGAATTGCTTGGTTTGTGAGGGAATCATCCCATCTGATCTACATACACCCTAGGGGAGACCCACGGTTTCAGGAACGGTCTGTCGTGCCGGGACTGGCGGCTTCAAGGCATGCACTTCTCCCCGCTCTGTGGAAGTGCAGCACTGCCAGGTGTGACTAGGAGATGAGCGCGAGACTCTGGAACGATCTGGTTGGAAACGGCATCGCTTGGACTTCTTGGACAATTGGTCTGGTCCTGCCTGGCAATTCTTCTACTGCTAAGGAGGGACGAAACGGGTGAACATGACGGCTTCTCGTTCTACGGACCTTTGACATTACAGCTTGGAGGCTCCTGCCCAGCTGCTAATCCCTTTCTTGCTCTCTGCTGGCTGAGCTGACGCCCACCCAACCGCTCATATAGTCACAGAGACTGTGTCAAGCCCTTGGAGGAACATTAACGTTGTCCAGGGCGGGAGAATCCCCTTCTGATGTTCTGCACCCAGGGACTGGAAAATCTCCCTCCACCTCCCTTTAGTCAGAAGGGAGGCATTAGCTCAGACTATACTGCCACTTATTCGTCCTTAAGAGAGGAAGGTGGCACTTTGCATATTAATGGATTAAAATTATACATCTATTTTCAGCATTAAACAGGGCAAACAGCCAGGAGATGTTTATGGTAAGTTCCCAACCTTACAGTAAGTTTTTATATTTGAAACACTTGGGTAACATAACCATTCAGCTTTTTAAGTGGTTGCCATAGGAGGAAAGAGAAACATTTACATGCCGCGAAGGAGAACTAAAGCAAGTCTTGCAAGGTACTGTTCTGCATTATCTCAGGCACTTCAGGGTCAACGGGGAATTGGGCATGGCAGGCATCCAAGTGCTCAACTTTTCACTACCAGTGATGTTCCCTCTAATGTTTTTCTCTTTGAGGGAAATTCATCAGATGTAAAACCTGAAGACACATTATAATGTTCTCATCATCCTCCATTATGTGTTGATCCACATGTGTTTTAATACAGCTGACCCTAAATGTTCAAAATTCACAAATCACAGTCCCATAAGTCATACTGAGTTAGAAGCCAGAACTTTTTAAGGAAAAAAATGTAAATAATAAAAAGCTTTTTTTATTTCCTCCTCTTTTATGAGCTGTTAGTCTGGATGAGTCACTATCATAAGGATTCCCTTATGAAAGTTCGGTCTAGATATTTCTGCTTGCCTTTCACCTTCCCTTCCCTTCCCTTTATCTTCCCCTCTTCCCCTTTTCCCTTTGTCTTCTTCTGTCCTCTCCTGTCTTTTTTCATTTTTTTTTAACCGATGCTGAGATTCTCAGAAATGATATGATCCTGAACTCTAAGAAAAACTCTCTGTATCACAAGCCTGCTAATGAGAGCCAAAGCATTAGCAATACTCGAATTTACCCTTGTGGACAGGGTTCCCAGGCTGCTCTTTCACTGCCTTTTTGAACATACTTTTTGAGGAATGATACTTCTTTTTTCTCTTTCTGGTTAAGAGAAGCCCTGGGTAAGAAGGCGTCCTGCTCCATTTTATCTGTCTCAGCTTCTTGTACATTGAAGAGAAAGATTATGGGTTCTTCTCATGTCTGGCTTCAGGTCTTTAAAGGAGGGAGGAAAATTTTGTGTGTAAGGAAGGCATGGCAAGTCTGCGAGATAGTTTTTCTGTCTTCCTGTGGGCCATAGCTTGAAAATATGATTAAATCTGTTTTGGTTTTTTTTTTTTTTTAAATGATCATGAAAGATCTTTGACTATTTAACATGACCTGTAAAAGAGCTATTTTACTTTTTTTCGAGGGCTGACCATGGAGGTGGGTGTCATGGTTTAACCCCAGCCAGCAACTCAGCACCACGCAGCCCCTCAATCTCTTCCCCCCCGCAGCGTGGTGGGGGAGAGAATCAGAAAATAAAGTAAATCTGGTGGGTTGAAATAAAGACAGCTTAATGGGACAGAAAGGAAGAAAATACTAATGATAATGATGATGGTGATGATGATGATGATACTAATGCAATAATAATAATAAAAGAATTGGACTATACAAAACAAGCGATGCACAATGCAATTGCTCACCAATCGCCAACTGATGCCCAGTTTGTTCCTGAGCAGCAATCCCCCGCCGCAGGCCATCTCTCCCAGTTTATACACTGGGCATGATGTCCCATGGTATGGAATACCCCTTTGGCCAGTTTGGGTCAGCTGTCCCGGCTGTGTCCCCTCCCACCTTTCTGGTGCCCCTCCAGCCTTCTTGCTGGCTGGGCACGAGAAGCTGAAAAGTCCTTGGCTTAGTATATGAACATGACTTAGCAACAACTGAAACCATCAGGGTGTTATCATCAACATTTTTCTCATACTGAATCCAAAACGAAGCGCTGTACCAGCTGCTGGGAAGACAATTAACTCTATCCCAGCCGAAACCAGGACAGTGGGATTCAGTAACTCGAAGCATCTGCACTTGCGTGTCTACTTATGAACTGGTTGTCAAGCCTCTGTTGCAAGCGATGGAGATTTCTGGGGGAACTGGCTCAGCTAAACATAGGGTTATAGAGTAATTTTAGGCCAGTCAGTCTCCAGAGTCTGTTTCAGACAGAGCAGTCTCCCTCAAGCTTGTGTTGTGCCTGCCCACGCTGTGTAGGTATCTGGGGTGCTCCCGGGTATCTCCAGTGGTACCAGAACCTATGCGACCCCCTCGCCTGGCCATCTGAAATTGCTCAGCTGATGTGTGGCTCTCCGCTCTGAAGGGAGACGAATCCCTCTCCACACACTGCATGAGGAACGGTCTATTAAGTTACTCTAAATACGGGCATCTCGTGTATCTCTGACGCCCTAAAGCATCTGAGACGTCTGCACGGGGCTGAGGTGGTGCTCGCGCCTTGAGGGCACGGTGTGGGGCGGTGGCTGGAGGTAGGTAGGGTGGGATGCCCTAAGGCATTTCACGTGGGACGACGCACCAGAGGGTGGACAAATGAACCGGTTTCTAATGTATTGTCTAGGTTTCCATGGAGTATATTGGGAACGAAGACACCCAGCTCACAAGACACCTTGAACTGCGTTAATCTGAACAGAATACACCTTTGGTGTTATAAGGTGCAAAGACGTACAATTTAAAACTCACTCATCCAGTGGTATTTATACTACCAGCTGTTACCCATCTGCACAAACAAAGGTGAGACATTCTCCTTCGTGTGAGAAAAAAATCAAAGGCAATGATTGCATATACAGTGGGGTTTTTTTCGGCTCAGTTTCCAGACTATTACTTTTTGTCATTGTATGTCCGCTTTTTTTTTAGTTCAGTGATGTATTTTGAAATTTGCATTGCATACTTTCTAAACTCCCAAATGCATTATTAGAAAAGCACACCAAATTATGGGTTTTCAATGGCAAGATGCATATCTGCCTCTTCGCATATGCATTTTATGTAAAAAGATGAGCGTGCTTCTAATTTGCTCACTATTGTGTGACCTTTGTATTATGGTTTTGCTACGAGAGTTTCAAAAATTGTTTCAGACCAGTCGATCATGTCTGAAGGAACAAAACAGCAAAAATATTGTTGCTTTTTATTAAGGCTAATAAATGCTAATAAATGCTAATGCTGTTTTCTAAAGTACCAAATAGTGATATCAGACTCCAGGATAAGAATCAGTAGATTAGTCTCAGGTAGGCAAGAGATGGCTAAACCGCTAAGCTCGAAGATCACAGATTAAAAGGTGAAATGGAAAACTCAGGGAAGAAAGGGTGTATTTTAAAACAGTGCAGTCAGATTGTTTTTTGCCGCCCGTGGGTCCCTGTCCAGATGTTCTTCCCAAGGGCTCACGTTCTCACAGGTCCTGCGCTTCTGCCAGCCCCAAGGGGCCACCTCTGGCACCCGCTGGTGGCGGAAATAGTGGTAGGTGCTTGTGTGGGGGCAACTGAACCAAGCAGGTGAAGGCTTGAGGTTTTGCTGTTTGCTGAGATCGCTAGGACGTATTTGGCCTGGCTGTGCCGCTTTTCCCCGGCCTGGTGTCTTCTCCGCGCTGTCCGAACATCCCCGCCCGCTATAGAAGGATTCCTCTGCTCCAGGGAGTCCTGGCATACCCCATTTAGGCAAATTTAAGTCTTTCTCATACCACTGAAAGCAGAGACGTTATGCGATCCCAGGTGTGGCTCTGAAGGCCACTATATTTCATGTAAGAAGTGTCCATGTTTAGTTTTCCCAGCGTACATACAAGGAGGTTTTACTCCGCCTTGTAAGGATAAAACAGAGATCTCCCCTGACTAAACTGGGATCCCAGAAGTTAAGTATACCTGTGAAAAAAGCAAAAGAGTGAAGAAATACTCTCAGCATGAAGTCAGTCAGCCATGAAAAAATACTGCAAAAGATAGGGAAAATTTAATGCCAAGGATTCAGTTATTATAGATCCTTGTTAACTGAGAAAAGAACAGAATGCCAGATTTTTCTCTCGGGGCCAGCAGCAATTTCTACCATATTTTAGGTGAACAACAGAATTGCAAGGTTTTTACATGTTCTGTTCTTCTGGTTGAGACAGACAACTGGTTATCACAAGAACTCCTATTTATTGTGCCCCAGGTGGGAAGTGAATGATGCACAAATGTAATTCTTTCTTTCTGCCGTAATTCTGAGACCTGCCCCAGCAGGCTGTGATAACCGCTGCCCACCCACAAACACGCAGCCACACGATAAGGTTATTGTCAAAAAGATTGGTTAATTGGGTTAATTGGATTAATTGTACAAGAACACAGACTCTCAGGAAGAGTCATGGGGAAACAGAAATCTCGTAACAGGCAAGATTTATTTTTTTTAATTGTCACTTCAACAGAGAAGAGAGCTAGATTTTCACTGCAGCGGTTTTTTGGTTTTTTTTTTTGTTTTTTTTTCTTTTCACACACAGAAATCAACTTTTCTAGAGAGTTAAAGTCTTGGATGAACCTGGGTGAATCTGAGCCCTGCCCATGCCGCGCAGCTTTCGAAAAGCAAGCCTTTTGGCGGCCGGGGCTGGTACCACGGCTGCAGAAAGCACTTGCAGTGCAGCCGACACAAACCCTGCAAAACCTGGAAGTGAGAACCGTTGGACACTCGGCAAAGGAGCCATCCCTGTCTTTATTTCTCCCTTTATTATTTGCAAAGCGCTTGGAAGAAGGCAGTTGCTGTAAGCATATTTCAGCTCTTTCTCAGCCTTGTTGCTACCTTTCTGCCCACTTTTAACCAGAGTACCATAACAGCACAATTGCCAAGAGACAGGATATTTTCCATTCCTTAAAATCAGAGGCTTGCTGTGCCATGATAGTTGTGCTGCCCATTAGCCAGAGGGAAATCTGCTGTTTTTTCTTGTCTGGTACATTGAAAAACACCCCATCCAAGGAATTAGAGAAAGAAAATAGTGACTGAACATATAAAATAGACAGCGAGATGACAGCTGGATGATGGCAATAATATGTAATCTTGAGAATGAATTTTGTTCATTAAGCCTGCAGGGATTCCACACTCAGCTTCTGTAAAACAAGGTCTTTAAAAATTGCACATAAAGACTAAAATGGCCATAATACTTCCTTTTGTAAGTGAGGAAGCATCACTTCAAGTTAAAAACAGGAACTACGGCTCTGCAACGTGACTTGGGTTTGTGTGACAAGGACCCGACGATACGAGCTCCTTTCAGAAACGATGGTCATTGAGAAGTTCTGGAGTAAAGCTATGAGAGTAAGGGAAGTTGTACCTCTCTTTAAATAACACAGAGAAGCAGTTGCATGTTGGTGTCTGGTGTTCTTAACTTGGTTCACCTCAGCATCTTCAACATCTGTGCTTTCTTATATATCCAAGCTAATTTCTTGTCACATAACCCTTCCTCCTTCCTTTCTGTCTTGCTGAAAAAATGCCTTCTCATTCTTCCATCTTTTTCACGGGTGGCACTGGCAGTAGGTGCAAGCAGATGCTCAAGGAGCACAATAACTTTGGTAACAGATATTATTAGCTCCATTATTGGCACGGTTAGCAGTTACGTACTGAGGGTTTGTGTATACTTGGGAGTAGGATGCAGCTAAATCACCGTGTTCGCAAGCGGAGACAAATGACTTGATCAATCCATACATTCACTTCCTTTTTCACATTTAAATGACTTTTTCAGATTTGGCAATAAATAACAGAAACACATGGAGTAGATCAGTCATTCATTGGGTTGCTGGGACATCATTTTATTCATGTAAGGTATCTTTGCACAAATCAGCAAGAAGTAGTCAAAAAACCAGTTATATCTTTCATCCGTACTTGCAGTGGTTAGAGTCTTTTTTGCAAATGTGTGTAGTAAGGAAAGCCAAGCTTCAAAGAAAATGGGTGACTATATTTCCTACACAGAGATCTGTTAATAAATAGACTGCGAGAAGGAAAAACCAAGTTAAATGGTATGGGCAAAAAATCAGTTGGGCCTGTGTAAACTCATCAGTTAAGCCTCAGAGGGTCTGGGGCAGCCTGCATGGGAGCTGTGACCGCTGCTGTTACTGACTGAGACCAGGCTTTTCTAATCAACGTGACTCTCCAGGGACCGCTGAATTGATGATGAGTTTTGTGCAGGTACCTGATCACCATTGTAAATAGAAGCCCAGAAATTCAGATTGCAGGTGCTTCACTACGTGCTGCTGAGATGTATTTTCTCTCTGCATGTAAAACACGGAGTCCTGCAAAAGAGTTGCCCAGGCACTGCTCTGAAAATTCAGCCAACACAGGTCGGCTTCTTTCTCATTCTTGTCACTCAGCCTTCCTGAGACCGAGTGTGAACTTCCATATATACGTTTTTATTTAAGCAATAAATGACACACTCCGTAAGAGTATATTTTCTCATGATTGCCAATAGTATTTAAATACACCAGAGGTTTTTGCTTCGTGCACTTTTGGTAGGAGGTTCTTGCGTGTTGACACTTTTTGCCTCAACAGCGGAGAGGACTGACTTATTAAAATGGATGGTTTCTAGTACATGACCTTTTCAAAAAGCGTTTTACATTTTGCTTAAGATTTCCAAGTGGTTGAAAGCCTACTATTCACACTACATTTCTGTCCCATTTAATTTCCCCATTCCTTCTCTGTCTTAAAACAATTAGAAACCAGAGAGACTTTAGCTTTGAAGGAGAGACTACTTCTTAATGGGATGCAAACAGGCCCTTCTCAGAAACAACATTATATCCTGACACAGGTGGAGGTGCAGGCGGTCAGTGACTAAATAATAAACCTGGGCTGCCTCTCCGCTGGGGAAATGGAAAGTGTCAGGGCATGAGCCTCGGCACTGGGATGTAGCTGTGATTCTGGGGAGCTGCTAAAGCAGTGCCTGGCAAGCCTTCGGGCCACGCCAAACCACGCAGAGGGTACCAGTTTCATCTGCATAGGCTGGCTCCAGGCTTCACATTCTCCTAAGCGAACTGGCAAATATTCACATTCCTCTCAATTACGTGCCTTAAGCAAATTTCAAATACCTCTTGGGATGAAGTCACAGCGCAGGTACCTCGGCCAGGAAAGCTGGTCAGAGAAGAAAAAAGGGTGGGGGAAGAAACAGGCGTAAAGCTGGGAATAGTTCCGCCTTTGCTGCGGTAAGGTGAAGGCAGAGATACAAGTGAGGGGAAGCCCTGCAACAGCTAGATGAAGGCCCATGGGGAGGGAGCTGGAGAGGGGCTGCAGAGAGGACCCAGGGTTTCAGCTGCCACAGCTGAAGAAGCTGCAGGGGAAAAATCAAAAAAAAAAAAAAAAAAAAAAAAAGATGCAGGCCAAAAGGTTTGGAGGCGCAAGGAGTTGTTGCAATGTCGAGGCTCCGGGAGGAGCCTCACTGAATTAGCCCTCGGTGAGAGGTGGAGGTCCTTCAGCAGCCAGCTCACGCTTTTCTGTGCAATTTCACCAGCATAATTTGAAACACACCCTGGTGTTTTCCTCCGCAGTGGCATTACCCCCATTTTCTGAGGAGAGGAATGAGTGGGCTAAAGGTAAAGAACGGTGACACAAGGGTTAACGTCCCTGGGGACTTCATTTTAATGTTTCTTTCCCAGAAGTGCATTTCTGGTGCCATGCTGGGACGCTAACAGATGAAGCATGTCTGGCTCCATGTCCCTTAATATTTCAACCTTTTATCTTCTGGTCCAGTGAGGAAGTGGTGCAGAACTGAAATGTCACCCATACTGTGACAATTCAATCGTTTTATATTTTAAAAATATCCTGTTGTTCATGGAAATATGACACCACCAGAAACCCAATAGGAACTAGCTGGAATTATTTACTTGCCTTAAACACCAGCTTTTTATCTGCAGCAAATCCATATTTCCTTTGCAAATATCTGCTAGTGATGGGGGCAGTTGGATTAAAATAATTGCCGAGTTAAAGTATCAGCCCAGGAAAAGAAGTTCATTATAAGCAGTGCAAGGCCAAAGGGAAGCCATCCAAAAATGTTGTTATTGTTCCTTAACTTTTTGTTGTATCTTAGAACACAAAGTGAGGGTTGACAGTAAATGACATACCCTAACCCTAACAGCTTGTGTCCTTAACGTTTTTAAAATATATCAGTGACGTATTTTGCTCTTTTGTCACAATTTAAGACTTCCGTATTTCCATCTCAGCATTTAAAATATGTGTGCTGCAAGTGGAAAGGATGATGGCGAAACACTTCAGAACTGCTTCCGAACACACTGACCTTGAACTAGGTATCTTGTGCTGGCAGGGTAAGGCTGGCTGCTGCTGCACCTCAACCAGGGCTGGTTGACCGAGAGCTTCTAAACGTGAGGGTCAGCAATAGCAGGTGACAAAATACGTGCACGTACAAAGCTGAAGCCATGTTTGTGCATAGTTCAAGAAACACGAGGTTTGATGTCCTGTGTAAGTCATTTGCGGCCATTTGATACTGCGAACAGCTAACAATGGGACCCTACAAAAACCCCCAAAACAAACCAGAAAGAGGTATTTGAAACAAAATCTCCAGTTACAAGAATAATGCCCTATTCTTTTCTACACTAAGTAACACACAGTTGGGTATCAGCTATGCAAGCAAGGAAAGTTGTTTTTCTATGAAATAACTGATTTTGAAATTGCAGAGCAGGTAAGTACAGTGTATGTTTTAAAAAAATTTGTAATTTAAGCGTTCTTCTCAATAAAAAGGGACTGATATTTATTTAATGAGCTTTTATTTCTAGAGTTGCTAAATCCTTTACCGCTACATTGCAGTAAGAGAAAGCCAAGTGATTATTTATGCATGCTCTAATTAATCATTTTCCTCTTTTCCCAGATCTGTGTCAGCACCATCATTGCTCCTGTTTTAATAATGGAAGATGGAAAAAATAGGCATAATTTAAAACTGTTGCTTAGTATAACATGGGTGGGGGTGCAGAAACCCAGGCAAAATCAAGCAGACAAGCAGAGGCAAAATGATTAATGATTTGTTCAAAAAACACCATTGATTTAATAATTTGGGGCTGAATGAGGTGTGTTTTGGAAAGACCAATTAGCTGGTGGCTAGGAGGAGATAACTGTGTGTGGAGCGTCCTTGCTGAGTGCGTAAGGACAGCAGTACCTAAAGGTTAAAAACTGATGCCTGAGAACCTGCTAGGAAACAATTCAGGCCTGAACATGCATGAGGTCAAGTGTGAAAACCGTTTCCTGCTTATTCTGGTTTTTATCTCCAAGCAGAGAAGAAATCAATAATCCCATATAGTGCACACTTCTGAATAAGAACTAAACACCCCATTCTGAGTAGCCCAGTCACATGAGCTCCACGCATTGCTAATAAAAAAAAAAGAAAGAAAGGATCTTTCTTCTCCGTTGCCACAAATTAGGAACAGTATTCTACTTCTTCCCCTCGGTGCTGCTTTAAATACAGGTTAGCTCATGGCCACTGCTCACCTGAGAGGGACATGGAAGGTAACGTACAGCTATTTGGATAGAAAATGAAAATACAGCCCACAAACTGCTTTGACTTCAGCAGACTCTGCAGGCAAAGCTGAAACATCCCAGAACGGGAAGAGTATTTGCCCTAATTCATGGAGCAGCATTTTACCATTCTCCTCTCTTTCTCTTTCCTCCTCTCTCTCTTTAAACAGAGGCAATTGCCTACGGGAGCTGAGGCAGGGACTCATAGACCCCGTTCCATCAGTCAGTTCCTTGCAGTCCAGACGATTTTCTTTTCTCCGATAGCAAATATTGATTTTCTTAGTTTTGTTTCTTCGGCGCTTTACTCTCCAAGGCTCCGCTCGCTCTCATTGTGCTGCTGCAGATCATCAATAACAGCAAGGAAAACTCTGACAATAACGCGGGCTACTTACCTGCTTGCTTTTGAGCCAGCAGAGAAAACACAAAAGCACAAAAGGAAGCAGAAGGAAGATGCTCTGGTGGTTAATCCCCTCTTAAAACTCTCCTCTGTTGTGATGCCAGCAGCAAAACTTGACAGTGGTCGGGCTGCAGCTGAGCAGAGATCTCTGCCTAACGCTGCGGCCGGCAGCATCACTTCTGTTTGCTGGTCTCCATCCGATTTACCCATCCCTCGTAAACTGCCGTGTCACGGGGAAATACCACACTGTTCACGCTGTTTAAACACAATCTAGATCAAAGAGGTTTATTTACTTATTACCAACATGTAAGTAATGAGCCGCAACTGAAGCATACATTGGAGATGAATGCAACAGGTAAACCACAGCGCTAGACATTGAAAAAACCTTAATGAACGCCTACAAATTTCTGAAGGCCCTTCTATAACGAAACCCAGGATGTTTTAATCCTATGCCATCACACGCTCCCCTTGGCAGTGGGGATCCCTCTCCTCCAACGTGCGAGCATGTCAGCCCCATGGGTAGCCCTGCTGCCCCCCCCCCCCCCCCAACCTGCTGAACCACAGAGAGAGAGCCCCCAGGGGTCCTGGCATTCCCAAAAAGCCATCTCTGCTGCCTCCTGTTTGACAGGTTTAGCTTAACTTAATCACTGTCCCTTACTTAAAACATCAGGTTGTGCTTGTCATGCCTGTGTCCCCACGCCCCGCAGCAGCAGCAACAAGGCGTAAAATGTGTGTTATTTGCTGCATGCCTGTAGTCACCGCTGAGCAGTGCGGAGATGCTGATGTGCCGGCGTTAATATTTGGACTTGGCAACACAGTCGTTGAAAAGACTGGTTTGGTCTCTCGTTTTGCAGGCAGAACATAAACTGCTTGAACTTTTTACTTTTAATTGAAGCATCTCAGGATTTAGCAACCGCTGCTACAACAAAAGCCTTTTCCAGAACCATCCTCTTCTGAGGCTTAGAGATATTTGTCTAATTTCCATCCTAAATATATTCATGGCCACTTTCTACCCACCGGTGCTTGCACAAGCGATGTTCATTAGTCTGAATAACAGCTATTTCACAGGCTGCAGCACTGGAAGCCTGGTAGGAAGCCCCAACAGCCAGGCAGACTTGTGGGCATCCTAAATCCATTTTTCAAGGAATTCTTCAAGGCTGGGGGAACAGCTTGGTGAGAGAGCTGTGTGGAAGCCAGCCTCTCAGCTGGGGGGGAATGCTAGCAACAGTAGGAAAGATTTCTGGATGAAAACCAATAAATGCATTATTATACAGGATTTTACATGCAGTGGGACACAGTTAGCTTCACTTGAGAGTGGAAGCCAAATTTTCCTTGGCCATTATCCTGTCCCCTGCACCTGGTGCAAGATGGCTTCCAAGGGAAGAAAGAAATTCTCCAGAAGAAAGTTAAATCTTTGTCTGAAGATTTAGCTACACTAACTTAGATTTTATTAAACAAAAGGAAGATTATTGCTTTAGTTTGCATGCAAGAACGCTTAACTCAGCATGTGACACTTCCCCAGCGTCAATGCTCCCAGAGGAGCCTTTATGACAGCCCCTGGATCTGCAAGAAGTGAAGAAGTGATTTGTGGCTTTGTATCAGTGAACTACTCGTGCTCATTAATGGTGCTCTTGGGAGGCAGTGAGAGGTTGGCAGCTCTGCTACCAACCAGCCTCTACACCAGAACGCAACCTGCACCCCAGGGCTGTGTCCCCTTCTTCTGACCAGGGGCACTTGAGAAGGTTGCAGCTTCAAGAATCTCAAGATGGTCAACAAAACTCCCACGCAGGCAGGCCCCCAGCTGCTTTTTCTCAGTATGCTCATCGGTTCTCGGCTGCTGCAAAGATCTCTTTTCCATGCATGGCCGAAATACAACTTTCAGCTTCTATTGGGATAACTTCTTCCATTTCATGACGTGTGGCTAAATCAAACCAACAAAGGCTTCCCTGGCACAAACAATGTTGAAGCTAATAGCAGCAATAAGCTCTGATTTGATTGCCCCAGACTAGGGATTACTACTTTGTCCAGGTATCTCCAAAATCTAGTGTAAGATGTCGAAGCTAAGTCACAATTTCTTCTTGCCACTCCTGGACAAGTTCTGGAGCTGCTGCTCCTTCCAAACTGACGTGAGGCTGGAGGTGCCTCCGCAGACGTGCCCTCTCCATAGTGGATCCACTTCCAGTTTTTAAGTGTCTGCTTATAGCACCCAGTTTTGCCTGTGTTTGCTTAACAAGCAGGCACTCTTCAACAGTTCTCCTACCTCAGGCTCGTGAGTCACCTTGCCCTCTCTGGGAGAAGGAGAAAATTGTTTCCACAGTTTTTGTATCATCATCTTTCCAAACCACATGAATAAACTATTTTGAGGATTTCTTTTCTTTTTTTTTTTTTTTAACTCAAGTTGTAGAAAGTGCAAACATTCACTGTTAGCTTTGGTTTTAAATATTGTCTTCTCAGAGTTCACTGATGACTTTCAGATAGTTGGGAACATGTTATGCCTCTGGCAGACATCCTGGGAAATTTATGAGTGCAACAAGCCTCCAGTTGAATAAACTTACACGCCAGCATAACGAGAACAAACGGCAAGCTGCTGTTGGTAGTCAGGGACCTTACAAGACTGCCCAGGGACAGGAGGTTCTGGAAATTAATAATCTTTATACTTTAAGTTCTGCTTTTAAAATGTAGATGAAAATAGTTGTCTGTGGATGTGAAACCAGATTAAAAAGAATGAGCAGAACTCTGGAAACAGATTTACATGTGTGGGTTATTTATCAGCTTGGGCAAGGCAAGTAAGTGAGCTGGCTGATAAATAGTTTTACTTAAGTTCATACAGCAAAATTAGGATCTGTTTGTGCTGAAGGCTGACTCCTACCATTTCGGATTCATATGGCAGGACATGTAGTGCCGGGACGTTGTCTTTGAGGAATGGACCACTTGAGCTGGAAGTCTGGTTTTAAGTACGAGATGGATTTTATGCATAGATGCAAGGCAGTTTTCTTTCTGGAATTCAGGAGCTGATTAAGATGTCAAGTTTCAGGTTGCTGCTTACCACTGATGGGCATCTTACAAGACAAGTCATATTTTTGTGTATATTTTGCATGTCAGATGGAGCCCATGGCTGGACTTGCATAGTGGAGTCATACTTCCATATGGGATCCTACGATGAGGGTCTACCCTTGGGCTGTTGCTTAATGAGGAAGGCGACATGGTATTTGGCTGTTGTTGCGAGAGCGTGGGTCCAAGCCGAGCTTCTTTTGAACGCGGGGCTGTGCCAAAGACCCCAGATATTTCCATGTGTGGGATGACACAAAGGAGGCAGAGCTGCAGTGGCAGAGGTGTGCGGAGTAGGAAGCACCTGGGTCAGGCTCTCGACAGTGGTGTTGTCTGGTAGGAAGAAACCCCCAGCCCACCGAGCTGTGTCACGTTGAGCCCCGTAAACTGCAGTCTACAATCCTCAGCCACTATACAGCCATAGCCAGATACCTCCAGCCTACTGGAAATGAAAACTTTTCCCAGTCTTGCCACTTTCCGCAACTCAGGACCCAGTGCTGAGATGTCTTCTAGTGCTTCAGAGGAAGGCAATTTCGGTAAAACACCATTTTAGTTGACAGCAGGCACAGTGGGTCTTCTGTTGGAGCGGGCAGGAGCAAGGTGCCTGCGGGGCTGGGCGCGTCACCTAACATTGTGACAGGGCCGGAGCACTTCTGCTCAGTGATTTGGGAAAAACCAGCAAGTTCTTCTGTCGTATCCTAAAACCCAGCTCCTGGAGAGGCGCCAGGTCGTGGGGTGCTGAGAGGCAGCCGCAGAAGTCTTAGCGCCTGGCACAGGGGAGCGGAGCGTGGGTGTCACTGGGGGTCTTCGTTGCGGGCACGTGAGATCTGCAGCGCTGCCGTATGCAGGCGGCCGTGGCAAGCACTTTCCCCAATGCCTGGGTGCATGACGGCCATGTGCCGTGGGCTGGGCACGTCCCTACAACAGCGTTTCCAAAAATAGTCAGTTCCTGCTGGAGCTGAGGAATGTCTGAATGAACCTCCACGTCCACAATGGTGTGGCCCCAGGCTTTTCTCCACAGGACCTTAAAGATTCTGGGCCTTAAAGTCCTTTGGGCAAAGACTGCCTCTTTCTGCATGTTTTTAGGACACCAGGAGACCTGAGCTGAGCGGGAGCCGTCAAACAGAAAGCATTGCTTTTTTCTGGCTCCCAGGTAAATATAGAAAAAAGGACCATTCTTGGTGAGGAGGGCTTTGTCTGAAAACGAGGAGATGCTAAAATGACTATTATTTGGAGCCTGAAAAGCTTAACTTTGCAAAGTCAGAGTAATTTTAAAGTAAACCTACTTTAAGTTTTGTTTTAACTGGATTTTTTCTCAGCAAAAGAACAGGTGGTCAGGGCTTTCATGTTTGGCAGCTCATATTGCATTTATGCTTACAAGTCCTGCAGTGCCCCACATCAGTAGGAAACAGCACTGTAAAAGAATAAAAAAGAAATTAAAATCTGCTTTTATGCTATATTGTTGTTTTGTCTATTGTTACTAACAGAGATTCACAGGAGAAGAGTAGCAATTAAAAAACTGCTGGAGTGACTTCAGGTCATTTTTAATTATTAGTGACACTAGGAATGAAATGCTAATTACAAGTCAACGTAGCGAAGGCTTACTACGACTGCAGAAACTCCTGCCAGAGAAGCTCCGGCCATATTATCGCTGAGATCACGCACGTTGCTCCTTCTGGGAAACATCACACCCACGGGGACGTAATCAAAAGAAAGGGTGCCTCAGACGAGCACGCGTGTCAAAGGAGAGGATGAGTGGGACACTAAACCTAGAGGAAGAATCCAAGCCGGAGGGAACCAACCGCATGTGCTTGGATAAGCCCTAGGACACACCAGATATGAAGATGTTTGGGAAGGATGAACGAGGGTCCCTTTGCATTGGTGGTAGCCTGGAGGGAGATGCTGTTTCTAACGCACAGGAAACGTGCGAGAGCTTCATAGCGCAACCACACGCAAGGAGAAACTTGTTACTGCTCCTCTCTTTGGCCAGCGATGAGCCATTGGTGCCCCAAATCACCAAACCGGCCTCATGGCAACTGGCTTCTAAAACTTGCAAAGCAAGGTGAAGAAAGGGATGGAAAAGCCTCTTCCTGAAATCAGGAGGCCACACATTCAGTCCCTGAACAGAACTTGTCAAAGGTCCCTGGGTGAGGAGCCATTTTTTTAGGCCTTTTATTTTTAGATCAGACAGGTTTCTACTGGCTCAACCTGTTCTTTATTCCATCTCATCAAAGAAAAAAGGCAAAAAGCTTTCCCACTATGTGCCACACAACGTGAGAGCTATTGTTCACCACAGTACAACTAACTGTGTCAGAAAAGGCTTGTCTTCTACCTTACATAATATTTCAATACATATAAATTTTACTTATATGAAACATTATTATGAAATAATGGAAATAGAAAGCAAATACCGCTAGTGGGACCGTGCTGATCAATACTGACATATCTCCCCTGTATTGCTTAATACTCCAGGAGCCAAACAAAAAGGCATGAATACTATTAAAGGATTTTTTTCCACTCAGGTATTTTAAAGTTTTTCTTGTCGCTGCTGTTACGGACCTAACCATAAAACCAGAAGATTGGCTGCACTGAGCCAAGCTAAGGATCCAATATCCTGCCTTTGGCAGAAAGCAGTAACAGATGCTCAGAGAAAGAATGTAAGAAATAGTGCATTTATAGAGTGATCTTTCCCCTGGTATGCACTCACCATTTCCAGCAATAACCATTTAAAAGTTTCCTGTGCCAGCCGTGGCATCCAGACCATCACGTTTAATGAGGGACTCCTCTCGCTGGGCTGTCACCAGGTCGTTGTAATTAGGTCCCAAGTAATTCTGCGCCAGCTGGAGCTGGGCAGAGTCCAGACGGCTCCTGAAAAGGGCTCTGAGGCCCAGTCCCGGGGGCAGACCTCCCGTCTGGCACCCTCCTGCGAAAGGGGGACCTGCCACTCATCGGCTCCCCGGGCGGCCAGCGGCTGCATGCGCCCAGTCCCCGGCCACTGGCACAGCCGCCCTCAAACCCACCCCGGCACAGGTGCTCCGGTCTGTGATGTTGTTCCTTGGGGTGAAGTGACAATTAAAGAAAAAGGGGGAAAAAAAAAAAAAAAGGTATACAAAACACAAGCATTTCCATGAGCCTTCCTGGTAACTTTTACTGCTGGAAAGCTGTAATTTTGTGTGTTTCAGGAAAAGGAGGTAAAGCCTATACACACTTCCCTATAGTTTACTGATACAGTTTTCCAGGAACTGAACATTCTTCTTTATGAATGTGTTAAGTGACTGGACGGCTGCTTTTTCCCTTAAGTCTAAGACATTACTTTCTAGAATACATTACATAAACCCAGTTTCGGTACGTCGCTGTTTTTCTTTGCTCCTGTTACTTTTCCCTTTGCGTTCAGACCTGCTAACACCCTCCCTATATCCCCACGTGAGGGGCCTCGCTATGTGCTCGGGGGTGTTAAGGGTCCATGTAACCACTCAAGCACCAGGCATCCGCGTGGGGTGGATGGGATCAGACTTCTGAGTGTGCTTGGACGATGCACCTGCCCAGGTCCCTGGGAGGCAAAAGGGCCCCAAAAGACAGAGGAGGGAAAAAAAACCCCAAATAAAACCCAATTTACAGATCTTTTTATTCTGGAGCCATGGACAAGCTGTACTTCACCGTGGTCAAACCCTGAGAAAGCACTGCTGGGCTCAGGTTCCTCCCAGGTCCGGCATCAGGGCTGCACAAGGCTCCCTGTCACTGAAATGTGCTTTTTTTAATGCAGAATTTTTCCTCTGTCTGCGACCGCGCAGGTCTATAATTCTACTTTGTGTGGTGCAGGATTTGTGAACCTGACAACATCAGGGCTGGGGATAGGACTGAAACCATGGCCAGCGCTGCAGTCGATTAGCAAACCAAAGCTTAGCTATTAGAGAGTTAGAGGCCTTAGGGTGCTGCCTAACAGCGAAAAATACACCCGTATACCTGCCGACGGGCCCGGTCCTTACACACCGCGTTTTTGGGAATGTCTAATTGAGTCACGTTCAAGAACCAAACAGCCTGTTCGCCTCAAGGCAGACACGGCTGTTAGACCCTACCGGTCCCTCACCCCCCAGGCCTTGAACAAGTGGCTGGGTCAGCCTGAAGGACAAGCCCATAGCTTTCAAACTGCAAGAGGGATTGCTTCGGTGAGGGATCTGGGGGTGACGAGCGGGCTCAGCCGCCCCGGGTGCATTCCTCTGCCGGATGCTGGTTTGCCACAGAAGCGAAGCGGCCCTGCGGGTTATCCAGCACCTGAAGGGCAGAGCTTTCAGAAGCACGAGCTGCCTGCAGGCATGGGCTGAGTCTCATCCACAAACGCTTGTAAAAAGGCAGGGCGTGGAAATGTGGAGGATTTTTGGCCCCATTGTGAGGGCTGAACAGGGAAAGGCATGGGAGGAAGCGCGTACGACACCTACAAAAGAAAGCAGTAAGCACCTTTGATTAGGAGGCTATCGTGTTAGAGAACTGCTGCTTACGCTTTTAATATCTCCTTCCACCCATTGCTCTGTAACAGGAAAACCTCATCAGAGACCAACCTCACTCCCTGTTCCACTATCTCGACGTATCACAGATTTCTTTCCAGCGGTACTTGTGTATCACTCCTCCTCACCCGACTAACCTCCACGCCAACAAGCCCGCGTAGCTTCAGCCAGGTTTCTTTTTTTGAGGGAGAGTACTTTTACTGAAGAGGATGACACCTGAAAGAAAGCAGGGTGTCATGGTTCTGGCTCTTGCTTTCACTAATGCCCTTGGCTTTGAAGTGGCCTGAGATACCTGATACACCACCATCTACAAGAGGAAACGTTTTCTCCTTTGTGCTCTAAGGAATTCATTCTCTCTCTGACTATTAGTTTCACAGTGTACTGTACACTCGCTTGCAGGTGTTAGTAAAGATAATTTTTGTGCTGGTTAAAGCTCTGACTCAGCACAGAGATCATATAGCTTTGCAACTTGCTTTTTCTCCTGCCCGGAGAACGTATGTTTCCTTCTTATTTCCGCACCTCGGCTTTGGGGACAGCACGGTGCTGAACAGTGGCACGACCTGCGCTCCTCAGCTGCTCCGTATCATTTCAAACAGAAGCTACTGGAGACCCGAGATAACCATGGCCCCTGATGGCCCAGCCTTGCACCGCTGATGGGGTCAACTCACCCCTTCCACTGCCTGTGACAGTGGCCCCCATACGGTCCCACGTCCTTTGCAAATAGCCCCTAAAGCCCCCCTGGCTACCATAATGCCCCTGGCGTTGGCCACCCTTTTCATGGCTGCACCCACCACTACCATGAGACCCCTGGCACCTTGCGGACTACTCCCATGCCAGTTAGCTAGCAATCAGTGGTGATGGTGGGACAGCAAATGCCTGCAAGGCCGTGCCTACTCACTCCTCGAGATGAAAGCAAATGTCTGCAGGGAAGATCTGTAAAGATTTCCTGAGAAAAATGATTTTATGCATCTTACATTCTACCTCGGCCGCTGGCCATTGCACAGCTTTAGCAGGACTCGCAGCCGTAGCAGGGCTCTCCCAAGGAGCGACACGCAGGAAAACACATCCAGACCCTCCTCGACTGCAGCCTTCTCTCCTTCCTCCGTCCCCTCGCTGCCCCGATCGTCTACCCACTGCACGACTCTACCTTTGCAGCGGCCTGCTTATATTAACCAACAGGATGATCACAGAAGTTTCCAGGAATTTCCTCCAGATCTGCTGACCCTTAGCTCCTCCACCCCAGCTAAATGTTGGGGGAAATGGTAAAGAACGACGGAAGGCTTTTACTCTGACTTGGGCTCCAGATTACATTTCCTGCTGGTCGGCATCCCACTGCACACGGGAACGAAAAAACCCCAACTCTCTCTCTCTCTCACCCCTTCCCTGAGCACACAGAAGCTGAGGAACGCGGGCGGTGTTTAACCGTAATGCTAAATGCAACAGGCAGTCACAACAGCCAACGTGCCCTCGGCGCAAGGCAGCAGCACCTTGCGTGCTCGCAGGTTGCGTGCCGGTTCCCGAACACCGCTTAGCAGCGCACTTGCAGCAAATTTCAGATGCGGATGTGCACTGAAATTTTTAAATGAAATTCATAGGCAATCCGAGTCAACTAAACCCGCGGTGAGACAGCTTACCCAGCAAATATTTCGGTATGGCATAAAGTCTTCTGGTTCGTGTTAGACGAACGCTTGAGGGGGAAACCCAAAACAACGAGTGTAACTGGTCTGTAGCTGAATGTGGGTGAACCACAGCTGGACAAGTCACTGCACACAGCTGGGTATGGCACACATGTGGGCATGTGAAATGGAAATAAACCCCATTAGCTTAAAGTGCCCATTAAGGAGGGACACCATGGGCTCACTGCAGCCAAAGGGAAACTTCACGCTGCTTTCGATGGACCTCGTGCACCATCCTCTGCTTTTTTCCCCTCTCCCTCTGACTGTAACAATTGTTATGAAAAAATAACCCCAAGCGCTCCCTGCTTTTCACTCTAAAGCACAGAAAGCAAGCTGCACTTTCAAATATTTCTCGAAATGGTTAACTATCCATCAACCAATATCATCTGTAACAGTATTGTTCATCTAACCATAGCTTGTAAGTGAACATACGTAGATGCTTACAGTCAGGCAAAGAAAATCCAGAAATGAAAAGCAGGCACCATAAAAAGCAGGTATTGCAGTTCAAATCATTGAGAATAATTTCTGTGACCAACAAATGAAATATGCGTTTATTTTGTGGCACAAGATTTCTGATGTCCTTAGCTATTTGTTTCTTCAGCTTTAGGAGCTAGATTTTGAAAATGCTGTCACTCCTGAATTTTCCTGGGAATTGAAATGCAAATGTAAGCTGCATTCCAGCTGACATGCAAATACTACAATCATTGGAGACAGAGAAAATGAAACGTCGTTGCTAACTCAATCTTCTACTACAACTCCTATGCACTTCATATATAAGTGGGGATGAAAATGTCATTAATTTCCCTAAAAGTCATGCCTCCACGAATAAAATAAAGCAGTTTTTCGGTAAGTACTACAAGGTTAATGAAAGGTCCCTTGTCATATAACGATGCTAGAAATTTCTTGTCACTGTGGTATCTAAATACTCTACAAAACAAAAAAAAACCCCAAAACCCCACCCAAATTAAACTTCTACCACAAAGATGATCAACCTGTTAATCTTGTACGTGTGTGTGCAGACAGCCAATGTAAAGTAACGCTAGCCCTCTAGTGTTAAAAAAAGAGTTTAAATTTGTCATCGCTCTGTGATACCTTAGTAGAAAGCTTGGCTATTGAAAATTGTTGAAATGGCCCGTCTTTGGCATTTCTGACTGTCCGGCTCAGGGGGAATGTAATGTTTGATTACAACCGTGGATGACCGAACATGTATTAAAAGAAAAAAACATAGCTAGATTGGCTCAGAAAACCAGTCTTACGAATCGTACCAAGACTTTTTCCTACTGAAAAGCACTGACTTGAAAGAAGAAAGGCTTTGTGAAAGCAGACCGAGCCCAAGCTGACTGAGCCTAAAAGCGAAGTAAGAGCGAGACAGGTGCCGCCGGCTCCGAGGGCACGTGGCAGGAGCTGTACGGCCACACCGTGCGGGGTGAGACCCTCTGCAGAAGCCCCGTCACGTCCACAGCACATACCCTGGGCCCCATTTGTGGGCCTAGTAAATAATCTTCATATTCTTTGTGTGTTTTGTTCAGCTCAGTCGTCTGGAATAAGGCAAGGAATGTATCGCACCAGCCATAGCGTGAGACTGAGAGGATGGCCTGCATGCTCTGCAGGGGGGCTAGTAGGGTTACGCGGGGCTACAAAGCCGCTCACGTCGTATCTGAGGGCTGCGCAAGGCGGAGGGAGCAATACCCGGCACGGTCCCATCTGAAATGTCTCCGGGGAGGTGGTTCCTGGAGTGAATTACCCCACACTGCCCAGCAATGTCTTGGGGCAAAGCGGTCGGCCGTGGCACACGGCAGAGCTGGGGCTGTGGTAGTGCTGGGCGGCGTGGCTTTTATTTAGCACCTCAGCTGCTCCCAGAGATCATAAGAAAGGCCTCCTCTGTGCAAAGGAGTTACAACCACATAATTAAAGGTGCGGCTTTAAAACCAATCCAGACAGCTGATGTGTAGACCTGCGGGAGCACTCCTTCCGTTAGAATAAAACCAAGGTTATCTGGGTTATAACACAGTTCAATAGAAAAAAATCTTTAAACTGAAATAAGCATTTCCACAGGTATTCAAACTGATTTAAAGAAATCAATTTGCAAAAACAGGTTAAATTTAAGCTGGTGCAACTTCCTCGTGTAGATAAGCCCTTACAGATACACGCTGAGTTGATGAATGCATATAAAGTTGAACTACATCTATAGGCCAAAATCAGAGAAATATTCTTGCTATCGCTGATCCAATTAAGATGAAGGTTTTAATACCTAGATTTTTAAATCTGGAGTATGTTACAGTGCTCAGAAGAAGAAGCAAAGTTCAGAGCACCGGACTTCCTGGTGGAAGAGCCGTAGCTGGCTAGGGGCAACTGCATTTGAGACCTTCTTACTAACAGCAGTTAAACCAGTTCACGGGATCATACCCTCAAGAGTGTCCGCAGCACAGGAGTGGACAAATTGCGCGCCTAACATCACCAATCTGAACATTTTGGCCGAAAAGCTTAGGCGAGGCTCGCTGTGCCCCGTTGGGTGCTCTCGGCGGCCCAAGCACCGCGGTGCCAGCAGCGTCCGTCTCCCGGCGGAGCAGCCTGAGGGACCCTGAATCATCTCCTCGGCCTCTGCTCACCTTGGTAGATCTTTAATGCCCCTCCACAGCGGGTGCGGCAGAAAAGGCAGGTTTTGCCGTGGAGGACAGAGTCACAGGCACCCACTTGCAAGCTACCAGCTTTGATGAGGAGGTGGTTGTCTCCAACAGCGCGGTGGCCGGGGGCCAGCAGTGCCTATAGCAGCACCGCAAAACTCACCACCACGCATCTGGTCACACTGGAGAACTTGGCAGGCAGCTGAGGAGGAACTGGGAAAAGTGATCTGTTCTTTTCCTTGGTGATGTTTAGTTTTTGAAATATTTGAAGTGCTGGGGAAGAAGACCCACAGTGATGTCAGCAAACCAACATTTTGGCTAAATCAGTTTCAGCAAACAGAGCAAAATGTTCATTGTCGTGCAGTTTTTAACATACTGATAACAAAGGCAGTATTCCTTTTTTTCCTGCATGCCATTTTTCCGTATGACGCTGTTATGCCAGATACAAAAATGTATAGGAGTCGTAGGATCATAGAATGGTTTGGGTTGGAAGGGACCTTCAAAGATCATCTACTTCTAGCCCATCCCCCATGAGCAGAAACACCTTCCATGAGACTGGGTTGCTCCAAGCCCCATCCATCCTGGCCTTGGACACTGCCAGGGATGGGGCATCCACAGCTTCTCTGGGCAGCCTGTGCCAGTGCCTCGCCGCCCTCATAGTGAAGAACTTCTTCCTTACATCTGATCTAAATCTGCCCCCTTTCAATTTAAGACCATTAACCCTTGTCTCATCATTACAGGCCTTGGTAAAAAGTCTCTCTCTGCCTTTCTTACAAGCCCCCTTTATATATTGCATTGCCGCTGTAAGGTCTCCCCGGAGCCTTCTCTTCTCCAGGCTGAACAACCCCAACTCCCTCAGCCTGTCTTCACAGGAGAGGGGCTCCAGCCCCCTGATCATCTTTGTGGCCTCCTCTGGACTCGCTCCAACAGGTCCGTGTCCTTCTTATGTCGGGGGCCCCCGAGCGGAAGGCAGCGCTGCAGGTGGGGTCTCAGGAGAGCGGAGCAGAGGGGGAGAATCACCTCCCTCGACCTGCTGGTCACGCTGCTTTGGATGCAGCCCAGGGCACGGCTGGCTTTCTGGGCTGTGATTGCACAATTTTTTCTCCTCTATAAAGAGGAATAAAATTCTGAACATAGAAAACAATTACCTAAAAAGCAAAGCTCTTAGACATCAGAATTAACTTGTGGAAAGGGTTAATTAACGAATATGGTATCAGTCACATTTTTAACGTGACACGTGTCACATCTTCATTACAAGCATTTGATACTATGATCCATGTGATTGTCTCAGATAATGAACATTTAAAGAAGTTGTTTTTAAGTAATTACTTGGATGAAATTTTTGGCCTTAAAATTTCTTTGATTCTGGATCAAGTTCAATGTCAGCCATGGGCATGTGCAGGAGATTTAAGTACATTTGAAAGGAAATTCATTTACATTCATTCAATTAACAAAAAAGGCTTACTCACACAGTTTATTGACAAAATATTATTTTAATGGTACTCTCTATACGCTGTGAACCTCATCCATCCAATTGTTTCCTTCAGCCACATTTGTAGTCATTTTTTTTGGTACCTGAGGTTTTGAAAGCAGTTAGCACACCCTTCTACACCTCACAAAACATAATAGTTTAAATTTATTTTCCACAGCAGAGCAGGCGAATAAATTCAAATATTTCTATTTTAAGAACTCAACATTCACTTATTTACGTAAGTGCCGTGTTTGGCATACTTATCTTACACGTCATCTCTGCCAGTCACATGAAAAAGCCCATCCTTTAAAGACATTTCAGTCTGTCATTTGCTCATATTTCCGCTCTTTAGGATATCTGTCTGAGGATAATGTGCTAAGTTTCCCAGGTCAAAGACTATCTCTGTGTAAAAACACTGAAGACATTTAGATATTTTTCTTTCAGTCAAGGCGCTGGGGAAAATAAATTGAAAAGCAGCCAGTTACTTGATTTAATTTCATAGTTTCTATCAGGAGCAGTCCAACAAACTCCTAATAACTCCCATTTTTCACACAATGACATGTGTTCACTTCTAAACAAAACTAATGGGCAGTGGAAACAGTCATGCACGGATCAGTTTTTAAATGAATAATGTCATTAGATAAAAAATGTTGAATTGCAAAGTCCATAAATACCTATTATGAAATTAATGGCGAGTGCTATATTTACTTCATTCTAATAATCACCATAACTCCTGAAAGATATTATTTCTCTTTTATGTTATTTATGCAGCATAATTTGCATCTGATTCTAATCATGAATACATGGTCCAGCCCCATATAATTGTACCACTTTGTTGCTTGTCATGCTTCACCTAAATTTTCCACAAATTCATCTAATAATAGTATCAATTTATTTAAGTGAATGTTCAGATTTTTGTGGTATATTGAAAATGATCCGGAAGGCCTCCTGTATAGCGAAAAAATATATTCAACCATTATCCACCCAGCCAAAAATTTCAGAGCTTCAGAAAGTAGGTCATACCATAATAGTGACATTGAACTTTTCAACTGGGAGTAATTAGGTTTTATTTCCAGTGCTCAGTGACCTACTCTGAAAAATAAGATAATACAAGAATGGTTCAGTTTTATTTTTCATAATTTAGTGGCTTGCTTTATTATTTCTTTTTACTGTATATACCTTAAGAATCCATAATTGTTACCTATCCAGAAAACAACAGCTGACAGCTGCGTAGGGTACTTCTGCTGTTTAATATGTCGTAAAGAATCTGTTGCAGGCAATGATGTTATCATTAGGGAACAAGGATACTGTCTATTATTTCAGAGCCAAATAATTCAGCATTAAATCATTTCAACTGCAGTGTCACTTGCAGGGAATGTGAAAGCAGAAAAGTTACTGTGTATGAAACAAGCTTTGCAGTGATACTTACAGCGCAGAGGGCATTTGAAGCACACTTCCTTGTATATTCCCTCTAGGGTGCTTTAGAAAGCTTTTCTTTTATTTAATGGCTGCTTCCTAATGCAAAGAGACATAATAAAATACGCTTGCATCTGTTAGCTCGGATAACAAGACACATTTTTCCTTTTTGGGGCTGGGGTGTTCTAAGGGCCATTTGACGCAATTCAGACTACTGTGTTGCAACATGAATTATTCCTTCCAGCGAGTTTAAATTTTTTTAGTTGTTACTAATGTCGTCACAACAAGAAATACCTTCCCACTCCGACTTTGGTCGTGCGTTTGTCCTATGTATAGGTGTGTGGGGCGGCTCGCTGCATCGCGTCAACCTGTATATCATGCAACAAGAAGTATAACTTGACGCGGTGTGTCAGATGCTAAATAACATGAGAAGGCATGCATGAAACTTTCACAGACAAGGGATCGCGGTCATTCAGAGGCAGACTGGTTCTCTGGCATTTACGTAGTAGCTGGGAGCTGGGAGTTCACAGGCATTTAAGTTTACTCCCATTTAGCAGAGTACTAAAGACTTTAGGTACTTTGCTGAATAAGGATCTATAAGAATATGTCTAAAATAATATTTGGAAAAATCCTACATTTTCAAATACGGCTTTTAAGAATTTTTTTTTTTTTTTAAGAAAATTAATTAGCTTCTGTATCCCTGCCAAGCAGTCTTCTGGAACCACACGGGATATCTACTGTGGTTAATATTCTACAGTAGCAGGTATTTTTTCGTTTCGAGGCAGGTAGAAGTAAATCCTAGCGGTTTAATTTCAGTTCTGGCACAATATACAGTTAATTCTGCAGCAGGAATTGTGTACAAGCTCCAGAAGAAAGTGTTCTAGGGAAAAGAACACAAAGCAAACCAATGGATAACATTTTACAAGGGAGATTTCTTTTTGTTTCTATGAGAATAAGCGCATGCAGAATCTAGCAAATGTCAAAGTTTTTATTATATGGCACAGCAGTAAGCAGAGTACATAATATTTTACATCTCATTTGGAAGGCCATAGTAATTATCGTGCATCCGCACAAGTCTGAGATAAAAGTCTGAGAAAATTCAGATATGAAAGAAATATTTAGACTGGACTAAAGCATGCTGCGAATTAAAATTTATTTTGACCTTTAAAAATGATACAAAATTTCCCCAAAAATATTTCTGACTTAGAATTCAGGGACATCAGGTAGAGATTTTACAGTATAAAAAGCAATTTGGTCTGCCGGCTTTTAAGCGTAGAATTTTTTTTCTGCTGAGTTTACCAGCAGTTCACAGTATTCAGTAGCAATTACAAAGGTGGTGAAAGAAAAAAGAGACCACAACACTTTCTGAATACACTTTACAGAGAAGTACAGTTTTCAGTTTTAATGTACTTTAAAAGCATCTGTTAATCACAGAGTAAGTTACAAACAGACACCAAGGAAAGAATTAACACCACAGCTTGTACCTTACTGATATGAATCAATAGTCTTTGGACTTTGAGCTGAGTAAAACAGAATTTCACACCACAAAAGAAGCTGTCAGTTTAAATGCCTATTGATTGTAAAACATGTCATTATACCACTCTTCACACTTTCACCCAGTTTTTGCAGCTACACTCTGAATACCATTTACTCCCGTGAAGCGCTCACCAGTGTCAGCAGGATTAAGTATCAGGTAAGATATTACTCGGGGTAGGAAGGGAGGAAACAGCACACACATTTTGCCAATTATGCCGGTGAAAAAAGTTTTCTAAGTACAAATTACATTGCGCTAAGTGTGTCCCCAATCAAGATCTTGTTAATAATTGCTCTTTTTTAAAATGGAAGTCGGGCTTTCTTGGGCAAGTGTCAGTGTACACTGTGTGACAAATGCAACATAACGCACCATTTTTTCACTACGTATTCTATTTTGAATGACTGGAGGAAAGTACAATTATTATTAAATCACCTGACTTAGCAATAACAAAACACCTCCAGTACCGAATGTGAGTATCACAGATTTTAGAGTTGCTGTATAGTGGACACGATACATGGTACACGAGCTACAGTCCTAGTAGTTACATCCTTACTATTACTCCTTCTGATAGTGACAAATATTTGCCATCAGTATATCTAACAAGTATTTGCGAATTGACATATCATCGTGGTGTCTCTGCCTAAAGTTCATACACGCAGTCACAGAAATGTATGCCACTTTGAGAAAACACATTTTAAAATGCGCCATTCCTGACCAATCCGTTCAAAGGACACCAGTGGAAGACATAGCAGGGATTTCTCTCATTCAGCGGCTTCCTTTTAGGGATAAACACCTTTTCCCAGCTGGAGCTGGAAGGGAGGAGCTTACGTTTCCAGTGACGGAGAGCACCGTAACCGATCGGACGGCACTGATGAAGGGTGCTGGCCTACGTGGATGCCGTACAGAGAGCTAGCTAACTGCACCTCCCAAGCTTTTGGTTTCAGTTTTTCAGAGGTACTCTTCTGTCTGCCGTCCTGTGTCAAGCTGCAACGGGTTTGCACCAGACAATATTTATTTATGCTGCTCTCTGTGGCTTGTCTCAGACAAAAACCTTTCTGATTCTTTAGAGCTCAAGTCCATGCTGGCCGCTGCTGTTTCAGAGGTTTGGGGTTTGTCTGGACAATTTTAATTATATTTTTTAATTCTTTTGGAACTGAAGTACAGCGTGAAAAGTATGTAAGCGGATAATGTCTCTGTCCAGACTATCCACCCACAGAAGTGTGTTGACATTATTAAAGGGATAAGGAAATGGATCCTTAGTCTGCCACTGGCATAAAGTGAACTTTATCTGCCCTTTTTTTTTTTTAACCTATTTAAAATAAACAAACAATAAAAAAAGCAGATGGATTTTTTTTTTTATCGTCAAACAGAAAGTTGGAAGAGGTCAACCATCCACCAACAGTCGGACAAAAGATAAAAAATGCAGACCATCTCTTTCAGAAGGTAGCCGTGGTGGTGACCCTCTGCCCCTCACATTAGCTGTGAAGGAGCAGAATACAGTGTTGTACACGATGAACAGGAATGCAAAAGGTAGTATAAATAGAATAGCATTTGTCTGTCTGCTTGGTTCTTTTGCACGTTTGTGGAAACACTGTGAAAAAGTTCAAGCACACTATCACCTGTCAAAAAACATTTGCATCAGTGTTAATGGATGCCACATTGTTGACATTGCAGCATTGCATGTATTATTCTTTGAATCACATGATACAAAATAACCCAGAGCTTGAACTCACTAGGGGATTTTTTCATTATTTGCGGTTGAATGTTTTAAATTAATCATTTGGACGTTTTAAATTTCAAAGCAGAGCTTTATACTGAAATGGTTAATTGGACTTATTGCCACAGTCATGTTACCAAAGAGAATGAGTATTTAAAAAAAATGGTTAAGAAACTTCTTAACTGAGATTCTACAACTTGTCTGATTCATTTTAACCTTCTGTGAATCTTGAGACTTGTTAGAAATGCTAAACGATTAATCACAAATTACTGCGAGTATTTGAAACCCTTCCATTCAAAATGATTCTCAGTGATTTTTTATTCTTTGAATCAATATCAGAAAATGTATTGGTCACAAATTATCGTTGATGGGAGAGTTGACAATGTAATTTTCAAGTTCTGAATATCTGAATACTAGTTTCCCTAGAAAAAATGCAGCATGTTAATAGTATTTTAAATATATATACAGAAAAATACACATCATCATACTCTAATTCCTGTGAGCTGCTAAAACATTTATCTTAATCTTGTTGTAACTTGTTTCTAGTGCATTGTTGCAGAATTGTTAAAGAAAAGCAAAAATGAAAATGAAAGAGAAACCCTAAGTCTAATTGATATTAAACCAGTTCTGTGACAAAAACAATAGCTGTTATGCACAACTGGAACGAAGTAGTATTGCTCAGAGGCTACAATGACTAATTTCTTAAAAAGACAGCTCTGCTATGAATAAGGTATCTGGCAAATACCAATGCAAGGTAGATCCTTAGAAGACATCTTACATGTTGAAAGCCAAAATATCAGTATCGAGCACTATGTTGCAGAGCTAAGACCACCAAATACGTCCTAACTATGGAATGGATGCTGACAGTCGAAGGTTCACACAGAACTAGCACTAACAGCAAGCTAGCCAAGAATATCAATGTTTTTCAAAATCCCACATTTCCTGTGTAACGATGCATGGAATGGCAGTCATCTCAAGGGAATAATTTATCCTAAGTGTTCCCTTTTCTGGTAAAATATAAAACTATGAGTGACCGATATAAAATTTTCTATAATTTCCTTTTTTATTTTTTATAGCATCCAAGAGAATTTTTTTTTTCCCTGTGCGGATACTTTAAATGCCAGCTCTGCTCCAGCCTTGCTGACTTTTTCTCAGGTCAATGTATATCAGGTATCACTCTCGCCTGTTGGTGTTTGCACACTCTTCTCCCCCTTCTTCAGGGTGTTCAAAATAAGCTGCGTTCCAAGCTGGCAGCAAAATGCTAAACTAGTGAAAATGAGCCGTCAGCACAATCCTTGAAGAAAGAAAGATGTTCGATTAATTAGGTTGAACTTCAGCGTAAACTGGGCATTAGTGAAAATCAGCAGCTTGGGCTTCCTTCGTAGTAGTCAATGGAGACAAAGACTTTTCTTGGGAATGACTTATCATAATATCTAAGATAAAAGAATGAAACACCTCTGCAAGTGCCTAAATAAACAGCTTTGAATAAGTCATTTGAATTCTAAATTGTATAGGACTGAGTTAGATCACATGAATTCCTCCCATAGTGTTCACAAAAGTAGCTATTTTAGGAAAAATCTATGATTAGCAGTAAGACAGTGAGCAGCAAATCTGTTATTTCTTCTTGTGGGCCAGCCTATCAGGACAATTGTTTTCTTTTGATTTTCTACAATTCCACACAGATGTTAAGGAGCTTAATAGCAAATAGCTACATAACCAAATTGATCTCAGAAATATTTAGTGTGGCAGTCAGGTAGGACAGTAGGTTTGGGAGTAAGGTAGGCTAATATAAAGCAAGTACTCATAAATGAGAATCCAAATTTGATGTGTGCCCAGGTTTTACACTCCAAAAATGTGCTTACTGCAGTGATAAACCTTTGTTACAAAGTTCACATATGGATTTGAACCTTATATTAAACTATCAGGCATTCTGATTCCGTTTCTGATCCTTTCTCACTTTGGATTGAGATTTGTCTCACTTCTGTGGCATCATTAATTAAAACTGTTGTAACTTAATGAGCTATGCTATATAATAAAATTAACATGTTGTCTAGAATGCAGTTGGGTTAAAAACCTTCATAAATTATAAGAAAACAATAATTAAAGGGAAAAAAATCAGATGCTTAATGTTTAGAGAATCACAAATTTAAACATCCTGGACCTTTAAGCACATAATAGCAATGCCTGCTAAAAACTCAATCATATCTGATTGCAGTTTCTGCTCCCTAGATGGGAATTTTCTACTCTGCTGAACCAAAGCTTTACACTTTCATTAGCTCACATTCTCTGTCATGACACCAGTGCCCTCTCATCAGATCGAAGGCTGAGCTGAGTGGTGCCGACAGAGAGAGGCAGATAAAAGGGAACTGATGAAAGTGCTAAATGTTTGCCTTCTGGGTAAAAGCTGCATGTGGCTTTGCTGACCACTGATGTCCTTTGCCCTGCTCCAAGAAGATGGGAGTGTGCCTTATGTTCAACGTATACGTGCTAGCAGCTTCAATTTCAACCAAATTTGGGTTTTAAGTTGTTTTCAGATAGTACAAATTTTGCCTGAGCTTGAAAGACAACAAATGCTTTTGATTTCTTTCACAGAAATCACCCAGTGATATTAAAAGTTGTGTGAATTTAAACCCTGTGAATTTAAAAGATAAAACCATCAGTATGCAACTGAGTTTTCAAGATCAGTACCACATTTAGACAAACATCATTCACTGAAATTTGTAAGAACCATTCAATTTCTCAGCAAGTGAGGAAGCTTGATCCAGTGATGGTGGCAGATATTTATTTTAATTACAGAAGAAATTATAGCCTATCCTTGTTTCTGAAATCTGATTCAGACTCAAAACCGACCTGAATGGATTCAAGCTGAACTGGAAAAACATATCTGAGAGTCTCAGTAATTAGAATAACTTTTTTCTACTTGAATCCTAGTGCAACAATCAGAGAGTCAAAATATTATAATCTGCTCTGGTCTGATCTGAAAAAGAGATTCACAAATGAAATCCTTATTTCATCTCCAGGTACGTAAGTATTAGAAATCCTCTGGGTAATCCATTTCTTGTTAAGACTGAAGCCTCATTTTGAACACAAAGGAAGGTAAGTATATAAAAAAATGAACAATTTATATAATCATGTCATAGAAACATCTGAGTGATGCATAACTGTGTAAATCGGAAAACCAAAATTATTCTGATTCATTGAAATATAACAAAAAACTGTTATAACAATTGTTCTTTCTGCTAATTGCTACCCAAATGAAAAAAAAAATTACCGAGTGGTATTTTAATATTAGAAATATAAATAACAGAATATATAAATTAAATGTATTATAAAATACATTATGAAATACAATGATTATAATATTTCTAAACAAAAAATCAAGGAAGAGCTCTTTTTTCAATAAATCAATATTCACTGCTTACTTAATCATAACGTTTAGGGTAATTTCCCATTTTCAGAATAACATATTTAAAATACAATTCATGAAAGCCAAAACCATTAACACACAACGCACAATGGTAAAGGGTGTTGGCCATTTTAGGTTTCTTTTTCTTATTTTGTTCTGGTTTATACATAGCTGTTCACAGCTGAATACAAGTCAAACAAGATGTGAGGACAAGAATTCAACCTCATAAATTGCTCTCAGCTTTGAAGTCTGTTGGAGATACACACATTCACAGCTGAAACATGTCAAGCTAGCAGAGTTTCGAGAACAATTTCAGAGCGCCAGACTTGAGAGCTGTTTCTCATCTGAAGAGTGGTGGTCATGGCACAGACCTAGGGGAGGAAAAACTGTCCAACCCAAGTTTTCCCATCACTAACTACTATGTATGTACAAATATGTGGTTCCCAAAATGGACATTTTCATATGGTTTAATATCCATTTTCAAAATTTGTTTTTAATAAAGAATGATACTAGATCAGACTACTCTGAAAGATAAGTGATATTTTATGGTTATGTGCACAGTATTTTATGCTGAAGTGTGATGTTGACATTTCAGAAACTTACCAAGCCAGTGCAGTAATTTTGATGAAGCTTCTTTTCTACAGGTTTCATGCATTCCCTTGTTCAGCCTGTGCATGAGAGTTACAGAAACAAGTCCTTAGTTCTTAACGTACAGGTTGTCAAATCCTGTGAAACATGTGAAAATACCGTGTGTCTATATCATAGAAAAATATATATCGCAGAAAATATATGGACATTACCATTTCAAGTGTTAGTCAAGATGTATTCTATTCTATTACTTGATAATGTGAGGCAGGATACGAGAGTAACGCAGACGTCTAACAGAGGACAGGCGTATTTTAGGCAGCATCTTTAGAATGCAAAGAGTTGATGCGGTTCTATCAATTTCTGAAAGTCTATTCTTAATTCTATCCATAACGATCTCCTTTGCCTGAGCAAGGGTGATTCAACTGTAACATTTTCATCTAGGACTTAATCTACGTGTACTTCTCAGATTGTGAATTGCTTCATATCTCTGTACATGGTAGTTCACTGCCTTTTTCTTATTAATTTCCTTTTCCAATGGTAGTATTCAGACATAACATTGTTGCTTTATGAAAATTTAGAATATTGACAGAGTACAAGGTCAGGTGCATTTTATTAATACTGCCAGGAATCATCTCGAATTCTGGATGATGAATTACTTTAAGTGCAATAAACTCCAAAGGTGACAAATAAGCTTTAAACTCTGTAACAGAAAAAATATACCTGGGTCATGAGTGCAAAAGAAACAAGTCTCATTCTGCCATTAATACATTGTATATAGTAAGCCGTTTGACAGAGGCTCTTAATATTCCCATTAAGTTTTTTTAAAAAAACAAAAAAAGCATAGCTGAAGCAGTCTCAAAAATTAATACCCAAAATCATCCACTGCCCGACTGATTTTTAAAAAGCATCTGATAACCAAGATTTATGAGGCTGGACATGCTTTGCCTAGATTTTGCAACATTTTGTTTTACTATGGTCACTTCATCCACTGGTGTCTCTGGTCTTCCTCGCCCATTGAACTTTTTACCTTTTAATCAGGCAAACACTCATCTGGCTTAGAGTACGTTCAGATGGCATTGTTCTACATCTAAATCTGAAGTTTGAAAGGAACAAGGCTGATAATCATTGCTCTCTATACATATAGCCCTGAGATTTACTTAGTTGTCTCTTTGCTTTGTTAATCTTCAGTTCAAATGTCTGGAAATGAAAGGTTAGGCAGAAGCAGGCAGAAAGTGAAGCGGTGTAGACCCAACACTTAGCAAGCCATTCACTTCAAACCTGGGCACAAAAGCACAAAGCAAAAAAGAGCCACCCATATTTTTCAAGGTTCTACCAGGCGCAACATATAAGTTTTTTTTTTCTTCTTGAATTTCAACATCAGACTGATTTGCTCTTTCCCAGGGTTCACAGTAAATCTGTGACCCATCAAATTGCATATTTTGCAGAAGTGCAGCCATCTTGAAAATATCATAGCCAAGAGATGTCAATAAAGGGAGGCGTGTAAGACATTGCATTTACTCTGTGTTTTTATACGAAGATGTTTTGAAAACAAATCTATTTCAGAAGAATGGATCTTCATTCAAAATACACTTTGGGGAGGAAATAATTAACTTCACACATCTTTTTATGCTTTCTGCAGAAGATAAAATCTAAAGGCGGGGGGCAGCATGAGTGCTGCAAGTGCTGCCATTTTCCAAACTTGATATTATTAGTATAGACTGTCAAGTTTAGGTCAAGCGTTTATACACATTGTTCCTCAGTACTTCCAGTGTTTCAAACATACCTGTCATGCACAGCAAATGCACAGTGCAGCACAATCTATTGCACTGAGAGGCAAACATGAAATCTTTTAGTAGAAACAAGCCGACGCTTTTACCTCATTTATCTGAGCTGCTACCATTTTTAATAACAATTTCATTTATTTGACAGCTGCATGCACTTTCTAAATAAACTATTTCCTTGAATTTGCTGATTTGCAACATTTTTTAAATTATCTCTTTTTTTGTTTGCTTTTTTCCTTTTTTTTTTTTTTAAATGTCTTTTATATTATACAGAGAGAGGGGAGAGAAGAATCATGCTGCCAAGTACAGATGTGTGTTTTTTGAAAGAAAATATCTTTAAAAATGTACACTATCTTTAATGCTAAATTAAAATTATTGCTGGAATGGTGTTATGTTAGCCCTAGGGTATATGCGATTTCAACATTTAATTAACTCTGAAGTCCTCCTGTAATCCGGGTTTATATGTCTCTGCAAAGTTCAAGGCAGCCAGGCTGAATCTATAGGAGAAAACTGCTTGGAGGGGCTGATGTCCTGGAGAAGCCAGTCTGCTCTATCTGAGGCAGACAGACTTTACCACATGGCTACATGTACTAAATTAAGAAGTGGGGAAGTTCATCCAAAGTGCACAGATTAAAATTTTCAATAGGCCTAAAAATGACTCTAAGGCATGAATGAGCCTGTCACTTTTTCTCTGCCTCTTCAGCAAATGATGGATTCACTCTCTGCCCATAATATAACCCGTGAGATATGCCTGGCTTCCTTGGTTATTCTTCATTCTCAGTCATGCTGAAATAGAGGCTGTGGTTAAACAAATCTGCTTTTATGGAGCAAAGCACTGTGAAACGGAGCTGATTATGGCCTGACACATTGAATTAGACTGTCGTGTAAAGCAGTGCTGATGATTCCGTTGTTTCAGGGTCCTGTCTCCCTGCCTGAGCTTCTCCTTCGCTCTCAAGCCACACACATTTCTGCTTTCCCTTTGCTTTAGGAACCCTTTTTTTCAGTCTGTTTACTATTTGCAACTGACTCTGCAGCAGCATAGCATTTATAGGTCTGTTCAAGCAGAGGTTTAGTGACGAATGCTTTAAAGGTAGAGGATCACGTTTTTCTCTATCGCTGTTCTCAAAGACTGATTGCATTGTAAAAGCACTGCAATCACATACCTAATCACTTCTAGTTTTCACTTACAGAAAAGTAAGAGTGTTAGCTAATTAAGGTCACTGACTAGCAACATCTACTAGCCTGAACAAACGATCAGAGCCCATGAAATACCGAGTTCCAAGACCTCATGACACTGTACGTCTTTTCTTGCTCTGGAGAGACAAGGAACACTTAAGCTTTCTGCTTAATTGTCAGTCTTTTAAGTCATTAGTCTTGACGGCTCTTGGCAATGAGTTCCTTGGTCTATTTCCTATGTTTGAATCTGTTGGCCACTTTTTCTATGTTATTCCGGTTCTTCTTGGGCTGTGAAAATGAGCAAATACCAGTAATTTTCCTAATGCAGCATTTTTATTAGCATTAAACATATCCCACCTTCTATGTTTCCATTCACCTTAGAAATCCCAGTCATTGGTTATATGATTAGTTTTTATCACTTCCAGTAAACTGTGTTCCAGCTGAAACCCTCTTATTCCTGCTAGGCTTTGTTTCACGGAAGATGCCCGGGACTGCTCAGTCCTCGAGATGAGAGCACAGCATGCCAACGCTGCAGGCGCCGAGTCACTGCAGGACTCGTCCCAGAAACAGAACATATTACTCTGCTGCTATGTCTAATTGATACTGGTATTCAAGTTAGTTAGCTTAAAACAAGCTTGAATATATCGGGGATATATTGCCGTCATCGTTGTTATCGTGTAGGTATAACTGTAGACCTACAGTTCAGTTTAGTACTTTCAAAAATATATTTACCTTTGGTTCTATACACCTTCAGTTTTCTTGACTTCTATACTTACCGCAACACATTACCATAATGTTTTTACTGAGCTAGCCACAGGCATTTATAGATTTTAATTCCTTCCAGCATTTCATTATCAATGCATATATCTGGTATAAAAAGAACCTACACTTAAATGGGTTCAGATTTTGAGTACTCAGTAATGATATATGGTGTACAGAGTTTTGTAGGCCCTTCAGATTTCAAAAAAAGCTGCGAGCAGTCCCGAAGTTTGGTATTCTTCCTATATGTAAACCAGAAAATTATGTCTGCTCATTACCTGTTTATGTTTATCACCTCATTGCCCCTAATACCTTCACAGGGTGTTCACCTCAACCCTGAAAGTTGCTGAAAAGTCTGAGTAAATTATCCTAAGATGGTGCAAAATAATGAAAGGGGGAAAAAAAACAAGTCTTGGACTTCTAGAAATGACTGCTATACAATACAAAATAATACAAAAGATAGAACTGGGGCCAGTGCAGAGTTGGCAGTTCATAGAGGCAGGTGAAAACTCGCCACGCTGTTCAAGTACCATTTTTCCTTTTCCAGCCCCGTTGCCCGATGGAAGATGCTGCCTACCTCACAGCGGAGGGAGGGAAGGTGAGAGGTGCTCCAAAGCAGAGAAAATGCAGGTTTGGTGCATGCCACCCCTGTGCTGCCAGTGGCAGTCCCCAGAGTGTAATGGCGTCCTGTGAAGTAGATACCTATGCCCTGGCCCCGTGGCAGCATTTCTACCGCCGAGCCTGGGGCAGTTCAAGTTCAGAGGGGTCATAAACATTAACCAGTCTTAAATACCTGTGACTATGGAAACAGACTCAAATTTTTTTTAATCTGGAGTAAAGCAAGGTTTGGTTTTTATAGGAAAAATGGAATGCCATAAAGCACGGAGAGATCAGCACTTGCACAACAGAAAGAAAGATCAATAAAATAAAGTTCAGCTATTCAATAAATGCAAATTAAATTGCACAGTTGTGAAATTTTTATTTGTTTACTTAACCTCTTTTTTCTTCTCTCTCAGTGCCATCACATTGTTCCATACCCTCTGCAAGCTTTTCTGTTCTCTTTACAGTCTCTCTTGTCTTTTGTTTGGTGTATCTTTTTTCTGTGAGGGCTACCTTACCAATTCAAACAAGTGATTCTTGGCTTGGCAGTGATCTCCTGTTGGCAGCGTGAAAACTATGTGTTATTGAAAAGCCAGACTGAAGCCAATTTGTCCAAAGCTTCTCATCAAGCAAAGAAAACTACTCTCATCACTCTAATGTAGTTGCAAAGGTAGCAAATTTTGCCAGTAAATAAACAAATTGCTTCTCTCTAGAGTCAAGAGAACAGCCAAAGAATATCCCCACAAGGAAAAGAGTCAGTTCACCTCTTCACAGAATAACCTTCGATAACAAATGCCACACAGAAGTGGGCTGATACCTAATGTTCGTATCAAATCGTAGAATATATCACCAACTAAAAAAACAAATCCAACCACCTTAAGATTTTCACTGATATAATTTAGTTGCAATGGAAAGCACCTTTTTTTTTTCTTTTTAATTTCAAGGACTTACTATTACAGAAGTACAGATTGGTAACAAAACAGACTAGTGTTCTCTCTCCGTAAATAGTGTGGACAACAGATGAATGATGCAAGCTTTCACATATCACCAATATTGCCATATTTAAAAATATTCTAGTGTGAGTCTACAAATCCTGGTTTCATATATTCAATATAGAATCCTCACTAAAGTCTATGTGCAGAGAAAACATTTTAGCCCTATATTTGAATTATGAGATTTTGTTTACTCTTCTACAACAGATTGACCAATTTTTTCATTATGAACCCCTGTGCTGAGTAGAAACAATGAATTTCATGTGCTGCGAATCAGTTTTAATCTGGACTGCTCTGCTCCTTTCTGTGAGAAATGAAGTAAGACTACGCTTTGTGTATACCTCTCGTGCTGAGGTTTAAGTAAGGGTCCAAACAAACTCTCATCACATGGTCAAGTATTTGTTATAACAAGCAAGTGCAGAAAAGTTATATTATTCTGAAAAATGTTAATCTGTAATATTTTAATTTTCTTTATTCAATGGATCCATTCTTTTACACATCTATTTTAATCTGTAAAACAGATAAGCCATCAGCTGCAGTTGCAGCTCTTAGAGTTTCAATGCGCGTATGTGCAACTGACAGGGTAATTGGATACATATTTTTTGGCAGGAGCATTATATGGTGCCGTATTGTGCAGCAGTTTCATTATGCTATAACAATGCAGGTGATCAAAGAGTCAAAATAAGTACAAGATTTCAAAATAAAGCAAAAAGAAAGGTCGCACTGATACACGGAATGACCAATAATCTGGTCTTTCAACAGTTTGAAGGATACAAGACTTCCTGAATTCCTTTAACAGTTTGTATCGAATGTTAGTTAAGTGAGAGCAGTAGGATGTTCTCCACTGTCTTTTGCTGGAGCAGGATCAGGCTCCAAGTACTATGGGGGAAAGCAGTTCATAGTGTCATTTTTAGTTTATTTCAACCTCAATGCATTGAAAAGACTTCGGGGAGAAGGGCGGGGGGGGGGGGAGGGGGGAAAGGGAAAAAGCTTACCCTGGAACTGCTAGCTTAAAACTGTGTCTTGGTATGTTAAATATATTTATACCCTGGTTCCCATGTCTGCGTGTTTTCAATTTCACCAGTAATTATTTATATGACGCTTTTAAATAATTAAGTACCAGCTGAGCTGTATCTATCCCCGATACTAGATTCATGCAGTCAAATTCGGTGCAACCTTTCTACCTTCAATCTGCTTTATGGAAATCCATTGTGAAGACAGCTAAAAGGTATTCCACCTTTGCTAGTTACACATTTCTTATTCTCATTATCATTAATAGCTTAAGAGGCTCCAAACTGTTACCTTAATCTTTTTTATGTCAATGAGATATTCTCCAGCCGTCAACATTTTACAACCATTATATCTATTAGAAATCACTATATTTCAAATTATGTCCAATTAAGGGAAGAAATAATTACAACATTACATTTAATTGAATGGAAAATGTTGACCAGGTTTATTCTATTTTTCCTTTAGGTGACATTTCCATTAGAAGTGCTCTGCTTCAAGATATACGCAGATATACAGATTTACTGTAATGCATCCTCATAAAAATATTTAATAGTCATGATGAATTCTTCAGATGAAGTTTATATTATTGACTGTTTTCACCAACATTCTTCTTATATTGCACATGCTTATAAGAAAACAGGCTTTCCTTCCTATAGTGTGGGACAGCATGGGTTTTTAGGTAAAAAAAATTCATAGGCATTTGCTAATAATATCTTACAATTATATTCCGTATTAGGTAGAAGTAATGCATATACATGTGTGCAACACATAGATGCAAAAAGGCACTGTCCCATTTAATTTATTTACTTCTCTGCACTGAGTTTGTACAACTACATCTTCAGATTTTATATGATGCTACACAAAAGGAATTATACCTTCCACACTGATTTGATTGTAAATAGAGGATAGTCTAAGATGCCCCCCAAAAGGCTAAGAAGTCTGTGGAAGATGATGTGCTTTGTTATGCACCGGGTGATTTTATTCCAAAATCAAGACAGAAGTGCATTTTCAAAATGCATTTGAGCAGGGTAAGGGCTGCGACTTGACCAACGCAGACAGTGTTTCAAGCGGGAGAAAGCATGGAAGGAAGCACAGACGTCTGAAGGCATTTCAAAAGAAACATTTCATCTCAAGAAATGAAAAAAAAAGGGCAAAATGGAATTTGGTTTTTAGGCTTCCTAAGATTATTCACTTCTCTCACACACTTAGCTGAATAATAAATACTATGAAATGCCATTAGCTCACGTAGAATTGTTGGAAATCAGTAGCGAAGGATCTTTGAGGTTATTTCTGCACAGCCCCCTTCTGACTGACTCCGTGAGCCCAAGGGCGATGAGAAGGGGAGCCTGCTTAGCTAACAGTGAGATCGGAGTTCCCCAGAGGTTCAAGTGCTGACCAACGCGCCCTTTGGCCCTCTCAGGATCGCTTCTTAGAGGCAGAAGCAGCCACCTGCCATTAGAGCTATACCGGTGATGCCCGCCAAAATTTCCTTCCAAATTCTCTTCACTTTAATATTTTCCCACTGAATCTTACGAAACTGGGATTGTGACATGCGTGTGAAAGCCTTTGGGAGCGAGGTGCACACCTCAGTGTTATTCGGAAATGTATTCAACTGATGGTGAAGCCTGACAGGAAATGAGAAAAAGATGATGTGAGATAGCAAGAAACTCAAGGAATAACCTTCTTTTTTTTTTTTTTATTCATATGAAGATTTTTTTCTGTTAATGTCGCTCAATTAAACTAGTGGATCTCGTAAAGCTTAAGAAAGTTTGCTCATCATGCAGTTACATTTTAATAATTTTCTGTGAAACCTCTGCTGGCTAACTAAGCAACGTCATAAATAAAATGCTTAAAGGTGAACAGAATGTACGCGGTTGCTTTACCAAATTGATGTCACATCATATAATAAACAGGTACATCAAATGAGTCATTAATATGGTTTCTTTTCTTCTATCAGTATCTAGAAGGGATTTCTGTCTTTTTTCAATGTGATGCTAATTCAAATATTAGGACTACTCTACATCTTTGAAGATAAAATAACATTAATGAAGTGTAATTGCAATTAAAATTACAGTATCTTCTTCAGAAACAGATTTAGGTTTTGAAGAGCTAGCTTTTATGCAAACAGAACTTTCAAAACCTCATTCCTTTCTTATGCCATCAATAGGATTATTAAAGAAAATAGTGTAAGAACTGATTTCAAAAGAGATATTAAAACTTAATACATGTTTGTTAACCTACAGGGAAAAAAAAGAAAAAAAAAAATAACTGAAGATCTATAAAAATTCTGGTTTTCTGTACATTAAACAAGATTTTATTCTTCTTTGTCTCTCTCTCGGTGTCTCCCCTTTATTATTATTATTCTTTTTTTTTTACTGGTTCATCTCTAGGTCAAATCAAGTTCATTTATGTCCAGTAGATTATTCCAGTTAAAAGGAAAGGCGGAGATTAAAGAGTGTAGTGAAATACCTTCCAATCTGCCATGGATGCAGTATTTAATATTAAAGTCAGGTGACACGAATGCAGCTAGGCCTTGGTAGCTAACCTAGAGACCTCCGGGTGTTGAGCTGGAAGAGATGAAGTCTGATTTTGACTTCATAGTATAAACAGAATGTCATCCACCCATCAAAATTCCACCCACAGTGAACCCCTGGCACGGTTAATGATTATAATCTTCACATTTAATCATGGGAACACAGTGACAGGCAAACAAAGGTTAGCTAAACTGACAGTTCAGGCTGTTTGAATGGAAAAGGGGGACTTCACAAGTTTTATTTTTAAATGTGCATACTCTTCCAACAGCACTTTTCAGCTTTACACTGCAAGAGTGTACAAAGCCTGGCTGCTTGCAGAAATTGGCAGTGTGCATAATTAACCTTTAAACTGCAGAAAGACTGGAAACTTTGATGCTTTCTTTAAAACAGTTGCTATGCCAATACTACTTTCAAGGTTAAATTAAGCTAAGGGCACTTAAAGGGTAAAGGAAGAAATACAGCACTAACATGTCAGAGTGTCAGAGGAAAAAAATGCCATTTTAGAAATGACATGGTTATCTTATAGAGATATTCTTTTTTCCTTAGGTTAAAGGACGGCGACAACTTACCAAGAACAGTATTTCAAGGTAGGTTTTATTCTCCGTACAATCTGTTGCTTATAAAACTATGTGGACCCTTCTGTGCCCTTTCATCTTACCACCGTGATGTCCAGAAAATTAAAGACTTAAGAACAAAGGCAAGTACCTCAAACTTTTTAATATTAAAAATATATATATTCACTGGTCTTTCAGGCTTGCGTGCAGTAAAGATATTCAGTTTTGGTATGGAGTAATGAATAAAAGTGCAGCAGTTGTTCCTTACAGAGAAAAAAATAGCCTAATCAAATCCCTGCAGCAAAGAAGTGACGTTTGCAGTAGAACATACTAAAGCATTCTGAGTTACTGTATTGGTTTTGATGCTCTTCAAGGGGCAGTACTTCATAAGTACTATTAACAGAAAGCATCGATACAATGAATTCACACTAAGTTGATAACGCATTTTTGTACGCAACTCTGACTGCTACTGCAAAATGTTCAGCTGAATTTCTCAAGTCAAAATACAGTATCAAAAGAATGACAAGACACTCTCAGGACATGAAAGACTGATCTCACACGCTCCAGGGGAGCTCCAAGGCGACTTGCAGAGGCCAGGATGAGGGATCTTACGGGTCACAGGGGGCTATGCAGCCTGCCAGACCCTCCTCTCCCGTATGCTTTCTTTGCCACTTGCAGTGCAACATGTTGAAGGCCAACATCTCCTCCCGCTTTCCTGCCAGACACGCCAAGCAGGAAGGAAGTAGCGCTGGGTTCACATCTGTGACACTGATGCCTGTGAAATGTTGAACCCCCCCCAACCTGCTAGAAGAACAGGCAGGGTAAGAAAAAATAGTTGGGGTTTCCATCACTGTGTCTTAGCTAAACAAGGACTGAGAGGAGCGCAGTGGCTTTCTGCAAGTACACTAAACACCACGAAAGGCAAGCCATTACGAGAAGGATAAGAACTTGTTGTTATGAAGAGAACCTAAATGCATTCAAGCTGAAAATTAGAAGTTTTATAGTCATAAGGGTGGTAAGGAACAAGAATATCCCTCTAGCTGAAGAAACAGTAGGCAAAATAATAGAAAATAATTTGATATTTCATTTTTTTAAAGTGTGACAGTGAACAACAGCATAACTGGGAGTAAAGATGATGACCAAGAAGGTCTCTTACGACCCTGTTTTCCTATGAAATTAAATGGCAGTTCCACTCTGCTTCAAGACTCTAGCCTCTGATTGTAACTAAGCTGAATGAATCCAATATGAAGTAAATTGGTTTCATTTATCTTTTGTCAATTTAAACTGTTAAAATGGTATATAAGATCAAATTCTTTATTGACTAGCTATTTCTGTCATCAACTCACAGTAAAAAAACATAGATCTACAGAAAGCACAACCAGAAGTTTTATGTCCATAGGCACCGAAGATCTGCGCTGGTAACATGAATTCAGATTCTCTTTAAACTGATGCTGACTTCCACAGTGACTAGTTTAAAGCCAGATATTAGAGCTCTGTGCTCTCATTTCTGCATTTCATTTCAAATACTTGTCTGTGTTCTGTTTTAACCTCCATCATTCTCTTTTTTTCTCCTCTGTATGGAAGGCTTTTTGGGAATAACGTGAGTACTGTTGTTCTCCAAAAATAATTGCTTTTTTATTTTTTAACCTTTTTATGGTTGGAAAGAAACTATTTCCACAGTTTACACCCTCATAATAGCACAAAGCAACGTACCCCACCTGACAGGGCACAGGTACAGGTAATGCATATATGCTCATGGTGCTAGTGAGGACAAATACATATGCAGTCTTCCCTTGCATGCTACTACCAAGGTATTACATGCTGAACAGAGTAAAAAATACCTGACAATGACTGGATTTATGTGTTGGAATTGTTGAGCGCTTTTTCGTGCAGATTAAAGCCAACATGGAAAAAAGGCACTAAATATTAAAATCTATGCAGTTGCACACTTAGGGCTTTTCCGTATGGTTAAAGTAGTACATTCTAAGTTGACTTGCAGATTTAAAGTATTCTAGACTTTCTTGACATAAAGACACAGTCCTCACAAAGACTATTTTTCATGGTTATCTGCTGAACCATTGCTCTGGGAAGGAGCAATCGTGTCCCCATTTGCTTTACAAGATAAACGTTGGCCTTTCTTTCAACTTTAGGTCTTACCCACCCGCACAGTTCTGGGTACCACCCCACTGATTCAAATGGTACGTGCTCTATAATTGTCATTAACCTTGCTAGCATAGATCTGAGAGACTGATCCCTTGAACCTCGTCTGTCATTATTGTGGCCTCCAAGAGAGGCAATTTATGAACTCACTGTGCTTTTGTTTTCACTAAACTGCACACAGCTATGGCCTTTTTTAGGGAGGCTTTTTCCCATCATACAGCTGAACACAGATCCAATTGTTGTGCTGTTTACATACTCCTTAGGCACCACTATTATGTTACAGTGTTGACTTCAATGAAAAAAAACCCACCAGAATAAAAAGGCTCAGATTTAATTGTTTTTAAAACACTGAGAAGACAAATAGCTATTCAGGAGGGAAAGCAACAAGCAAACAAACAAACACAGAAAGACCCTAGCTCCAAAACAGAAAGACACAGGGGGGGACAGTGAAGGGAACTGAGTCAGACAGAAGTTTTGGTCACCACTGTTCTGTTAGACATAGAAACCATTTCAGATTCGTGAATCCTTTCTCCTTTTCACACTAATAGTTGAACATTGTCTGAGCTAAACACACCATGAAATGTATTGATTGTGCTGCAAGAGATGTCTGACACAGGGAAAAACGTTTGGCACAGCTGTGGTCTTATCAGCTACCACAGGGAAAGGGCGGTGAGGGAGCACAGCTACTTAAATTCATCCCAGTAAGAAAGAGGACACCACCAAACTGTATTCGTCCTGACCTGGTTAATCCAGGTCTGTCTGCAAACTCCATTTTTATTCAGATTAACAAATCCTTGGGTAAATGCAGACTATAAGATAGGTTACAGTTTAAATCCTTAAAGTACCGAGACCATAACAGATACCAAGAATGAATTAACCAGCTTGGGCTGTAAATCCAGGAAACAATGCCTGTTAATCAGACAAGGTCAGGCCTATAATGTGGTAATGGTTTGGGGTGGGTTGAAGTAGGAAAAAGAAAGCAGCTTTTAGTCCTTTTACCTGTACCTGTGAGAAATTTAATGTGTTGTGCAATGTGTGCAGCCCACTAGGAAGGTAAAGACAGAAATTTTTTTTCTTTTCCATTTTTCCAGTGAATTCAAACTAAGAAGGAGCCCTCAAGTACTCTTCTACTCTCTTTTTTTTCTAGAAGAAAATTAGTTGCGGTGTGGGGATCATGGGCACTTCAATTTTCCTCTTTCAGATTTTTCTTTCTCAGTTTTACTTGCAGCCAGCTTCAGAGAAAGCATACACAGAAAATTTAAGGATTTACTTTGCTTTGTAAAGTTGTACAAAATTTTGAGAAGCAAATAGATACTAACAATCACATGCAAAGAGAGCTGCGTGTAATGCAGAATATTCATCTCATGAAGATACGACTTCCGCAAATGATTCCAGACTTACAAGAAATTCTGGCAAGAAATCAAAGTATGAAACTAGAGAGAAAGTCACAGGGTGAAGTAAGGAGCTTGCTTCCTTTATAGTTCAGAAACCACAGGAAGAATTAGCAAATCTCTGCTGTTAGGATTACGAGCAAAAGTCGTCTTGCCCGGATGACAATCCTTTGTCATTTACCCTTTCCTTAAAGCCAGCTTTCTTCTCCTGTCTTTTAAAAGTGGGAAAAAGTAAGGAAAAGCTTTTCAAAGTTTACTAGAGGCATCTCAAGAGACTCCAGAATCTCTCAGGATTTGGGTGTTGAGAAGCTCTCTAGGAGACAACAGCCATTTGAGAGAAGATCCCCAGAAAGACCCTTCAGAGCTCTTTGATTTTTTATTGCGAAGTTCACCTGCCCGTTGGGATGATGACAGCTAAGGTACAGTACAGCTGCATGAGAAACTCTCATAGGAAATGTGAAGCCCTCTGAGATAATCTCTTAACTTCTAAGCAATGTTAAAATCCTCTTGAAGTGACTCCTCACGCACAGAATTGCTCGGATGGTGAAAACACCGTGACCTTAACACAGGAAAAATTCCTTTGGTCTAGTCTTCCATTCATCTTCATCACCAGAAATGCTCTTCATCTGCTAATACAAGGACTGCAGCACATGAAGATAAACAAAAGCTCGATTCTGCTTGCACTTGAAGAAGTATGTTTTTAAGGCCAAAATTGATCCTATGTGATGATCTGAATTCAAACTCATACAAGGGAGATCTTTAGCGAATTAAGTGCTCTTAAGCTCTGCTGCAGATTTGCCACAACACCTGTAAAGTGCAAGGATGTGCCAGTCCGGGCAGAAAAAATAAAACTGATCAATGAGAGGCAAAGGAACGATATTGTCATAGTATGCATTCAAATACACAAACAGCCCTGGGAGTTTGCCTTCATAAAGTTCCGTAATCCTTTTCTCAACCAGTTTGAAAAGGACTTAAAAGTCACTGCAGGGAACTATATTCTCTGAAAGTTTGGCTGTCATGTTCAAAGAAATTGGTGGATGAGCCCCGAGACTGCTCTTATGTAGTTTTCCCTCAGTGTAAGCACATCAGTTCTATGAGACTGATGAGGTGACACTTGCCCAATAGTGGGTTTTTTGTTGATTTTTGTTTGTTTGTTTGTTTGTTTTTTAAGGTGCACAGCCTACACGGAGTACCTTATTTAGTTTCCTGTAGAACTGGGATCAGTATAACTTCTGGAGTCTTCCTCCTTCTAACTGGGATCTGACGCTGCAGATTTCTCTCTGAATAACTTTGGCATTTATTTAAAAAAATGTACTGAAATGCTTTGTCTCCTTTATCCATTTATGTGAGGCATTGGAATGACTAACTCAGAGGTGGTATTTTAAGAAAAAAATGTGGATTTGGGTTAGTTAAGCAACCCTCCACCAGATTTGGAGGGCCAGGCAAGGCAGAAGGCATTACAGATCACAAAGGGAGATGAGAGAAAAATGCATATAACTGAGAGCCCAAATTCATCCTTTTGCAAAGAACTGAGAAGGATCTACTCAAAAGGTTAAGAGGTCATATAAAACATCATGAAGGAATTCCCTTGTTCTCTAAAGTACGGTACTTCTTTAAGAAGAAACTACGTTAAACCTGGCATCTTTTTACCAAAAAGCCTGTTCCTGTAGAAAATCCACCTTTACCTGAGACAAAATGTGCCTTGCAGAGCTAATTTAGAAAACAAAGCAATCTATTTTACTTCTTTCTGTGCAACATCATCTGTTCCACACACATATACACACAAAATGGACATTACAGGAGCAGCCAGTAAATCTCTGATATCTCCCTGAGGATGCTGGGCTCACAGAAACAAAAACTGACATTTGTTCAGAAATAGCTAAAATATTAAAATACAGTTTCTGCTTATCTCTAACTATATATGACTGACCTCTCCATCTATATTTACAGAAAGTTAAGGAAAAAGATTACTGAGATCAATTAACCTACAAATCCTGAACTTCAAAAGAGCTGGCCATAAAATTTTTAGAAAATTGAATCTATTTACAGCACCGAATATCTCTCCAAAAATAAAATCCTTGTTGATTGTTTTTATTTTAAATGCCAAGCTCTATCTATGCTGCTTTCTCAAATGCTCTAATATTTCAGTTCTTCATTAAAACTATGGATTCAAAATGCTGGATTTCTTTACATTTCTCATTACTGAAATTCCTGAGTAATGGAAAAAAGTCATATAATCCCTCGAATAAACCTTTCCACAACTTTCTGAGAGTATTTCAATATTTAAATTGCTAAAATATGATTCAAAATAATACAATGATGCATTCTTTTTTTATATTTATTTCACATATAAAGATGGTTTGTGATTAACAGTAAAAGTTGTGTTTTCAAAACAAGTATTTTTAAAACAATTTGAGTTGTTTGTGGGGTTTTTTTCCCCAGAAAATCCTGCCATTTCAAAGTCAAAAAGATATACAAAAAAAAGAATTTGTTTTTTTTTATTTTAATCTTTAATTTGCATTGGTTATCCACTAAGGACAAAATTTTCAAAATCGGAGTAAAGCCCTGCCAGCTTCATCTTCACCTTGTTTTCCAATTTTGTAAATAAAGCCTTATGAATATTTATACAGGGTCTCCTTCAGACTCTGGCTGCTTCTTCATCTTCCACAACTTTTAAGGGATAAAAGAGATATACCCAAGTGTAATAAAACAACAGATTACTCATCTGATACCCCTACTCTCTCACTTATGCCAGGAAGGTCAGGTGGTGAAACAGGAGGGCGATGTTACCCGATTTTTACTCAATCCCACGACTACACAAGTAAGTATAATCCATCTGAAGCTGAAACTTTTAACTCAAGGTTAAAAATGCTAAATTATAAGCCACTATGAAACACAGAATGGCTGTGCTTGACCAAGGCAATAAAGAACTCATTATGTTGAGAAATAGAGATTAGGCGCTGATTGCATCATTGGCCTGTTACCATTTGTATCTGTATGTAGGCAGAAACTTTTTCAAATTGCCGCATTCAATGCCATGAATGAAGGTGACAAAAGAAGAGGAAAAGGAGTTTTTATGTTATACTTAGTTTTGTTTTGTAGCACAAAGGGACTAAAGTATTAAAAAGCCAAAAAAGAGAGAGTGTTATTCATTCTTACTTGAGAACTTGCCCTTTACATTGGGAAAACTCATAGCAAAGATGTTTAGAAAAGTAATGGGAAATAATAGGAATATAATTGGAATGCTGACATTTTAACCAGAGACTCAGCTAGCTTCTAGCTCTGAACAATATCACCTCAGTATGAAAACAGTAATAAGCCTCTTTATGCTCCATTCTGGCAATGTAAATGTGGAGCAGAGAACAAAATATTCTGAAACCTACAGTTTCAAAACTACAATCAGGCTGTACCTGAAAAGCAGAGGAGTAGTACGTAGAAGAAGTCCAGATCAGTGAGAGAACCCGGACGAGGACTTGTTTGTCATTTCCAGTTATGGCATTTAACTCACAAAGATTTAGACAAAGTTTTCCTTCGTTTTTTCCATCTTCAAAGTGATGAGAAGTACTTACCACCTTCCTAACACTCTTTATAAAATGGGTCCTCAACTCTATTAAGTTTCTTTCAGAAAGCAGAGTTTAATTACTATGACCCGTGCTTGATGATGAGAGATGATGTGACAAATGCACCATTACTGACAATGTCCTTCATGTTGCATCAGAAGCAAGCTAGACACATGGACAATTACAAAATATTTTACCCGTGGATCTTTTGTATTTTTATAGTCAAAAAAACTGGACTCTTGAAGTGTGTTACAGTCATAACAGATGTTACCAAAAAGATCAAAATCTATGTGAGGCAGAGACAAGGTGGAAAGAGCAGGAAATGATCTAACAGACAATATCACAACCATATGTATGAAAGGCTAAGACTCAGGAGTAGGCAGATCATTTTCCAGCAGTCAGTAGCAATTGCAATAAACATAGTCTTCTACAATTAGGGAGAGATGATGGAATAAATTTATCCACAATTAAAAGCGTGCAGGCTGGCAGAGGTAATTATAATAATACATATATAGTCAATATATTCACTAATTAAAAAGGCAAGATGGAATATGGATGTATTGGGAAATAACAGAGAAATGCATCCCATTCAAATATAATTCGGTATCTGAGACATGATTCTTTGGAAGACTCCCCAATTGGCAGCAATAGCTTAGAAATTATGCTGTATATTATATATAAACCACCCTCTGAGTGACTACTTGTACAACAGCACCAGTAATCTCAGTCCCAGTTCAGAACTTAAATAGTTTGGCCTAGTTCCAAAAATATGGAGTATGTTTCTGATTTTCCTCTCATTGAGCATCTGTACAATTCTCATCAGGAATTTCCACTCTGGGGCATTCTAAGAGCACAAGAGACAGATTTTCTGATTTGAATAATTATCCCTTGATGAGCAAATAGTATCTTGTGGTAGCATTTGTCTGATGCAGATTAGGAAAAGACAATGCCAACAATGTTATGCCATTACACTGTTTATTCAAAGTCAAAGTAAAAATTAAATCACACACCAATCCTCCAGCTAGATTCTGCTTGAAGTCACTGACCTGCATTAGTATTTATTATAACTGGATTCTTGGGTCTCAGGAATGTATAGGCGTTATGCTCCTGGTGTTGTTGATGTTGAGGTCGAGGGACAAACAGATAAGAGGTGCACAAAAGACCTGAAAACAAAAAGCTGTAAGACTCCTTCACCAGTATTTACAAACCATTTGCAAAGGACATACAGAGCATACAGCATCAGGTACACTGATGACTGTATGTCAGTAACCTGACTCTTTAATGTATTTGTCAGGTTTGGAACCACTAGCTTTGGCATTTCCTCTCTGTTGGTGAACCTCAGTTTCATTTAAACTCTCCAAGTGTCAGTTTATTCAGTGAAATACTCCTGAAAATATCATGCACTTTCTCCTCATAGGCATTTGCAAGTATTTTTAAAGTAATGGTTGCATGAGCTCATGAAGGGAAAGAAAATTATGGTGCCCCATTAGGCAGTAGAAGTCATGCAGCAACTGAACTCCCAAAGACGTGAAGGATGAAAGGAGGCAGGGGATCATGATAAGGTATGGAAACATGACATGATCTAATTATACTTAAATCTCAGCTTCCACTCAGTTTGCCCCATTGCCTTGCTCCGCCATATCTCCTAGGGAGCTGGGTAGCTCTAGCACAGTAGAAACCCTAAGTACGAACAAGAGCTAACACGACACGGGGAGGAGGGAAAAAGCAGGATGTGCCGCAGGAGTATCTCGAACGCTATCTAATACACAGAGCAGTACTGAAGCTGGAAAACCTGGCTCTCCGTTAGTACACGCCACTGCTTCCTTCACCAGAAGCTTCTTTCTATGAGGTTGTAGGAGACAGAACTATGGGTTAAGTTACATACAAACTCTGGTCTCCTGAGAATGCATGAAATAATTTAGGAAAATCTGTGTAAAGCCTAACAGTAATCAGAGCAGCAGGTATACCACAGCAGCCTGGTTCTCACATCTTGACAAGTTCTGCTGTCAGAAGGGAAGAGATAGCATGAAGAGCACAATGTGTAGGATAGGTCAGATTCTCCAGCAAATTCTGAGCGATCTGTAAAATAGAGGATATGTGATAATTGCACAGCTGTGCTTTTCCGAGGCTGTATTCTGGTCTGCTTCCCACTCCATGATCCCGTAAGTCAGAACGCAGTTGTTTGGTTTAATCTTTGATCTGCCAGCATGACTGGTGCTTGGGATGACAGAATGAGTGAGGAAATGACGAACTGCAGTCAAAGGAAGTCTGCTAAACACCCGCTTCAGTTACAGATACATTCCTTCTTCCCAACCACATAGTCAGACATATGTGTCCTATGATTCAGGGAGAAAAAAGAAACATTAGACTGCCTCATGTGTAATAGTAATTTTTAAATTAACTCTTCAGAAAACCTCTCGATTTCAGTGTGACTTCTTAGAGCAGACTAACTACAAATAGGAGTGGCAGTGGCAGAACTGCTCTTTGGAATTCTTCAAGTACTTTATCTTCTCCTCTTACTCTTAATCTAAGAGTAAGAACGTCTGTAATGAGACAGGCCAACTATTTCTTTAGCCTAAAATACTGTCTTCTTGCAGTAGTAAATGGAGGATGCTCAGGAAAACAAAAAAAAACCACATTTAGACAGAAATTTGAAGTACTTCTTGTTAGCTTCCAGCAGTTAGAGGTTTCAGGATTTCCTGATCTGGGTTTCAGTACATATGAGTATGTTTTCTGTGTATTCACTGTTGCTTTCCTGAAAGTATCCTCATGTACATGTTCAATCATTGTTGAGTAGTGACATGATATTTTTAGAGATTACAGTGACTAAAAATCGTTTTTCTGAAAACCAATTTTTGAATATGTGAATTTCTTCTTCCTTCATGTACACTACTTTGCATTCACTATCATTTCATTCCACCTCTCATTTTAATCAGTCACTCTGGCTAGAGTCTTCTGCAACTCTCCAGAGTCAGGTTCAGATTTGATTATCCCAAATAGTTTTGTAGTATTTAATACCCTTGTCAATTCAATTTTCATTCTTTTTCATTTCACTGAGAAATACGACAAACAGCAGTTTAGCTACCAAAAATGGTAACTTTCTTAAATCTTAAAAATTGTCATGTACTCCTACCCTTTTTTTCCTAACTGTTAAACTTTTACTGATCCAGAAAAGCCATATAATATCTCAGTTTCCTTTGGTAAGAAACAGCAGGTAAAGGAACATATCTAAGGTACCTTAGAAGACTAGACCTGTACAGAGAGGTTGGTCTTTTTTATTATGTTAAGTAATATACTAGAATAAATGGACATTCCGTCACACAGGAAGGTTTTTATTAACCTGAAAGCTTTTCCATCTTTTCCAGCTATAAAAATTAGACTAATACAAGATGCCACTTTTCCATCAAAACCTTAGCTTCTTAAGTTATTACGGTTATATCTTCTACTATGACACTAATTATCCAAAGCAGAAGTAAATACTATTTCACAATCCTTTAATTTTGTAACAAGCTTTTTCTTAGAAACTATAGAAGGATTTATATCTGTGGCTGCACAAAATCTGTGAAATCTAATCACTTGGTAGAAATGAGTAATAAAAACCCAGAAACAATATTACACGTTTTAGAATCGATATGAATTGTTATAGTTAGCTTTTCACTTACTAACCTATTATTGCATTTAAATTACAGAAAACCAAGAAAATGTCAGCCAAAAAATATCAGAAGTACAATAAAACCAAACAGATATTCTAAAGGGAATGATTGTCAGGTTGCAAGGAGAATCATTTAACTTCCTGATGAATATTATATTCCTTAGTCGGCAGCCATTTCTACAAACAGCTGATAGCACTGTTTTAAAGCTTTGTAAATGCAGGCAGTAAAGGGAGAAGTTCATTGCTAGATCCATGTTGGGCATTCTTCCACGGCAGGATATGATGCTTCAGCACTGCCACCAAGATGCATTACAGCTGCGCACAGTACTCTTTTGAGCCAAAATCTGGTTTATGAGCTGTTTTTTCCTAAGGCACTTACACCTCCTGATTTATATATGCTATTTAAAATTATGTAACCCCTAAGATGTTAAAAAACCGCCTCTCCCTTGTCCTTCCTGCCATAACAGTGTGACGGGGGAGCCCTGCGCACAAAGCATAGGACAAGGTGTACCGTGCTGAAGTATTACGACGCTGGAGTAAACGCAGCAGCTTCTGCATTCCTTCCGAAGACTCTCGTTGATTCAAGGGCTCTTTTTTGTTCAGTTTTCTTTTGTTCTGCCTCACTTAAACATGTTATACTATGATTTTAGAGGTCTTGCACCTGCCTGCAAAGAGCTGAACAAAACCAGACCCTGGGTATCTGGACGTTAACATTATTTTGCGTGATTGCTAAACCAGAAGAGACTGCTAGCTTTCTGTAGAACAGATCCTTTACTTTTGTTATTCTAAACAAAACTTCAGCCTTATAAGGAGGCACTAATTAACAAAGCAAACAAAAGTTTTGATTGTAGCGATACATCCATTTCCTGAGCCTCATGAAATTGTACCGTTCCACTGTCCCTTCCCCACCCCTGACACCCCACCGGCCACAGTGTGCCTTTACACACTAGGGACCGGCCTGACGAGACAGCTTAGCTTCTTCATGGGCACCAAAGTAAGAGCCCATGCATTCACAAGGACTCATAACTTAGCAGCTCCAGTACGTGTCTGAAGAGTGTGTTTTTCACAGGGGCTCAGCACCTAACAAGCTGAACTCCTGAAACCATTAAATTTGATGCTCAAATAAGGTCTGAGCTTTTTAGAAGTCCTGGCTGAGCAAATCATAAACCCTCAATAGCTCACTAACTCCTTTGTTCCCTCACTCTTCAAGTACTGCTATTAGCTGTTCTTTCTACTTCTGCTGTCATTCGTCTGTGGGGGGAAAAAAATAATATAAAATTGTCTTATTTGAAAGAAAGAAAGAAAGAATGAACCCAGTGAGAGAGCTCCCCAACAGCAATAAACTGTGAGCACCCCTTTTCCCTTTGCTCACTGGAAACAATAAGAAAAAAAGGGGGCAGAAATAAACAGCCAACTTTCTGCACGCATCTTTTCTGCTTCATTTTCATACAAAGAATGTCTCTACATGTCTTGCTCTGATTTAACAGCTTAGAAAATGGAGAAATGCTGAAGGAGTTAAAGGGGAAATTGAAAAACATTATTTAAAAAAATGGGCAAAAAGGCAGCACTGAAAGACCAAGGTATGCATTATGAACTGTATGGCTCTTCAGAATGTATTTTATGAAACCGTTAATACTTAATTCTTTTGGTTACATGTCCAGTACTAAAGTAAATCAAAAGCATGTATTATATAATTGTAGCATAAAACATGCTCACTTGCATCTCTCTGGTTAAATGGCAGAACACAACCTGCTTTTTCCATGAAGCATATGTTATGGTTCTCATCAGCAACACCCCACATGAGCATCGCAGTGCACTTGCCAAGGAATAATCAACTGAAATTACACATATATGCTGAACACTGGAATAGTGCCTGGCACACATTGACTACCATCAGGGAAGATGCTGCAGTACGTTTGGAGCTCTGCTGTAGCGCATTCATCACAAAACATAGTGGTGGTTACTTGTGCTAATCTATTAAGACACAGCAAAATTTCAAAAAATATCTTGCATGATTAAATCATTTACAGAGTGGCTTTTTTACAACCTGAATAGTCAACATTCATTGTAATTGCAACCAGCAAAGTAAATATTTCTGAGATATTTTGTAATCCCAGACATTCTCCATTTTCACTTGCAATTACTTGCATGGGCACTGGTATTCTTGCTTGCTCAGGGGCCCATAGCTTCACAGGATGCCAAGTAACACCCAGACTTCTCCAAAGTGCTTGCTGTAGCATTCATTCATTTAGATCTCAGGATTCACTGTTACCAGTGTTTGTCTACAGCTCATGCATTACAGCTCTGGTCTCTCTTTTCACGAAAACGGTAGGTCCCGCAAAGACCATCAATGGATGGCTCAGGGAAAAGATTATGACAGGTGTGTCTAGCTGGACCGTCCCCTTGGAGTTGTCCTTCCCGCCTTCTTTTCTCTCCAGATTCTCATATTCGGTATTGTATTTAATAAGCAATGATGAATCTGTCCTCTCTTAATTCGTTCACCCAGACTCTACAACGTCCTCTTGGCAATCCTGTCTACATATCGTGAAAAGTAAGTGTTTGCTTTAACCATGTCCTTCTAAATTCATTAAGTAACCACTGCCTCGTATTTTAGAAGAAGGAGTGAATTACTACTTTTTTCCACCCATCTCCAAATCACTCTTGATTTCAGAGCCCGACGTCTTTAGGTCCCTCAGACCTTTCTTTTCCATGTCTATCTGGGTCACTTGGACAACCTAGGAAGTGGGTGATCGGACTTGTGCATGCCCACTGTGTTTTTAAAGAAAAGAAACTCTCCGTATAATGTTTATCATGTGGCTGAATACCCATTGCTTTCATATGACCTACAATTCAACAAAAGATATTTTTCGTAATAATTTTGTAGTAATACATGGTTCCAGTAACTTAAGGTATGCACTGATCTAATTGCAGAACTGGTATCCATGGTACTTTTCATCACTAGTTGCAGGCTTACTCTCCCACTTGCGCTGAACTTCAAGCTTCCTTTACTCAAAGCAAATGTTTTGAAAGTGAAACCCACTTGACTAAATTAAGAAGACATATTTAGCAAACTATCTTAATTATTAATCAGTTTGCAGTTTTACCCACTTGTGCCTACTCTGTGTAATAAACATTTATTAAGCTTTTCTTTTTTATATCATGAATGCTGCTAATGTGCTTTGAATTGCTCAGAGAAAATTACATATAACATTTGGCTCCAGATGACATGAATTGCAAAAATCTAGCTCTGGAAGTTTTGTGTTGTGGGGTTTTTTTTCCCCTTCCCACCAAAATATTCTGAACCTCTGGGTTGATTTCTTTTGGTTATCAGCCCATAACTTTAATTGAACTGATAAGATTTTTCAAATCACACCTCAGAAATCACTTGCTTATTTAAGTAATTATGTATGTGAGTCATAATAAAATATAATAATAAGCATATTCTTGTGATGTTGATAATTTATCTTACTATATACATAACCATAATATATACCACAAAGCAACAGCAAATACAGTAAGTACATATTGTGTTTATTTAGTGAACAGCTGAAACAGTTACTAGATATACACAATAACAATGAATAATTTAGCTTTTTTTCCTGTTTGTAACTTAAGAAGAAATGGATTTCAGCTTTTACATATATAGTCATTATTCAAAGAAGTCAGGAAAGGCTGGAGTGAGTAAGCATATTCCCATTGACCCCTACCCATTTTCACTCAAAACCTGAATATATTAGTTAAGCATATTTCGGTTTGGGTTGGCCTAAAATATTTCAATTATTTATTTATTTTATTTTATTTTATTTATTGGGGAGGGACATTCAATAGAAATACTTGAAATGCAACCTTACTTTTTCAGTTCTCACTGCATCACTGAGGAGCCCCTAAAGGCATACGCGTCTCCACTGTGACACTGTGACAGATCAGTCGGGACTACTTAGGCTGTAGTCTAATGGTCACTTACATCAACAAGAGTTCTTATTAACTACTAAGGGCAATGGAACAAGCCCTAACTTACTTTCACATTGCAATTATTTCTAAAAGAAGTTCACACAAATGCACTTGTAGTATTGACAGATCATATGAAATCATGATTGGGAATAAAAAGTTTGTGTGAAATATATAGAAAATAAGTGAGAAGATTTGCCAGTACTCCATTAAATTCACGTTTTTTCTCTGGGGCAATAAATATTCCTCACTATGTACTCCTAATATTTAACTGTATACTGCATGTTAGAATTCACACCAGTAAAGTATCTATGTTAATAAAAGTCATCCATAAAAACATAACATCTGTAATAAGGGAATATTTCCTTTCCTTTTAAGACTGTCAGGGATAATACAAGCAATCATTTCTTATGCAGATCTTATGCAATCTTCAGGAACAAGTCAGTTTATAGGTTATATCTTCCTTTGTATCAGTCAGGTCACTAATGGTCTACAACATCAAATTTCAGTGTGGTCTTCACAATCCTCATTCAAAAAAAGGAGAAACATGATTCCTTTATTTTAAAAAAAATCTGTGTGCACCAGGGCATCAGGCCCATGACAAGGATTCAGCGGTCGTGCCTGGGAAATGGAGCCTGCATTTCGGAAGCCCTGCTGAGCTTCAGTTCCATTCTAAACCAGTATTTAGTGTTCACCTTGTAATCTGAGGCCTGGGCACCGTGTTGGTCACAGGAGGTTAAGAAGTCAGACCCAAGATCACTGCTCCCCCGGACAGAGAAAGGCTGCTGGGATCTTCCCACTGAGTAGCACAAGCTTTGTTGCCTCCTGGTAGGACTCTCCATACAGGGAAAGTAGTCTCTTTGCTCCCACCCACACCAGAGGCACTAAATTAACTGATAAGATCCACCTGTGTGGTGGGATACTCTGTACGCCACTAGCCGCACTATGTGTTGGGCCAAACGGTTGTCTAAAAAACCCCTCGATGCACAACATCTTGTAATCAGCCAGACAGAATTCGGTTATACAGCAAAGCCTGATGCCCATGCATAAAAGTGGATATTGATTACTTGATTAGAGGAAGTCTCTGAAAACAAATTTCCTGTGGTTTTGAGAAGTGGGCTCACGTGACATCTGGACAACAAATGCTGTGCAACCCATTTGTGTCTTTCGAAAGGGCATTCCTGGTCCAGCAGGGACCAGAAAACCGTAATTGAGAGAGAGAACTTCCTCATCTCCCTGTATGCTTGGAGCCACACAATTATATAAACCAACAAAACAAAAAACAGGAAAAAATTAGTCGCTGTTGAGTTACTGTGTCTCTAGAGGCATACTCACAGTGGGACTATACTCACAGTGGGACTGTTTTTCTATCAGGCTGGAAAAGAACAAAGAACATGCAGCCGTCCTCGCCTAGGGGAGTCACTGAAGCTTGTTTTGCATTTGGTTGAGCATCATAATTACAGGCAATTGCTTCGATTGATCAGGTACAAAGGAAAAAACTCTTTGTCGCTTCCTCTCCGACACAACCAAGCCAATGTTAGTCTATGAAAATTCATCAAACAGCATCGTCGTAACAACTGTAGATAAGCAGAGAAAGAAAAATAAGCTGCTTTGGACAAAATAAATCCTTGAGGATTTGTAAATCCAGCTCAAGTTCCAGCCAAACTTAACAAAATATTCTGCTGACTGAAACTAAATTCGAACATTTAGGCAATTCAGGAGTGTGTTAAAAATACTTTTTTAGCATTCTTATTATTACCTGTAACTTTATATTACTCTATATGAAAATGCAGAGACATATTATACCGTGGAAGTTTTATGAACACTTTTAACTCAGATTTCAAGTATTTAACAAGGCAAATAAAAAGAATCGCTTTTTAAACTTAAAATTGGAGCACTGAAAAGCAAAAATATTTTGTAATTTGCATTTTCATTATTTACTTCTAATGATACATTCTGCATTCTCTATGAAAAAATAATTTTCATTATTTTCCAAATTTTTTTTTGTTTTTAAGAAATATATTTTATATTTATATTGTCCCAAAGTTGCTACAAATAATTTTAGGAGACAAAGAAAAGATTCTTCAAGGCCTAATGCCCACTGCTGGAAGTAAATATCAGGAAAGGACAAAGGACCATTGATTTTCAGTGTAACTGGGAAACTGAAGAGTCTGGGATTTTCCTCTTGACTGATCTGTAGCTCCCCCCTCCCCCCAACCTTACATTCCTTCTCACCCATTCCCCACTTTCAGTTTATTTTATACTTTTAGAAATAAAATAAATAAATCTATTGCTAATCCACTGGAGTTTAGATTAATTTCTTAGAATAAAGACCAAAGTATCTTTTAAAAAATATTGAGAAAATAATTTTTTAGTTTAAGAATTATCCTGATTGCATGAAAATAAAAATCAGGACTTATTTTTTCTGCTTCTTTTTAAATTTTTTAACATCTCTTTCAAGAGAACTTGTACCTTCTCCTGACGTGTTGCACCTATGCTGCTAAGCATTTAAATGCAACTTTGGGGGTGTGAAAATTTACCTGAACTTGTAATTAAGAAAGCATATTCATGGTTTAGAACTAGGTTTCAGGAAAAATTACAAGGTGTGTTACAAAATGGATTAGGTTTTTTTAAAAAGTTCCATGTAAGCACAAAAATGCTGAGATACAAGACCAACATTTCACGATATTTTTAAAGCATAACCATTTCTGTAGCTGAAATGTCTGGCTTATTTCTACTACCTTACTAAATGTTGAGACATTAGCCTTCTGGTTATGTTTATGTGTTATTTTTAGCACAGCCATCAGGCTTGGTGGGCACTTCTAGATGGAACTGAATTCATAGAACTTCAAACTCCGGGACAAGGGACTCATGTTTAAAATAGTGAGAATTCACAACAGTGGAGAACACTCTAAAGCCACTACTTTTCCTCTTCGTGTTTCAGGGCAGTAATATTTGCAGGGTCCCATCATATTCCTACACCGTTCCTGTCTTTGTCCAAATCCATGCTGGCACTCTTCATTAGAAGTTTTACAAGCTCATTCTCTTACTGTGATACTACCTCTAAAATAGTCAACTTCTTCATCTTTATAATACTAGTCTTTAGTCCTTGAACTTATTTCCTAAATTTTGAGCATTTAAATTTTATTGCCACCTGGAGCTGCCTGCTGCTACTTTTATTTGATCACACAGAAGTCCAGAGAGTAGAAAGTCGGTAATAGGAGCTTTACACTCTGCTGCAGTTAAAATTTAAATTGCTCCCCAGAGACCTTGAGTTTTAGAATTGTACTTCAGAACAGTACTAATCTTCTTTTTTTACAATATGATTAAAATACTTCTTCCTATCAATTAATGAGTTAGATGGGAAAAAAAAAAAAAAAAAAAGGATTCAAGCAGCTGCAATTTAGGTTGTGCAAAAGCTAACCTTCCGCCACCTGTTCCAGATGGATTCCAGAAGTGTGTGTTAGCTGCCTGGGCGTGGGGAAATCGATATGCCCTCTGGTGAATGAAAGGGATATTTTGGCTCTGATCAGGGCGGCAGCTGGGGGCCAGCTGCCAGAAAGGTGATCACCATGGTTTGACTGCAATCCTGTGGCACTTTAGAGGGAAGATGCCGTTGTCCAGTGCTTTCCGTTCCCAGTCAAAATTTACTTTCACCTCTGATTTTATCTGTCGTGGTGCATTCAGGACCTCCTGAGAGGTGCGGGTTTGAGCCCCCAGGTAAAGAAAGGCAAGGATGTGGGATAGCTTAACCTCGCGGTGAGTTGGTGGTAGCATTGCATGCAGTAAGTTCTTGCGTAAAAGTCACATGCATCGCAGCCAACTCCTTCTCCTCCAGCAACTCTGCCCCAAACACAGAAATGATGATCAGCTTCCCCATTCTGCTTCTGTATGACATTTCTAACAAGCAATGTATATTCTGGTACATGCACTCTTTTGTTAGTCAAAAAAAAAACCCAACGAAACAAACCCAAAACCCCTACTCTATATAGCAATTTCTTTTGTCTAAAGATGTTTGTACTGTGAGACCAACATGAACTGACAACCATCAGTATCGCTTGTTCTGAGCTGGGGTCAGATCAAGTGGAAATACAAGCTCTGTAAATACGACAGAAAAAGTACACAATGAAAAAAATATATGTGCATTCATACAAAGAAGACAAAACCTAATAACATTGCATTTAATATGGAAAGGAGATGCATTTCCATATTTAGGAATGATCAAAGAATAAGAAATTCATCTGTTGGGAGAAAAAAAAAAAGAAACAGACATCTTCGGTCAACTGTTCACATTAAGAAGAATTTGTGCAGTGGGTTGAGAGATACAGTGCTTTAAAATATATTGTCTTTATTGGTCAGACATCCAGACTAGACAACAGCTCCCCAGTAAATAGATTTCCTGATTTTTGTCTGTGCTTTGTATTTTGGTGCCAGAACTTGACTGTGCAGAAGAATGAGAAAAAAGGACACCCAAATGTACATGTCTGATTAATTTTAGATCCCTTATTTTTTTGCAAAAGTTTAATTTTACAGAGAAAAATTTTGAACTTTTGGGAAAAGTTCCCCTTCAAAAAATTTAAGTGATTATTTGTTCAATTTAAATAAAAATTATAAAGTAAATTAAAAAAGCTAACCAACCTAATTATTCATAAATGAGAAAATAAACCCTGACACAAACCCACACATAGTCACATATCATAATGGAAGTAAACAGAACATGTTAGATATTGGACACATCTAGCTCAAAATGAAAGTGACACTTTTCACATTAAATTAAAAGTAGGATTTGTAATCACCTCCATGATTTCCAGGTAACAGTTTAGTAATAAACTAGCAGTAGTTTTGAAGGACTTCTGCAGCAAAAATTACGGGCTGTATAAAACCTGTATTTTTATCATGATTGCAAGACACAGAAGAAGGTATACTCATCAAGCAGCAAGGAGAGAGGGCTCTGTGGAAGAGGCAAGTGGCCATTAAAACGTCAATGGGAAGTGCTACTTTCAAGGAAAGCAGCAGAAAAAATGTCTACAGGGAAAAGGCAAAAAATCCTCCCTTGGTATGCTATATAGCAGAAATTGAAAGTTTGATTTTGATATTTTAGAAGATGAATCAATCCTACCTTTCTTAAACATACTTTTAACACACGCTCAGTCATTTAGATTTTCCGTTTTTTCAGCTATAATTTTCCCCCCCTTTTTCTGTTCTTTATTCTTCTCAGTTGCGTATCACAGTATTTAAAAAAACCTGATCCTCCCATACAGATATAGGACCTTTTTTATGCACACGTTCCCAGATGTTTCCTGACGACCTTAAAACTGAGCCATTGCTCAGCACTAAATGCAATAAAGTAATTCAGGAAGTAAACCAAATTTAGACTCCATCATATTCGTGTTACATGTAGCAAACAACACGCATATTATATATGCAGCAGACAATTCTGAAATGGAAATGTCAAATATGGCCATATATATTTGAAAACAGCAAGAACTGTTTTTAGACATTGCTTGCTTAAACGGCGAGGTATTGGTGTCATTACTTTTGTCTGGAAGCTTCCTGAACATCTGACCAACATCATTAGACCAAAAGGGTTAACTTATTATAAGCATTGTATCCAACAAACACCTGGATAAACCAAATTTCAAGGTATTAGTGATAACTTCAGATCATAGATTTTTAACTAATGAGTAAAGTATTTCTGATTTGTAGCAATCTGTAGTTCTTGTGAACAGGCCTTTAAAAATGGATCATGGCTGTAAACTGGGGCTATAAGATCTAACTAACGAACATGCTGCCTTGCCATGGTTTGAGTTTAGTTGGCTTCAAAGTGTGGAATATCAAGATTGCATGCAACGTGACATGCTGACCACAGCAAAAGTGCCCCTGAGCTGCAAAATGCACTAAGGAGAAATGACATCTAGCTAGCCGTGTTGTCTGACCTCTCTCTGACAAACGGGCCGACTAATTAGAAATTGAGAATAGTTGCTCTGTTAAGTATTTACAATACTTGAGAAATATAGTCTTTATGAGAGAGGTTGGTGTCTGATGTTTAATTATCCAAGTGACTGAAATCTGCATTTGCAGAGGTCCCGGTGCACTAGCAGTCCGCAAACTCTACGTTCCAGTATTGTATTGTATTGTTGATTGGTATCTACTTGAAGGACTACAGACTGTCAGTTTCTATCATGCTTAATAGATTAGGACAGCTTTTAATTAATATGTTAAGATTGCCAGCAATATTTAGGAACTGAAAGAGATCAACAGAAGAGAACATGAATCACAGCTTCAGGTTCAAGCATGGTTTCTGTGCTAGGACTCAGAAAGAGGCTTCCCTACCAGCTCTGAATGTATTTCAGGAAATTTCAAAGTAAATTATGTTCTCAGTTTTTTCACCCAAAATGCAGAAGCCCAGTAGTTAGATGATTTACTAAGAAGTGTTGTATGCACTTTACTGAAATAGATCTTCAAAATTGTTTACAAAAAAGATCCCTGCATATTGCATAGTTCTATCTCATTGCACAAATCCCACCTTTTGGTGCTTTGGAAAGACCTATTTGTTCCATTTTCCTGGAAAAGGAAAATAAAATGGAACTTGTTTATCCAGTTCTGGCATCAAGACTCAGTTTTTATGTGAATGTGTAACTTTTATAAAAATTATTTCATCATTTTTCTTTCCGTGTTAATGAAACAAATAATGAGGCAAGTTTGATTACTGAAATTGTCACTTTTACAGGTCAACAGCAGAAAAATACCACTTAAATTATAATGTCTTAAACTTGCTAAAGTCTTCATGAAGATTTTGTTAATAACTAGATATAAAGCTAGAATTTTGCTTTCATAATAAGTACTAGGTATAAGCATTTGCTTTCTCATAGAATTAGCCAAAGATAACCTGCTTTAAAGTCTCACTGTCCTCCAAACTACTTTGTCTATGCAGAGAAGCTGGTAAGACATGTGAATTCGTAATTTGCTGAGCATCTAGCACTAGCTCTAAACTTGACTGACAGGTAGTCAGCATCTTTTTAAAGATCAGGTTGTTTATTTAAGGACAGGATTTTCCCAAAGCAATGTAGGGATATAAAGCTCCTGATAACTTAAGCGACTTTCATTCAGATCGTTTATGACATTTCTGAAAACTCTTTTTTTTTTTTTTTTTGAAGGAGCACAGTGTAACCATATTGCTTACTACTAAAAATCATGGCCTGTGTGACTGAAATGTTTAGTAATTTTGCACATCTAATCTTTGTACTGATCTTTTTGAGAACAGTAACACATTTTCAGGGGCTTGTGACAAGTTCTGTTATCAGAAATGCTTCAACAAACTCATTGTCAGTTAAAGAAAAAGACTGTTTGAAAGTAACTGCATGCTACGTGACAGTTGGAAAGGACTCCATCAAAGTTATTGGTCAAATATCACATCACAAAGATATCCCTAAAAATCCCAAAGAAATTTTTTATTATTCTCCTGGTTTTTCATGACTTCACGTGGTTGTACAAAGACAATAAATGCACCCTAGAAACTTGTTTTGCCATCACTACAAAACAGTCACGAATTATGAACAGCAGATATAATCACTCTGAAATATGTGTAGGTCTAATTCAACTACCCCTAAAAGTTTTGACTGTCTGAGAGTCTCTTACTTCCCATTTTCTCATTTTTTAATTCTGTTCTCTTGGCTTCCTTTCTGTCGTCCCACAGTCTTTTGCCTTTGCCCAAGAAGGGATCTATTTGCATAAAATAATTTAAAAAAAGGTAATGCTTTCCTATAAACTTTGTCAAAATCCCTGGTTTGTATATGAACTACATATACCAAGAATGTCCTTACAAAGGCATCAGCGCACATCCCCTTGTACAAATGTATGTGCAGGAAGAGTCCCTCGCTGTGTTCTCTGCATGTACAACAGCAGCAAACTCCAGTCACTCAGTCATGAGAATTTTGATTTTTAGAGAAAATTTATGATGTGAACATGTAAAATATTCATTATTAATCTTCAGGCACCACGTGATGTTGTAAAGTACAGGGTCCATTTAAAGCTCCCAGACCTAATTTTTCAATGATTCTTCATTTCAGTTGCTTATTAGTTTTATTATACCCTTTGATATCTTTGTGTCCTTGACACTTACAGGACATGTTGACTGACAAGACAGGTATAAAATCATTTATTTCAGTCTTCTTCCTTCCTCACGTTTGGCTTCCCAAATTCCTCTCATTACTTTCTAATATCTTAACAATAATTAATAGAGTCTGAGATTAGTGACAGCTTTGGATCTGCCCAGAAGTTCCACCTAGAAAATCTGTGATAGATGTATTTTAATTCATTATGTTGTTATCCAGTTACTAGACTATTTATCATTCTTTCATCTACAGTAGTCTGCATTTGCAGCACTTCTGTAGCGCACAGCTCCTAGAAGAACTCTGTCCTGAATCACTACTAGGAACCATTGGGGAACACTTGGTAATTTTACCCTACTCAACCATACCCGGAGTGGTTTAACACAACTGACAAAGCTGCTACGTGCTCCAAAGCTGCGTGCTCTAGTTTTATAAAAACAGCTCAGTCCTTCTAGAATTATCTGAATACTGCGCTTTCAAAGAGATTATTTCCACAGAAACATTTAAGGCACTGAAAGGCAGACTGACGTGATGACTACAAAACTGATATAGTGACAGAGGAATGCTCACTTAAGGAAAAGGGGTATAGAAATTATGTTGCTGGTGATAATTTTTCTTTCAGGTCCATGTTTTTCCCCTACTCTTAACCAGAATACCTGGATAAAAAAGGAAACTGTTTTAACAGGAAACACGTATCTTCAGGAAACAACAGGTATTTTTGGACAATCCAGGAAAGCTATTAGGAAGAATGAACACAGTGAGCAGTGCTGTAGAAGGAACAAGTGACCCAACTTTTCCTGTTTTAAGGTTTCCTCAAAGGATAACGACTATTCTTCACCTCTTCCAAATATCCTGTATGTTGTTTACTTCTTATTCACCTTCTCTTAAACAATTGAATCGTAATTCTTAGTATTTCTACTATTATTCTCAGAATTTATAGCATACATCTGTGTTGACATACAGTTTGTTTTTGTTTTAAAGATAAGTTCTCAAAGGAAAATCCTGAGTAGGCTGGATTTTAAATACAAGAAAAAAATCAAATATAGAAACCTGGCTGAGTCAAACTAAGCCAAAATTAAGAACAGAATTCAAATGCCTGACTCAATTCCATACGGAGACGATTGCATATATACGCATTTATATATTGAAAATGTATACAGAGATCATTTGAATTAAACATATTGCTGTATTTGAGAATATACAGTATATTTAAATTGCACACAAAAATGTGCAAGTAACATATCAGTGAAAAACTGGAGAAGAAAACAGCTTATGTAGAAATCAACACCATAGCGATACAATGTCTGTCTGGTTATCTGGCGTATTCTAGCATCAAACGTTCTCACTAGTGTGCAGAGGCCTCACTTAAGTTGTTAGCTGTTCTGGACAGTATAGAAACTGATAGTGAGACGTGTCAACAGATTTGAAAGGTTTGCTTTTTATGTAAAAATAGTGCAAGATATAATACATAGAGGGGATGAAAGCTGAAAAATGAAACTAAGAACTTTGAGAAGTCGTAGTTATGTGGGATAGCTAGATGCATAATTTCATGATTTAGAAGACAAATAAATACAAACCCTGCATTAATGATGGCAGAAATCACCAATGGCCATCTGCTTAGTATCATTAGTTGGCATTTTCTTTAGTTAAATAGTAAAGGAAGACTTGAGATTAATGTCACCTCCTTGTGGGTCCTTATAGCCACAGTACCTGGCTTGAATATTGACGTCAAGGTAAACGTGACAATATTGACTTAGGATCATATTTCCTCTGAAATTTCAATTCAGAAAACTTTAATTCTGCTTGACTACTTACAGGATAAAGGGAGAAAATCTGTAGGAATCAGGAAGAAAAGGGTAGGAGAAAACAGAGACAGATTTAAAAATACTTTTAAATACGAGGATGGTGAAGAATAATACAAATGTGTGCTATTAATAACGGATTACATCAGACGCTCTTAGCCACTTCTTTTATTTTAATCAAATAGAACAAGCACCTAAACAACAAAACTGCTCAACAGGTTAAGTCTAAGAATAAGAAAAATTTTTGACACTGAGACTGTAAAACATAGTGCCTCACAGTACTTAAAGTTCTATTTTAAGTCACTACTTCATAAGTTAATTAAGACAGAAGAAAAGCTATGTCAGATAAGTACTTTTAGATCTTCCATTGCAAAAGATTAAAAAAGTACAAAGAAAAAAAGGATGTAACAATTTAAAGTGACCATCCATCAGTATTTTGTAGGAATTGAGTATTTGACTTGTGAGTAAACTGATAAGTGCGGTGCTATAATGTTCACTGAGCACATTTCATAGCTAATTTCACTAGTCCTATTAACACCTTTGACTTGGTAGAAATTATTCTGTCAAACTATTTTATTATAATTCTCATCAAGAGAAATGCTTTATTCTTCTATAGGACATGTCACTAAAACACATCAAAGAACTCTACAAAATTACTTATGTTTCATCATCATAATGAAGAGATGAAGATATTATATCACACAGTCTAATTTAGTAAGTAGGGAAATTAATTTAGAAAGTGATATTACTTTTCTGGTCATACATACTACATGTAGGTAATATCAAAAATCAGCACCAAAGAAGGGCAAAGTTAATATGGATCTCCTGTCTGAACCAGTTGGCTCAATTTTTCGTGTCAGATTTGTCATTCAGAATAGACTCACTCACCTTTCTTTGGGCTTTGGCAGAAAGTCAGATATTTTTCAAAATTCTGTAGATCTTGCCAGAAAGTGTCTGAATGTTCCAGCCAATAGTCAGATTTCATTTTTGTTTAAAACCACAGTAGATATTGTATTCAAGAAACCCCCAATTTTGCTATATCTTACATTCCAGTATAGCCTAAAGAAACTTGAAACTGCATTTACATCTTGCTTAAAATACAAACATATATTAAAATTTCACCTATACAAAGCATTACAATACACTGTACTGAGTAAGCAGAGGATCATTCTATTTTGATCCTTTCAAACTATTATAATAGGCCATGGCATTTGCCATTTCCTATTTTTAAAAAGTAATAATTGCTTTATCAATATAAGGAAATAGGAAATACATGTTCTTCACTTTAAGCATAAAAACCCATAAATGTTATGATTGCCATGGAAGTGAAGATATTGATGTCTAATGACCATTACAGCTATAGTATTTCAATACAGAAAACCAGCTGCTACTACAAATATATGCAGTCCTCAAGTTGTTTGGATGATTTAGACCTTCTCCTTCAAGTACACATTATAAATGGTAGGCTTTGTTCACTATCAAAGTAAAAGAAAAGCAAGGCTGCTTCACATACAGTATTCCTAGTTTTTACAATCCCTTCTCCATGTTTGTGGTACCAGCAGAATTTTTTTTTTTCCTAGTGCAAGTTGTTCCTTAACTGGAAACTGTTGGAAGCTGGGAGAATGTTTTGTGGAAATTCCATCATTTTCTGTTGTCTTTCAGGCTCTCCCATGCATCGTGAAGAGCAGATCTTGGAGAAAGCTTGAAATCCTATAATGCATTGGGTCCATATATACATGTTGGTCTACATAATGGACAGATGTTGGGTGAATGTAGAAACTTTACTCTTCTACTCAAGGCCCTATCTTCAAGGTAGGGCTCTGCTGACTTAACAGTGCCCTTTGGAGTTCACCTGGAGAGGGAGAACATGTCCCTTTCTAGGGAGGTAACATACTCCTTCCTTGTTCATTTGGCAGCTAGGGAGAAAGTATAGCTCTTATTTTCACGTAGTCAAAGCTCTTTGAAACATGTGTTTCTTTGCCTCTACATTTTAGAAGATATTTAGTACATGAAATAATGCCATTTCTATTTTGAATTTTGGACTTAAGTTGAAATATGGCAACCAGATTAATACTGATTGGTAAGAGAACAAGTAATTCATCTCCTGCCTATGTTTGTACATAATTTATATCTTAAACATAGACTATACTGATTTTGGGCAAGGCCCCTCATTTCTCAAAACTAGCCTTGCATATACTCTGCTAGACAGTCACTGTGCTCTACTAGATAGAACAACATCATCTGCCAAACATTGAACTTGCCACAGCCTAAGACACAGGCAAAACTCAATCTTTAGGATATCTTGGAGGCACCATGCCCCATATATAAATTAAAAGAAAAATCCCCAGATATTCCTGTGAGCAGAACTGATGCATTTCCCTGCAACAAAAAGCCAAACATCCCAGTCCCCTGCAGAGCATCCTGCAAGCCGTGCCTTTCTCTGCCAAACCATGTTGGTTCCTTTCACAGGGAATGCCTGTACATACAAAAGAAAACATGAATGTTTTTCACTTTGCAGTGTTGGTTTTATATCTTTGATGTCAGTACATTCGTAGGATGTAAATACATTACTTTGGTGACTGTACTCTATGAATATCTTTGATATAATCAGTATTTTCAGAATTACAATAAAGCTACTTTTTATATAAACATATAAATTCCCATCCTAAAAAGAATCTGAAATAATAAGATACCAAAATTATAAACTTTCATTGAACTTTTGATGATGACTAGAAAACTTTCTTGTTCATAATTTTATTGCTTTTCTAGGACCAAAAGTACAGATCTTTGACCATATTTTAACTATATTTTAATATTTTTCATTTTAATTGAGATCAGTCCTAAACCATCAGGTTCATAATATCTGTATTTTTTTTTTCTAAGCTTGTTTGCAGATTCTCCACCTGAGCCATCAACATCTTACTGAAATAAATACAAGTCTGAAATTACTGAAAATTTTGCTTTGCTTAGATTCCACATCTTTGGTACACCAGAATAAATAAACAGTAAAAAGGTCCCACTGTTGGGTTTTGGTGCAATTATGCTTGGATGTAAATGGGAATGGAAGAACGCAATGGTGTCTGCACGTGCCTTCATGTTACCATAGGGTTCTGCATCTACTTAGTGACCTTGTTGTGCTATTGGTGACTTTTGACACATTCTTAGCTAAACAAACTTTAAAAAAAACTAATGCACATTTCAAAACAGCAGGAGATAATTAGCAGCATTAATGAGGCTGCTCATTGGATTCCACGACAATATCTTTCACAGCAGGAGAATCAGACTATTTGTGTGTCAGGGACACTTACCCTTGACATTTTCTAATTACTTTTTGTAGGTTTTCTTAACTCACCTTAGCTATCAGGAGACACTGACATTGAAGCTGACCATGGTGGTCAGTGTACGCCATCAATTACAAGACAGCTAGGCTGCAAGACTATGTCAGACAGAAAGTGTCTTAGTACTGACATAGGATCGATGTTGATCTTTTAAGGACTTTATATTCCTAGCTTGAGATCATAGAGTTACGCTATTGAAAATATACTTTATTTAAACTCAGATATAACAATAGTCAATAACAAAACTACAGCGAGGCTCTTTTTTTGAGCAAGTGCAACTGTGCCATAAAACCACTTCATGGTCTCTCTTCAAAGACGAAAAACATTAGGACTAAAAGCAAACTTAAGTGCTGTTCGAACATTTTTATAGGTCCAACAACATATTTCAGAAATGGGCAAAATTTTTTTAGATCATTCACCCTTGACCTAACTCAGGTCCTTTCAGATTTGATAGGAGTTTTATCCTTTACTTCAGATGAAAATGAATAAAGGTATCGTTGAGTGCTCTTGAAAACTCTGTCTTCGTTGACTGTCACTATTCATAAGCATAGCTGATCTATCTCAAATTAAAAAAATCAGTATCTTCATGTAATGAAATAAGAAAATAATTTCAATGAAAAAAATCTCATAGGTATATCTTCATTTGGCTTCTCACTCCTTGAAGGAAAAGTGGATGGCATGTCAAGTACTAAGCAGAAGTTTTCTTCTGGTATCATGTACCTCCCCACCTTTTCTCTACTTTGTGTGTGCAGTGCTATTAAAATTTCCACATCTAACTCTTGGCTTTACAACCATTGTTATTGCCAATTGTCAGCTGATGCCTTTTTCAGTTTCTTCTGATTGTCACATTATTAACTATTTTTGAAACATCTGCAAAGCATCCGTGTTCCACAGGGATTTCTCTGATACCGGTGGCCTGCTGAGCACACTGTGAGATTTCAGGGGAGAGATAATGCAGTCAATAATAAAATAGTACAAGTAATTATAAAGTATTTAAATAGCAATACTAAAATAATTTTGCTGCTTTTGTGCAATACTCATTTTATCTGAGACTTTTCTAATTCAATTTTCTCCCTAATAAACTAGTGGATTGCTTTTCATTTTTCCATATTCTGTTCACATGTAAGCGAAAATACATGTGGCAGAAAATGCCAGGAGGGACAGGAGAAGGTTAGATAACAGGGTAGGGAACACTTTATGGTAAAAGGCAATCTTTTAGCATCAAGTCAAAGTTATCAATAAGAGTTCTTTTGTGCCTTTGTGCTACACGAAATTAATTACCTTCTTCAGGAGATCAACCGGCTAGAATCCAGAAATTTATTCTTTCTATGGCTTTCCCTAGACAATTACCCACCTCAAAAGAGCCTGAAGTATACACAGTATGGACACAACACGCTTTTGTTGACTGAGGAACTACCATTGCTACTCTTTGGTACTCCTACCAAAACTCTTAACAGGCAATGCATATCAATATAGCAAGGTAGGAAAGTTCCCGCTGCCGTATCTGCTCTGTGAACAGCAAGTGCTTTCTGATTTAGAGCTGCTAATATCAGAATCTTTCATAGATAAGAAGTTTCAGAAGCACAAATATTTAAAGAATAGGCACATCTGGCCCATTTTTCGGTGCATATCTTTAATAAATAGAGGTTCTTTGGTAGAGTGGCTCGCTTGAAAAGATTTCCCGTGATTGTTAATCTTTCTCTTTTCTCCTGAATTATTGCAGTTATCTAATCATCTGAAAGAATTTGTTTATCTCTGTGAGGGAAAACAACAGTGGAATATAACAAAGGATACGGTAGTACCCAGGCTTAGGGTCTCCTACAATTTTTGTGCCTGGCTTTAATAAGAGCACCTGATTTTGTAGCTGATTTAGTAAGAGGAATTCTACTGAGGAAGAAGGAAAGATGAAATAACTGCTACCCATTATGGAAATGGTGCAGAAGGTCACCTCTCAAAAGGCTTGTCCCATCCCCTACCTTTCTCGTAGAAGCCTTACCACTCTTACCGTGCACATTTGAAAACTGCTGTTTTACTTAACTTCTAAATTTCATCTGACACATGGCTGCAACATGCACTCTGCCTGTTAAAAACAGCCTTGTGGAAAACATTCCTCCCCAATTCAGAAGGCACCTAACAGCAGGCAATTTGCTTTCCAAAGTCATATTTCCCCTCCATGAGGCACGGATGCCATATTGACAAATTTACATTCCATTGAATAGAGGTTTGTTTAATTTCTCAGTTTCTCAGAATACAAACTGCTTCCTGAAGAAGTCAAAACTCAGATTGCTCCCTAAAGGGCAGGGAAAGTTTATGTAGGGTTTTTTGTTTTTGTTTTGTTTCTTTCCCAATAATGCAATCTTGTCTCTAACAGAGCAAGTGAAAGGATGTAAGACAGATGGATTTCAAGGTTGATATTCAACGCATACACTTTCAGTATTTGATTTGGCTTCAGACATTGCTTTTCACATTCTGGGGAGAAAAGTTTCTTTATTTCTCCATAAGCAAGCATTATACTTTTCCTGGAATTCTTTTTAAAATATTTATCTAAACATTTTATCAGCGTTTTTCTCATATCTTTCATTCTGTATAGTTTTTCTGGTTATGCCAAAAAGAACTGGAGTCCTATTTTGCAGATCTTAATAGCCAGGGAGCAGTCAGAGGATGCTATGATTTTTAAAATCATCACATGTAGTTTAGCATTCTCAGCTTTTTTCTGCAAATATGTGAAAGTCGAAATCATGAGCTAAATGCCAAAACATAGTCCCACTGACATGAAGGAGAAATTCTGAATTGATTTCTAGTGAATAAAAATTTAATCAGCATAAGTGAGGCAGTACCAGACTGGCCCCCCATTGATATTCTTTCTCATACTAACGAGCAGCCTACAGTTAAGTTTCATTCTTATCAAGAGAACTGCTTGGGCCATAACCAGTGTGAATGGAAGTAAATTGGCCTTACCTATAGATAAGTTAAAAACCACACACACACACACACACACACAAACACACACTCTCAAAGCACTACAAAGTCCACACTTAACCTTTGAAGACATCTAAGTTAGGGCTCAGAAGTTCTCCCTGGAGACCTTCAGATATTCCTTTCTTTTTCCATTGACTGTACTGGGAACTTAGCAATGACTCCAGAACTACTTTACCTGTCATTTAAAAGCGTAGGTCCAGTTGCCTAAATTAGATATACCAGGTCCTTCCCACACTTATAACAATGTTGAGTCTTATCTTCTAGATATCTACAAACTATCTGAATTCCTAAAAATGTACCAAGGCAAATATCCTTATTAATATGTTAAAAATAGAAAAATACAAGTGGGAAGAATATTTCAGCAGGTAATAGCATTGTGCCTATATCTATGCAAAACTTAAAAGCTGAAAGTTCTTCAGGTGCTGTTGTAGAGTTCCAGTATAAAATTTAAAACCAGATTTTTTTTAAAGACAGATCTACATATAGGGCTGTAGGCATTTTGTGGTGTATACAAATATATACATACGCACTTGCACACATACACTTATTCATTCCACTGGTTTTCAATTTGCAAGTATGAATGAATAATTTAAAAATGGTGCTTTTCTTTCAGGAAGACAATACATTCTCCGTTACTACTATGACAGCAGTGCGCACAGGTAAGTGTAGTCTAACAGGTATACCTGTCTGTTAAAGGCCAGCGCTTCCGTTGGTATAATGTATTTAGTAAAACTGAAGTGAAAAAAAAATGGTTGAAGAAATTAATCCAAAGTCTTCAGTTCCCTGAAGTGCTGCATAGCCCTATACGAAAGGCAACGTACAACAGCTTTGACAAAAAGATGGTGATATTAATCGTAATTCAAATGTCTGTAGTAACTGACGCTCTGATGAAAAGATAGCAGCTGGTATAGTCCAGGAAAGACCCTAACGTTGACATTTCATTCACCTCTGCCTGGGCAAAGGTGGCTCAGCGATATACTATTTGTCTTCATCTGTCTTCCCAGCCCTGCAAGTTGACAGGATAACAGCAGGGTTGCTTGGCGGTCTGCAATGCAAACAGCCCTTTATCTACCTAATCACAGTTCGGCGTAGCATAAGGGAACTCATTTCACAGGTGAGCTGCAAAATCTGCTTCTTCCTGGTCACCAAATCTTGGGACTGCTTTACAAGGTGGATCTAATAATAGGGAGATAGTATCAGTAGGCTACTGATGGCTGCCAGCCTTTGAAGCTACACTCAAGGCAGATGTAAATCACACACAATGAAGGCACAGAACGTTAAAGGCAGAAACTCTGTAAAACCAGTTGAGCTGATTAGTACTAAATTACTGATGTTCCATCTGCTAGGGTGGTAATATTTTTTTTCAAACTCTCTGACTGCAATGCTTCATTTCACAGAGAGCCCATGTTCAACGGGCCTATGGGGAACACTTTATCGTGATTGACAAAGGAAGGAGATGGTGACAAATACACAATTACTCTTTGAGAGTGTAATATGTTCATTAAGAAAACTAGCAGTTTGTCTGTGGTACAAAATATATATGTAAAAATATATGTTCCCATATAGGCACAGTCTTTTCAGACTTGTGAGCAGAATTAAAGAAAATTTCTTGTATCCTCACCACTGGGAAAAACAAAAGATCTGTAATAAATAGGCATGTACAGCGTGTTAAGACAAAAAAACCAACAAATAAAACCAAACCAAAAACCCAACCCCCAAACCACCCCAAACAGGAAGAGGTATAGGCAATATCTACCCTGAGTCTAAGTTTCAAAACCTAAGAAATACAGTTGATCTGGAAAACATTTATGCTTGTTCAGACACCTCACTTTGTTCATACTCTGCAGGAAAGATTACTTTTAGGAAAGGACTAGCAACAGCTTTACTACAGGGACCATCCTTAGATGATATCCCAGACCTAATACTGAGCAGCACTTACAATGGGATTAGATTCTAATGAAATAAACCGTAGGAAGTAAAATTAGGAGCAGTGTTAAGCCATATTACGACATAAAAAGCCAATGGAATATGTTAATGCCTTACCATCTGGCAATCAGCCTCCCTTCTCCTTATGTCTGTCTCCCACAAATACCATCCTGATTTCTCCTACACTGCTCTTCAAGATTAAGAATTCATTTTTCCTGTATCTAAGTAACTCAACTTATCCTTAGAGTTGAGTTACTTATAAGTAATTCAAATCCTCCCTCATTTTGACAAATACTTGTTCTAGAAGTAAGTTTTCTGTAAAGCCAGATTTCCTAGAAAAATTATGACTAAAAGTATTCCTGGAAAATGCTGAGAAAATTGAAAGGTGTTTCTGTCTGGAATTCCTGTGAAAGGGGAAGTTCAACATATTCTTTTATCAATATGGTGGTTGTTGTTGTTGCTGCCGGTTACCATTCTTAATGTAAATCACATGGCATAGATTTTCTCCTGCACTGATTTGGAAAAAAAGCCATCACAGAATAATGGTCAATAAAGGAAAAGAAATAAACATCAGACAGTAGTCTTACTTAGACGTGAACAGTGAAGGAATGCAAAGAAGGTGTGAATGAAAATCCTTTAATTATAAAGAGAATGGATATGGCCAAACTGAACAGCTATTTAGAATCCAGTCAAATAACCCAAAATATTTTCTTTCATTATTCAACCAGATTTGGTCTGTGAAAGAGTGTTAAACACTGATACTACTCTCTGACACAGATTAATATTACCAATATGACATGAAAAAAGGATGGCCTATTTTGATTTTGTGCTGAGTAACAGTAACAAGACAATTAAGCTACCAATGGAAAGGAAGATTTCTGCATGATTACTGATTTTGTTATTAACTAAAAGCAATTTTCTTTAGAACATAGAAGAATTCTAGCACCTAGTACAGTACATTGACAATGATTATATTTTAGGTATGCTATCACTTAACTAATAATTAGACTAAGGAATAATTTAGTTAACTGCTGATAGCTGTTGACTGTTACTTATATTTCATTTGTTGTCATGTCTTATCAGTAGTAGAATGAATGCCCTTTGACATTGCATTAACAATTTAAGGGAATTTGTTCCTGTAGCATTCTCCCAAACTCATAAGGGATATATCTTGTCACTATCTTCTTAGACTCATGAAGTGTCACCTATATTATTAGGCTTTTTAGAAATTAATTAACCACATAAAGTAAAAAAATCAAGAAGCATTTACTGTGCTTAGTATCAACTTGCCCTCGAGCCAGATAAATAACTATAAAACCAATTGCAAACTTCTGCAATCAACTCAGCTACAGCTTTTACAGTAAATACAGTAAAATAAAGTTTGGAATGAAGATGACTCCATGCATCTCAGGTGTAAATGAGTAATACAATGTTATGTCACTTTCTGCTATGGCACAGCCATGGGAACAGAAAAGGCATGGAAGAAAATCTGGGGCTGAAACTAGGGAAAAAAGAAAGCAAGAGGAATCTCACACCCCTGCACACACAGCACAGAAAGTTGCTACATTGGAAATAATTAATTTCACAAGGAAAAAAAAAAAAGAAATAAAAGTGAAAAACTCCCTGAAAAGACACAATTTATGTCTTACTCATCTGGGGTGCAGCAACTGTGAAAACAGGAATGCTTCCGCCCATACAGCCAGTGAAAAAAAAACCAAAACACCTCTGAAATGCACAGGCATAAATTGGAAACAAACTATATATTTGTTTATAATATACAAGGTCGAGCTGCAGTGTCCTGAATACTGGAGACACCTTCAAATTGTGGAATCAGCCTCAGACAGACCATCAAGAAGATTCATTTAAAAGAGGTGGGATGAAACCCTGAAAATTGCTAGATTTAGATTAAAAGGTTTCAGCTATTTGCATATCTTATTAAATGGCATAGTGATTGCATTACGGTTATACCTGGTGTTACTTCTTAGACACATGGCAATTGGAAATATGCGCTTCTGTACTGCTTGTCATTCATGAAATATCACTGTGATAGGTGCATTAAAAGTGCCTCACAAATTCTAACTCGTCCCATTTGTCTTTGCAGAATGGACTTCAGACAATTTAAAGACAAAGGATGGTCTATCCACTACAGTACTCAGCTGCTTGGAGACCAAGAAAAATGTCCAAAGAAACATTTCTTTCCTATAAAATACAAAAAAAGTTATAATTTGTGCTTCGAGGGAATTGTATTTTATCTTGTAGCTTCCTTAATTGTCCAGTACATGAGCAAATCTAACAAGAAAGAAGCAAATAAGGAGCTGGCAGAAGGTGTATTTACATTTTAGAACCATTAGGAAAAGTGACAAGGAACGTGTGATTGAAAATTAGTTAGTCTGTGGCTTTCATTTGCAGACTAATTCGGCTAGAGTGACTGTTTCACCAATGCAATTGCAACTGGCGATTCCATAAAAATAACAGCGCTTAGATACCATTAGAAGTTTTGAACATTTATGGATGATTTAAAATATTGTGAGAGTTATATTATGGTTTTATTAGATAATTTTATTTCATATATTAAATATACCAAGTAAAAAGAAAATGAATAATTCTTTCCAAGCTGAAAGTATGGTCAAGGATAACAAGCTTAGTAGTGTATTTCCTACATGACTTTTATAATGAAAGAGGTTTATGGCTTTTGATGCCCCATTTTTTATTAGTATGCTATTATTGAAATTATGGTATAAAAAATATCTCTCTTTGTAATAATAAACTAATAATTTTTTTCAAATGGTTACAAAATTAAAGATATGGACCACTTACTCAGCTGATACACTCAACCACTACAGTCAATGGATCGCAGTCTACAGCGATTTGAAAAGTCGTTAAACATAAATGTCATTGTTATAATGAAAAGGTCATGAAGAAATAACTTTCACTTCTTGTCAGGGTACCAGCATTGCAACTGGTAGACTTGCCTATGATTTCCTGTGACTTCCATTTTCTCATCTGTGGGTTTCTTAGCCTTTTCTAAACACAAAAGATGCTGCTCTAAGCTTAAGCAAAACATGAGAACGGTGAAAAGGGAAAACAACCTATCTAAATTTCCCATTATTATTACCATAAGCATATATACTGAGCACCCCCACACAGGCATTTGACTAATACTATACATAGTTCTCACCATATTGTATAACAGATGACACTTTTCAGTCAAACATGTACATAAACACAAATATACAACATAACAATAATTGTTAAGTAACCACCGTATTTCCCTGAGAGAGTTTTAAGAAATAAGTCAGTTCCTGATGTTCATTTTCTCACATTGGTACCCAAGAAACACAGACTTTTGTTCATATGCCTTCTCCTTTTAAAACGTTAGAGAGCGGACTTTAAAAAAAGTCTTAGCCTTTTCCATCATTTTTTGCTGAAGTTTCCATGCTACTTTCATTTTCCATGACACGAGACTGTCCGCCTTCATGCATTTGCTCATCTGAAGATAAAAATTTGAAAAAAAAAAGAACCTGGACACTTCTCACAGAATAAAAGCCCTTCTTACAGAAAGATCTTCAACAATGCGGTGGAACATAAAATACATGAAATTTGCTTTATAACCATAGGTTTTGGCCCTAGCCCTCCCAGGTTAACCTTATTCACTATAGACAAAAGCCAAAGAAGGGTTAGCTTGTGAGTAATAACCCAGAAGCTAGCCAAACTGAAAAGATAACAGTTTGTCTTATTAGCACTGTCAAAGAGGGAAAAAAGAGAAAAAGGTGAGAGAATATTGCTGTTGATTTTTTAATCTCAGAATTGCATGCTAATAATATACTCCTTTGTTTGTAACGGTACACATTCCTTTCTTACCACATGATCTTTTTGTAATAACATAAAAATGTCACCTTTTTATATGAAAAAGGAGGTTTTTACCAATTTTATTAAGAAGATAAAAATCAATATTTTTCCCATAAGTCCTCTCATCCTAATGGAAACATCTAATACATGTAAGATGAATTGTGCTCCATAAGTACACTTTCTTTCTAAAGGCTGCGAAAGGAGTCTAAGTGACTATTCAAATGAAGGGGTGTCCACATAGCAGACATCTAAAATTGGGTGACAAAATCAAACCTCGTGATCTTGGAAATATTACACTTGAAAGTATTTGCTACCTAAGTAGAAACATATCTCAAACACTGAAGCAATCACAATATCGTACCTTGCAGTTAATTCAGCAATATATGGATCAACTCCATAAAATGTGTGACTATTACTGGAGAAACTGAATAAATAATCAACAGGTTTGGACATATTTTACTGATTCAACAGGACAGCTTTTTTTATTTTTCCATCTTCACATCTGGATTAATCTGAATGCAGTGAACCAATTCCTACTCTCAGGTACACAGGTGTAAATTATATTTCTAAATTGTGTATAAATAATTTAATAAGTCATAAAATTAAATCTATAAAGAATAAATTTCCACATGTGTGTAAATAAAAATAGAACTTAGCCAAGGGTTGTGGAGCAGGTAAGATGGGAACACCTTCTAAGTATACAAATAAGCTATATACAGTGGTAGAAAATAAATCTTCTAGAAGTTAGTAACTTTGGTCAGCTTCAGTAACTTAAGGACAAGTCCTCTGGAATCTATAATTGGTTTATGAGTAAATAGGTAAAGCATAAGTTGCTTTGTTTCACCTAATAATAAGAGAACAAAAAGGCTTTCTGCAGTGATTTTAATGTCTTTATTCTCATAATTAGAAAAGGTTTTACTATTAGCATTTCTGCTAATTCTAACATTTCCCAATTTCATCTGAAACAGGAAACACAAAAACTATCACTCTCTAATTCAAAAACACTGTCTGTTATTGCACCTGTATTACATCACTGTGTTTACCTTCATCCTTCTGTCCACCTTAATCTTTTGTTCTCATTGGCTTTTCCCGCTGAAACTGTGCAGATATTCACACTCTTGGTGACATTTTGTTGTTTCTTCCTCCATAGTCCTCCTGACTGACATTTGTGGTGAGACTTGTGCATTAAATTGTGCTCAGTTAAACCCAGGTGTAGTTACAGTGAAAACTGAAATACTGCCGATTTCTTTATCACTCTCCTTTTCATTATTGGCTAGTTAAACGGCAGATATCATGACTTATATGTAGTTTCAAATACTTAAAAACTTCATTGGAGTGAATTTAAAGAGGGGTTTCCTGTGGGTTTTGGGAGGTTTTTTTGCTTTTCTTCTGTTCTCTGTTACAGGTGATTGTCTGGGTTTTATTTGCATATTTGCTTGCTTCCACTTGGCATAATTTTATATTGCTGTGATTCAGCATTACATAGATTCAATTTCTGCAGAAGATAAGTTTCGGCATTGTCTGTGGAGAGCAACACTGGACTGGGTTAACTGATGAAAATAACCCTCAATTATTTATTTTTCCTGTTAGATTTCAGTCTCGCCCTCTCCAAAATACATTGAATACTTGACTTCAGGCATCCACAGTGTGCTGTTTTACACGAAAGGAGCACTACAGAAACATGCAAGAGGCAGATCTATGCAAAAAGCATAGGCATCAATTAATTTGTTATTTTTAGGAGATCTTTTAGGTGGATGTACTTAAAATCCTCTAAAATCTTTACTAATCTTGTTTGCACACACTTTCTGCAGCCACCACTACGATCACTTCATGCAAAGAATCTCAAATTTCCCTTTAGATCATTTTCTAAAACCAAGCTCCATTGAGCCACACTTTGGTGAAACTCTTTGGGTAGATTGCAGGGAATTTTTTTCACATTTCCCAAAGTAAATATGCAGTCTCCCACTCAGAGACAGTCATCTCCACTGCCTTCAGGCTTACGGAAATAGAAAGCCAAGAAACAGGATGCATACAGCTTCACTCCAAAATGGCACATTTGCAGTCTTTCAGAAGGTGCAAGATCTCTGCAAAATGGTCTTTCACATCATCATCTTTCCTGAAGTTCCCCTTGATGTTCTGTGGCTGCTCAATTCACCTGCTTAGATCCGTTGAACGAATAGCATACGCTAACATGATTGTTGTGGCTATGACAGGGTTTCTGTCTTTTGCTCACTAATTAACCAAAAAAAAAAAAATTAGTAAAAGAGATTTGGCTTCAGAATTATTTAGTATGAATGTGTTTTCATGGGTTAGTTACAAGAATTGGCACTGTTACTCTTGGGAAAACATTCTATTGATGGGCAATGAAACAGTGACATTGCCACAGCGGGGAAGGGACAGTCGAGAGATTGTTCTCCGTCTGGTTTGCTTGATTAAGCAGTAGCCAGTGACATGGTTTAACTGTATCTACTGACTATTTTTTTACTGCTATGATTGATTGACGGTGGCTAGAGTATGAGCAAAGGACCAAAGACATCAGCATTCGTTATGATTTGGGGGAGAGAAAGCCAAGAGAAAACGTGGGCAAAATAAAAATGGCAAGTCACTTGTAGACAGTAATCTGCATTCAAACTAGACAATAGGGCAGACACTTCTCACGCCTTGGATACTCTCACCCCAGTGGGCACGCTATGAAAACAGACACATGAAGGGCAAAAGTTCCACGTTAAAATGCAGGACCTTTTCTCTGCAGACAGAAATATGGTTATGAGAAAAAGCAAAAACCTAGACAGAGTACACGGAGATAAGCGTGGCTTGTGATACCATGAAATTGAATCAGTTTCAGATGTGGTAGATTGCCCCAGCACAGAAAATGATGAGACACTCTCTATCAATCTGAAATACTTCTTGAATCTTGAGAGACTTGGCCAAAGAGGCTCAGGGTCTTCTCTGTCAACTCGTCTGGGGACAAATTTCACCATTTTCTTCTTTCCCTGGGTCTGTGAGATGAAATCTCTTAGAATAAGTCTCTGAGCCACAGGCCTCTCCTAACCATTTCACCAGCATCGATATCCTAACAGGCCCATCCAGCCTCTCTTTCAGAGGCTTAACCTCAGCAGAACTACTCAGGATTACTGTGTCCCCTTTTCCTCCTTAAAAGTTTTAAAATCACCTTTAATCTTCACCACTTAAAGTCTGTTAGGGTCATTCTTCAGTTCACAGTTTTCATACTTTTTTTGAAGGAGCCCACATTTCTTTCCTTCTGTGCCTTTCTCCTAAAACTTTTCTGTTTAAGTCCTTTAGTCAGGCATAGTAATATCTAACCTATAAACTAAGATATGCATTTATGAAACAAATATAAGCTGTGAATTAAAAACACGCAGTCACTGTAGCCATATGCATGGATGTATTAGGACAATTTAGGTAACAGCATATCAAAAGCAACAGCTGATAACACGTAATTTATTGGGTTTTTTACATGCAGTACGGGTGTTAAAGGATTCTGTGATTCTAGTATGTGAAAGTTCAGCTGATCCATATAAAAATAAAAGGAAAACCAGATGAGGATTAAAAAACTAGAAATAAATAATTAGATAAGGGGTCATTTTCAAATATGTATCATCACTGATGACAGTATAGACCTTCTTCATCCACAGAGTGCATGTCATAACACTAAAATGAAAAAAACCTCATAGATAAACAATTAGACAGGAAAACTGTTAGAACTGGAACAATGAAAATTTGTGTTACTCCTGTGAGCTTGACCTCAGTTAAAGGTTTCACTAGAAAATTTTTCTTCTTGCTTTTATATCAGTAACATGGTGAAAGCAACTGTTAGACTGCTAGATGGATGTGTTCTTTATATTTAACTTGTTTTGCTATTTGCATTTAGTTATACTAGTTAAACTTATTTTAAGAAGATGTCCTGGTTTCGGCTGGGACAGAGTTAATTGTCTTCCCAGTAGCTGGCACAGCGCTGTGTTTTGGGGTTAGTATGAGAAGAATGCGGATAACACCCTGATGGTTTCTGTTGTCGCTCAGTCGTGTTCAGACTCAGTCAAGGACTTTTCAGCTTCTCCTGCCCAGCCAGCACGAAGGCTGGAGGGGCACAGGGGGAGTTGGCTGGGGGGTGGACCACTGCTCAGGAGCTAACTGGGCATCAGTCCGCAAGTGGTGAGGAATTGCATTGTCCTTCACTTGTTTTGTGTATTCCAATTATTTTATTATTATTATATTATTATTGTTGTTGTTGTTATTATCATCATCATCATCAATATTATTTTCTTCCTTTCTGTCCTATTAAGCTCTTTTTATCTCGACCCATGAGTTTTACTTTTTTTTCTACTATTTCCCCCATCCCACTGGGTGGGGGGTGAAGCGAACAAGTGGCTGTGCAGTGCTTAGTTGCTGGCTGGGGTTGAACCACAAAAAAAATCCACACATATTTTTGTGCAATGTTACAAAAATTGCTTTCATTTACAACCTAACAAAAAAAATTAAACTAAATATGAATTAATCATTTAATTTTCCTCACCTCTGTTTCTGTGCCTATCAGGATACATGTACGCTTAAAAATAAATACCTGCATTCAGTTCTGACAGTCTGTTGGTACTTAATGGAGTCCTAAATCCTAGACAGAAACACTACTCCAGAATATCCTCTAAAATAAGAGCAGGTACCACATTTTGTAAATACACCACAGAATTTCTAGCTTTTTTTTTATTATTTTTTTAAGTTTAAGTATCATTTAACCATTCACAATGCTGTATCTGCAAAGTGTTATACACTATTAGATTAAAGACATGTTTTCTATTGACCAAAGACTGAGTGCTTGGGCTCTGAACACATTTCTACAGAATCCTTTCTATGTATGGATTCACAGAAAGTATAGTACAGCAATAAAAACTGAATCTGCAACTCAGCCTGAAAATAAGAAATTGCGAATTAGTTTCTCTAAAATACTGTACGTAATGGCAGTTGTATAAACAATGTCTGAGTGAAGGTGAGCCGTACACACATCTAGAGCATCTTCAGTGTCATTCTTAATTCACTTTGTTCAACATGAGAAAAAAATAGCAAAATCTATGCAGTAGAAAGTCCTGCACTTCTTCCAAAGGATTGTTCCCGTGCTTTTTCTATTGATTACCCTTAAGTATTTTAAGATCTCAAGAGCAGAGTATTGGATGTGGAGTATACATTTGCAATTTTTTTCTCAGTAAAGAATTCATATAGATTATCTGCTTGGATTAAGTTTCCGCCCGAGTGTTTCTTTCAATTAATTCCATCCCTGCGGATGGACTCTTTTTTGCAGCTGTCTAGGAAATATCTCACTTGCAGATAAATTCATGCAGAAAACCTAAAGCAGCACATTAAATTTAATTCTGACCTGTTCAGAGGTAAGGAGTGTGCCCTGGAAAATGTCTCTATGGTCGATAGGCCTTTGGCATCTCATCTTTTAAAGATAGCATCTTCCAGGTCTGGAGGAAAGCCAGGTAGCCGGCACATGCGGGGAGCCAACGAGAACTCTGGCAGGGTGCCAGACTACCTGATTGCTTTTTCTCCCCCCCCTCCTTTTTTTGCACAGCAGACCCTCGGAGAGGATGTGCTGTGATCTCTAGAGGAAGGAAGACGTCCTTACCGTAAATCAGTCCGCAAAGAACAAAAGGAAAGCAGTATGTTGCTACAGTGCTTTACTATGTGGGGTTGTTTCAAGTTTCTATAAAATACAGCTAGTTCTAAGCATATCAAGTTACACCTGCCCAGTTATTGGATTTATGGATGGGTAGGTTAACGCTGACTTTTGTTTTCTGTCTTTGGTGCTGAAACACACTGCTGGTCAGCTTCTTAACATAAGGTTTCTGTCTGTTTTGTCCAATTTCTTTTCATGAGCAAGTTTGGAATAGACTTACAAGAAGTACAACATTTTGAAACCCGCCTTTACTTAGTCTTCACATAAGGAATAAAAAACAGTGGTTGGATTTAGAAAGTGTCTTTTGGTTAAATCAGCTGAGATTTACGTTCCACAGATATGTGAATCCCTGAGACAATTGTTACAAGAAGTAATGAATAAAAATGTTTTGATGATTGTCTCCTTAAAAGTACTCCTCATCGTCACATGAAAATCCACCCAGATACTGGACAGAAGCAGACCTGAGAGAGCTGAGAGGACATCTGCCACTCCACAATTTTGAAGGTCATTATAAGTAAATTCTAGGTTAGTGCTTATCTATGTCAGATGGCTCTGGCTTCCAGGGCGGGGACACCATAGAAGTCTCTTTTCTTTTTTGCTTCCTTTTCTCTGCAGCTTGTAGGATGCAAGAGGACTCACCTCACCTTTTGCCAGTTGTAGTTTTGGGAACCTTCTTGTGGCAAGAACACCTTTGGGTGAAAAATATCCAGGGACTCTATGCCACCTTTGCAGAGCCAAAACATGCTGAGCAGCATGCCTGCCCTGCTGTAGGCTTCTGCTGTGTCTCGGAGATACTGGAAGTTGATTTATATGCTAATGATTTAAGTTAGATATTCACTTATTAAAAAAAGGCAAAAAAGAAGACTAAAGAATTCTTTTTATAATTGATTGTGGTGTCCCTGAGACTCTGAAAAAAGTTTGTCATTGTTACTACACGTGTTCAAGAGGCAGAACAAATGAAAGAGATGATCAAGTACAACCTTGCGTAATGTTACCATTTTAAAAAAATACTTTGAGCAAGAGCTAAATTAAAAATAAAAAAGGAATGTCTGGAGAATTGGGAACAGTATGATGAAAGAAATAAATTGATGTCTGAAATTAATTTTTCCCTCACTGGGAAAAGACTGCCCAAAAGAATCCAACCAAGTGCCTTCTACATACGACACAAGACCACACACCACTTTGTTTAATTAATGTGATTGTTGCTGAGAGTGTCTCTGAACTAAAGTCAGAATGCCCAGTTCATATGAAGTTATAGTGTTTTGTCAGTGTTTTAAATTCTCGGTCCACTTTGATCTACAGTCTTCTGGACTTTCACCTCATGTCATGGTTGTGTCTCAAAACCGAAGGCAAGTAATCTCTTGCATTCAAAGGAGTGGTAGAGCATGAGAAAGTTTTGAGACAAATGAAGACATGAAGCTATATAATTTTGGAAACCTGACTTTTTATCTATTTATTTTAGTCTGTGACTTGTTTACTTTCTTCTTATACAGCTATGGAGGAAATGGTTGGAACATTCATCAGTCAAATCATATGTTCTAAAAGGTACAGAGTTCTCTCTCAGAAACTGCATTGATTGTCGGACTACCACCATCATTTGTTGGACTGAGAATTACAGGGCTCCTTCTGTTCTGCTTACAACTGGATTTATCCACATGCAAATGATACTTTGGTAACTGACTTTTAGTTTCTGGGAACTTTATGGAAAGTTTAGAATATCAAACAACTTTGACATTTGACTGTCAACATTTTTTACATTCTGACATTTGACTGTCAACAGCCTTTTCATTCATATCTGAAAACTCAATTTCCTGGGCATCTCCATAATACAAGTTTGGGTTTTTGTTTTGGGATGTTTTGGTTTTTTGGTTTTAGGGGGTTTTTTTGTTTTTTTAAAAGGGTAAAGAGATTTTTAAATTTAAATGCTTTCCTAATTTATTTCAGTTAACTGAAAGGTACATGTGGGATTCAAGGCTGTCCAGGGTTTTTTACTTTAAAAATAGCAGGCTTTTTATTCACCGACAGACATTTCTGTTCAAGTAATGCACAGGGAATGTGTACAGCAAGTGTGGAGATTGACATGCAGACTATACTGCTGCGCTACGTGAGATAAGTATCCTGCCTCCCTTAGCAACTACATATTTCAGACTTGGTGAGGATCAAATCTCTTCTAGGTGATAAAGAACGACTGCAGAGTAGAAAGGAGTCTTTACTGTTACACAGTTAATACCTTCTCCTAATTAACTTCACATTCCTTTGCCTTCATAGCTTTTCACGACTTTCAGCCGGTGTTCACTGGACAACTGAATAGTGGGAAACCATGATTTTACGTCCAGTTTATGCAGAAATTTCTTAAACATCATTTCCTCGTTGGGTGTTGGATCTATGTTGGGTATGTAACTAATGGTACATCTGTGTTGTGTTGTGCCGTGCCTGTTCTCAAATAACATACTTGTCTCACGTTTGCCCTAAAAAACATGTTCAGGCAAGGTTTAAGACATTCTAGAACAAATTTTGGGCTTGAATATGATTGAATCAGGTACCTTGTTCCCTTAGCACTGTCACATAGGCTTTCAGGTAGCTGAGCCAACCAACATACGGATTTCAAACCCTAATATCGTGCTCTAAAACACAAGATGGAATTTGCTGGCAGTCTGCTTTTACACTAAAATTAAAACCGCTCAGGTGTGCATGCAGTAACTTTCATACAAGCAGTAAATTAGGTAATTAACCTCTTCCTTGTCCTCATTCGTCTTTGAACATTGGCTTCCAACTTACTTCAGAAAGACTCCTGGATCCTAAGGGGGTCATACAAGATAAGGAAAAAAGGAACATAAAATATTCATATATTCACCAGTAAAAATATGGGTGTGATACTGTTGCCAGAATCATCATAAAGTTCATATGCCAGGGTCACAGACAGCAAAAGCCAGTTCTCAGAAGGAAGACCCCAAATTCTTTAACCTTTTTCTTACGTCTCCAAGAAGCAAAATATCTTCTCATCAGAAAGTAGCCACATATAAACAAGGACTTTTTCAACACCTAGGCAAGTCCAGCATCCCTTCCCTGATCATTTGTTAACAAATATTTTTCCCTCTACTCATTTCCTTTTCTCTTTATTGTGTTAGTTTTAATAGAAACGGATCTGGTCAGGCATAAGCAATAGGTATCCCGAGAAAGTGGTGTATCCAAAGAACAGTTAGCATGTTTCTGATGTGGCAATGTGATTTTTGGTTGATTTGAGGGGCAGACGTCTTTCAGCTACTATGGGAACACTGCGGAATAATAGGTTCTTCTAAACATCAGCAGTTTAATCCAAGCCCTATCAAAGTAAGGAGAAAGACTCCTATTAATTTCAGTAGCTCTTTGATTGGGTCTGCACCGAAGCTATTGCAGGACCAAGGTGGGAACTACAGCTCAATTTTGTGTTTTAAATTAGGTGCATGCTATGTTATTACCTGAGAAAATTGCCTAGAGCCCTGATTTTGAGAAGATGCAAGCACATTCATAGCAACACATATGTGGAAAGTCTTTTAAGGGCACGCAAGTGCTTAAGAACTTTGTGCACAAGTGAGAATTTGAAATAATGAAAAAAAAATGTTAACTGCCTTTTATTAATGATTAATCTGGTTTAAGATGACCACATTAGACCTAACAATAAAGAGTTCTTATAGAAAAAAAAAAAAGATTTTCACAGGAAAAGGACATAAGTTTCAACTTCAGCCTTGGGTCCCATGCTGTATAGCAGATGCAAATCTATTCGGTTCTCTGTACAGTGAGCACAGACATTCTTCTAACAAGAGCTGGCTGCAGAAAATTAGTGGCAGCAAGAGCACAGGAAACAAGTAGCTCCAGATTATAATAAAATACTTTGTACTGGAAGAAAAATCTTTGTTTGAGAAACTGTCTGTTCTGTCATTAGTGTAATTTATAACAGCTGACATAAAGATACTCTGCACTGGACCTTGTTCAAACAATTTAAAATCACTTCTCCTGCCTTAAACAAATAAACCCATGGTACAATACAGTCAAAGGTCTTGTGCTGCTCTTGTTCACTACAGCAGATATTTATAAGCCAGTGTAGATGAATTTGCATTGCCTTTAGAAATAACTTTCTGTCAGTGTGGGAATTTTGAAAATAGCAATGAACTAGAAAAGCTTCACGGATTAAAAATAAAGAAACCAAGGTTGCCATCTCATCAGGTATGCAAATGAGACGAATTGATGAACAACACTCTCAAGAATGCAAATAATTTTGAACTAGCAAACATCCAAATCTGCCGAAACATAACTCACAATTTCGCAAATAAGGGCTAGATCATGTTTTGTATTTGTCGCCCCATTTCACCTATCAATACAGCACTCCAAACAGCAGTTATTAGAGTGCAAGGGAAGAAAATCTTTACTGCAAAGAAGTTTTCATCTGAGAAAAGAAGCTGTCTTCCAGGGCTGCAACCAGAGCTGGCTTAAAGCAGATGGAGGATGCTTCTGCTGACAATACTGCTGTTCCTCTTCATGGAAAGGTAAGTGCCAGGAAAAAAAAATGCTTCATAAATTACAGCAAAGGCACTGTTTTCTGAAGTTTGTAGGTTAACACAGATGCACTCACCAACAGACAAACAAAATGGTAACGGATATCTGGAGCCTGTTGTTTTTATCACAGGGACAACGTCATACAATCATACTTTTAATGTCATCAACCCAATCTTGAAAACAAGTCCTCCCCTCCACTGTTCCTACAGGAGATTTTTTCAGGGATTCGTATCAGCTTTATTCCAGTCTAAACTTAACCAGTTTGCACCCATTATCATTATTCTAGGAGAATTCTTAATTTTCCCACACCATTAATCTGTTCTGTATAATTTTTATAGAACTAGATGCTTTCTCAGCTTTTATTTCAACAAAGAAGTAAAAATTTTTCTGTCACCTGTGTTATCCATATAGCCCTTTACTACCCCTTTTCAGTTTTTATCTCCTGGCATTATAAAGGAGGTTCCAGCAAGGTCTTGTACAATAACATCCCTCCTACAGGGTCCTCATTTGAAATTTCCTTGAGTTGGGGTTACTTTCTCGTTTATCATAACACAGAGTCACTCTGTGACCACATAATATAGCTAGGACTTTCTTCTCATCTGTCATTTCCAGTGGGTCTCAGCTTACAGAGAAAAATTGTATTGCTCCATAAACGATCTTGTACTTCACACCAATAAATTTTGTCCTATTTATATTACTAGTAGACCGCACATTTCAGACTGAGTCAAAAGGGTCAGCCATTTCTTCCATCTGCAAATTATCCACAAATATGTAAAGCAAAGCCCTATCTATCAGTTACTTGTAATGTGATAGGTTTTGACTCCACAGTCAGAGTTGAGGTTCTGTTGTAAAAGGCGTTGTGTAAATGCAGAGGTCCCTTTCTTGAGGAATAATGTTCAAGAAACTGTTGCTATGAATGTGTATGTCAGTACATGGCAAGATTGCTTGCAACTTATTATTGCAAGTGCTGCTGTGTACATTCACTATACAGAATTTTCTATTTGTGTGCTGTGATTAGCCAAAATTTCCGAATATTTTCAGCTCCTAAATAAGATGATTTTCACTCCCAAAGCAAAACTTAAAGTGGACAAAGAAAGCCTGAATTCCTCAAAATTGCTTTGAGTTATCCCTAGCACAACATCTGCTTAGTAAATTAGTACTTCAGGTTCCAGTTGTACTTGGAAGACAGGACTGGAAAAGTTCATCTAAAAAGCAGTTCAGTCTGAATTCCCCAATTTAAGCAAATCACAGTTGTTTAAAGAAAATTTTATCTCAAAAGAAAATGCTTCATTTCTATCAGAATATTACTAGAAAGAGAATGCGATATTAGGTGGTACATTACTAGCTGATAAAAAGGAAGAAAAGAAAGTCTGTGTTTGTTGTGAAAGAACAATATGCTTTAGGTGACAGATATAAAGATACCAAAACAATAGCAAATCAAATTCCTTGAAGTTTTATCAAAGCCAAATCACAGCCTCACTGTGTTTTTCCTTCACTTAAAATCCATAAGCCTTTATTCAGGAAGCAAATTTCTTAATGAAAAGTAACTTGGCTGATGGAAGAGCCAGAAAAGAAGTTACAGTCAGTAAACTCTAGCATATATGTAATACATAACATTTTGAGGAAGGAAGGTGGGCTAATAGACTGTGGAACAGCACCTTCCAGTTATTCCGGATTCTTCAGTAAGGGTGCAAAATATTCTTATTGGGTTCCCTTCTGGCAGTCAAAAAGAGCATAAAAATATACCTGCATGAAATGTTAACTTTCAACTCCATCACAGGTGTGTGGAAGTAAGGACAAAAAGGTAGTGGGAGAATCTTGCCCACCCCCTTAGTTGTGACAGCCAGCACGATTCAATATATTACCACTATCTGCAGAAAAAGTATTTGGAAACATATAGATCTGGTATGGGATCAAAACATCAACCCAGCACTGAAGTGCCAGGCACAGAGACAAGGAGCAGTGCTTAAGTGCTGCTCATTTGGATTCACTGAATCTGATTTGTCAGAGCAAGTAGCCCACTGTCAAAACCACATAGCGGGATCCATTTTACTAGCATGGAAAATTTTTTTTTCCCCTTTATGCTGAAATTGGGCAGAAATGTGCTGAGGATTGTTTGACATGCCTCTGGACCTCTCCAAAAGTCAAATTTGTTTCTAGGACTCCCACCTGAAATCTACAGCACATTTATTAGGTAGGAAATAGAAATCCATCGAAGTGCTCTCAGAGAGCAAGAGCAATGAGCCATTGCAATATCTAATTCACATAATACTGAGAGTAGCTGCATAGGAACAGTGAACATAAGTTGATGGTAAGTTATATGAGCTCATCCTTGTCAAGGAACCCATTAAGGGGGTTAAACCTGAGACACAATTGGATTACTGAAATTTCTTGTATAACATCAGAGTTAATAAAATAATAACACAAATGCATTACCTAATCAGAAGCAAATTGAATTCCATCAATTTTCTGCGCACTTTCTATTTGCCCTATATGTACTGTCTTCTAGTAATAGAAAAGAATCTATCTACTTTCAAAGCATTCTTGATGCAGGAATGTCCAAAACAATTTTGATATAGCAGAGATTTTAGATCCTGAAACTTGAAACAATGGTGACTTTATGAAAAATAGTGCAGTAAGGTTTCATTAAGTAAAATTAATTTAAGGTTAAATGAAATCCATTCATGAGGTGTTCATGTATATTTTAAAATTAATACAGTAGGTTTCCATTGTTTGAAGTAGATATACCCAGAAAAAATTGGTATAAAAAGTAGACCTGTATAAGACCTGTTCCATCATCTAATGAGGAAACAGGATTTCTCCTTCACAGCTACAACTCCTTAAGATCCCTACAAGCACATGCTCCATCTGGCAAGGCATATTAATTTAGAAGTCTTCAAAAATATATTTGGATGTATTTGAACAGAGTACCAGTATATATATGGAGAGCCAATGCAAATGTATTGATTCCTTCCTGCAATCAAACATATCATCTAAAACAAGTACCCTGATTATAAAATCTGCTTTTTTAACTGTTGTGCACCTCTCAGCACTTCTTTGCAAAACTGATCACTCCAATCTTTTCCAAGGACAAGGTATTTTTGTTGTGGTAGATGGATTCTCAGTAATCCTCCTCAAATCAGTCTCAATATCTGACACGTAAGATCACGGGGAGGAGAGAGAGACACAGTGCAAATGTGTGAAATACACTCGTAGTAGGAGCAACAATAGAAAACCAAATATACTGAGTAGATTAAATACATCAATATTTAGGACTGGGAAGTAAGCACACAACTTAGCAGTGAATGCTCTGCTTTCCATTATGCAGGACAGAAAGCTCAAGGTTAGCAAATTCCGAGATTCACTCCTCTCATACCCACACAGTTAGCTGTTGACCTAAGAAGATCTGAATTTAGCACAATGTTCTGTTGGTTTTAACCTGGTTCGTTATGCAGAAATCACACCATGCTCTCCTCATAGCCTGAGTATATAGTTGGATGGCTACTAAGGCTAGTACACAGATGGCTCTTGGAGGGGTAAGTTCTAGTTGGCTGGCTAGGAGCAGAGGTGACAAAGAGCTAGAGGGTTTGGGTATGTTTTCTGTCAGAGACAAGGTTGAGGCATGCTGTGACTGGACTTCGTGAGCTTAGGCAAGTGTACGAGCTCAGGTTAAGCATATCAGGAAAGAGGCCTGGTTTTCTAAGCCTAGAACAAAGCATGTTTAAATGCTATGTAGTTATGTTAAGCCAACTTTTCCTCTTCTCAGCTGAGCATGCTAACCACTCAGCGTGTTAAGCAGGAGCAGTTAGCATGCTGTAAGCATGTTGGTTCTTTTGTCCTCTGGGTCGCTGCGCAGTTAATGATGCTCTTTGAAGGGGAGCGTAAGGGCACAGGAGAGTCCCACTTCACAACAGCACCAGACCCTTGCTTTAAAAATGTATTTGGAAGATACTGGTTTAAATATCAAAAGTATATCCCTGAAGAATATTCCAACTATTAACCAGTTGAATAAGGAGAGACATGAGCACAGCATCCTCCATACCTTATCTGGAGGAGTACTCAAAGAAAACCAGATCAGCCCTTCTACACATGACAAGGAGCTGAATGCGACATTGCAAACATAGTTATCTGAATAAAGCCACCTACAGTTATTAAATATTTTAAATGAAAAATGTTGTAGTTGACACATTAGCTGAAAAGATCAGTAAACGGATGAAACTAATATCCATATGGCAATAAAGACAATACCTGACTTGATAAGGATTCTACAGGGAGAGGATATTTAAAATTATGTAAGGCTTTTAGAAGAAAAACTGTGTGCTCTATAAACACCATGTTGAACATGTTATACAGTCTCAAATATGCCTATCTGAAAGTGTATGAAAGCTACACTGACCTTAGGTTATCCATCTCAGCGCAAAGAATGCATGTAAGTGCTTGATATACTTCCTCCTTTATATGTTATCTTTAATCTTTTGCATCAAAACGTGCATAAAGTCACTTCAAAAGAATTTCATTGTAAATCCTTGTAACAATTAACAGCAGGTTCTTGCTTTAACAAATCATCAGCAGTGAGAGATTGCCTGTTCTGAGAAGCAACACAGTGACCTGAAAGCTTCAGTCCTGAAAGCATCTTTGCTGTAACACCTTCTCAACATCCATAAACTATTTTTATACACCTGGTTTGTTGATGCATTCTGCCATCCCACTCATCTTTTATGTGATTGCTGCTTTGAAGATGTTAAGGGGATAGGCTTGATTTCGATAGTTATTTCCTGGGATTTGGGGAGTGTGATTGTTAATCTATTGAAAAAGGCATTCTCATTATTTGACTAAATCATATTCTGAGGTTACTTTGCTCTTATCAGTTTTCTTTTGACTTGTGAATTCTGTTTTTCATTTCCTCTGAGCTCTTTTACTAATTGACAGGTGGTCCTGATGTGGTTCACTACAGCAACCTCTCTCAGGTTACTGGCTGACTCTCCAGATGTTTAATTTCATCATTTTGATGTGCTTCAGTGACTTTCTAGGCTACTTCTATCCAGCCCTGGTACACTTATCTCCCTCTTCTGTTCTTTCCTCCCATTAGAAAAAGTGATTTGTTTGTTGTTGTTGTTTTTGTTGTTGTCTCACATTTAAATTAATTCCCCTGGCATTAGCTTCAGGATTTTAAAGAATCCTTCACAAGGTTAGTCATGGAAAGCCTTCAAATCTCAGCCCATTTCCATCTGCAACATGAACAGCTTTGCAACATTACATACAATTATGATGCTTGATAGTACCCCACCCCCAAAAGCTAGCATTACACTGTGAGCCCCACTGTGACTCAGGTTCTTCGATTTACAGACTTGCAGAAAAAGTTATGAGAGAGATTTATGAATGTTGTAATTGTCTCAAAATTCTGGGATGGGAAATGCATTTCATTTATTATCCCTGGACGCTGTAAATCTTCCTTTTGTTTGATATGTGAGACACCTAGGATGACAAAATGTTCAAATCTGTGGCATTTTGTCAAGGGATCATTTTACAGGCTCTGAATAAAGAACATAATAATTGCTCTGCAACACCTGAAGCCTCCTGCAAATTACTGCCAGCTTTCCTTTATTAATAATTTTTACATGCCATAGATCTGTGAATGAACAACAGCTTTTAAGATGACACTCACTTATTTTAATACATTGTTGTGTACTTGACAGTCTTAAATTAAGTTGATTTACTTCCAGTTTTGTAACACGTTCGCTACCACACCTAGGCAAATATCTGCATTCAGCTAAACCAAAAACCTATAACTGTAAATGAGGTAATCTATTTTATTTACTACTTTTGATTGATAAATTTTTAATCATTGTTCTCCAACTTCATCCACTGTTAAAACTGAAATTCAAGTGCAGAAATCATTGGTAAAATTCCCCAGTTCTTTAGAACTTTTGGAAGGATCCGTCTCAAAAATTTCGAGGGAGCCCTTTCTTCCAGCATTTCCAAAACCAAAAAGCCTGTCTATGACAACATTCCTGACAAGATTTACAGACAAGCTTACCTTTGAATTGTTCAGATAAGTTTTGCACTAGCTTCTGAACTCGGCGTTCTTGGAGTCGCCACTCATTGCTCCTCTCCAACGCAAGGGAAACCCACTCAGGGAGGAACATCCATTTTGAATTCAGAACTGCCTTAGTTACCAAGAGAAAAGAGCTTTCAACAACAGAAGTGGATTTTTTTCCTGCTAGGTATACTTCAGTTACTTTAAGAAGATAATGCAGGATTATGTACTTAATTAAGAACTAGACCGGTGTTTTTCAAGGTGTATACTATGCCAGGATCATAGCAGTCCATGATTCCCTCTTGCTAGTTTTCTCATGGATTTAGAGATCATACCCATGGAAGTGTACTTTCTGTCATTCTCCTTCAGAGAACTGTTTAGCTTTCAAAAGCTTGACAAGTGTCAAGCTAGCCAACATAAATCGGTTAGCAAGCCTTTAATAGTCCTAAGTTACCTCCTAACCACCAAATAAGCAAAGGTTTTTTACACATTGTCATAAGCTGTCATCATACTTTCATTGCATTTGCCAGCTAAAAGTGAGTTAATGAGCAGGAATATGTGAATTCAAATTTCTAGGTTAACCAGTGTCTGGTAGTGTCACCTACCTGTGCAAAGAACTTCTGTTTGAGCTGTAACATTTTCTGGGACTATCATGAATTGAAATGACCAAATGACATGTATTCAACCATCTTTTCCAGTATAGGTTTCAGTCTTTCCATTGCAACACACTGGTTCAGGTTAACAGTCAGTACGGGCAAATAAAAATCCATGTGCCCAATGAAAAATGAAAATTTGAATAAAATTCTTCAGATTTAATCATGAAGTGAATATATGACATTACAGGAAATCTTAGAACTTATTTTTTAAATGTGACCTGTTTTGTTTTCTTGGTACCAAAGGACATGTAATTATTGGTGGAAAAAAAAAAAGCTTTTAGAAGTAGTGTTTCCCTGCCTTGCAAGTGTGAAGTTTCACAACGTAAATGAAGCACAGCAAAAATAGATATGTGCCAGAAGCTGTGGGATCAACAGTAATTGGGATTACCTATATTAAAGAATTTAGATATTTATTACAGGGTCCAAAATTGCAGAGTTTTCTTATCTAACCAAAATGAGAAACAGTTAGCGACTGAAATTAAAGCCAACACTTGATGGTTAAATTAGTTCAGAATGAGATAATTTTCAGATAAAAAAGGCAAAAATGTGGAATTTCTTCTTTTCCACTTAATCAGTCAAAAATAGTCCTTCATCAGAAGAGCAGTGAAGAGAAAATGAAGTGTGAAGTCACACCATAGTACCAACCTTATCACATACCATTCTGTGAAAAGTAACATTTGGTTCCTTAAAGAAAAAAATTTAAACAAAACAAGAAAAATAAGATTCATCACGTATCTGTTCTGACTTCGTTCCTGAACTGTAAATCCCCAAATGCCTTCAATGAATTTGAGTCTTATATAGAAATCGAAGATACCACTTGAAGATACCTCCATGAGATGACAGCTGAAACAGACATTCAGGATTCCTGAGAATCTGTGAGGTCATGGAAGAACATTTTTAAATTTCCAGTATGAATGTAAGCTACCTGTCAGGATGCTCAGTCCTTATATGCAATTTTTAAAAACATTACCCTATAGGTTCCATTCCTAAAATAGTGTCCATGCAAAGAACACTGGCCTAAAAGAAAACAAATGGAGCATGCAAAGGAAGATTTATATAGCTTATAAAATTTATATAACTGTTATACATGCACCATGGCTGCATGAATCTCAAGCAAGAGACTGCCAGCATGTTAAGTATTCCACTTATTGTCCTTTCCTGTGATGATTTATTTTATGATTCGGGAGGGGTTTTTTCTTTCCTCTCATCTGAGGGAGCAGCCACCAACAGCTACTTTCATTCTGAGTTGCATTTTTATTTAATAGAAGCTTAAAAAAAGTAGAATTGAAAGTTAGATATTTCTGTAGTCTGCTTCATGACAGTTTCATTAAATGGCAGATGTCTTTTCTATACAGATCGAGTCCTGGAAACAAAAGATAAAAACCCAAGAAAATAAAACCAAATAAGCCTGTAGACATCTTTTAAGTTAAAAGCAAGGAAAATCACATTTCAGTCTTTCTAAATCAAGGGGTAGGCATGCCAAACAATGTTTTATGTATGAGTATACAGCATGAAAATTACCTTAGTTCGCAAGTGCAAAAATTCAGAAAATTCAGTCCTCCTCACCTTAGTTTTGATCTCCACTGTGCAGAATGTTTACACTGGGGCAGTACATCTGGGCTCCCATTATATTCCATGGAAATCCAGTCGATGTGGCCAATGAATTTTAAGGTACTGTTTATCCTAAGGTAGACTGTCAGGAGAAGGTAAGCCAAAAAGTTGCAAATAAGTTGAAACAGGGATAACAGACTATTGCACATTATAGCAAAACAATACTTCATTGAAACACATGGACAGATTTAACCTTCATGAGGAAACATGTCACTTAACAATATGTTTTAATGGATTTCATCGATCACTGGGAAATAATTTCTTACACATGCAAAAAGCTGTTTAATTTCATTACTCTGCCTTCTATGTCCAAACACTGTTTTGTTCCAACAACTAGTGACACTTAAGCAGCACAAGGTATTGAAAATGGCTAAAACCAGCTGATTGAGAATTCCCTGTTTACACCAAATCTGGAACCTGGCAATCTCATGCACTAACTAAGCCCATTAACTTTGGCATCGGACACGAGAGGACTCCTCATCTGGCAAAAGAACAGACTGACTGTAATAATTAATAGCAGGCATGCTACAACCCTGTGTGAGTCTGTAGCTACTTCTAACTTTGTGTAAATTAAATAGACCTGATTCTGTTAGACTGAGAAAGGGTGAATGTCAAAGACAATCAGGGGGGCCAGCTTACTCTGGAACAGCCCATCATTCTTGTCTGTTCTGTGCCTGCCTAAGTGCAGGATACCTGGACTGTTGTATTTTTGATTGATAATGTCATATACTAACACAGATCCACCTCATTATACTTGCAATCCATCTTGTTCACGAGGTTATTTAATAAATGGCAGCCTCTTGGTAAGATAGCCATAATCAATGTGCATAAACTAATTTTTTTATTAGTTATAATTATACGAGGTCATTTTTATCGGTGCAGCTAGATTGATAGATAGCTCTGTAATTGTTTTCAAAGACACAGACAGCTATAATACAATTAAGTAACAAAGGATTGATCCTAGCTACATCAAAATCAATTGAAACTGATGGCACCCAGAAAGTCACAGAGAAGCTCAGTAGACTTTAGGATAAGGCCTAAACTAAAACCAGCTCACACCCTCGCCCCATTTCTCCCCAAATTCTTGGTTTACTCTGTATTTAGTAAAAAAAAAATCTCTAAAACATTTAGAGTGGAATCATTTTTATAACAGTCTAATACAGCACAGACATTCAAAAAAAGCCATCGACATAGTCTTGTCAATAGTTTGGACCTTTGTTGATGCTACAAAGCTGAAAGGTTAAAGTGTTATCTAAAATGGGGAAAAATCTAACCCTTTATTTCAATGTGACAGATGTACTTGCCTTGAGCACTAACAAGGCATAGCTAATTACTGATACAGTTGCAGAAAAGGCACTCTGACAGTTGTGATCTATGAACAAATTTGTCTTCCAAGTGACAAGTCAGACAGAGGTTATGCAGGATCTTGGGCACTGCCAGCATGGTGGGTGGGTTATAAAAGATTTTTGCACTTCCATTTTTATTGCTGTAGGTGAAATATTCCACCTTCAACTCTGATGATGTCCGAGGCCCTTTCATGGTAACAGTTTCCTTTAAAGGCAACAATATTTCTCTCTGTACATTGCCAAGAGGTCTTCAATCCAACAATTTCTTAAAATCTCATTTTTCTTAAATTATTCCATGATTTTGTATGATATAGTGTCTATTTTAGAGATATCAACTGATGAACAATTAAATCATACATCGTAAAAATAACACTTCAGCTTTTTCAAAAAATTAGAGTCTATAAAAATGCTGTATATGATATAAATGATATATACACTTATATCTTCTTATCATTTCAAATATAATGCAGATTTCTGAGAACTTGCATTCTGGTGAAAGTAAATTACAATAAACTGATGCTAATGCACAAAATCAGATAATTCTATTACAAATTCAATTTTTACCAAGTACAATAACTGAAATAAAGTGAAAAATGTAGCTGAACAGTATTGCCACTACCTTTGAGTCTACTGTCCTCATTTTTAAAGTGTTTCATCCTTGAGATAAAAACATTCTCAGTTTCTTACATCTCAAAAGCATTCAGATAAGACCCAGTAAATATACTGTTCTTTATCAAGATGAAATAGCTATTCCTATTTACGATAAATGTGAGTAGGTATTCCTAATGGTGAATCAGTTTTCTCACTGCTATGCTGGCAGGTGTAACACAAGGACTGAAATATAATAGTAATATGAAGGATTTTTTAATCAGCATTTACTTTCGTTACCTGTATTTATTTTGCAAATATTAGAAATCTCCCATAAAAGCTATCACAATGCCTTTGGGTGTAATAAGATTAAATCATTTGGGTCAGATCCCAAATGGGATTAGGCTTCCTGGCACAAAGCATTACAGCAATTCAGTGTTAGGCAGTGAGCCCAGGAGTGTAATTCAGGGATTTCTTACATTCCCACATTCCATGTACAATGAAAGGGAAAAACTGGCACTTCACAACTGGACAAGAAATATAGACAAGAAGTACCTAAAACAGGCAATATAAGCACCAAACCACCAACATAATGAAACTTCATTCCTCTTTTCTTCATTAAGTGCTTGTGTCTCACCACGTTTCTGAGCTTAAAACAATTTCCTCAACATTTTTGCTTAAATCGCACTGACCATTTGCAATGATTCTTCATTACACTCAGTGAATGCAGCAGGAAACCTCCGTTCAAGAATATCATTGGTTTCATGGATTCCAAATTCACACTTCATATTTCTGATGAAGAGATATTAATCACTAGGGAATAAACCTATCCTCTGTTTGTTTATTCCCCTTTCATCAATCTTGTGTTAATGACTGCACAGACATGCAGCTGCAGTTGAAGCAATGGAGGGTCCTTCCTCCTAAGTTTGGTAGCTTGATGTTTAGATCCGTCGCACAGAAAAAGGGAGTCCCCGCTTTGACCTGAGAACAGCACCGAACCCACTTCTCCCACTCTAGGAAAAATGATTGTCATCACTACCATTGTGCAAAAGATAAAATAATTCTTCCCTCAATATCTTTGAGCTGAAGTGGCTCAGCTATAATGCTTTGAGTTGAATTTGGTGCTACGTACGTTCACTACAGACAGAGGCTACTTATATCAGCAACCTGGAGGGTGTTGCTCACGCAAGGGATGTGTCCAAACACCCAGCTTTAAGCAAGGCAGTGCTTCCAGGCTACCCTGCTCCAAGTCAGGAGATTGCAAGTACCTACACCTACAGCTTATGATCTAGAAATGTAGCAGCTATCTTCTGGATTTCTTCACAGGTTTCATAAAATCCAAGCTAAGTACTTGGGTGTTTTCACTTTATTTCTTGAGCGGTATACACATTAAAGATAAAAAACATTTCACGTAAAGGGTATCATCCTTCATTTTCATATCATATGCTTTTCAGCTGATATTTAATCATGTGCCACGGATTTTTCAGGAACACTGTAATGAACTGAGCTGCCAGAAGTTATAGAACAGGATTGTTTCTTCTTCTTCAGAATTACATTTCTACAACAGGTGCATCACCTCCCGTGTTTATACATCCAGTTGCATTACGACAGTGTAAGAAACGTTTAGACCAGGTCGCACCCAGGAAGTGAACACCCAGGGGGTGGATGCTGGGGGGTGTACCTCTGAACATGAGAGAAGGGTACACACAAAGACCCTTGGGAAAGCAAAAAAAAAAATGTCTTTTCTCCAGTTCTCTTAATTCTCTGGAGGAGCTGAGAAAATGCCCCTACTATTCTGGTCCCAAATGTGGTGTTCACGCTCTGCTGAGGAAAAACAAGAAAGAAACTCCTCTGCCTGAGTGGGACTTGCAGAGAAGTACTGTGGCAGTCTACAGGCCATGTGTGCAGGGGGATGATGAAGAATATTCTTTGTAGGTTGCAGGAAAGAAAAGGACAGGCATGAGAATGACTTCTACAAAGAACCCTGTTAAAGTAGTTATCACTATTTAACTCACCCCCTCAAACCTGGCCATCTCCACTGGGGCACTGTACACTACTGACATTATGCAAATGTTGTCAGCTCTCCAAACAGGGAAGGTTCCAACTGAGATTTATTAATTTTAGTGACATATTTCTTCCTGCCCCAGAACATTCTTTTTAAAATGTGCATGCTTCTGAATTGCTAACATAAGAAAAAACAAATAAACAAACAAACAAAACCCCTCGGCCTAAGTAAAAATCTAAGAGCTTTCTCTATGCTCTCTACAGAGGCTACGTGCCTGCACCATAGTGTAAATCAAGAACACTAACGTGTTTTTCTTTTATGCAAGCCTTTCACCAGATAGATTCTGCTGATAATATTGATGCAATGAGGTCCTACTGTTAAACACTCATTCCTGACTTAACTGCAACTCTCTGTCCTCTCAGCTGTGCCAACACAATGCTGGGGCACACTGTAAACAGGGCTGGTAAACTAAACCAGAATAAAAGCAGTCCTTCATTTAATAAGAGCTATGATATACTCTAGGTAAATCCTGAAGTGTAACATTAGGGTACTACATTATGTTCCAATGAGAATTTAATAAAGGGCTAGCTGAAATATTGCTGTCAGCACAGCATCTGCTCATGTGATCTTTTAGTCATAATAATAGTGCTAATTCTCAGTATATCGAGGCAGACGTGGAAACTAACACACACAGTGCATCTTCTGAATATTCCCTATGAACTGCTCATGAGCAATCTGCAGGCCAGAAATTTATTCACTGAGGAAATAAATGAATATTTTCTAGATAATGAATAAATCCAAGAATTTTGCCATATGTTTGTGGACAACTGGTGAACAGAAAAAAAATGTTGGTGAAATTTAACCCAATAAATAATTCATTACAAATTACGTGCCTGTTCTAAATTTAAACCCACAGACTTAACTGTCTCCAAGCTCCTTTTTTACAAGCAGCACCACCACTCAGCGCCTTCATTCATTACGTACTTTGCCATCCCCACTGGTTATCATCAAAGGCTTTACATCCAGGCAGCAGAGGAAGAGAGCAATCCCTTCTGGTTAAAATGTTAAATCCAGTTACGTTTCACCTCACTGTTTCAGCACTGAAACCATCACCTGCATTTGAATGACCAAGAGACTAAGACAGATCACAGGCATAGAATAATTCAGTGGGTTGGCTGCCACTTCATTTGCCTTGACCCCTACTTTGTAACCTGCCATGACTGAATTTTAGAGGAAAAATGACTAGAGCTAGGGAACCAGGCAGAGTGAAAGTCAACATCATCATCTCTCTCTCCGCAGGTCAATAGTTCAGCATCATCATTCCAGGAGAACTAATCTCATTTCTGAAACCTATTTCTAAGCTTATAGTTGTTATCTAAAATACGATCTGGAGACTTTTTTAATGCTTTCAAGTGGAGGAAGTTAAAACAAAGCAAAACAGAAGAATGCAGAAATGAACCTCCACTATACCCTTATCTGCACGGAACAGGTATTTAACGTCACCTTTGTTACCCAGAGCACAGGAAATTTTTGCATCATCCTTCTCAAAAAGGCCTGCTTAAGTGATCTGTTTCACTTTAGTGACCTAAGAGTGGCTTACATCTCATAAATAATGAAGAAAGCTAAAAGCTCTGAAAGAATAACTTACTATGAACACCATCCAGGCAAAGAATATAAAGGGTGCCACCATAAATTAACCAGGAAGCTAAGGTCTTAATTTACTTTCATAGGTAAGCACAGCAAAAATAAAACTTAGTGATGCCTTGTCTTGTGCACAATCGTAACATAAACAAATGATAAAATAAACTTTTTTCCCAGCACAGTTTACTTTAGAACTTTACCTCATATCCATTTTCCTCATATACTCCTTGCCGAAACAATGCTGCAGATTTGGGTGGTTCACGCAAATGCTGGTGTGTGAGTTTTAATTGGTTTGATATGGTCCAAGTCCTGGTGTAGTCCCAGGAGGAAAAATATAGAGTGAAACTTAAATAAATACCTATCATTGAGGCCTTTTTTTCCTCATCTTAGGATGACAGGAAAAATGGTGTACTTGGAGCTTAGCTGTCAAGATCCTGCGTTCAGACAAGCCAGAGAGTTCTCAAAGGAGTCAGTTAAAGGGAATATTCTCTATAAACTCATTTTTTTATGATCTCATCCATTAAATAATGGAGAATCTGCAGTTACCCTACAAAGTCAAGGGAGGTTTTAATAGATAAATACAGAAAGGATCATTATTACACTTCTTTTTTTTCCAACTGCACCATGACTTTTTGTAATTTGCAAATTTTCAGTAACAAGGATCCAGCCCTAATCTTTGGTAACAAGTAAAATCACAGGACATTTACTGGCATCACTGCAGCTAGCAGTGAAAGCCAATATTAAAATTTCAAAATCAATTCTAATATCACTATATTATCACTCTAATGTAAATCTACCTTTACCTGTAGTCTTCTTCCTCTCCCCCCAAATTGTGATTTTCAAGCTAATCTCCTAATTCCCATATCTTGACTCACGATTCTTGAAGGTTTATGGTAAAATCCTGCCTTCCCTCTAATAAATAAAGTTAGCATTTAATTCTGAAGTCTGATCTGCTTATAGTGTCTCCAGGAAACATGCAATAATACCACCTTTTGTCTGTTTTCTTTCTGTTAAAAATAAGGGAATTAAAAGAATAAAAACTGCACACAAAGGTAAATAAAGTAAATTAAATGAAGTCAGGAAGCAGGAAAAGTAAAACTTTAAGTCAGAAAGCTAAGTAAAACAAAGTAAGGAAAGAGGAGAAGCAAAATTCCACATTCTTTTTACAATAATAACGATACTCATTTTGACCCAATTACATGTAACAAGTTAATCAAAATCATTTGAAGTCAGACAACAGCCAGCTTAATTCCTTCTTTCTTGCATATTCTTACACTGATTTCTGAAATCTCAGTCCTAACAGGAAGTATCACTATTTTAAAATTATCTTTAGCTTCTACAATAAAATTAACATATATTTTAAGACCAAGTTTCCTAAATAGTGCATTTAGAAACCTGTGTGTACCTGGCTTTTCAGAAATACTGAGTAACCCCATTTTTTATTCGGAGTCTCTGACAAAAGGTATAAGGTGAGGCCAGTCAGATAAATTAGTCAACCAAAGTTTATAGCAACACTATGAATTTTCATCCACTTTATTAACCATGCTCATGATGTGAGATAATCAAGTATACAGGGTTATCGTCCTCTGTAGAAAAGGAGCTATTGTTCATACATTATTTTAAATTATTTTTCATCATTATGATGTATACTTATCAGGCTTTTTCAATTTAATTACACTATGATAAAGGTGCTTAATTTATAGGATTGTAATCATCCAAACATTTTGGATGAGTAGAATATGTTGGAGGAATAACTAACACTTCACAAAGAAGTCAACAGAAAGGGAATCAAAGGACAGAAAAACCCTATTTCAGATAATAAGACAGTGAAAGATGACTGCTGGCAAAATGGCAAAATAGGGTCCTAGCATAAATGCGACCAGAATTCAGAGCTAACTTAATCAGAGGTAACTTAACTCGGTTCCTAACACTTGGCGGTAAGTCATGTTTAAGATTTAGATATATTAAAGGCTTGCCTTTTCTTATTTATTTCACAGTCACATCTACATTTGGAAATTGCTAGATCATTGTTGGAGGGCTTTAGAGCATGAACACAGACCTGCTTTCCAGTTTACCCAGTGTAGCAGTTAATGGTAAGCTTCAAAGATTGGGAAAAATATATCCAATAATAAGAGTAAGTTCTGTGTCTTTTCTGGTTTTCTTTATTTCTCTAAAGTGGTCAGTATAATATGTTATGGAAGTAAATTTTAGCTCCGATCAACAGTAATGGAGGTCAGGCTTTGGCAGTTATATAAATCCAATGAGGTTAACTAGCCCATAAAAAATAAGTGCTGAAGTGTTCATTTCTCTGTGGGTTATACTGCTAGGTGACTTGCTTTTCCTGTTATAACCATTTTATTACAAGTTTCTACAGCAAAGAAAATGCTAAGTGATTTCTAGAGAAGACATGGACAATAAAAGTCACTGTAGCTTTTATATGATATATATTATTTGTGTATACCAGAGTGACCCAAATAGAGTTCTAACACTTTTTTTCTACTTTGGAAAAATAAAAAATAGACCAGATGGAATGCTACCAAATTTAGTAGCAGATTTTTAAAATGACAGGTGAAATATTTTTTTTCCTAGTGTTATATTTGATTTTGTGATTATAATAGCTTTTTATAATGTGGTTTTTTCTGAAGCCAAAAGAATAAAATAAGAGCCTGGGAATGAACTGGTTATCAGCACAACTTCCTTTCTCCACTGACCAATGATGGGAGGTTGAATTTGACCTTCCCTTATTTCATTGTTTAAAATATACAGTATCTTCTCATAACCTTATATTAAACTAACTTTCTGCAGTTATTTCATTTCACTCAGAATTATGCTGGGAACTTTTCCCTATTTTGTGTGAAAGAGTTTGTATGTGGGCTAAACTCGTGGCAGCAGAACCTTTCCCTTGCGAAAGGCATTTAAATCTTCCTTATATCCCTTATTTAACAGGCAAATCTCTTCAGCTTCCAAAACACACAACATTTACAAGCCAGAAGTTACACACTTGAGTTAGCATATCTTTAGATGACTGTTTTTTCTGGAAAAAGAGGGGAAAATGAAACAGCATTTAAATTAATTTTATATTGTTCACTTTCAAAAGTAATAATTTTAACATGGAATTAAATTTTCATTTTATATGGGGTCAGGTATACAGTGACCAGAGCCTTTAGGAAATACATAATCCTGATTTTATACATGTAGTCCTGTCAGTCAGCAGAATTGTTCATATGATAAAGATTTAAGAATACGGTTAAGAGTTTTACTCTTGAGGCATGGAAACCTTTAAACTGGTAAAATCTGGCACAGTTCTCCTGAAATCAGTGGACTAACCAGCAAAGCACTGTGCCCCTTTGAATTTAGTCTTCTATGTTTTTCACAAGCAGCTTGAATAATCAGACCGTAGGGTTTTGAAATTAAATAAAAACATTCAAGAGGAAGTAGTGACACTGGCTATATTCTACACAGTTTACGAAATGTTAAGAAGGAGTCTACGGCTCCGGTTGTTGCATCATTTTCTGTCGCTGACTTTTCACCGGGCAGCCGAGCTCTCTCAACCTTTTTTGTCTCTTAGATCTTCAGTCTCTTTAGGCTATCAAGCCTTCTAGACAAGCATCTAGCTTTTATAGACAGTGCAAGCAGACCCTCCCATGATGGACCTCCATCTTGTATCGTTGCACAGGTAGCAAACAACAGCCGTACCATGCCAGGCTGGAGTCCTTCCACACGGATCGTATGCCAGCTGAAAAGGTCCTTATAGCTTTGCATAAAACCAGAGGAAACTTTGCAAAGGCAGGTAATGATTTCTTCGCAGAATAGTAGGAATGTCTCAACAGACAGAGTATTAAACAAGAATACTAAGCATATATTTATGAAATGGGAGATATCCTCAGATAAAAGTCATTATGATAAATAATCGCTGTTCATCTGAAACTATTTCTCTGCAGAGAATGCATTGATTTTTAAGCACTGAAATCAATGGGAACTGCTGCTTAAAAATTGATGATGCAATATGGCCCATGTTGTCAATGGTTTACATTTATTCACTCTATTGTCTGAGATTTTCAGTTGATTGTCTTTCGGATTAGCTGTCGAGCTTCCTGAATTGCAGCCCAAACTTGATCTTCTGTGGAATGATGTTTCATTTCAGGCAAGCTTCTACTCAAAGTAACAGCTACAGAATCTGACTTAGCACAGTTCTTCTGATGGAAATTAATTATTCTATGATCACATACCCTATTACCCACTTGAATACCAGAATTTCTCAACTGGAATTTTTTAATTGAATGTGGTAGCTCTGGAGTTCCTTATTTAGCAGTAGATGACACTTTCTATGCTGTTTCCTAAAGAGAGTCTTTTTTTTAAAGTCTACTTTAATGCTCTGAGGGGGTTGCTGTCTACCAGAGAACACAAATACTTGCATATGCTCCCCAAAGACAGGAGGATCGGGAGGACTGATACAGAGAGAGCCATTGCTCTGTGTATTTCAGCCTTAATGCACAAACAGACAAGAACAAATCAGTAAGGTTCTGGTTCACCATATATCAGCACACAGAAGGTGACAGGTAAGGTTGCATGTGTAGAAAACAGAAGAGAAATATTGTAAAGAAAATCAATAGCCTGAAATACCTGAAACACCTGAAACACTGGTTTGAGTTCAAGCTAATTGCCTATCAACTCTTTGTTGTATGTTAGCTTAAACCTTTCCATGAAGCTCCTGCAATGGATATAGAAGTAGGCTATATGGACCGCAGATCTGATTCAGGGTGGCTGTTCTTCTGACGAAGGTCTGGGAAAGGTTTTGGGGTTGGTTTTTTTCTTTGTTATTTCTAGCCACGGGTGGTGCGGCATACCTTTTTCTGAACACTTTCCCGATAAGGAGTTTTCTAGAGTATAAATGGTGAAGATTTCCAGAGCTTTTTGTGTGTGATCGTTATCTAAGTTACACAGGTTTAAGTTAACCCGATCATAACTCCTCAGCCCAGTAAGAAATAAACTGGACGACCATAAAGAAAGCAAGAGTAGTAAATCAAAAGTATAAAATGTGTAATGTAGATTTTAGGTGCCCTAAAAGACAATGGTAGAATATACAAGACACATTTAGCTTACATAAAAATATAATTCAGCAGCTAAACTGATTTAATAAGAAAACAGATCTGCTTTGAAATTATTGCAGGAAGCAATATTTTAGTGCGTTTTAAATTGTAACTCATTATTATATCAGTAAAATTGAGTTTAGAACTATTCTGAAGAAAGAATTCCTTTCTTTCCTCCTGCACCTTTATTTCTATGGACAAATATCTGGATTATTTGAAGCAATAATTACACAATAAGATTTTATTGACGGGTCAAGAAGAAGCAAGGCATTTTTTAAAGAAGTAAAACTAAAGAGCAAGTATATTTTCTCCCTTGCTCTAAGAACTGCTTGTCCTAGTTTTCAGCTTACTGTAAGTCTCTCATACAAAAAAACCCCTCTTTATTGCGCTGCTAAGTCTGATTTGTAAAAGGCTGGGTGAAGAGTTCAGACAGGCATCTAAGCACACCCCAAACAAAATAGCTCTGATTCCTGTACTGTACATGAACAAACAAGCGATGCATCCCATCGGACTCCCGACAGATCCGTCACTGTTTGCCATTAGCTCTGTCATATTCGCGCGCCTTGTCATTCTGGGCAGCGGGGCAGGGGTTGGCCTGCTGCCGAGCTGCCGATTTGCAGAACTGATATAAGTGTATCTCCCATTTCTCTGTAGATGCTGCAGGCAGCATAATTCCTGATGAAAGTGTGCTCCCTAGTGTTACAGTGCTACAAAGGCCCCTCAGCTCCCGTTAAGAAGGTAGCGAGGGAAAAAAGATCTCCGGGTATTACTTTAGCAGATCCTTCTGTTTCTGGAAGGCTTATTCTGTTCAGGATACCTGTTATTACTCTTGAAATACCCTCCACGTTTAGTTTTCAAAATAAAAAAAAAAAAAACAGGTTCAGGCAATTTTCTCTTTTCTTTAGAAAAGGTGAGATTTCATTGTTTATGACTCGGCAGCAGCTTTCCAGTCTGGCATAAAAAAGACGCAGTGCTTAAAACAAGCTCAGTGACACAGGTATTTGAATACATCAGTGGCCTGATTTCTAGCGCTTTTCAACGCTGACAGTGGCCTCCACTTTCCATTGACATTTGGGTTACCAGCATTCTTAAAAGAAGGCTCACAGACCTCAGGTGTGCTGGGTGGTTGAGCTGTGCCTATAATCCATTGTACCTGCTGCGTATTACAGGATGCAAAGTTAAAAACCGATGTTTTTAACTCAAAGGTTTCACAGAGCCTGCAGGACACAGTTGTCCGTATTCAGCCCTTGTACATTGAGCCTATGGTGATGGCCGGTTAACCCAGCCGACTTGCAGCATTTAAACTTAAGCAAGATTAAAGACCAAGATTTTGATTTGCCATCAAGGCTAATGCTGTGCGTAGTGGAGAGAGACAAGTACCTCCCTGTAGTTGTCCGTTTCACCTATGTTAGAGACCTGTGTTAGGCTGGAATACATTACCCTATCACCAGAGTAAAATAGATGTCGAATTTTCACATGACCAAAGTCAAACAAGGCGAAATCCACTGTAAGTGCCAAGTCATAAAATTTTCATGTCGTAAAATGTGAATACATGCAAAATTTTGTGTTTGCTCATTTTTCACAGATGCACATTGCTGCACGAGGCACCCCACACTGGGGAATAAAACACACAGTATTTAGTGATGTGAACGCACGTAATACCAGGACTATTGACTGCAGTGAGGATGCCCCAGAAGCACAGCACACGGATCCGAATTCAAGTCAATGGAAAGCCATAGAACTGATCTCGCGTGCCTCCGGCACATCTGACAGAAACTGCTTGTTCTGGTGACATGACAATCTTTTGTCCAGTGACAGTGTCACAAAGACAAAAGGATAATCTGATGTAGTAAATAGCAGAACAGCTCATTACAAAGAGGAACTTTACAGAATTTTCTCAGAACAGTGTTTCTGAAGAGCAAAACACACTGAACAAATCCTGTGACTGCAGTGAAGTAAGAGTTTAGAAAGCACAAATGATATGTGTGTGAACCTCTTCCATCATGTACCAATAAATAGGTGATAAATACTTCAGATATAATTAATATCAGGTAGAGCTTTAGGCATCTGCTTTGCAGGCACAATCACTTTCTTAATCATCGAAGGGAATTTATTTGCCTCTACAAGAATAGTAGCAAGAAGGAAGCCTATGTTTTCCAAATGCAGTTCTATGTTTAATTTTGATATACTCATGGAGAATAAATAGTTTACTATGCAAAAAGCCCAGCTGAGTATAACAGCAATACTCAAAGTGTAAGACAATGTTATTTTCTGGAATACTTTTCAAAGTCTGACCCAATACTGGAAAAACTGAAGACAAAATAAGTGACTGAAACTCCTATTTTCTGCATTTCTCTTCTAGAAAACCTACATTACACTTGCTAACATACTCAGGCAAACATTTTAATAGGTCTTCTCCTGACAATTACATGGGCTACAGATATAAGTATAGCATAACATCTACCAAAAATTAAATTGACATCATAATCATGTATGTGATGGAGTGCATAGTAGCTGATATCTTAGGCTCCCTTCCAATTGCAAATCTACCTAGTTGGTAAATGTGCAGGATATTTAAAATTACATCTTTTTTTTTCCTTCTTCTTCTTTTCTGACATCACAATCTGTTATTAGGAAATAACTGTCATCAGCAAAGACTCACATTTTGGTTTATACAGGAAATATGAGCTACACTATAAGGAAAAAATTAACACAGACTGACCTCTTCATGTAATGATGTAGGAACTAAAGTCTTGAAATTTCAAAAATGTAAAATGAAATTTTCCCATTTTTCTTAAAAGATTCTATCAATTTTTCATTGAAAAAAGAAGTAGATGTTTAATATGTACTATTCTTTTTCTCTCCTGCCTAAAGAACAAAATTAAAACTCTTCATGCAATATTATCTATTAACAAAGAAGGCATTTAGGCGTAGATAGGTAGGTAGGTAATATATTCATCCCTCTTAAAGTTTCTTCACAAAATAATTTTCATTTCATTTCTGACAGCAGGAGACTTTTCTCAGGTTTCCTGTGCTTTGGTATCTCAGACATCAGGAGACCAGCAACGTTGTCACTGCTTAACAGAAAAAAAGCCAATATTCTCATGGTAAAAAAGGCTCCTTATCCCACAGGGCTTACCCCCACAGATGAACATCTCAGAATTCCTCTGAAGTCCCTGAGGTTCTACAGCATCACAAGGAGACCCATTATATAGTAGTGTAGGGCACAGATTCCTCTGAGTTTTCAATTTAACTTTGATGTTTCAGTCTGTCTATGGTATATTGGGTGAGGATGGAAAAGACATTATACCTACACTTGCTCCTTTTAATCTTAGAACAACTTAGATGTTGCAATGAAATCAAAGAATGGAGGTCACTAAGAAAATTTAGTGCTGGCGACTTAGCAGACAAACTAATGACAAGAATATGCTTCCTTCATATTGGGGGGTGAGGAGGAAGCAAGCATTGGGAAAGATGAAGTGATCTACTCACAGGCTGCAAAGGCTTGATGAATCCATGTAATACAGTGATCCTGGTTAGTACTGAGGACTCTGTAACTTCGTTTAGGCTCCAAACTCACTTTTAAATGTGGGACCGATTTGCCCTCTGCTATGTTTTGCTTCCACATAGATCAAAACACTGCAGGAGGTGACAGCAGAAGGGTTTGCCTCTGACACTATCTTTTCTATTATGTAAGGTATTAAAAAATCCTAGATTACTCTCACATCTCGAAGACTCCACATGGAAGATGAAGGAAACAGAACATGAAAAAACACGCCTATGTCTTACTATTTCATCAGTGTTTCTACATTTCTCATGGTAGCTAATGTCTGGTAGACTTTGGTATTAAACTTTTGCGAAGACAAATTAGCTGTCCCTTTTGAGTTCCTTTATAGGAAACCCTCACGCAGTAAATAGGAAACCACCCGGCAGGAAGCGCTCTTCTAAACCTGTGACACATTTTTGTATTTGGAATAGGAAAATGACTCAACCCATCCTCCTAGTATCCAAATGCTATCAGGGAAGTGTTTCAACCATCACTGTATTATTCAGTTTACTAAAATGAGATTATTTCATTTTTATTAGACTTCCTGCCTTACTTAAATACTTCCTACAATATTAGATAGAGTAATACTCTGTTTATATGGAACATAATCATTACCATTTTTAATTAATCCATTTTAACCTTTCAGTTTGTGATTTATGACGAGCTAACAGAGTCTGATAGTGTGGGACCAATCTGACATTTATTCAAAGGATAATTTCAGTCTTTAAAGCTGTTTGAAAGAAAGGAACTACATACAACTAGTGACATGAGTACATTCATAACACTAATAAATCTTTACAGTTTAGTATTCCAGATGTACCTGGGTTTAGTTTGTTTATTAACTGTCCTACATATTCTACAAGGCAAGAGTTATATTTTAGTGAGCTGCTATAGTCTACAGCTCTGTTGCACTCTGAGTGACTTGCTCTCATCTTTTTTTTTCCCCTGCTCGATCCATGAGGTTTACCTACGGTGCTATCATTGTCCAAGAAGTACCAGGTCCTGCCTGATTTTAAAATGTATATCTTATAAAAGGCTTGTAGTGACCCTTGAATTTTACTTCCTGGTAATAAAATACTGAAATACTTTCTCCTAGCAATTGGCTTCGTAACAGAGCTTACAAATCACTTTATTTCCTACCCTTACGTATTCTAACAATTTCTCTAAGGGTACAAGGTTCAGCCCAAATGGATCTCAGATCATGATTTGGGTCCTACAGTGGGCCTCTACTTTTCTTTCCACTTAGGATTTGAAACAGTACAAACAAGCAGGCAAAAAGAATACCTGTAATGCGATACGTTTTAAAGGTGAAAAACCAAAATGACCACCTAAAATAAAATGGGAACATTACACATGGGAATGAATTTGATGAATGTTGTGCATAGTATATATTTGGGAGAAAAATTACCTTAAATCCATGATTTCAGTGGGAAATGTATTGTACAAGGTATATAAAATTCAGCTGACACTCACTATGAATAGACTGTTGTAATTGAAGTTATACTTGCTTTTCATGATAAATTTCATGATGATTGTATTATAGATAGATGTTTTATATATGTTTAAGTGTATTATATTAATGCTGTGGATTATTGGTTTTGATGTAATTTTTTTATACAATTCTCAAACACTTTATGCTGTGCATTAAGGAGCAGATTCTAACTTACTCATAATTCCACATCAAGCTTCACGTAACTTTGGGTAATCTTTTCTTTACCACCAGTTACCCTCTTTTGCTTCCCTACACTTCAAGTAACAGGTAAATAACCTGAAGTGCACCGCCATTTTTAATGCAAAAAATCAAGCTCTTATACCAAAATATACATGCAGAAACCCTCTCAAAGGCAGAATGACAAGAATGTATGAAACTTCCTGGAGAATGAGAAGGACGATCTGAAGTAGAAAATAATTTTTCTCTGTACTCAGCGTGATCTGTGTTACTGCTGTACAGTAGAGCAAGAGGAACAAGAAGACAATCCTACCTTTTCACTTTTATCACTTTCAGTTTATAGAGGTGAGCATGATTTTCAGAACGGTGTCCTATCTATAAGCCTCTTCCCAGAGGTTCCCTAAAATGTCTCAAGAAAATTTTTATTCAGCTTTACTGTCAGGAAAAGTCCTTGTTTCAAAGGGTCCCTGGTAACACTTTCAAAAAACCTGAAGATACAATACCTTTCCACTGACAAAGAAACATAAATGAATCTTTCTTACTGAGTAGGAAACTTTGATTATAAAGTTTCTGAAAAATCAAAGTACTTTTGATGGGTGTAAGTTTGGGCCTTCTCAGTTCGGAAGATTTTTTCCCCCAATTTTGAAATAGGTGGAACAGACTTCAAAAAGGTATTTCTTGGTCTACAGGCAGCCAGCAGTAAAGGTCCCAAACTAGTTCAGAGCTCAGGAACACTCCTTATTCACAGCCTGAATCTGAATTAATTTCTGCATCACTTTCACTCACACCCTATAGAGAAGAAGGGTAGTTGGCTATAAGGAGAGCTGGTTATATCATTCTGTTCATTCTGTTCCTACAGGCCCAGTGTGATGTGTAGACACTACCAATGACTCTGAAGTTCGCGGCTGTTTCTAAGTTCTCAAATTTTGACCACCTCCCAGAATGCTTACAACATGCACTAGGGCAGAAGACTTGCACCTAAACTGACGTATCTCCTGGAGATGCAAGGGCATCTGCCTTTCCCATACCTTGTTTCCACATGTTGGAGGGATAGTGCAAATTCGGTCTGTAAACACATATGAATTGCCCAGGTGGTGAACACATTTACTTCTGTGCACTTCCTTCTATTAGGCAGGAGCAGGATTTTGAACAAAAAAAGGTTTCGTTTCCTGCAGTGAATGAGGATTCGTGCCTATTCTCATCATATGGAACATATTGTAACTCCTCCTCCTTATTCTCTCTTATGTCTTTTTGCTCCATCTTACTGACGTATCTGGCCTTTACTAGCTGAAATGTCATTTAATGAATTAGATGAAACAGTGCTGTCATCAGAATCAGCATCAGCAGTTCCGTTTGACCTCTGGTTTTATAATGGTTCAGTCTCTCTTAGGAATTTAAGGTCAGAAAAAATTTTAATATTTCTGACATTTGGAATTGTAAACATATGTTTAGGACACAGACAATAAGAAGGAAATTACCGGGACCTAGTGAAAGGTTTCCCAAAGAAAACATCTCTCTCTTCTCCACTTGCAACCATTAAAAAAAAACCAAACAATCCTTTCTCCAGGTAGTAACTATTAAGTAAAAAGGTTTTTGTGAAGAAATACTTCGTAGAGAAAATGGAGGAGGAAAAAAGCTGAAAAAAGAAAGTAGTTTACAAAAAGACTAGAGGAGCTAAACAGGGATGAAAAGCAGCAAGGAAAAGCAAAAATTAAGCTCAACTAAAGGGGCATCTTCCTGACCAGGAAACTTGCAAAGATCATGAAAATGACACAAGTGAAATAATGAAAACATTTCATTACTTAGAATATTTACATTTTTCCTGGGACAAAAAGCTAACTGTTGCAATAAAAATTCATGCAGGACTTAACAGCTTATAAATCCATCTCCACATCTTAATACCTAGGGGTCTTTTCCAATTATAAATGCAGAGATCTCCTCAGCATAGAATTTTCTTGTGAAAATCAAACAGCCATTCACATAATTTCAGCAATCAGTAACCCATAAGATTTACCCTGCGAATCACAAAAAGGACTATCAAATCAAACCTGAATTAGAGGTACTGTGCACTGGCAGAACACACTATTTAAATGGAAAATTAAGCTGCTACTTATCAAAATCGGGCCTCCCTGGGAGAAGACTGTGTGGAAGACCAGCTTTCAGGGAAGACGGTGTGGAAGAACAGCTTTCAGAGAGCACAGTTCCCTGAAGAGGGCATTGAGAGCCCTTTAGGTACAACCCTGGTCATGAAGGGCCCTGGCAGTGGTCTTCTTATACAACCCCAACCTTGTCTTCCATGGGGCTATGTCTGCAGGCTAAGGTTTAGCTGCCCAGAACAAGAAAAGCAATAAAGCTGGGGACCAGGTGACAGTGTGCTGGGCTTCAGATGAAAGCAGACGACTGACATACATCTAACTCTCAAGCCCTTCTGAAGACAAGGTAGGGCTTGCATGAATCCTTGGTTCTGAGTTCACCAGCCACCCCACTCACCATGGAGATGAAATCTCAGAATGTCGCGATTCAGAATCTGCAATTGGGTTTTAAAGATGTTCTGCACAGATGAAAAAATGTACTCATTGCTCAGAAATGGAATATATATGAGCATGTACAGGAGCCAATATATAGAATACAAGAAGTTTTGCCAAAAGGATTTAAAACTGTTTGAGTGAAACCCAGCTGCTTTGATATTTCTATGCAAAAAGTGAGGCTTGGTTGCCACCATTTGAGGTTTTGCAGTAGCAGTTCACTCAGCTCAGGTTTCATTGTAACCTCCTGGTTTCACTTATAACCAACTATTAAACATTTTCTTTTGGTAAGGAACTTTGCTTGGTTTCTGCCCAAATAGGAGCAACTTTGGAAAGTCTGAGCAAAGTCCAGACATATGTTTGAATTAGATTAAAAGGGTGGGGGGATGAGGGCGCTAGCCTTTTTCATCACCAAAGTTATTTTAAAGTGACAGTCTTTAAACCAGGAAATGCTTCTGCATTTTTACTGAATAATATTTGCCTGTGTAATGAAGAATTTAAAGGATTAAAACAAACAAACAAACAAAAAAACCCAAACCAAACCAAAAACAAAACCACAAAACAAACAAACACGAAAAACTTAACAAAAACTAGACTGAACTAATCCTAGTATCGCAATGGAGATACACACACACACCCCCCGCCACGTTGTGTATACCAAGGAACGATTCTACAAATCCTCCAACGTGCCAGATACCTCTGAAGCCCACAATGGGCTACGGTAAACTCCCTGGACCATAACCAAGACAGGAGAAGTTTCCCTCAGTACTTTTTCTCCCTGAAAGAGAAACAATTTGCTGCCTGTCAAAAGGACATATGCTAAAATTCCAAAGTGCTGGTACCCAGATACGTTGAAATATACATCTCTGCTGTTCTGGAAAATTTGGAATAATTTCATAGGAAAAACAATACAACCCGTCTTAAATCCAAGATACATAAATTTATTATTACTCAGTTCTACTAGAAAACTCCCCCCCCCCAAAAAAAAAACAACAAAAAAACCCAAAGACCTACAACATCCTAATCAGGAGGGAGGAGAAGCAGAGAGGTAACTAAGAACTCTTCTCTCTGAGCAATATAAATAGCTATGCAATGGGCAATGCAACTGAAACCAGCTGTTTGAAATTAATTTGACATGCAAATTCCAACTTCTGTACTTTTTGTTTCTACCCTTGTTGGGGGACTTTGTGAATTTTCATGAGTTTGTATCTAAGGAATCTTGTTGATGAAGGATTAAAATTAGTTTATCCCAAGTGCAGTTGAATTTGGTTTGACTAGAAAACAACTAGCTGTTTCTTTTGGGGGTTGACCAATTAGTATAATTTACACGTCACCCCTACATAAGGTGTTGAATAACTGTGCAGATAGTTTTGCTTACCTTTTAGCCACAAGGTAAATCAGATATATTTACACAGTCCTTTCAAAGAAGCATTCGCACATTTTTGTTGTGTACCAATGGGTACTAAAATGTTAGCCTCCAACAGTTCACGTTAACCTGAGCCTGAAACCTGTTTCCTCAATGAAAGCGTTAGTGTTCCCAAAGACCAGATGAAAAGGTAGGGAGGATGTCACTTCCACAAACCTGTCTTAAGTTTTCGGCGTAGGAACTCAGAGGTTTAGAGGCAGAAGTGAATGGCTCCAAACCTGAATCATCGCTGAGGAAGCAGAAGCATGTCAGCACACCTTTGCCAAAGCACGGTCGTGCCATATGCTGCAGAAGCTTGTCCCTCTACCGAGCTGTGCTAAATAATGTACCGCAAGGCAGAGCAAGTACAATTAGAATGGAACATTTTATTGAAGGACTTGAGGGAAGCGTTTTAGGTGGCAGAGAAGAGAACAGGAAGAAGGGCAATCATTCAGAAGACACGACAGAAAAGCTGGACTGAGTACGTTTTCAGTGTAACAGGCAAGTGTCCCATTTCCACTTTTTCCCTTAAATGGAGTTTTGCCAATTTATGTGTATTGGCCCTTCAAAGTTACATGCAATACATCAAAACGCACAGCGCTGAACAAAACATAGCCTACAGACAATGACTATAAAAAAAGAGAAGCCTGTAAGTAAGTAGACAAAATCACTTTTGAAAAGCAGTAGTTCTCTAAAGGGTCTTTAGAGTGATCCAGCTATCATGTGGCTGATAAAATAATCTCAACTATGTATACAGGATCTCCATTTGCATCTGCAACTGATCTAGACTGGTGCATTTATTTAAAGCATTATTCCTTCTTGTGGTTCGGAGGAAGAAAGCAACTCTTCTGCTCTTTCAGAGCATAAAGGTCAGTATAAAAAAATTAAAAAATGCTTGCAGTATAAGAAGAGAACAATTACAAAGTGTGAAAGGAAGAAAAGGATTAACATTTTAAAACATAATATATTCTTAAATCAAAGAGAGAAATAAATGCACTGTGGAGTTCCATTATTTAATTGCTTTGTCGAATTAGTTCTTCAGCATACACACGTGCTTGCACACACACAGACACAGAAGTTTCTAGTTAGTGTGAGTGAGCAATTAAAGCAGTTCACCACTTAGCACACCACTCATGGCCGTGCTCAGGTAACATCAATAGTTTTGTCCAGCGATTAGCAACTTCGGTATTTTTAAGCCCTTTCTCTAACATGAAAACCTGCAAAAGTCTAACAGATAATAGTCTTGTAAAGTAAATTGAACCTTTTTGTGTTTTAGAAGGAACGAGTGGTAGCGACCGGGAAGAGCATTAAAGACCTGTTTTATTGCATGTCTGCTGACAGGAATGGGTTTTACTTAACTGAGTTTACCCCCCAAAATAAAACAAATGATCCCAAGGTGGAAAGAGGTAAGAAATAATTTAAGACAGAGAAAAAGAAATTCTTTGCTCAACAAATTAAAATCTAATGAATTTATTTCATTAGTATACAATCTTTCTGATGGCTAAATCTATCAAGAGAAGAAGTAGAAAAAGTGTTCTCCTCCTATAAATCCATTGTTTCCGTATAGAATGGTGGCAGCAGAGAACAGAGCCTTTTACTGAGCTTTCATTTGGCTAACAGTCTTTCACTACAGTGTCTGAAGTCACTTTTCATTTTAACACCATCATTTGCAATTTAAAACAGTGCAATTTATCAAGAAATTGTCCTAATAAGATTAAATCTTTTCTGCTGGCTTTGAGTAGGTTTCATTACATAAAGTGAATATGATCTAAACCTGGTATCTAGACCACTGTTTGTAAGTCGCTTAATTTTCCTGTTTATAGCTGGAGAGCACTTGAGTTTCTGTTCCCTTAGGCAATAGCCGTCATTTTCTGCAAGTGGACAAGATACTGCTTGTCAACCACATCTGAAAGCATCAGTAATATAATTGGGGTTAGGTTTCTAATTTCAAGTCAGAGAGTGAAAAAGGAAGAAGTAACAAATGCATTGTCTTCAGTTAAAAAGGCATTTTGTCCTGTCCTAACTCTGCAATTCCTTGCTGAAATAATTTGGAAATAATTCACACCTTTTTTTTCCCCTTATGTTTTCAGACTTGCTGGGGGAAATTTTGTTCTTCCTCCTGCACGTCTGGTAGGAGTTCTACCACCAGTTTCTCTCCCAAAAATCGGTTTAATATTGGATTGCTGATTTTGGGGACCATATTGAAGGCAGACTCTCTAGTGGTACATTCTGCACATCATCTCTGAGTAGCAATTAAAAAAGAATAATTTCAGTCTGCAAGTCCAGCTGTCTTCCTGGGAAATCAGGAAGCGTGCTTGCGGCGCAGCATGCCTTTTCTCAGCTTGGAGTCCAAACCAGAAGTAAGCGTACTGCCAACCTAGCTGTTCAGAGACAGTTGGCAATAACCTTGCGAGTAGCGTACGTTGAAAATGAAGACAAATAAAACGTTAAAAAAATATGCACTTAAACGTCCACATTCAGGAAAAAGTTTCAGTCCCAGGCAATGTATATGAGCCTTAAGGAAACGGTTACAGCTTCCAGTATGCCTTTGAAAATCAGCTAAGACAAGGAGTACGTGCTGTCTAGGGCTTCAAGTTTAAAGCTGGCTGGCCCTGTGTTGTATTTTCCATCCCTGTCCATGACTTACTGTAAGAACTTGCAAAAGTCATCTGGCCAAGCTGTTTCTACTCCCAAAAGGGCAAAACAAAGCTAATTTACTTACCTTTATCCAGGACTTCTGTGAGCCTTAGATGTATTTAACCCTGTGTGTGATACTAGCAGATATCATTATATTAAGTTCTTTTGGGCCAGATTCTGTCATCAGTTCTACTCATGCAAATTCACCATCATCAGTGTGTTTCGTTTTTTCAAGTAGGTGTAAATAGGAGTTGAATTTGTAATGTATATTTATTTTTAACAGAATTTTTGTGTTTTTCATGGTCCTGAGGGAAAGGGAAAGGGAAAGGGAAAGGGAAAGGGAAAGGGAAAGGGAAAGGGAAAGGGAAAGGGAAAGGGAAGAGGAAGAGAAGAGAAGAGAAGAGAAGAGAAGAGAAGAGAAGAGAAGAGAAGAGAAGAGAAGAGAAGAGAAGAGAAGAGA
>JAVKLA010000008.1:2354028-2373730 GCA_034782735.1 Sagittarius serpentarius
CTGAACTGAAAACACAGCGCTGTACCAGCTGCTAGGAAGACAATTAACTCTATCCCAGCCGAAACCAGGACACATAGAATGCAAAGGCTTAAGAAATTATTGTTATCACTTATAAACAAATAAAAATTATCCAGTGAAAAATAGGGTGTTTTATATATAGGATATGTAGCAATATTAATGTATGTCTGAACACACTGCCTGCAAAATAGTAGTAGTAATTCTAACAGTAAACAAATAGTTGATGTATTTTTCAGGAACCCAGTACTTAGAGCTACTCACTCAGGATGTGGAGGTCTAGGGTGAGTTTCTCCCTCTGTCTCACATGACAAATGATCCACCCCATCTTCTAGGACGAGGATCCAATCAACTTGCTACAGGATTTTTGGTGTTCTTTCAGTCTCTAATATAAGTATTATATCACTGTGCATTAAGCAACTTAAACAATGATTCCACAGTCAGCTACTTTGGACCTACAGCTATCTTCTTGCTCTGAAGTTGGCAAAGAGCACATCTGAACTTAGTACTTGCCCATCCCAAGTGAGAGCTTTAGCCACAGGAGTATCATAAAGTTAGCAGCATCTCCTTAGCACCTCATGCAAACAGTGTTTTTCTTCAAGTAAATTTTTAAAGTACTTATTAGATCAGTAAGATAATTGCATCTTAATGTATATGACATTCACTTGCAGGGTGATTCCAATGACTGCTCCAATATTTAAATAATCTGTACAGAAAGAATTCCAAGTAAAAAATTCTATTATAAACCCCCCACCTTTTGCTTGTTTGTGCTAGTGGATAGTTGTTTGTAAATCTTGCTGCAGAACAAGTGTTCCAGGTAGAGGGCTTTTTTCAGATATGGGTTCAGGCTTTCCATATTATCGGGAAGTTTTAGTGACTGGGCTGCTAGATAGTCATTACAGTCAGTTGTGTAAGTCCGGGCTTTATTCTTTCAGCCTTCCTTCTAAGTGCCTGAAAAGCAAATGGTTCAACAGAGTGATTCAGGTAGTTGAAACATATTCTCTTTTCATTTCAGGTGAATCCCCTTGATGAAACTGGCCCAAACCAGAAAAAAGTTCTGTCTGCCTCAACAGTGAATGTTCAATGATAAAATATTCATCCAGTTCCAGTAAGGGAGCACTAAGTATGCATAATTGCTTTGCTCTGCTGACCTCCTTTTCCATGGGCCCTGAAGTACAGATATATTTAAGCACTTTATGAGGGATTCCCTGGGCTGAATTGGACTGAGTTGGGCTGTTTTATAACAGACTTTAAAGTCCTCAGAATCACAAAGCAAGGCCTTTGCAGCTCTGGGCTGCATTACCACTTCCTCGTCAGTTTGATGGTCCTGGTAGAAGGATGTCCTGCATGTTCTTTGCTCTGCCTTTAGGCACCCTATCTCCAGCTTGGCTTTTGGTACACACCTCCATATTTATCAGGAGGTATCAGCAGTCCTATGGGAAAAGGACAATACGTCATGGAGGTAACTGTCGATCTCCTCCAGAGAAGACAGAATAAAATTCATCATTCTTTTCAGGCATCAATCTCCAGGGCATACGATTGTCCATATTCAATAATTTATGAAGTGGCTCCCTTTTGTTAGCATGAATTATTGGTACATACATCAGTAGATCAGTCAGTAAAAATCTGCAGTGTGAACCTAATCAGTATGGGTTGAAAGAGAGATGTACTTAAAATTTCAACTCAAGCTTTGGCTTTTATTAAAATTAATCTTTGAAAATTCCCTCAGTGAAGTTAGGATCTGCAAAAGTCTTTCTGCATGCAGAGACGATAAACAGGTAAACCTGAAAATGAAGGTACATCAAAATAATTTTTTTTTCCTAAGATACTCATGGAAAAGAGAAAACTAGGACAACATTTTCTTAAGTGAGGCCACTTCTTTCTCTACAGCTGTCTATTTATAAAAATCATTATATTGTCAGAATAATCAAAGGATTTCAGAAATAACACTGTCAGTTTTGTGGACTATGAGGAGATACTGTCAAAAAGGTCTGGATGGAGGAACTTTGTATGCTGGCAAAAAAAGTACTTGTGAGATTTATTGATTACAAAGAGAGCATGTAAATGCATAATCATACTTACTGTTTGTCTTTTATACCCCGCCAAAGCCACTAAGAATGTAATCTCATTAGGTTTAAATTGACTACACATTGCTTTGGCAATATTCGTAAAACTCTATGGTTTGGTGATTAAGGGAATGGAAGAAGTGGGTTAATAAACTCTCTAGTTTCAATTGAGAGTTTAATTTTAATTATAGGACAATAGTAATATTTTTTTTAAAAAGAAATATTTGAATACCCACATAGGTAGTACAGCACTGAGTATTTGACATTGATTGCACGTCTAATACAACCATACTCATGTGATTCTGTAATTCATTTGTCCTGTTTAGTGAAATAGATACTACATGACCCTTGTAAGAGCCAGGAAGAAATTGATGATGAACACCATAGTAAGGACTTAATGGGATAACAGAAAGAAAAAGGAGATTAAACAAAATAAAAGGAAATGCTTTCTGTCTTTTCTTAGTATTTGGAAGTGATGATGGAACCACAGAAAAATTCCTTAGCAGATGGCAAGTCATCTTAATCAAGCAAATTAATGGATCATGCATTAAAAAAAAATAAAGCAGTGGGTTATTTGACACACACTGTAATTACATTGGACATATTGCTTTCAATAAACGTTAAAGGACAAATTAACATTACAGTCATGCCAGCTATGTTTCTAAATCTGCTTTTCAAGCTTCTAATTAAAATCCTAAATTATTACTGCAGCAAATTAACACTTTTAATAGGATTCAAACGCAGTGATCATCAGAATTTGCTCCCCCCCACCCCCCCAAAAAATAGACTTCTAAAAAATGCTAATCTAAACAATACAGCACCTCTGTAAATACTAAAAGGCTAGATGGCACAGAACTTTATCCTGAACACACATGTTCCAAAACTGCAGCCTTTGAAAAGTACTATGACACTGTGCTGGAGTTGTTCTTTATATTAGAGTAAAATATAAAGTTGTGGGTAGCAAAGAATTAATCTATTTTTTAGTCTTTACACTTCAAAAGATTTCCTAGCACAAACAAGTACTATCTTAAGTTGATCCCATGTGTTTATTTTTTATGAGGATCAGGTCTGAAAAACTGAACACAAAGAGAATCTGTTGAATTCCAAGAGAAGTGAATCAGAATGTTTTTTATTTCCAAACCACTATGTCCTTCTCCTTCAATCTGGACACGTTCCCGTCCATTCCTGTGATTATTTCTGTCTTATCCTGATCTTCACCTATATCTCTGAAACCTGAGTCCTTTTTTTTTTTCTCTAGATGAAAACAAAGAGCCAAAGGAAATTGAAATTGTAGCAGTATTTAATGAAAGCATCGAAGATTTTCCAGAAGACACAATTTCCAACATTCTGATGTCTGACAATTTTCTCATTGTCGGATTTCTCATGCAACACCGGCTCAGGACCTTTAGCTGCTTAAACCAGGATTTAAGCACATTGTAAACCTGATAATTAAACTAAAACGAGTTCTGTTTTTATCTAGTCAAACTCCCTGTGCTCAGTTTCAGCATCAACTTCCTCCTCTGTTCCTGTTTTTCCTCAAAAAATGTTAAAATGAAAGTATGGTATGAATACCTAAGTGTCTATTTGTACTTTTTTGATCTACCTCACTAATTCCAAGTTCCAGTCCATTTCCTGTGAAGAATTCAAACATGGAATCATACTATAATGAGTTTCATTTTCCAGCAACTATCTTGTTAACATCCCTACAGATAACCAGCGTTTCCTAAAATAAGCTGATATTTTGTATGAAAGCTTCAGTGGCTTGAAAGAAATCTCATGGAAAAGATTAGTGTGCTTTCGTGTTACATGGCACTTCTGCTTACCGAAATGGGCTTGATCATACATTACAGATATTTTTGGAAGCACAAAGATAACTAATGCAAATCTCACTTAAAATAATAAATAATCTGTTTTTTTTTTTTTAATCCAGTGACCATTTCTGAAGGGTTAATTCTCCTCCCTCTCCATCCCTATATATATACTAAATTAAAAAAAATAATCATATCTGGTAAGTCATGTGAGTCAGGCAATGATATAGGAGGTCACTTCTGATTTCTGTCCTTCCAGGGATGCTCCAATCCTGTGCTTTAACCAAATAGTGAGATTTTGTAATATTCAAATGCTTTTGAGTAATGCTTAATTTCAAAAGCCTTCTAAAAAAAATTTTCAATGTTTTGAAAGAATCTCTTTCAAATTACTCTGTATGTGCTATACTTAAACATATGCAGTCTTACTCCCAGAAGTTAGTAGATAAGAATTTATAAAAATACTTTAAGTATTGCAGAATTAGGGCCTTTCTCTCTCCTTTCTTAATAAACATGTGCTGTAATAAGAATAATCCAAAATACACCATTTTATAAATGTAATCAAAGTTATCAACTATTTTTCATTGTGAGGACCACTATCCTGTCTTATTTACAATGAGGTGGAAAAATTTTTTTTGTCTCTTCCCAGCTTTTTTAGAAATAATTTCATCATCTTCACTTGAATCATATGTTCTATCTTCAGCCTTAAAGGGGATACATCCATTTCCATAGTTCAAAATGTTGTAGCACCATATTTTAATTCTTATACTTCTGCTATACTTAAATAGTCATTATCTTCTATTGCAATAATTATATCCCATATAAAGCAGGTACTGCACAGCTTTAGGTACGTATAACCCATCTTATTTTAGCATACTATTATAGGGATTTTTATGGCATTCTTAATGATATATTGTAACAGATCATCATACTTAATTTACAATAATAAATTTATTTCCTGAATATTGTGACCCCTTTAAATACTCTATAGTGGACCTTTGCTTTTAATATATTCATTCAACAATTTCAGTCTTAGGAACTATGACACCAGATTTTCTGTTTTTTATTGTCTAAAGCTTGATATGCTGCACACTGGGTTATGCAGGGCCGGTGTGATGCCTATGTAATTTTGTGTGAAAGTATGTCCCAGCAACCAAGGAGTTTAAAAAACTGCTTAAATCTTTTGTAATTAAGACCAAAATAACAGATTCCTGAGGTGAAATTCTTGACCCACTGAAGTCAATATTTTCTACAAATTTGAGCAGGAAGCAGAACTTACTCAAATAGATATTAATTCTGATTCAGTAAGTTGGTGTATCATTGATTCCTTCCTCCGATATCTGTCTTTGCTTCCGTTCAGTACAGCAAAATAATTAATAAAATTATATAGCAATAAATATAAAATACAGCATTAGTAATTAAATATTTTATATACATATGTATACACACACATATGTCAATCATCCAAATCATGCAAGATATGTTTATATGTGGGATGTTTTTATATCTGGAATGTTTTCCATATTCATATGCCTTGAATAACAGGACATATTCACACGACTGTAGGTGCACCATTTTTCATCTCTTACTATTTTTTATATTGTCACTGTAGGAGAATGATGAGGCATATTATTGTTGAAATTCAGAAAGAACTTGTTTATAAAGCAGTGTCATAAATACACATCTTCTTTAATGGAATTTTTTTATAAAGAATTTAATTGAATAATTCTGGTTTATTTTTAATAAACCCATTATGCCTAGATAAAATTATTAATGCTTTCATCATGTTCCCTATGCAAAGAAAGATATGAGGCCACTACAAATAATGCTGCCTTTCAAGTTTACTTAGAAGTTAAAGGCAGTATTCATACATGTTACCCACAATGACTAGTTTCTAATAGATAGTTTGGTATAAAAAATGAAGAAAAGTTTTATCAGAAGACTGAATATGTCAGACATTACTCTATTCACATGTAAAATATTATCTAGAGGAGTTTAACTTTCAGTATGAAAGTAAATAGTTTATTAAGAATACTCCTAAACTAAAAAAAAAAATAAACCCAAAATAAATAAAAAAAAACAAACAAAAAAACCCAGTTACCTATAATATTTAAGGAAGACTTCAGTTCTGTCTAAATGAATCTATTCTCTAAAACAATTTAGTCAGAGGCAAGTTTTCTGTTACTTTTCTTATACACCGAATTCTTTTCATGGCCCCACCAGGCCAGAAAAGAACAGAAAAGTCACAGGCTCAGACTGAAGATTTTCCCTCACCAAGGGCTCTAATTTGATGGTCTGTCTGTTACCAAGCCCTGAATTTTCATGAAACTTTAGGATTTAATTGGCTTTGGCAAGTTTATTCTTTTTCTGTATTTTACCCTTTTGTCACACTGCACTGGAGATGGGTTCAGTTTTCAGCAGAGAACTGACAGGCAGGTAATCAGGAAAACCTAGCCTTTGCATAACCTCATGTTCTTAGGAAACCAAATTAAAATGCTTTTTGATGCCTAGTAAAAGAACATTGTGTTCAGTAAGACTCACTGAGTCTAGGTACCCAGTCAACCAAACCACAGCTAAATGAAAGGAAATCTGTTGCAAAGACTGAAATTCAGCATCCTTTTTAGACCACAGTTTAGACTCATAATACTTAATACTTGTCATGATCAAATAATTTTCTTAATTATGATTGTCCCATTTCCTCTCAAATATCATAGCTGCTTATTAACTCAGAAACAACCAAAAAAGACGTATATGTCCTCATCTACTGGACTGTGGAGGTTAATTATTTCTTCTAAATCTTATTCTAGCCTTCTTGACCTTCTCTTTCTTCAGCCTTCCTTGACCTTCTCTTTAACTAGGCAAAGAAATGGCTTTATTCTGTAAACACATCTTCATGGAAAACAATTGCACTGTGTTTTTTCTACTAAGTACATAAAATGATGAAATACTGAGCCGATCATTTTAAGCTGAAAATTTCATTTGTATCCACTGTTTTGGTCTTGGGTTCCCCCTGCCTCCCCAATTTTCCTCATAGTTAATATTTGACATCTGGAATCTTAGAATAAGGCCTTTTGATGTACAGATCTTGCCTGAACTGATCTGTGCATGTGTTATACCTATCCCAGGCTGTTGGTTCCCTCATTATCAGGATTAAGGACCTGGTTTAAGCATGTCATGGACAAGATACAAGAATTAGGCTAAGTGATACAAATAAAGTGGGCTTCAGTCTTGTAATATGGAACTGGGACAGGTTCAAGGCAAACACTTGACTTGTCACATGTGGAAACACCTTTAGGTCTCCTGCTGAGATGTAGCCATAAAGTGCTCTAAGGTTCCAAAATCAAATCTTGAGTATTGCATGGGGTACTCAAATATACGCCCAAATTTTAGCATGTGCCCGTTTGTTGAGGCTCACTCTATTCTATTAAATAAAACAATTAAGTGTTGCTTATTTATATTTCTATATTTGTTTTATTTATTTATTCACTCATAAATCCAATATTTTTTATGTGTGCTTTTTTTTTTAGAGCTCAAACAACAAGAGTTTAAAAAAGGCGCTTGCTTACTTTCGTATTTGTCATTCAAGGTAGTCTGTATGAAAAATGACTGAATTTCTAATCTAAGGCTTTATTTTGTATTTCTATTCTGTCTCTTCCATGCTCAGTCACCATGTTCAGAATAAACAACTCAGCCTAAAAATGACATCCAGTAAGCAATAAGGAAAATGACCAGGAATATAATTTTTACACCATGGTTCAGACTTCTGGTCATCATCTGATGAATCAAACATATTTGTGATACTGATGCAAGGAAGAATATGACAAACAATCTTTACTGGTAAAAGGTCTTTGAACAGATTTGTGATTAATAAATAAGAAATTATATGTTTTGATAAGCTTTTTACTATTTTTTTAATATATTACATATTTTCTTGCTTTCTTGTTTTTGAATTTTTTTACTTTTTCCTTCCTCTACAGTTCCAACAGATTTTGAAAAATAAGGTTTTCTGTTGCCTTTCTAAACAACCAGAAGAGATGAGAAGATGAGATACTCCTGACATTTTATTTCATTATTACTATGTTTTAAACATAATACAAATGTATGTATCAGATTTTTCCACAACTCCACATTGTTTAAGTCTTCCAGAAATAAAGGAACCAGTGCTGCATTTGTAGTGCACACAGAGTACAACATGGCAACACAGTGCAGTGCTTCACACTGTCATACTCTATCCAAGCGTTGTCAGTGTAGTCAGCATAGTAATCCATTAATAACCATTAACAACCATTAACTCATTAAAGTTGCATGAAATCTCAACATATATCACAGTCTGGTATTCTGTCTTTGGGTTTATTTTCCCTAAATAGCTTGCCTTCACAGGAAGAATTTAAAATTAGGGATGTTAAAACAACAGAATATAAAAGGCAAATAACCACTTAGAACTGTTAGCCAGAATGTTTCCAAACACCTCCAGCTTGGGCTTCTGAAATCATTCACAGAACTTCTTATTTGGGTTTTTATTTTTCAATAACTTGTGCACAAAAATACTTTTTTTTCTTAAAGAAGACAAAAATATTTTTTCTTTACATCTAGGTAAGAATATGAAAATAACAAGTTTTTTCTAAATGTTTTCACTAAGCTTTCAAAGAAATTTTAGTCTTGATTTCTTTATACATATTTCAGAGGATTTTTCCCTGTTCCTGAAATGACTGTGAGACATGAAAACACTTCAGGTTTCATTCCACCATTGAGACCTATACATTATCTTATATTTCCTACTAATATGTGGATGTGTGGTGTAAAATACAAACAAAGGTACAGAGAAATCAAATTTCCTGCAAACTGCACTTTGGTAGGTTCAGAAATAAGTTCAAGCTTGCAAAAAATGGTCCTGCCAGAGTTGAGTACAATAGAACTATGTAATGCTTCAGTGCTCCTGAGATGAAAAAGTTTCTCTTATCTGGAAACCTAACCTTAAAACAAATGTGCTCAATAATTTTCTCTATAAAAATCATTAAAGGACTAAAAACATCCTGTGCTGACAAGCATTAGCAGCAAATATCAAACCTAAAAAGGGAAAGTGATTTCAGAAACGCAGCTCTCCAGGATGCTCTTTGATTCAATTTTATTAAACAGGCTTTATATCAACCTAGTATGACTTTATTTTCTGTATATATCAGCAGATTGACAAAGATAGATATATGACAAAGCTAGAATAAATTTTCTCCAGAAAAAGACCTATGAAGAAAACTTCTGTAATGTTTCCTGTGCTGATTTTCTTGTTTCTGTGTTCTTATTTTACGGTCTTTCCATTTCAGGAAGGTGTGCTGCAAGGCTTAAAATTAATTAATTTACATGTTTTTGAAAGATAAATAATAAATGTATAATGTAATATTATTTATGATGACAGTGAAATTATTCTTCACTTAGATGCACTGTAGTTTAGATAGGAAGCAATAAAAAACATACATATAGTACAATAATATGAACCCAATCTTCCATCTATCTATTTAATTGCCAAACACTTGAAGTCTCTTGTTTAAGATCTGTCATGTCTTACATGTTTAAAATACCATGTCTATTTGTCCTACTGTCTGGCTTCCAGGCTTGGGGTAGTCAAGTCTCTTTATAATCTTATTCATATAAAACAAAATATTTATTTCCACTTTCAAATAAATTTGCAGAATGGCTGCAACTCTTTTCCCCTATGGTACCCTTGAAAATTCATGACCTTTTACGTAAAATCAAATAAGCTATTTCTACAGCATGGGACGGTTAGAAAGGTTTTCAAATAGGGGCCCCAAATTAATAAACTTTGAGCTGTGCATTTTCTGTTGCCTACAAATATTTTAATAAGCAAAGATAAAGTTCAAGTCTTTGCCCACAAAGCGTTAGCAGCGCCTTATAGAAAACTGGTGTTATGAGGTTATTCAGAGTTCAACACGGGGTTATTATATTGCCATTTAAAAAAAACCCAAACAGTTTCTTCTTTCCCTTAGGAAAATTTGATGTGTGTCACATATATGAATATTGCAGTCAAGATTTTAAATAATACGGAAAGTATAGGATATTCAGGTAAATTGATTCAGAGGTAGTTTTTGTCAGTTATACTTCGCAAGATAAAACACACATTTCTTCATGCTGGACGGCTTTATGGTTTGTAAAACATCACTTTTAACTGTGTCTGCTCTAGAAATGGAACTGTCTCTAGTGAGTCACATGTAATATAGAACAAGTCTAGCCACTAATACTACTTTTTAAACTATAAGTCTACAGTCATAAATTAAGGTAAATGAATAAGTAATGTATTTGAATTTGCATAAAACCTTGGCCTTGTTCTTAAAAAAATAGGATTTTTTTTCCCTAAAAGCAGCAACAGATGGAAAGGGCAAGTGATAACATGAGACACTGAAAGAAGTCATGCTGGAACTTTCAAAGAAGAACTACTTGAATTTTCAGTCCCAAGCCACTTGTGTATTCAATTCTTTCCCGTGAAAGTTAGGAGTATCTGAGCCATACTGAGCAGAGTCCCGAATTACTTGGGTTTAGGCTCTGTTCTGCAGAGGATGGCCTGTACCACCTCTGGATTTTCAGCTCTTTGCAGACTCCAGGCTGATCTAAACAACACAACTAGCAAGTCAAATATTTTAATTAAAAATAATAACTGTAGCTGCTTATAAGTGGCCCAAAATAACAGCCAATGTCATTAAGCAGTGACTTATACACTGCAATTATCTTACATTGAAATGGATCATTTAAGATATAGCTATAGCTCTTACAAAGTAATTTCTAAAAGTCACCAATTAAAATGTCTATATTAGATTTCTTTGATTATAACTGGCAAACATTTCTGCTTTTGCACTTCAAAATTACAGTAGTATTTACTCTCATTACTTCAACTTTTAATCTTCCCTCAGCACATATAAAAAGTTCACTAACTCAGCACAGCTGCCTTCTGATTGTATCCTCAGTGCAGTTTTCTCCCACAACTCTTTTTCACACTGTCCTCCTCAATATGTGTAGACTTTCCCATACTGAAGTTTCAAGAAACATAAAGTTCATGGATTCAAGGACTGCACATGACTGAATTCATATGGTAGTCATGCACCTTCATGAAGTCTTTTATCTGCGACACATTCATCTTGACTATATATAGACAGCTAATGACAGCCACTAAAGGAGGCAACTTCTCTCTTTTCAGAGGAGACACAGACCATTACAAAGAACAGAGCAGACCTTTGGTGGGCTGAATCCTCTGGTTAAATACCTCCCTTTCCCTCCCTCTGTCTCTTCACTGTGTAAAAAGCTGCCTGGATGGCCGGGCCCAGAGGGTTGTGGTGAATGGAGTTAAATCCAGTTGGTGGCCGGTCACAAGCCATGTTCCCCAGGGCTCAGTACTGGGGCCAGTTCTGTTTAACATCTTTATCCGTGATCTGGATGAGGGGATCAAGTGCACCCTCAGTAAGTTTGTAGGCAACACCAAGCCGGGCGGGAGTGTTGACCTGCCTGAGGGCAGGAAGGCTCTGCAGAGGGACCGGGACAGGCTGGATCGATGGGCCGAGGCCAACTGTACGAGATCTAACAAGGCTCAGTGCCGGGGCCTGCGCCTGGGTCACCACAACCCCACGCAACGCTACAGGCTTGGGGGAGAGCGGCTGGAAAGCTGCCCGGCAGAAAAGGACCTGGGGTTGTTGGCCGACAGCCGGCTGAATATGAGCCAGTGGTGTGCCCAGGTGGCCAAAGTGGCCAACAGCATCCTGGCTTGTGTCAGACACAGTGTGGCCAGCGGGACTAGGGAAGCGATTGTCCCCCCGTACTCAGCACTGGTGAGGCTGCACCTCGAATACTGTGTTTGGTTTTGGGCCCCTCACAACAAGGAAGACACTGAGGTGCTGGAGTGTGTCCAGAGAAGGGCAGCGAAGCTGGTGAAGGCTCTAGAGCACAAGTCCCATGAGGAGCAGCTGAGGGAACTGGGGTTGTTTAGCCTGGAGAAAAGGAGGCTGAGAGGACACCTTATCGCTCTCTACAACTGCCTGGAAGGAGGTTGTAGCCAGGTGGGTGTGGGTCTCTTCTCCCAAGTCATAGGAGGAGAAGAAATGACCTCAAGTTGTGCCAGAAGAGGTTTAGATTGGATATTAGGAAGAATTTCTTTACTGAAAGGGTCATTAGGCATTGGAACGGTTGCCCAGGGCAGTGGTGGAGTCACCATACCCGGAGGTATTTAAAAGACGTGTAGATGTGGTGCTTAGGGACATGGTTTAGTGGTGCACTTGGCAGTGCTAGGTTAATGGTTGGACTCAATGATCTTAAAGGTCTTTTCCAACCTAACTGATTCTGTGATTCTATGATTCTAAGAACATATGCAGATTGGGTAGGCTGATGGTGGGCTTTTGGGCTCCACAAGCTTACTGGGTTTCAGAAGCTCATTACTTTTCTCTGAAGCAGTATTTCACCATCCTTTTGGACTGACAGACTGCTGTCAGTTCTCAGAAGTTGTCATGGATGATACTTTAGTGCAACTAATGCACTTTTTGTGTTTCTGAAAACCATTATTCTAAAGGATGGGAAGAACTATTATGAGAACTCCCTCAGTGCTTCCTGTGTTCCTACAGTATCATTAACTGTCAAGTAGTGAAAGGCTCCCCAGTGAAATCTAAGGATACTCTTTTCATAAAAATCACATCTATAGGCATTCTGGAGAAGGCTGAAGTGCATTTATATATATTTCCTGTGCAACTTAACAGAAAATAAGTTGTTTCCTTTTCTGGAATATATTTGAAAATTATGTTAAAATTGTTACTTAAAGGACTAAAAATAAAAACTTTCTGGAAATTGTATAAGGTTTTTTTTATTGGCATTATTTTCTATCAACTTCTGTTGGTTTAGTGTCCATTAATTCTGTTTGGTTTTTTTCTTTTGGGGGAGGTGAGGTTGTGTGCAGTTTTTTTCTGTTAGTATGCTGCCCAAGACACAGGGGAAATTCTAGTGGGAAAACATATGATAGAAGAACCACTATGTATAGCTTTCCTCCATTCTTCATATACATATTTTTTGCTTTCTACTCTTTAAGGTATTTGTGCAGTTCAGGTAAGTATTAGGCATGATCAATGAAATCACAAAAACAGCTGCTACAAGCCAGCCAATACTAGTGATTAGTAAATGAAAAATCCTATGATACATAAAACCGTACCCCATGGTTTTGAGTACTTTGGGTCTCCAAGAAAAATCTCAACAGAAATAAAGCAGATGTATCCTGAAGAACATGCATGTTTTTTTCACAGCTAGAGATTGCACTTAAATCACTGTCGTGGTTCAACACCAGCGAGCAACTCAGCACCACGCAGCTGCTCACTCACTTCCCCCCCACCAGTGGGATTGGGGAAAGAATTGGAAAAAAGGTAAAACTAGTGGGTTGAGACTAGAACAGTTTAATAGAACAGAAAGGAAGAAACTAATGAAAAGTTTTCACAGGGTGAACAGGGTAGTTCCAAGGTGAGAAACTGAGACTTTCATTTCAAATGCCTTGTTCTCAAACCAGTGGTTTGAGAAAAGAAGTGATAGTGTGTCTGAGGGCCCAGATCCTCAAGGGCAGATGATCACTTTGCTCCCTGGAAATCAAAGGAACTGAATGGTTGAATATCTTTGAGGAGTTACAGCACCAAAATTTAAAACTGAGATATCACTTTGTTATAGTTACTTAGCTCTAGTTACTTGAGGAGAGCTACCATTGAGTGAGAATAAGTAAAGCACACCTGCCAGGATCCTAGCATCTGAAAAATAGGAGAAGTTATTTTCTTAAGCATCTTCCACACCAGTTACCCAATGGCAACACCAAGTTCTCCAGAGAGATTAAGAATTAGACTGGGGAAGGAACAAAGCACTTTGTTCTAACGTATCTTCCTCCTCCACAGGTCATAGCCTAAAACCATTTAGCTCAAAAATCAGCCTAAAACAGCTCTCAGGAAAGTTGCCTGATAAAATATTGGATCTAAGCCCCGCCCCTACATTAAGGTTTCTAGCCTCTGTATTGATGTAAATTCACATATGCCTGACTTTAATATCTCATAATTCAGAAAATATACAAAGAAGACATAGAATATTGATATGATAGGGAGCTCCTCATCTCCATGTACCTTGACCTGCTGAACTAAAGCTGACAGCCAGTCAGCTGCAAACGTTCAGCTGCGCATCCCTGTAAAATACAGAAGCAATGAGTATTAGGTCCATCGACAGACCATACTAACTTGGCTGTCATTTGGCCCATTTCCCACTGCAGACTCTAAACATTATTCACCCCGGAGGCTTTCAGGATCTCTCTGATGTTTTCCTTTGTATCCCAGTATAGTGGAGGTTTCAGAAAGGATTTTTTTAACTTGATAATCTGAATGGTGATCTAATAGGGGACAGCTGTGGCATCTGAGTCCCAGGGCTATTTATCATCCATTAGTATGAATCTTAAACATATTCCCTTCATTCTTTACTTGACCTGTCCTTAAATAAAGGACAACACTCTGCAGGGGGTGGAAAATGAGTCTATGGCAAGGACTAGTGAAATGAACCTAAACAAAAAGACTACGAGGAAACTTCAAGTTTAATTAGTGAAAGACTAAGGATAACGAATCTTTGTGATGTGAAGACAATTGATAATAAACCCAACATTTGGTCATTTAAGGTGCCCTAAGGGAGATTACAGCAGAAATGCAAACTGTCAGACTTAAACCATGCGTTACAGTTATAACCATAACTGTATTTCTCTATAAGCCAATCTGGGTTTTTTTTCTGGTTTTTTTTTTTGTGTGTGTGGTTTTTTTTTTTTAAAAAGAAACCTTATGCTTCCAGAAAGTAAAGTCTTAAAAACCATCTGTGGGAAGGTCAGCTATGAGATGAGAAACTCAATATGCCATAGCACAGGGCTAGAGTCTGCAGGCACCAGCTGGGAGCTAAGGGTGTGAGAAGACTAGGCAGCACCACTGCAGTGGCCGTGCTTGTGCCTGGACACCACGGAGCAGTCTCTGAGACCATCGTTTGGTTTCCATGCTTAGAATACAAAATACTTTCTGTGACTTTACAGGAACAGAGGAGAAAAATTACATCTTTTATATGCTAATGTAAGGTCCAAATGTCTTATTGCTACAGCTTTGAAAACACCACCACCAACAAAGTAAATTGAGAAGTCTTGTCATGCTTAAAGAGTATTTGAAGAGACATGACACTGAAAAGTCATTAAATACTGCATGCCAGCAAATACATACATTCAGCCTGGAGAGCGTTTGATTCAAGGATCTGAAATATACCATATTTAAAAAGGAGCAATGACATCACAACATTGATTCCACACATGAATCATCAATATATTGATGAATGGAAACAGAAGTGGCTCAGCTTGTATTCTCATAGAGAAGTCTGAAACATAGAAAAAGAAAATGATGCTGAGGTCAGCCAGAGAATCAGAAAAGGCTTTAGGCATTAGTTTAAGTTACTTAAAATGTATTTATGATAAGACCAGTATATTCAGACATAATTTCTCTGTAATAAGATGCTCCAAAAAGGTTAGTCCAAAAGCATATGAATTTACTCAACACTACACAGACTTTTTCTGGGGACAATTACCTGTTGGAGATAAAGGTTACAAAAAGTCATGGGAGAAATATTAAATTGCAATGAATACTTTTTATATTCACGTGCTTTTAAAATTATGTGCAAATAAGTGAAAACTTACTTCTTCTTTTGGATTTGAATGTTCCCATGTGCAATGTTAAAATAATTTAGTAAGAGAAATTTTGGTGGAGTCCCTCAAGAAATGTGTTTTATGTAGAATTTTTTTAGAATTCAATATTATTGGGAATGATATATAGAGATATTAATTTGATGAATAAACAAGTGCAGAAGTCCTGTATACAGTGTTTAATTACAGTGCTGCGGCACAAAGGAAAACAAAATCAAAACCAGAGAATGGAACCAGTATGAAGATGATTAAGGAAAATCAAACTTCCAGAATGGCAGGACAATGAAGCAGAAAGAAGGGTGTCATCTAGGATAAAGTGAATGATCCACTCTCTTAAAAGAATGCTGATATATCTGCTCCTGACACAGATGTATGTACAATTTCATGGGAATTGAATTGCATATAATATAAAAATGTTAGTACTCTGAACACTAAAATGTATGGCTTATTAATGAAGATTTTGAAAAAATTTAAAACCTAATCAGAAGTGTAATATTGAACACTTTTTAAAAAAATGTCCCTTTTTACACACATTTTGAAAAAAATCTTTACTGAGTGATCATATTCTACTTTTCACTCTCTTGTGGGAATCAGCCAGAGACACATCCTAGAGATTTCCGGCATTTTTAGAACCTGGATATTTATTTAAGAAACTAGACAGTTTGCAATTCGTAAAATAAGGACTTGATGCAAGGAAGAGGAAGCAGGGAATTGAAGTTTTCTGAGAACCGGGGTTTGTCCCTCTTTCTCTGTGGACCCCTGTGCACACACCATGGTCAGAGCCCTAGAACCCCTTGTTCTGGAAGGGACCTCAGGAAGTCTCTAGCCCAGCTGGCAAGGTCGGCTTGGAGAGGTTTCTCAGGGCTTTATCCATTCAGGTCTTGAAAACCTCCAAGGATTGGAGAATGTCCCTCTTGGGCAAGTTGTTACAATGATTGTCTTCCTGAGGAAAAAGTTCTTCTTTTAGTCAGTCTGAAATCTTTTTTTTTTTTCAGCTTAGGCCCTGTGTCCGTTGCCATTTCACCATGCACCTCTATGAAAAGCCTGGTTACATCTTCTTGATGACCTCCCTCTAGGGTGTGGGGTGGCTGTGAGGTACCCCCAAAGCCATCTCTGTCCCAGCCTGAACAGGACCTGTTCCCCCAGCACGGGGCAGCCATTCCAGACTCAAACCACCCTGGTAGCCGCTGCTGAAGTGACTGTAATTTGACAACGTCCTTCCTGTTATCAAGGGTCCTTAGCTAGGCACAGATATTGTCTAATGGATGCTGAGTAAAAGGAGATAATAATTTTCCTCGATTTCTGGGCTCCTCCCGGTATAGCCCTGGACGCTGTTGGCTCTCTCTGTGTCCAGGGCTCACTGCTGGCTCAGGTTCAACTTGAGTTTCACCAGGACACCCGGCTTCTTTCTCCAGAGCTGCTCCTCAACCAGGCAGCTCCCGGTGTGTATCGCTCCAGAGGGTTATTCCTTTCAAAGAGCAGGACTTTGCATTTGTCCTTGTTGAATTTGATAAGGTTCCTGTTTGTCCATTTCTCCCCTTGTGTGTAGGTGCCCCTGTGAGGCAGCCCTGCTCCCAAGCCTATTGACTGGTGCCCCTGCTGTGATGTCATCTGCAAACTTGATCAGAGTGTCCTCTGTCACCATTGCCAATGACGTTAAGCAGGACAGGTCACAGGATAGACCTGTGTGGTACTGTGCTTGTCAGTGGCCTCCAGCCAGAGTACTACCCATTAATCGCAGCCCTCTGTGCCCAATCATCCAAACTATTGTTCTCCAGATTCGTTATCCACTCATCCGTACTGCAATATCTCAGCCTGGGTTCAAGAATATTACAGGAGACAATGTCGAAAGCCTTGCTAATGCTGAGATGACACCTACTGCTCTCCTCTCATCCACAAATCCAGTAATTTTATTATAAAAGGAAAAAATGTTGGTTAAGGCATGATTTATCCCTGGAAAATCTTTATTGACTAGTCCCAATAACCTTTGTCTGCTTCACATGTGCAGCAACGCATTCCAAGTTTTCCAGGGTTTTCATGAAGGTTACTTCACATTTTTCCAGGGATGGAGGTGATGTTGACCGATGTGTAGCTGCCTAGATCATCTTTTTGGTCTTTCTCCCTTTTTCATTTTGCAGTGGTTTGCAGTAGGGTGATGTGTCTTATGCCATTTGTTCCAAGTATTTTTGTTTTCCTCTGCAGTTTGCTTTTAAACTAAACCACTGTATTTACAAATTGAAAAAAACAGTAAAAGATCCATGCACTATTTAGATATTATTACAGCATGATTCCTTCTTTATTACTGCTTCCATCCAGAAGTAAGTGGCCACCAGGTGATAAAACTGTAAATATGATTTTTTTTTTTTTCATTAACAGAACTCCTTCCTCTGAATTGGATGACTAACTTCAATTGGTGACTGTAAAGACCTATTCGTGTTTTTCCAAACTATCTTTGGGCAAAGAAATGCCTGCTGAAAACCTTTATGATTCTTTAAATTACACACAATCTGATTATTCAAAAATTCTGGTTTAATATGTAATGAACAGTTATTAAAAAAATAGAAACAAAGAAATCTTGTCTTTAAGGCTTGTATTTTTGTTCAATGAAATGAATGATCTCACCATAAACAGTCTCCATTAATTTCTTATAAAGTTAGAAAAAGATATTCAGAGGAATTGTCACTTTACTGAAGGTCCTCAAAACTTTTTATTGTTGGACCACCACGAAAGGATCCAAGGAGTATACTTTTGAAATTATGTAAAATGTAATGAGTCAACTCCTTAAAGTAACATGAAGCTATTCTCTTTTTTCCCCAAGTGCACACAGCTATGGGAAATCTGCCAAAGAACTAAATGCAGGGATTGGGATAAATAAAATTGAATTTACTAGTCCTAAAACTTGTCCCTTTTTCACTTAGTTTTTCTTTTTCCCTGACATATATATCTCTTTTCTTGCCTTTCAGTTTGTATTTACTACTGTTTTTTTAATCACGGCCATGCGTTTCTTCCTCCTCTCATGCTCAGATTTAATTCTTCTCTTTCTTCCTTCTGTCTTAGTCTCTCTTCTCTCAGACACGTTTCCATTTCTATTTTTCTTGTCTTGTCCCCTTTCTCTTGCTTTTCATTTTCTTCTATGCCCCTACTCATTCCTTTTGCCAATGGTACCCCAAGTTCTATCCTCTTCTGTGGCTGTTTGCTTCTTCTCCTCTTAGACTCATGTATCCAAGTCAAATATTCAGGCAATGCCATACATAGCTATAACATACACATTAAGGAGGGAATGCCTGGGAAACGTGAGTGAAGTTGCTTCTTTATCCACAATTTGGATAAACAGAAGATTGCTTTTAAAAAGGAAATACTAGAGTGGGTCTATTTAAGCCTAATAGTTTAATGAAAAGCATGTTAAAATAAACTGGCTAATTTGAAGCTTTATAAAGCTTTGAAGCTCTACAAACAATCCTGCCTAATTTTTCTAAAGTGCGATGGCTAAAACTAGAACATCTCCTCATTCCCCAAGAGCTTTATACAGAGTACATAGTATATATGTGAATGCATCCTTCAGTTTTTTCATATATCAGTTTATAGCTAGAGCATTTCCATTGTTTTCCCCCTTCCTAACATAAAAAATAAAAGTTTTCAATAATTTCTTTTCTACTTTTTTTATAGAGTGAAAATTCTTTAAAATCCTCCCCAAAAAATTCTTAAAATGGCAAATGCCTTGGAAATTGTCCTGGTTTCAGCTGGGATAGAGTTAATTGTCTTCCTAGCAGCTGGCACAGTGCTGTGTTTTCAGTTCAGTATGAGAAGAATGTGGATAACACCCTGATGTTTTCAGCTGTTGCTCAGTCGTGTTCAGATTCAGTCAAGGACTTTTCAGCTTCTCCTGCCCAGCCAGCAAGAAGACTGGAGGGGCACAGGGAAGGTGGGAGGGGGCACAGCCGGGACAGCTGACCCAAACTGGCCAATGGGGTATTCCATACCATGGGGCATCATGCCCGGGGAGGTGCTCGGCTAGGGAGGTGCTGGGCTGGGGCGTCGGTCGGCAAGTGGTGAGCAATTGCACTGTGCATCACTTGTCTTGTGTATTCCAA
>JAVKLA010000008.1:2373830-2434357 GCA_034782735.1 Sagittarius serpentarius
TTAGTTTCTTCCTTTCTGTTCTATTAAACTGTTCTTATCTCAACCCATGAGCTTTACTTTATTTTTTCTGATTCTCTTCGCCATCCCACTGGGTGGGGGGGAAGCGAGTGAGCGGCTGCGTGGTGCTCAGGTGCTCGCTGGGGTTAAACCGCAACAGAAATATTTATGGTGATCATGACTTCAATTAGAGAATACAGAAAACAATATATCTGTATATTATATATATAAATAATATATACATTATTTTTGTCTATATAAAAACCTAGAGAATAAAAAGGTAATTGGTAGAAGAGGCTCAATGAGATGAGAAAGTCAGGTAAACTCATCTGACACTAAGCTGCAGTTTCTAAAAGATTTAGGGCCTGTATCTGTTCCCAAGAACACCTGTAAGTGTTACGTTATGGTGAAGTTTTTTAAATTTCAGGTTTAGCTAAAATTAGATAAATCTTATTCTTTTAAAAACTATACTTCATTATTTCAATTCAGGATATTTTTAATTTATATAGTATACAGACCAGAAATAAATTATGGCAAGAGTTATGTCAGTTATAAGAACAATCAGCAGCTTAACTTGGCTAAGTGGTAATGTTAAAATCTGTTTTCAGTCATACTCCAAAAAGACTTAAATGTCTCATCTTGTATCCCTTCACTCAGTAGAAAAGATGTAATGGTGCAGGTGCACACAATTACACTACTTGTCCTTCTGCCAAACCACCATCTAAAACATGACTGAAGATTACATACATCATTACAAAAATAGCTGTTTTTCTTTTCTTCTTTAATATTCATTTTTCCAATGTAAGCACTTCAGCTATCACAAAGCATTTTAAAAAATGGAGGGGAGAGATTTGCAAGCTTGGAGAATTATCAGAGGTAAATCATAAGGAGTGTTTCTGCTTCAAATGAAGAAGAAAAACAGTGGAAAAGGGTCTGATGGAGGGTCAATATCCAGATGGAAATCTGTGACAAGCAATGTCCCTCAAGGGTCCATATGGGGACCAGCACTGTTTAATATCTTCATCAATGCCATAGACAGTGGGATCAAGTGCATCCCTAGCAAGTTTGCAGATGACACCGAGTGGCGCGGTTGACACACCTGAGGGACGGGATGCCATCCAGAGGGACCTGGACAAGCTCAAGAAGTGGGCCCACATGAACCTCATGAGGTTCAACAAGACCAAGACCAAGGTCCTGCACCTGGGTCGGGGCAACCCCCGGCATCGATACAGGCTAGGGGGTGAAGGGATTAAAAGCAGCCCTGCAGGGAAGGACTTGGGAATACTGATGGATGAAAAATTGAGTATGAGCCAGAAATGTGCACTCACAGCCCAGAAAGCCAACCATATCCTGGGCTGCATCCAAAGAAGTTTGGCCAGCAGGTCGAGGGAGGTGATTCTGTCCCTCTGCTCTGCTCTGGTGAGACCCAACCTGCAGCACTGCGTTTAGCTCTGGAGTCCTCGGCACAGGAAAGACACGGGCCTGCTGGAGCGGGTCTGGAGGAGGCCACGAAGATGATCAGAAGGCTGGAGCACCTCTCCTATGAAGAAAGGCTGAAAGGGTTAGGGTTGTTCAGCCTGGAGAAGAGGAGGCTCTGGGGGATACCTTACTGCAGCATTTCAATACTTAAAGGGGACTTACAGGAAAGATGGGAACCAACTTTTTAGTAGGTCTTGTTGCCATAGGACAAGGGTAATGGTTTTAAACTAAAAGAGGGTAGATTCAGACTAGATATAAGGAAGACATTTTTTACAGTGTGGGTGGTGAAACACTGGCCCAGGTTGCCCAGAGAGTTGGGAGATGCCCCATCCCTGGAAATATTCAAGGCCAGGCTGGACGAGGCTCTGAGCAACCTGGTCGAGTTGAAGGTGTCCCTGCTCACCGCAGGGGGGTTGGGCTAGATGGCCTTCGATGGTCCCTTCCAACCCAAACTATTCTATGATTCTATAGTCGTTAACACTTCTTTTTCAGCAGATACCTCATGACTAAGAAATAAAATGACACTTCAGATAGACCAGTCAATAGCCATAGTAGAATAGCAATATCCTGAGTGATGAAGTAATTTTGGGCTCAACTTTGTTTTCAGGAAGATTATGACATCTCGGAGCTGACATTGTTTCACAGCCATACGAGATTGAAGTTTTCAAGCCATAACAGTTTGATGTCTCAAAACCATGCCTCTTTTTGCTTCATATATGGACCTTTTAATTTGGAAAGCACCAACACAATTTCATAGAACTTATTGCCTAATTAAATTGCAAAGTGTCTGTTATTCCACTTTCATTTTCTTACATGCGTATATCATGCACATGAACAGTGTTAACTGTACAGCAATAACCATGCATCACATAAGTTGCTGGAAGATGATAATTCAGTCAAAACTACGTCTTGTCAAGTGATTTTTGTGATTATTTTCCTGGGTTTTTCCTCCATATTATTTGAGTAGTATTATTTTATCTTTGAAATCTCTGTGGTTTTGTCCCACATCTTTTAAATTTATTTCTCACAAAAAGTTATTTTATATATGAACAAATTTAGGAATAATTTTGATTCATGCATCATAAATAAGCCTTTGGGATTGCTGATTTCAGATTCACAAATTGAAAATTCAGTTTCTTTGATCTTAATGCACTTTACCTGTTTATGATGTCAGCAGAATCCTGTAACTACATTAAATAGTCTCTGAACTATCAATCAGCTCCATTTTATGACACTTCTTAGCACTTAAAACCTCCCTCAAAAAAAACCCCGACAAACCAAAACGAACCAAAAAAACCCGCCCTCCACTGATGTTAAAGAAACTTGTCTCAAACGGAATGACTTATTGACATCTATATTTTTTAAAAAAATAATTAATTAATCACAGAATCATAGAATGGTTTGGGTTGAAAGGGACCTTTAAAGATCATCTACTCCAAGCCCCCTGCCATGGGCAGGGACATCGTTCACTAGATCATGTTGCTCCAAGCCCCATCCAACCTGGCCTTGAACACTTCCTATGATGGGGCATCCACAGCCTCTCTGGGCAGCCTGTGCCAGTGCCTCACCACCCTCATCATAAACAGTTTCATCCTTACGCACAAATGAAATCTACCCTCTTTCAGTTTAAAACCGCTGCCCCTTGTCCTGTCACTACAGGCCTTGGTAAAAAAGTCTCTCTCCATCTTTCTTGCAAGACTCCTTTGTATATTGAAAGGCCTCAATCAGGTGTCCTCAGAGCCTTCCCTTCTCCAGACTGGACAACCCCAACTTTCTCAGCCTTTCTCCACAGGAGAGGTATTCCAGCCCTCTGACCACTTTTGTGGCCCTCCTTTGGACCCGCTCGGAGAGGTTCATGTCTTTCTTGTACTGGCGAACCCAGAGCGGGATGCAGTACTCCAGGTGGGGTCTCCTGAGAATGGAGTAGAGGGGGAGAGACACCTCCCTTGACCTGCTGCTGGCCATGCTTCTTTTTATGCAGCCCAGGACACAATTGGCTTTCTAGGCTGCAAGTGCACGTTGCCGGGTCATGTCCAATTTTTTATCTACCAGTATCCCCAAGTCCTAGTCTGCAGGGCTGCTCTCAATCCATTCATCCCCTAGTCTGTATTGATATTGCAGGGTTTTCCTGACCCAAGACCTTGCAACTGGCCTTGTTGAACTTCATGAGGTTTGCACAGGCCCACTCCTCAAGCCTGCCAAGGTCCCTCTGGATGGCATCCCTTCCCTCCACTGTATCAATTGCACCACTCACCTTGGTGTCATCCACAAACTTGCAGAGGTTGCACTCAATCCCACTGTGTATATCATTAATGAAGATGTTAAATAGAACTGGTCGCAATACAGACTCTTGAGGGACGCCATTTATCACTGGTTTCCATTATGATATTGAGCTGTTAACTGCAATTTTTTGGATGCAACTACCCAACCAATTCCCTGTTCGTCAATCCATCACACCCATATCTCTCCAGTTTAGTGGCAATATTGTTGCAGGGGCTCATATCAAAGGCCTTACAGAAGCCCAGGTAGATGACATCCATAGCTCTTCCTTTGTTCACTGATGCAGTCACTCCATTAATGAATGCCACTAGATTAGTCAGGCACGATTTGCCCTTGGTAAAACTACGTTGGCTTCCTCTAATCACCTCCCTGCCTTCCATATGTTTCAGCGTGTCTTCCAGGAGGATCTGTTCCATGATCTTACTGGGCATGAAGGAGAAGCTGACTGGTTGGTAGTTCCCAGGGTCCTCCTTTCTACCCTTTTTAAAAATGGGTGTGACGTTTCCCTTTCTTCCAGTCACTGAAGACTTCACCTGACACCCATGACTTTTCAAATATGATGGAGAGTGGCTGGGCAACTACAACGGCCAATTTTCTCATGACCCTGGAATCATCTTGTCAGGTCCCATGCACTTGTATATTTTCAGGTTCCTCAGGTGATCTCAAACCTGATTGTCTCCTACAATGGGAAGGACTTCATTCTCACAATCCCTGCCTTGAGGTTCAGGGGTTGAGATGTGGGTAGACACTACCATTGAAAACTGAGGGAAGAAAATTTTTTTAGTACCTCAGGCTTCTCCATATTAGTTGTCCCCAGCTCTCCAGTCTTATTTACTGGGGGGTGTACATTTTCTTTAACCTTCCTTTGCTGGCCGATGTACCTGTAAAAGCCCTTCTTACTATTATTCGCGTCCCTTTTCATATTCAGTGCCAACTGTGTCTTAGCTTTCCTGATCCCAGCCCTGTACACCTGGGCAGTGTCCCTGTATTCTTCCCAAGATACACATCCTTGGTTCCACTGCCTGTACATTTCCTTCTTACACTTCAGTTTGACCTGGAGGTTCTTATTGAGACATGCTGGTCTTAAATATGATTACAGAGAAATCCACAAAACTTAACTTTCTGTTCATATATGAAAACTATTTCAAACTACTGTTTTCTCACTCTCACTTAACTTTACCACAGAACCCATCCTAAACTGGGCACTTCCCCAAATAAACTATGCAATACATTCAGCTTTTCCATCTTTATGTCTTTTTTTTTTTTTCATTCTGAATTCTTTTCTTGTCTAATTAAAACATCTTTTAGCCAACTGGAAAGCACAGCTTGTAAAGTGGCATACTTGGAAAAGAAGAGTTTAATACATAAACCCTTGGGCTCCTTTCCTCAAAAAGGTTATCTAACATTAATCTTTTATAAACTTTACTTGGAAAAAGTTCCAGAATGTATTTTTCAGAATAAAGGACATTATTTTTTTTTAATATTGATTTTATTCTTCTCTGTAAAGAGGCCAACTTGCCAGTTGAGCTGAGTTCAGGAGACTTCAATTAAACCTTGAGGCCATCAGGTTTTCAATCCAGTACTGCATTTCCAAATACAGTAATGTAATGTAGTAAATGAAGCACAGAAAAGTCTCCCTACCATTCAAAAAAAATTTAAAAATAATAAAAAAAAAACATTCTTACTATTGCCCAGAGCTTAGAGGATCATAATTTAAAGGCAGTCAATTTATAGGACAACTCATAAATAAGTAGTCACATGAAATAGTTTCCACTGTGCAGCTTATAGTGATTGTAGTCTTCTCCTCTGCCTTGTCTTCTCACAAGCCACAGCGTGAAAGCCGTGAAACCTAGAATGTTTAGTGGTGACTAGTGTCATTGCACTGAGATTTTGCACATTCAGAAATCAATGTCAGATCCACAAGATGCCCCAGATTCCATAAAATTTGGCTAAAATCTAAAAAGAGAGCAGCAGTGGTCAAACTCATGTATCAAAAGTAACTTCAGGTTTTTAAATATGCTTTTATTGTGCATGGTGTTAAAGGTATTTTATAGCCTAAAGGACACAGCCCAAAAGCATGAGAAAACACTCCAAAATAAAAGAGAATAAGCCATTATAAGCTGTGTATATTACACTCCTTCATTAAAGTCAAACCTTTATTACACTCTCACTTTGCTTGTTGAAATTACTCTGGGCATACACAAAAAATAAAAAACATGTTCCTGGAAATAGTCATCAGATTGTGAATGATTCATTAACTAGAAATGAACTACAACTGGTGATAAATGTGAACTTCAGTAACAGTTTGGCCAGCTTTATTGAATATCTGGTTATACTTTACATGCTGGAAGTACTTTCTGTCTGACTGATAGCCTATGAAATGCCAGTATTTTCAATTAATATCTTCAAGTAAAATACTACAGTATCTTCTTCAAGACATTAAAATTTCATTAACTTTTCATATAGTTTTATTTTTCTATTAATTTAATTACTTAGATATATTGATTTCAAAAAGAAATTATAAGAGCCTGGTAAATAAGAAATGCAAAATGGAGCTCTCAAAGAATTACGGAGTGTTGCTTGGTACATCTTAGGATAACCATTTTCTGCTTGCTATGAATATATCTGATAGAAAAATAAATCCTACTGTAACTGAGAGTGAACTTAATGGAAGCGTTCCCCTTCTGACCAAATAAGAATAATGCACAATATAATAACTCACAGGTAATTCTTGGCTAACTTCTTGCAAGTAACCCTGTCTAAACCCCAACTCCTTTGCTTGTCATACAGTAAAGTACTAAAGCTTCACTATTCACTACTCCCTCTGTGAATAAAATCCTGACACTTAAACACTGCAACTCATAACAACTGCTGCAGAATCCCACTGAGAAACCACACAGAGAGCTTCAATAACAAAAAGTAATCAGACCTATTAATTTTTGCTATATTTTTCCAACCCTACCTATCATAAATTCTAAATGGTTTTCCCTGCATTAATTTTCCCAGCATTATTTTTCTCCTCAGCTAATACACTGGTATTTTAAATCAATGCTAACTTTATTCCACTGATAAACTTATAATTCAAAATGTACCTACTCACGGTATATCCAAAATAGGAATTATACTTTTCAGAAGAGTACTATTAGGATTTGTTTGCTACTACTTACAGAAGTGAAATGTGGTTGTTGTTACATACTTTGTGTCTGTACTTTCAAAAATACCTACAGGTTCATTTAAAATGTCACTTTAAATGAACCTGCTTTTAAAAAGGAACACTTATCACTTGAAGATCAATTCCTCTTAAAGATATATTGGATTAGATCCTGATAACAGGGTCCATTTTTTTTTTTCCTTAGTAGGTAGTAACTCCCAGAAGCTTAGTGGAAAAGTTTTATGAGTGTTAGGAAGAAAATGGAACTGTCAAAATTGAATATAGACAAATACATAAAGAACTAAGGCAAAGATTTACAATTTAAAAAAATGAAAATTCAAAATTTGTAGGCTTAACTGCTCTGCAATTCAGCAGAGCTATTCAGATGTTCTTGGTTTGTGAGTCGTGCTGCCACAATATTAAGAAACTTTGGAAATAAAATTTGCTCTGATCCAATACTAGATTATCTGCTTGATTTCTTGTAATTATTTGAACAAGTGTTTAGCCTGAAATTCAGGAATTAGCGTCAGGTTTGTTATGTTACAATCAAAGTATCTTTATTTGCTTTTTGCTAGTACACAAGTTTTCCTATCGTATCTACCCATAAAGCGATAAGAATTACCTTTTGGCTTGTCATTTTAACAGCTAAGCAGTATTGGGGTGTCCCCAAACACATGCTTGCAGAGGGGCAGTAAGCTTCTTTTGTGTTCGCCTGTACTTACTGCTTCAGCAACAAGTAAAATATAATTGTGAGCAAAAAGGTTTTGGTCTGCTAATCCCTTTGCTCTTTCTGAAGACATTTGGGTGGAAAGGTTAGGAAAATTCTTACTTTTTTCTGACCCTCAGACAAAAGATTTTTACATACAAGTTTCCTTAGGTGAAAACATAAGCTGGTTTCAGTTTGCTGTGAGGCAGAAGTAACCCCCAAGGGAAAAAGGACAGGATGGAACCATGTGCACACGTTGCTAATTTGGTATTTGAGAAAGCCACTAAATAACAAATGTTTTCTCTCTTTCCTTCTCTAACCCTTCCACCTATGGTACATCACAACTCAGTAAATTTTATCACAGTTTTCACCCTACACCAAATCTGAGATTTCTTGGCATGCCTACTTTTCAGAAAGTGCCAAACCACATCAGTGGGGTAGTCAAAAGCCTAAAAAGCCGAATTCCAGATTTTGAAAGTAGCAATCTTATTAAAAGTATTGTCTACTGTTGATAAAATCGTGTTTTTAGACTAGACATAACCCTGCTCTGCCACATGTCAAAATCCTAGGCTGTCTTTTCATTAGTTATGTAAAACTCCAAAAAGCCCATAAAATAAACAGCTAGAAAAGGCTACTGTGTGAATCAAACAGTGGACTAACTGGTACTTTCTCAGGTATTAGCAAGATTCACAAATACAACAGGGAAAAATATATATATAATTGCTTGACCTTGAACACTAGTGCACAAACTATACTGAACTGTTTTATGTGACACATCTAATAAAGTATTCTCAGTATATACAGTGTTTGGCACTGGCTCTTTGAAACCTTCCAGCTTTGCAGGGTTATGCTGTACATTTGATAAAGATCCATCGGAGGGTTTTTTGTCTGCACTTGAAAAATTAATTTTGAGTCAAATGAGCTCAAAATTATACAACAGAAAATTCTTCTTCAGTAAGATAAATCAACAAGATGAATTAGATAAATCTCCAAGCCTGAAAATTAGCAACAGTTCCCTTGGAGAACTATACATAAAATCATCAATCTTGAACCAGTCGTTGAACCTATACCATTCAAAGAAAATGCAGGCCACAAGGAGAGATATGCAGATATTTTCCATTGGTGATGCTGCTAAAATAATACTTTTGCACTTTCTTTACATCACACGTATAGCTATTGCTTATAGAAAAGGAAAATCACTTCAGGAGTCAGTTTATAAGGGATTACTCTAGATTTCAGTATTTTAGAGGCTGAGGATAGTATATTATAGCAACTGAGAAAAAAATGAGCTTCCTGAGCTCATAGATTCCTCTTGGTAAAAACAGAGTTATATAGGTGACAGATGAGTTCTTCTTGATCTTGAAAATTGCTTCGCTTCTTGATGTCCTAAAATGTAGGTCTGGTAATTCATGGGATGTTCTGTATCACCTTTCTGTTCTGCTCTCATTTCTACTCACAACGTGACTGAATGGCAAGATGAATGGAGATAATTTTTATATGACTGAGGGAAGTATATAAAGTGTTTGGCTCATATCCCGGTCTTATTCTTGAGTGACTTCTTCAGGAGTGACACAGGAATAATATTTCATATAGCAACAAAATTTTATGTAAATTCTGAATGTATCTGGAAAGGGACAACTAGGCTACTTAAACGTGTACAACATGGATCTTCAAATGCACAGATTTTCCTTAGAGACCGTGAAAATCCTTTTGCAAAATACATCAAGTAGGATTTCTCCAAAATTCCTTTCTTGTGACATTTCTAATTGTTTTATCTTAACAAACCTAAATGCACTTTTTGACAGCCTTACCATATGTACAAATACACCCATATTGCATGTGGCCTATAACCTCTGGCCCCTGATTTGTTTTCTGTCTGTTGTCACTCCATCATCATTCTCTGGTGGTTCAGTTTTCACAGACACGGCAAGAACAGGTCTTGCGGATGCAGCTGCTTTTGAAATCAAAGAGAAAAAATTCAGCTACAAATGCAGAAGGAAGGAATAAAATTTAAAATACTGTCCTACAACAGTATCTAAAACAGGCTGCATTAACTATATCCGGTGGGGGGAAATACTATTTAAAAATTATATGCTGTACATGAAGTCACAGCAAAACATATATTGCTTGTTGTATGCATCTATTGGATTTTTCTAACTCACTGAAAATAAATATAAATGATGTTGTTTTCACAACATTAATGAAGATTTGATATCTATGGCAATATAGGAGCTAGCTTCTTTTCTTTCTTCTTTGTCTCATAAATCTTGCTGAGGAAGATGTAGTTACTTCAATACATTGTTGATTTTTATACCATCTTTTGGGCTCAGGATAATGAGTTACAAAAATGATATTGATCTCATACCAGCAAGGTAAATCTTCCATGACCTTGTATTTTCTTTGCTTCCCCCTCACCCCCTGTCCCCTTTTGTTTGCCTTATTAGTTTTTCTAATACATCCTAGAGTAAGCTGCTTTTGGTATACAAATGGCTCAGGCAGATGGAAGATAAAAAAAACATGTTACTTACATGCTGTATTGGAATAAATTTCTCCGTACAGATCCTCTAAGTTCAAGTAAGCTCAATTACTCAGTTGTTACAATTATATTCTTATCCATGTATTGATGTTCCTTCACTCCCATCCTTTCTTTTTTCCTTGAATGATCTCTAGGAACCGGTAGAATAAAAGAAGGAGCATTTTAATCCCAGCTTCTCACTTTGATCTTCCATAGTGATTCTGCAATGTTAAATTCCCTCCAGGATGGATGGAAAAAAAGCTGTTCCTCTTAGTGAAGATATTACTGAGGAACAGAACATGTATTATTGCCCATAGTCATGAAGCAAACACTTGCCTTGCTACCGTATTTCCTTTGGCAGATCTTTTGCTTTTTGTGTGGAATCTCGATAAGGGTTGCAGGACTTCACAGTGATAGCAAGGATGAGCTTAAGAATTCAAAAGTAAAACAAAGTTCAGGTATCTGCTACAAATAGCAAACAAACAAACACACACATTAAATTTCCAGGAATTATCTTGAAAACTGGAAGTTATTCTATGTTTATGCAACTTTTTTCTCTTTTCATCAGCAATCATTCCATAAAACCAGTATTTTCCATAATCTTCAGTTACTTTATAGGCAATGACATTCACCTACATCTTAGCCCTCTGAGCTGTCTGTATATTTGGAATGAAGTAGGAAAGTTCTTTGGTGTAGGGCATTGAGATAATCATAGGTTTATAGCAGTGTGGTCAGGGACAGTTAAGACTATTTTTCAAACTTCCCTTACTGATCTTAATCCAATACTTCATCAGCTTTATTTTGTTTTCTTCCCTTAACTCTATAATATACTTCAGAGTTTCTGACACTTTTATTCTCTCTAACACGATACTGGACATTCTGGAATTTGATCTTCCAGAGCATGAGAATTTATTCTGCCACCACCAAGTGTGATGAGGAGTCAGAATCTCCACATTTCACCTCTGCTTGCTGACAATTCCTCTTTTTATTTTTTTGTTTCATTATTTATCCCTCCAAAGGCTATGACATATATGCAAGTAAGGTTTTCATGCTATCACTCGTTTATGTTTCTCTTTCTAAAAGTACCATATTAGGATCCTTAGTCAAGAACAAGATCAAGTTCTTCTTTTAATAGTATTTATCAGCTGATTGTTACAGATAAGAGGTAGTAAAATGAGAAGTGAGTGGGATTTTTGGATGACATTTTTGTTTCCTTCTTGTTTATAAGTCTCACTTTTTATTCTTCCTGACAAGGCTTGAAAATAATGGACATTCTCTAGAATTTCCTGTTTCTTTTTTTTTCTCTGTGGTAATATGTGTTTAAGCCTTGGGCAATGACATGGGAGTAAAAGATTCCTCTAATGTGCACTTAAAACAAACTCATCAAGAGCAAACAATGCCCTTAGAGGAATCATTATTTGCAGAAACAAAGCCACAAACACTTTTAAGCAGCTTTATTGGAAAAAATGTACATCCTTTTAATATATCAATCATTAGAAATAATCAGCATTATTGCCACTAAAAGGAAGCTCTCTATTTCCAAATGACAAATCATGCTCACTAAAAAGGCATTGTTAAAACTCAAGAACAACCAAGCAGTTTTAAAATTAATGAATGTGAGCAAAGAGACTTTCAAGCTAACATTATGGAACAAGGAGAAGAGCTAGACCTTGTTGCCAAATTGTCATATCTATTGAATAAAAATAGAAACACAGTCAACATCAGCCACGGGGCAAATCAAATTACTTGAAACAGCCACATAAATTTTTTTCAATCTAGTGACCAGTTCCCCTCTCACAATATTCCGACTGCTCTTATTGACAGATAGATTCATTCATTAGACTAGAGATAACATAACTAAAAACTGCTCCTGTATTATAGATTGCATTTTGCTCAGGTCACAAAGTTGCCAAGTTCAGCAATTGAAGTGAGCAACGTATTTTAAACTGAAATGCTTCATTTTCATGAAATTCATTTACATGCTTTTACTAGAGACATGCTAACCTGCGTCTGGCTAGACCCCTGTACATTTCAATGGTTTTTAATGATGTTCACATAAACCAAGGACTCTACTAGCCCAAACAATTTCAGGATCGGGGCCCAAACTTTTTGCCTGCATATGTTAAACTAAGTTTTGTTGTGTTCTTTTGCTATTAATTATTTTACATAAAGTTTACTTTAGCTATATTTTGCTTGCATTTATACCTGTTATATCTTGACTGATATGCATGTTCCTTACAGAAATGAGTATAGAAATACAAAAGTATTGCATATTGAATTCTTCATTGGGTGGGGAGATATTAATAGGTTTAGCATTTGTACAACTCTGGATTGTAATGATCAGTCCCATCCATTTCTGTGATCCACAAATCTTAAATAAATTTAATTAATTTCTACAGGGGAAGAGCAGTCCAGATGTATGATGCCTTTTTCAGGACTGGTACCTTTTTTATCCCTATTTTAATTATGTGAGTCAGTAATCAGTGTTTTCTTTTGCATTTTATTGACATGTGATAATTATACCAAGCTTAGAGTTTAGCAGAATAAAACCAATAAATTCTATCAACTTTCTACAGTAATTTTAGTACATTATAAAGAGAAGTCATTTCTTCCAGTCCATTCCTTTAGAAAAACACTTTCTCTCAAGGGTAGAGTATTTTGGTTACTATATAAAAATACACAATGTTTGTTTTACAAATTCTCCATATCCTGAGGTAAATCTAAATCTAGTAAAGTGGTTGAGCAGTGAGAAAAAGCTATATCAATCTTCTGACATTGATACAATACAAAAATATTGAATATTTCTTCTAGGTTTAAAATTTACTTCAACCTCCTTTTATCTCACAGAGATATTTAAACTGTTATATATTGTCACTTTGCATACAAATCTGTCCCGTAACAGACATATAACACCGTACAAGATGCCTGTGAGCTGTAAACATATAGATATATAAAGCATTATAATTTGAATTTTCTTTCAGAATTTAATCTGTAGACCCCAAAATTTTCTGGTTTCTAGATCTACCACTAGAAAAGTGCAGATTTGCCAGTTCGTGTGTTTGGAGCCGTGAGAATATGCTGTGCTCATCACACAAGAATAGCAGGCTACCATACTTATTCTCCGACCTATATTGCTAATTAGGAAAGTGAGATGAGACAGCTTTAGGTGTTATGCTTCACAGCAGAAGAATTCTTCAAAGCATTCAAGTAAAATGTGCTCTCTCTACTTGTTCTTTCATTGTACCATACCCTGACATTACTCCTTGAGACTTTATTCTGTAAGCTGATGTATTCATTTAGATGGCTAGTAACATGAAAAAAGCCACTAGGATTGTGGAAACTTAATAGTCTGTATCCCAATGTGATATTGTTAAGGCTCAAATGGTGATTTTAATGGTGTGCTTATGAAAGGTACGATTTTAAATACAAGTTCTAATTAAATGAGTGTCAAATGAAATCTTGCTTGAATTATCAGTCAGTAACGATACAAAAAGTACTTTAGGTAGAAGTATAAAGGATTAAAAAAATATTACATTGCATTTCAGAAATTTAGTCATTGAACAAATGCCATTTATAAATAATTTCCATAGTGTTGAATGTATATCATATCTCTTTTTACCCAATATAAAGGAAGCAGTCTCTGGTAATGCAAGTAATTTTATGCAAGCTGTTGATTTAAAAGGTCTGCAGGGTATACTGAGCTAGCTCTCCATTTGCTGCAACAGCAATTTTGAAAGTAACCAAAACAACGTTCCTTTTAAAACTTGCTGTTACTATGCTGCTGTGTACGTTGGGTGGGGAGGCATTTAAACTGAAAAGAGTGAGCTTGTGAACACTCACAAATCCTCAGCCCTGAGCTAGGCTTTGACTAATAGGTTCAAATTAAAAACAAACAAACAAAAAAATAAACCCACACAAACAACAAAAAACACCCTTAATAAATATTTAAATACTTTGGTTAAAATTATGTAGACTTTACGCACTTCAGTATCAACTTGCAGTCCTGAAAACCTTGATCAGTGATTCCTTAGTATGGATTTCTGATGACTCAAGCTGATTGAGCAGGATGAATTTTTAGATTCAGCTGACCCCAAGCAGACACAAAGCTGTGGAGGAAAAAAAAAATCAACACCATCCCCCTACCTACTACTGGAAAAAGTTGTTTTATCAGAATCAGTACTTTGCTCTCAGTGCACACCTTCCTTACCATGTGGAATAGTCTTTCATTATAGCCACAGATACTGGCATTTCTCTGACACTATGGTAAATGAGGCTTACTCAGTGCTGTAAGACTCAACTCCATACCATAACCTAACCATGCTAGGTACTGCTTCACGCAAGTGCATAGTATAAACACATCTCCCACCCAAACCTTCATATGCACATGAATTTAACTGGAATTTCTTTTCACAAGCTTTTGAAAACCTGTGCTCAAATTTTCTGAAACTCCAACTGGTTTGAGTGTACTGTGTTTCGCTTCATGATTCCCACCTCCCCTTTTCACTTGTTTGCTTAGCCTAATGCTCACAGAGTCATAGAATGGTTTGGGTTGAAAGGGACCTTTAAAGATCATCTACTCCAAGCCCCCTGCCATGGGCAGGGACATCTTTCACTAGATCATGTTGCTCCAAGCCCCATCCAACCTGGCCTTGAACACTTCCTATGATGGGGCATCCACAGCCTCTCTGGGCAGCCTGTGCCAGTGCCTCACCACCCTCATCATAAACAGTTTCATCCTTACGCACAAATGAAATCTACCCTCTTTCAGTTTAAAACCGCTGCCCCTTGTCCTGTCACTACAGGCCTTGGTAAAAAAGTCTCTCTCCATCTTTCTTGCAAGACTCCTTTGTATATTGAAAGGCCTCAATCAGGTGTCCTCAGAGCCTTCCCTTCTCCAGACTGGACAACCCCAACTTTCTCAGCCTTTCTCCACAGGAGAGGTATTCCAGCCCTCTGACCACTTTTGTGGCCCTCCTTTGGACCCGCTCGGAGAGGTTCATGTCTTTCTTGTACTGGCGAACCCAGAGCGGGATGCAGTACTCCAGGTGGGGTCTCCTGAGAATGGAGTAGAGGGGGAGAGACACCTCCCTTGACCTGCTGCTGGCCACGCTTCTTTTTATGCAGCCCAGGACACAACTGGCTTTCTGGGCTGCGAGCGCACGTTGCCGGGTCATGTCCAAGACCTTCCACTTGGCTTTGTTGTAATTCATGAGGTTCATATTGGCCCACATCCTCAGCCTGTCAAGGTGGCTATGGATGGCACCCCTTCCTTCAAGCACATAATATACCATTCTTTGCCTGTTTCTTTAACAGCCTGCATGAATCTGTTCAAGAAGTCAGTTAGTTCCCATTTTAGGCAAACAGGCACTTCCTCTGGTTCCTGCTGTGAAAGAGAAGTGCAAAGGAAGGGGACATTCCTGATGTTTCCATAAGCACACACAGTCTTTTAATTTGGAGGATAGCTACTGTTTGATTGAAGGTGTGAGAAACACCTTCTATCCAAGACAATGTTGGTTTTTCCTTCAAAAAGAAAATGTTTCTCTTATTTGAGGAGAATATCAAATCTTTCACAGAAAGAGAATTTCCTGGTACTTAACTTCTGCGTGACTGGACCATGGGCACTGAATCAGTCTGCTTTTCGATATGGCCTGAGGCTGAAAGTGTATTTGGAATTGAAGTTATTATTTATTAGTATCATATCATTTCTTCACAGTAATTTGTTGATTCGGAGCCCAGTATAAAGTTCAGCATTGCTAGGAAAATTACAACCTTCCTAAGTGACAAGGTAAAGAAAAAACCATGATTTACGTTCCTTACATATTGAGTAATGTGCAGGTTTGGGCAGCTCTATCTGAAGCAAAGGACTTACAGAAACTTTAATATGTTTCTGCAGTTCTGTTAGTACATAGTCTCAGCTCTGACTATATCCCAGCTTCTTGTTTAGTAATTTTGTCTGTCCTGGGATTTGTGTAAGTTATTATGGAGCAAAATAAAGAACTAGAATAAGATACGAAGTAAGACCTTCCTTCCTTCCTAAACACATGTGCTGGCAAATAGCTTCTTTCAGTAGCACCAGTGACCAGCTGGATGTACAGTGCTCTTGATGTACTTTACAGTTCTGAGACTGCAGAGTTAAGTAAATCCACAGGAAAATCACAGGAGCATTGATATAATCCAAAGAAAATTAATTGGCAATGCTAACTCTGACATTTAAAAAAAAAAAAAAGAGAAGGTAAAAAAAAAAAGAGGGAGACAGGAGTGGAACTTAGGCATTGCGAACAACGTCAGAAGTAGAATTGCCATTTGACCTCCTTCTCTTTTCCTGGTAAAACTATTATAACAGCGTTATGCTCTAGGGACTTAATGAGTGTTTGTTAAATGTATTCTTATGAAGGGCACTGCTTTAGGGGCAAAGTAGCATTTTATATCACATCTACTCTTATCTCAACCTTTTGCAAGAGAATATCAGGAAAAGATTAAATAAGTATCTAATCCAAGAAGGGTTGTATATAATGAGAGCGACATGCCTCTCATACTCTGAAATTCTGAAGAGACAAACCATTTCCTGGAGTGCATAATAATACCTCTTGAGGATTACATTTATTAAAGTCTCATGGTCCTATACTCCAAAAGTCAAGACAAAACAATTGTATTTTAATCTAGTTCACAAAAACCAGATCTCACTCTGCTAAAGATACCATACTACAAAAATTAAAAAGTAACATATTAAAGGTTGGGAGTATCACAGGATAAGAATATACATAGGTGTTCTAATTATTCTTCCGGGGGAGGGGTATTTTGTTTCAGGGGGTTTAAGATTTAGTTTGGTTTGGTTTTCAAGGTTCACTTCTAGCTGGAAAGGACTAGGAATACATCTGCTTTTTTTCTAAACGGCATATAAGGAAACTTTATAGAAATTAACTAATAGAATGATATGGCCTGAAGATAGATTGGATTTGAAACAGTTACTGACTTTCAATTAATATGGGAACAGCTGATCTCACAACCCTTCGCGTAGCAGAGAGCTCACATGACCTGAACCACAATCTTGGGCATTCCCAGATTTCCTCTGAGACCTCATGCAATCCTTTCACTGATGCACCTACCTGAACACAGGAGCTTTAGGTGGGTAGATTTTAAAAGGTTTCTGAGCTGTTCTGATTCAGGAAAGACTGGTCTTACTTAACATATTCTGATATATGTAATGAAATTCCTTGCCACAAAACACATTCAGAGAGAAAAGAGATTGTATGAGATAGGAGCTAACCCACAATTAATTAATTTTCTTCACTTTTCCTCCACAGTACACAAATGCAAAGTTGGGTATATTTCTAAAGATACTTTCACCTACAGTACTGTTTGAAACAGTGACAAGTCAGTGAAATACAAAAGAACCTTTTTCATAGAATCATAGAATGGTTTGGGTTAGAAGGGACCTTAAAGATCATCCAACCCCCCTGCCACGGGCAGGGACACCTTCCACTAGACCAGGTTGCGCAAAGCCCCATCCAACCCGGCCTTGAACACTTTTAACAACATTTTAAATGAAAACTTTTAAATGGCATTTTTCATTATTGGTTTTGGTGTATTGCTCTTAGACAGGAGATACTGAAAACACATTTACAAACTTTTATTCAGCCTTTATTTGTCTAATAACTGTTAAAAATAAATGTTGAACAACACTCTTTGGTCTATATATAAGAAGTAATACATGTGAAATACACATCACTCTACTTGAAGAGTGCAAGTTCCCAGGATCTTGCACAAGTCCTACACAGAGGAATTCATTAAATCACATGTGATGTAGTAAATAAGCATGACGATGCTTGCAGAAGTCACTGGGTGTCTTTTTTGTCTTATATGTGCAAACAAATTTCTCACTGCAATAGATGAAATGCACTAATGAAAAACTGATCTAAAGGGCATGAGCATCCTTTATCCTCATGATGACAAGACTTTTCAGCAATACAGTTCTTTCTCTGGTAAAACGAAGGAAAAAACTGTGAATATCCAGGCCAGAAAACAAAAAGGAATGAGGCACATTATCTTACCAGACAAGTAATCAGACAAATGACTATGAAATAACAAATCAAACTAAGACGTGACAAGAAAAAGATCAAGAATACAAAAGAATTTGTCTGTAAGGGAACAAGCATCAGATAGGTAAATGCAGTCTTAGAAAAAATGCTGAGAACTGAAAAGGTCAATAAGTGCAGGTACAATAAGGGGCTTATGAAGTTGAAATCCAGAAAAAAAGGTGGGCTGGAACAAATTTTGTGTTTAGTTTCAGATGGTCAACTTCTGATCAACAAAGCTAGTCATAAAAAAAGTTATATTTGGTGTGAAGTTTCTGAAAGTAAATTATGGATGACTTTTTATTGCACTGCTGGATGAAATCCTCTACAAGGCTTGCCTTACAGTCCTGCTTCTCTTATTCAGACTCTCTCTGGCAGTTTCAACATTAATTTTCATCCTGAAATTGAATTTTTTAATTATTTCGCATTGTGTCCACTTTTATTGCACTTCTCAACGCTTGGCAGCTTTCCTGAGAATATATTTGTCCACCTGTTACCTGTTCCACTGCTGAAATGTTTTACTTGTATATTTTTCTTGATCTCCTGAGTGTCACCTCCTGATTCACATTTGTTATTTCATACTGAGTTATTTGATTTCTTGTCTGCTAAGATTTGTTTTATTCCAGTGGGGTTGTGACTCGTATAAGTGAATTTTTAATGTCCCCTGGAATGAATTGTCCTTCAATTCACAGATTATAGTTTAGAACTTTAAAATAAAAGGGAATATTTATAAAGCATCTGCTACTTGCAAAGTGTAGCACTTGTGTTGAAAAGGAGGACTGTTTCAACCTTTATGTGCGATTACATCCCATAAGTTTCCTGTCAGCTGTCATTTGAGATCTTGTGCCTGTTTTCCAAGGCTCTATTGTATAAAAGCTGAAAAGATGAGCTAGCCTATATTTCTAATAGAAAATGAAAGTTCTGGGTTGTCGCACATGGTTGCTGCAATCACATGTGCTCATATGAGAGAAACATAAAGGCAAATAAATCAATAGAACTTCAAAACTCAGTAACTCTTATGAAAAAAACCACTAAATTATTTATTGAAGAGTAAAAAGAAAATAGGGTCTATTATTTTTCCTATGTCCCCTTCTCTAACTTTTGTATAAAATGTGTAAATATAATATAAACCTCAGATCTGTGGAAGCTGTACTCTGTACTCTCTTTGTGGCATCAGTTCAATTTTAAACAGGTAAGTATTTCTCAAAGATATTTCCAAGCTGGTAAAAGAATAAGAATTGCTCACCAGAATAAATCGTTTGCTGGACTACGACCTTCTTTTTAAGAAGACGTTTTGATTATGCTGTGTTTGTATGTTTGCTTGCTTGCTTTTAAGGATGAAAGTAAGGGCAATCATAGCGGGGTATTTCAGTGTCCTCAGTGTTTAGCTAAGTCCTAAGTGACATACACCTGTACGACCAAGTGAAGATAGCGCTCTGGGTTTCCTCCTGCACTCTGAGCCAACTCTGCTCTGCAAAGACAGCTGCCTGACTTCCACGCAGCAATACCTGAAACGTTTTGTAACTTACTGTGTAGGACAATGGGTGGAGTGAGTGGCGACTGTCAGTACTGAGCTGTGTAGATGCGCTCCAAAATGTCCAGCAGCTAAGTGGGGTTTTCCTTTCCCGCTTACTTCCTATTGTATACAAAGGCTGTGTTTTCATTCTGTTTACGCAGACTTCAGTATCTTGCCAGTAAGGAAGTTACAGGACCTGGATGAGAAAGCAAGGGGTCGAGTACAAACAAAGGGACCTCCAAGTATCAGGGCCAAATGGCTCGGAAGACTTGGGAGTTCAGCAAGGGTGATGATATCTGCCAGGAAAAGAGCCCCGATGGTCCTTCTGCCCAACTCATCATCTTTTATCGAGAGCCTAAGATTATCCAGAGAAGTAGGCTGGTAAAAAGTGTTCTCACTATCGCTATCATGATTTTTGACTGCAAGGTGTCGCTCAGCATGTGTTGTCTCTAGCATAATTAAAATTGACTTCTCAAGAGTCTGAGTGGCCTTATCCACAAGGAAGGGACTGCTGCATAAAAAGAATAAGAGCATTGATTCCTGAAGATTATTTAAATGTCATATGGATATAAATATTCCCTCTTGCTTCAAATTGTATATAAGTAATACAGTTATGTCAGCCTCGGTGAGCTGGTGAGTGTGGAGATTTAATACAGAGTTCAGATGCAAAAAATGCCACAGCAATCCTCATGAACACCTTTGCCAATGATTTATACAATTTGCCCAAGGCTTAAGCAAATGCTTCTTCCAACTGAAAAAAGAAATAATGCTTAGAATTGAAAAGTCTCCATGTTATTAAAAAAAAGTTGTTTAAATCCATTCTTGACTGCTCACTTAGGGATAGGATTATGAAAGCAACAGATTTTCTATTAAAATATTTATAGAATGAACTAGTAGCTTTCTTAGAGGAAGTTCCCTATTTATTCTGTTTGGGAATGGCAACAAGTGGGCTTGAAGGAACACTTAACCTTTAAAATAAGGAAATTAAATTTCTTTACCACATGCTGCTAAATGTTAAAGCTGAAGTTTCCTGTGTTAATTCACATAATAATAATGCCATACAGAATATTTGTCATAAACTCTGAAGTTATTTTTCTACAATACACATTCACCCACCCTGAAGAGACACCTTAAATGATGTCTGCTCACTCTACTAATGAAAAAGAAACAAACATTTTAGTACAAAATATTGGAAAAGGATGAACTGCATTTCAAACACAATTCCTTTTGCTAAAGGAGAAATATTTAAGTAACTTGTCATGCATTTTTGCATGCTTGTTTGTCTCGTCAGAATACACGTGAACAGATTCCTTAATGAGCCACATTTGTTTTATTTAGATAATGCACTTTGAACATGTAAAGTGCTGCATACATGGTCAGTATTATTCAGCCCAGTCCTCAGTCGTTAATCAACTAAAACTCCCAATAGATTCTGTTATTATTTGCTTCCTGATGTAGCCTATTATCATAAAAGATAAGAAGAAATAATTTCAAAATTATATCTCATATAACACTGTGTCTTAGGTCTATTAAATTGTAAATATAGTAGAGGGAAGCAGAATATCAGACTAAACTCCTCTTTGTCAAAAAAGAATGGGAAAATGAGAGGGAGAAGGACTTGGTCTGAGGGGCTTTACAGTTATGATTAAGAATCCAGAGTACACATACAGGTCACAAGTTCAAATTCAGTCCAGATCACTAATGGCTGAAAATCATTACCAGCTGAAAGTTATTTACTTGCCCATATGAAAATACATTAGTGTTCTGAGCTTATAGAGAAGACAGACCTGTATATTTAACATTGCCCTCATCCTAGGTAGTACTTACCTTTTGGAAATGACCTCAAGACTCTGATCTTTAGCGCAAAGCACTCCTGTTCCAAACCAACATAAATTAAGTTCTGAATTCGAACCTTCTAGCTAAAATTAGTGCAGAGTCTTGGAGGTTACAGACCAGACAATAAGAAATGCATTATTAAATGTCAGGGGGAAATAAATTAAAAATACTACACATTTGTTTCTAAACATAACAGCATTTACTCCTATAGGCAAGGGAACTACCTACAGCACCATTCCTGACATCCATATTGCGCTTATTTAAGCCGTTGGTAAGCATGCCACAATCAGAAGAGGAGGAATGGCACAGGAAAAAAAAAAAAAAAAAAAAGACTGCTCTTGAAGAAAAGATTGAAATAGTAGATGAGATTCTTTTGCAGTATCTAATAAAATGCATAATGCCTCATTTTCTGACATCTCACAGAATTTGTCTTCCTCAGATCAGTCATTGTGGGTCTTTAACATCAGTTCATTATGACGAACATTCCTGTGTTCATTACAGAGAGAAACTTAGGAAGTTCTTATGCTGGATCTTTGTGAAGAAATGAGTTTGGGAAACTGTTTCCAAGCATAGAACAGGGATTAAAACAAACTGAAAGAATGAGTAGCAATAAATCAGCTATATTATGCGCTAGTCAAGATTTTTAAATAAGCTTTATAAAACCATGGAAGTTTCAATTACATATGTAATTTACTAGTTAAGTTCTATGTAATTAACTACTTAAGTACTATTAAAGTTCGCCTCGTGGTCAGAGGAAAGAAATGCTGTTCAGAAGTCTGTGTAGGGACCTGTACTCCTCAATGCATTTACATCTGATGCAGTGAACAGAGAGAACAATGAAATAACAAGGTTTGTTGATATTACAGAGTTACAGAAAAATTAAATTTGTCTCAGAAGAGCTGCATGAGAAGTTCACAAAAGTCAGAGACTAGCTGATTGAGTGAAATTCAATGTGAAATAATACAAAGAGTAAAACAAACATAACCATATAAAGACAAAAGTAAAGTCTGAGTTAAATATCACTCAAGACAGTTATGGTGATTATTCCAAAATTTCAGTGTTCAGCACTGATAGAAAGAAAGTTCAGAATTATTAGGAGAGGAGATGAAAAAAAGAAACAGAAGACATTGTTTGGCTACTGCGTAAATATTTTGAACTTGAGCATTTTTGATCTTCTGATGATAACTGGCAGAGTATAATGGAGAAAGATATAAAGAAAAATAACAAAGGTAAGCAAAGGTTTTAAACTTCTGTACAAGGACAAAGTCAATCAACTAGGAACTTTCACAAGTATGAAAAATGTGTGGAAGATACAACATAGCTTTATATCATAATTAATGAGGTATAGAAAATAATAGAAACACTTCACTCTTTTCCACAATTCACTGTTTTCCACAATAGATGAATTAAGGAACATCAAATGAAATAATCAGATACTAGTTTAAAGCAAAGAGAAGAAAACATATTTTCATGTACTATGTAATTAAATTGTAGCACTTACTGCTCAGAATATTTTGCATGTTAACAGTTGAGATGGATTAAAAAAGTAATTAGACAAATTCATGAGCAAAAAGTGTATCAAATCTATTAAACACAAGGATACAGTTTCTAGTCAGGAAGTCTGTACCACGGACTGATGAAAGCTAGACCTTATCCAAGAAATTGTCTTAATATAGAGTTATCCTCCTATAAGGAATTCATAGGCTTGATTCTGGGTGGAAAAGAACCTCAGGTTAAGAATATAGTTTATAACATTTCTGTACAACGGTGTAGTAGTTTAGAATGAAACAGAATGGAAGAGAAAGGAGATTGCTTTACTCTAGATTAAGGAATAAGGTTTTGGGGTTTGGGGGTTTTTTAGCTTACCTGAAATAAGCATCTTTTTGACAGTAATATATGTAAAACCTCACAGCTTTACTTTAAAATAAATTTCATACCAGTCTTGGGACGACTTGATGAAAGATAAGCTTAAAAGGGCTGATACTTTGCTACAAGGTGCCAAAATCCAAATGCAAATCAAATATAGCTGGAGTGAGATCCAGGTGCAGGTGGGAATCTTAGCTCAGCGACTCCACAGTACATGGAGAAGAAAGACAAGGCGACCCCATTTTCAGAAGTGCACACTATCAACCACCACTTGACTTCTCTTGACATCTGTATTTACTCCATGACTCAAGCGTATCAGCAGATATCACAGAAAAAATGAATTTAAAATATTCCCATTTTTATTATTGGAAGGTGATGCTCAAGCTCCTTTCTTCCCAATTTACGACATACCATAAGCTACACTTGCTTCTCTTTTTCCCTCCAGCTATTTGCAGATGCCAGTCCTCAAATTGCACTCGTGGCAGTGCTTCAGTGGTTTTAAAAACTGTTACTTTCAACTGTTGCCATTTCACATGGTCAGTCCTCAATGGGAGATTATTTTATACTCCATTACCTTCAAGTTGAACTTTGAAGTATAGCTGTTACGAAACCCTACTCAAAGTCACAAATTTTCCTGTCATTTAAAAGAACTGAATGCATTTTTGCCTCCTTGGTTCTTTCTCTGGCCCTGCTGGTTTATACGACCTTAGACTCTCACAAACCATAATGGCGTTCCAGTTAGACTGAAAAAGTTGCGGGTTTTTTTAGATTGGATTCAATTGAACTACTTCTGCAGCTACTTCAGATAACAGTATGACCTAACAATTTCTGCTTGATTTTAAGAGTTATTTTAAAGTAAGTTTATCTGACTAAAATTGTTTAAAGCTACTAGGATTTGGGCTCTTAGCCTGTCAATTTAACAAGTCATAAAATGCCCTGTTCTTTGGTGACATGCTGCAGAATGATGCCACCTTTTTCACAGAGATGCTCTATTGAATTTCAACTAAAAAACATAGGCAGTAGGGAGGAAAAAGTGTGTTTTAAAAGGCTGACTTACTGACAGTTTTTTTAAAAGTCACTTATACTTTGAAGCCCGGAAAGTCTTAGTAAAGTAGAATCCAAATAGTCTTAAAGATCAGAGCTAGGATATTTATATGTTATTTCACCATAACACTAGGTCTTTGAGCTAACTTATATTGAAAACAGACAGAAAAGCAGTCAGAGAAGGTCAGTATTTCTTTCCATTTCCAGACAGGACTTTTGCACTGGGTTCATACATCCCTTGTCCTTTCCAAAGTGCCAAAAAGATAGAAGTCTCAGCTTATTTAGCTAAAAGGGAAGAAGCTTTGGAGACTTTCTCAGCGTAAAAAGAAGAAAAGTTTCCATGCAAACCCAATTTTCATATCACCCACCATCACCCAAATTGCAAGGCTGCAGTCTTTAGATAAATGCTGCAGCCAGAGAACACAAGTAGCTGATCAATGCTTTTTCCTGTGGGTTTCCTACCTGTGTATTTCCTTTCTTTACTGATGTTATCTTGGATGGCTGATGTTCTGAAGTGTTTTTCCATATTCTGTAAAGGTAAAAGTGCAAGGAGATCTATAGACACCCCTTTGGATAATATAAAAAAAATCCTAATACAGAATACAGATGGGTATCACACCCCAAACCCCTTAGACTCTCTTCTGTGTGCTCTTTTTACTCCATTTTCAAGTGTACTATTCTCAGTCATGTTCTCTGAACTGGGCCAGAAATCTTCAGGTGAATAGTAAATTTATCAAACATACCCTTTCAGTTGACTTAGAAAATGGAAAGTAGATTCAACAGGTGGATCTTCCTGGGGAGGCAGAGGGGAGAGAAGCCATAAAACTGCCTAATTTAGGGCATGTGTTTGCACCAGTGTTAAGAATGACTTATTAATTTAAAGGAACTATTAGTGAAGAGTTGGGATACCTGCTTGCACTTATATCTCCATACAGTCAAAGAATTAAGCAGCATCAAATAGAAACTATGAGAAAGTCCAGCCCCAGAACATAGTGTCCAGGTCATTTCATATTATCACCTTCTTCTGTGACATAAAAGAGAAGCAAAAAGGACTTGAATCTAGACCACCCGCATTCTGGACTGGTAATCTGAACTATCTGGTGAAGGACAAAAGAAATACCACTGCTAGTTTTCTGAATATAGCCATTCCAGCTTGTGAAACAAATGCTGAAAAAAAAAAATCTATATATATTTCTACAAAAACCAAATACTTTCTTCATACTGTTGAGAAGAAATGTAGAGATGACAGAACTTTTGATCTAAAAGCAATATTTTTGTGTGATTTTCTTCTGTTGGCTGCAGGACTAGAACCAAAACTAGATTAAAACCAGTCATGCAGGCTTACTTATCACCCGCTATTCCCTGGAGATGTAGGAATGACTGACAATGCGCTTTCATCCCAAGGAGCACCACATCAATCAAGTAAGAAAACATGCTGGTCAGCAATACATACGTTCATCATATATGCAATGCCATTTTCTTTTTTCAATTAAAAATACCTCCAAATCAACAAAAGAATCACATCTCTTTTTCATTAATCCTCACCATGTTTTCCTACCGTATTCATAGAGCACATTTCACAGTTTCTGTTAAACAGATGCAGTTCGTTCTGAATCAAATTGCATCAGCATTGTATAATACACTGAGTAAATTGTCAAGAAAAAGTGTGGCTGTGTTTAGTCTGTGCTCAGGTAGGACGTTGTGATGCCAGCTTCACCTGGGTGCCATCCAAGCAGGACCTTCAGGGGAGCTGACAGTCTTTCTATACGTGCTTGCAGGTATCCAAACTTTCTGGTGCTGTACTAATGGCATACTATGCCTCTGGGTAGGCTTGGGGGTTCTGCATGCTCCTGAAATTTCATATTCACTCCCTGGGATCACATGAAAGATAACTGAGGATAACCAAAAATTACGGTACTGATGTGCTCAATAAGCTGAAGATACTCTTGGAAGTAGAATATGCATAGTACAGCAGTTCCTTTTCTTTTAGTAACATCAAATAAGGTCTTGGTTAACAATGATAAATTCAGATTGCTGTGCATTTTGTGAAAACATAAAACCCCTCCAAATCTAGTACATTAAAACAGTGAAAATTTGGTATTCTAGATATGATGACTGTAGAGACTCAAACAGTTGTGAGAGGTTAATACAACTAATGCAGCATTTCCAGAGAAGACAAATGTGAGGCTTGTTGAAGTGAAAGATTAAGTTGCTTTTCCTTTTGATATTATTGTTTCACAAAAAATATGCTTTGTTACCTGCTGCATTAAAGCTTTTAGATGCGTGACATTGAAACATTTAGGAGCTAATACACTAACAGCATTCTGCTTGCAAATCACAGCACACACAGAGGACTTGACTTACATATCAACTTGGCAGCTGTCTTTCCATTTGCTGTGTAATGAACCCAGCAGATTCATTTATAATTTTTCATCCTAATTTTGTTCCGTGAGCTTGCAGAATGCTGCCTGCAAGAAAAGGTGGACGGGGCATTTAAAAGACCCACAGAGTTATTTTCAAAAGATAACTCTTAGACAGTATTCAGAATTTTTGTGTATATGAATTAAGTCATTCCAAAGGAGCCTGAGAAAGAAAAAAAAGTATTTTCTTCTAGCAAAGATTTAATTCAACACTATTCACTATCCTTGTTAATCAGGAAAACTTACAGCGTAGAACTATGTTGTTATCTGTTAGGCAAAAGTTTTTTAAAGTACTGCAGTAAAATTTTTTATTACCCATTTTTGTATTTACTTAATACATTTTTGCATAACTTTGGATATGGTCAGTACCACTATTTATTTGTTCAGGACTCTGTGTAGAATTGGTTTTATTTTAAACCTATTAGGATGCACAAAAGAAACAGCTTCATACAAGAGAAATTACAATAACTACCACAGATCTTGGTGATATGAGAAGTCACTTACAAAAAGAGAAGCTGAACCTAGTCTGCAGCTTAGAGTCATACACCTTTCGAAAAAAAAGACTGCTCAATACTGTACTGTTGTAAAACTAACCATAGATGCTACTTGATGTAAGGATTCCTGACTGTAAAGGGAGGCCCATCACCAGCATGCTTTCATTTTCACCAAAATGAATGTTTTAAGTAAGTACAGCATTTTTTCCCCTGCGAAATCCCAAACAATGACTTAGGTAGGTTCCCATTCAGCTTAGGTCTTTCCAGTTCCCTTCTCAGATGCCTCCCCGCTATATCTAACACTGACATGAACAAAACAGCCTCAACTGGGAGAATTTTACTTCATTTAATTTATTGTCATTTCACACCAACTTCTTATCATTGATTTGGGTATTGGGGGGGGGGGAATGGGGGGGACACAACAAAAAATGTAGTTGACTTTCTCCCCCCTTCCTAGTCTCAATTCCTCTCATGTTTGACATGGGCTACGCACAGTCTATCCTGATTCATTCGGCGAAGCAACAGGCAGCACAGGAGGCTGGGTATGTATTGCTTTTTATCTGCTACTCCGTGCTCCTCACTGATTCTTTTCCACTGCTTTGGGCTTCTTCATTTTCCACTGCTCTGGCCTGTGTTGGCCACAGCTCCTCAGGGGTGTCCCTGCCCCGGTGTGGGTGGCCCACGGCTGCAGTCCTTCAGGGTTGTCTGTCACGGCATGGCTCACCCATGGCCACAGTCCCTCAGCAGTCTCTCTGCCTTAACTTGGGCCCGCCGCAGGCTGAAGTCCCTTAGGAGTGTTCCTGCCCTGACATGGGTGACCCACAGCCAGAGTCCCTCAGAGGTGTGTCCCTAACCCAGCGTGGGTCACCTCTTTCCAAGGCGGTATCCCCAGCCACGCCCTTCACCATCTCCTCATCACCCTCTTTCCCGCCGTGTCTTTCCAAGAGCGTCTGCCGCTCCATGTCTCCAACAGCACCCAGAGCATTGCCAGCCCCTCCGGTCTGCTGGTCTTCCTGAAAAATGTGTGTGCTGGGGTGCCACCGGGTCCCCTGTCAGGCTGCAGTTTTGACAGGTGACGGGCGGCTCGCACCAGTGTCAGAGTGGTCTGGGATCAGCACAGGGCTTTTCAATGGCCTCCTCCACACAGGCCACCTCTGCAGCCCCTGGCTTCCAAAACCCTGCCTGTCTACTCGATACAGCCACAGTGGCTCTGGATATGACTTTGGATACTAGCCACATTGAAGTTACATGCCATAGCACACATCAAGACAGTGTGAAAGTTCCTTCATCCTTCTAAGTCTACTGGTTTATTTTCCACCCTATAAAATGGAGATACTGTTTGTTTAAAATCTTCTAGATGTCTTCTGGAGCTCACTATTCAACTAGCTGTCATATACTCAGATGGCAATCATATATGAAACTAGGACAGAGTTCTGCAGGTAGCTTTAACTGTCAATCAATCCAAGCTAATCACATTAATGAAATTCATAAATAAAGCTAAAGCAGAATGAAGAACAAACACCTTCTAGCAAAAACAATAAATAATACTTCAAAAGCTATTATAAGAGCACAAGTTGAGAAAAACAAAGGGAAATTTAGCTTGGAAAAGTCAGACTAATGCATCTGAGAACAGAAAATCTGAAATGCTGGCATTTAACATGACATACCTTTGAGAAGCCGTAACATTTGCAAGAGGCCATGGACTGATGATGGAACTGAACACAAGGGTAAAGCATCCTGGATCAGAGACATAACAGTCACTTTTTCACACTATGATGCAAAGTGGGCACTACGCTGCAAAAAGATACAGCTGAATTTGAACCGTGCAAGCCACTGTGAAGGCTGCTGAATAGAAGCCGTTGTCAGAGTGCTACAAGGGCCGATGAAGAAAGAAAGGAAGAAAAAATTCAAAACTTATCTATGAAGAGGGATTAGGGTAAGATGGGATACCTGTGATCATTTATTTGTTTACTTGAAAGAGAATTTAGGCTGTGGAAGAAGATCTGCAAGAAAAATAATGGAACCTTTTTTCCTGGATTATGTCTTTAAAAAATAGTGTGGAGAAACATTGCATTTACAATACAAACCCTTTCTGACTGGTAGTTGACAGATAACTGGTTGCTCAAATGCCAACATAAGTACTTGTATCTAGATTTCTTTGACTCTATTTTCATATTTCTCTTCTCTGCCAATGTCTAAGCCTCAAAAAAAGGAACTTCAAGAAAAAGAATCCAAGAAATCTCTTCATATGTTTTCATCACCTTATAATGTGAATACACTGTACCAGACTGCTTATGCAAAAACACAGAAAAGCAATATTAAGGAGCACTTAAATGTAAGGATTTGCTTAGTAAAAAAATCCAAGTGAAATTTTAGGCGGGTACGGGAGTGACTATACTCTGTGGGCCAAACCCCAAGGACTCTGTGGCACTCATAGCTGATCACTGTGTGGTTGGCCTCCGCCTCCCCAATGTGGAATTGCCTTAGAACAGCACAAAGGCTAGTGCTGACAGCAAGGGAACGTTGAAACAGAAGCAGCATGAAAAATATCAGTCCTTCCCAGTTCAGCAAATATTAGCAGTAAATCTTTAACTGAAATGGACTTCTGCCAAGACGTCTCGGCCGAAACCAATACCTGAAAATGTAATTTTAATACTGCATTACACGCAGGAATCCGAAAGAGTTTAGTGCAGGTGTACTGGTTGCTCCTTTTAGTGGTAACATTTCTCAATAACTGCCACATCATGACATCCGCAACAGCACAGTGCTTTCATGTTCCAGAGAGGAAACTATTCTGGTGCGTTCAGTATCGGCGTCATCACTGTAGCCTTTTATTAAGCGCAAATTACTGCACATCATCTACAAGGCAAAAATCATCATCAGCTCGAATCTAACCTGACAATGAAGCATTTTACAAAACCATTTCATGACTACAGTCAAAGAATATCGAAGATAAAGGGAGGAGGATGGCACCTGGATATTATTGTATTTCTTGCCTTCTCTGTGTGAGAATGCCGCTACCCTTTGGAGGTTTGAATAGACTGCAGCACTTACTGCTGTTAAAAATCTACTGAGGAAAAAAATGAATAGAGCTGTTTTCACTTAGTCAGTGCTTGCTAATTTACAAGTAATGTTATAAAGTTCTGAACTGCAGGGAAAGTGCAAGTCTTGACACTTTGCCTGAATCTCTGAATAAGTCACGAGTTTTGTAGTCTCTGCTTTCCTCTTTCTTGCCAAACATAATTTTGATAAAAGCTAGTCACTGCTTCTTCCTTGTCTTTTTGATGCTGTGATAGATAAACACATACAGAATGTTTGGAACCAGCTATTTTACCAATGAGTAGAAGGCTGCAGCATCAAGCATTAGTATTCACCCGATAACAAACCACAGTTGAAACCTTTTGTGTGCTCTTTAAAAGAGTACATAAAAGTCATTAAAGGTTATATATTTTGCAAAAAAAAGTGTGGAAGAGAATAAAGTTCAAAACAGCAGATATATTTTGAAATGTAATCATCGGCCCAGGTCCCATCCATCCCACACAGGCCTGAAGGGCTCTGATGACAGATATAAATCAATGGATTAAGTGTTCTGCACTTCTTTGTTCACCAGAAGGAAGTGTGGGTGTAGGGTGACCCTTGCATATCATGAGGGTTTGGTAGCCCACACAATCTGAAAGCATTCTCTATTCTGTGAATGCAACCAGATTAGTACCTACTCCAGCGCAAACGGGACTGGTTAATCTTTAGCCCACACAGGTTTGAGAAACAGGATAAAATGAGGAAAAGGGAGAAAATAAGGAAAAGTAAATTTAAAAAGAAGTTCTTTCCACCCTGCCCTGTGTGAAGAGTGAGGAAATGAAACTAAACTGGAGCCTTAGTATTAGTTGTGATGCACAAACCAAAAGTTTGTGCGTCACCACCTGAGGTTCCTACTTTCATATCTGTTTCTTACTGAAGCGCAAATGATACATTGCTCTTGACAGACAATTCCTGACAGTCATCTGAAATTTTAGTGACTTGCTTTCATGTGCCACTTGAGCAGCTCCTATAAAAGTCTCTATATGGACAGAATTGAAATTACTACTGCTGACCCTAGCCAGCCCAGGACATCCAGACCGTGCAGGACCTCCTTAAGGCCCAAGGAGTAACAGACAAAGAGTGTGGGGGTTGGTGAGGTAGATGTGATGTTGCTGAGGTGAATGAAAGGAGGGGACCAGAGTCCTAGTTTTGGGAAATGGTCATTGGTAGGAGAATAGGAGACACTAGTCAAAAAAAAAGGGTTGGGGATCCAGATTTGTGCGGATGAGAGTATGTGAAATAAGAGTGAGGAAGGAAAGGGGTTTAGGATTAGGGTTCAGTTTAGGGACATGGAATTTGGTAGGAAATGCAGGAATTGGGAATCTTGGATTTGGAGCTTAGAGAAGCATGATATGTGAAAGGATACTGAGAAAGATGGAGTATAAGATTAGAGTCTGGGATTTCAGTGGAATATTTTAAGAACTCTTCTTCATATCATATCATATCATATCATATCATATCATATCATATCATATCATATACATCATATCATATCATTCAGTAATAGCTGCAACTAAAACTTTTAAATTTAATTAAATTGGACACGGGCCTAGTGGCATGCCTTGCGCCTACACACACAGATTGTCACAGAGCTAAAAGTGGCTTCGGCCACTGCCATGGTCACCACTGGTTGTGCTAAATTTAGGAACTCTCTTTGTTAAGGAAATCAGTCCTTTCTGGGTTATTTTGAAGCTTTTTGTTTTGTTTTCCTCTGTACTGCCAAACATGCATACAAATGAGAAATCTTTAGCCAATTCAAATTAGATTCAGTTTCAGGGATGTTACATATCTTGTCAAGTCTTCTGACATAGTTCTACAGGCCAATCTCACACAATCTAGAGAAAAAAAGTCTTGATGAAAGTGTTTGCTGAGCCTACAGACAAGGAGACAGAGAGAGGCCATCCCTGGCAACAACCTTCAAGTACGAAAAGGTTTTTATAATGTTTCTGTCCAGTGGCTTCTACTTGTTCTACTTATGCACCAAAAGTGAAAATGCTGTCATCAGTAGTGACAGCTGATGGTACTTGTCTTCTGGCAGCCTCTCCCATCAAAGATATAAACAGTGTCAGAGCTAGAAAAGTTACATAGCAAGATGTTTTTTACATGGTTTGTTAAGAAGATCTTGTGTTGCTTAAATTTCTTGGATGTGTCACAGAATCCGTGGAAGTAAAAACCATGTTCTGTGAGCCCTTTCCAGAAAACAAAGAAATACAAAAAAAAGTCCCCAAAACCCACAGACATTTGTTTTTTTTTTTGTCAGTTACAAAAAGAGCTCTTCTGGATGGCAAATATGCCTGATAATTTATTATTGGATAGACAATTCAAAAATTCTGTGAGAAGTGAGAAATTTAATAATGAAAGCAACAGGTCTATTAATGGGATGTTCTTTTGTATAATGGAGTAAATTTGACTCTTGCCTGTTATTTCAGATGGGACACCAAGCTGGTATTAGCTGTGGTTATTTGAAAGTTCAGAAACTTGACAGAAGGAAGAAGCAAACAAGCCAGATTTCCCTAAGGTTCTCCAGCAACACTGATATGATGTTGAATCACTTATTCTGACTGTTAGTTTTGAACTGCACTCAAAACATCCCTTATTACCAACAAAAAAAATCTTGAAAACCTTGAGCGGAGATTCTGCTGCTTATCTGGGTAACTTGCTCACCTGTTCTACACTGCCTTCCCAGTGAAGACATTTTTCCTAATGTCTAAACTGGTCTTCCCAACCTGCAATATGTGACCATTGCCCCTCATTTTTTGCCTGACATTTTTTTGGGTCTGTCATCCTCATAACTACTCTTCAGATGGTCGTGGTTCCCTTTTAGCCTCCCCACCAGACTTAACTGTAACAATTTCCTTAAGCTCTCCTTGCTCCTGATGTGACCTTGGACTTGCTCCAGTTTCTCCAAATTCCTTTCAAACTGGAATCCCAAAAGTCAACAGAGTATTCCAGATGCAGCCTCCCCAGTACTGAGTGGGAGGACATAATAGCTTCCCTCAGTCTGCTGACCGCAATCCTCCTCCTTCAGCCCACCATCCATTTTGGCTTACTCATGAAGACAGAACATTGGTAGTCCATGTGCAAAACCTGGCTCTTTCTCAGCATGCCTGTTACTCAGCCAGTTGCTTCCCGGCTGTATACGTTCATGGGAATTTATTTTTTTTCCCCCACTTCAGTTACAGAACTTTTCGTTCTCATTACTGAACTTCTCAAGGTTTCTGCTGATTCCAGTCACAAAGTTTATCATGGTCCCACCGGACTGAATTTCTATCATTTGGCACAACAATAATTTCTCCTAATGTAGTACCATCTGAAAATGTGCTGAGGGTGCAGTCCATTTCATAATCCAGATGAGAACTGAGAATAATATCAGTCCAGCATTGACCCTTGCACTATTTATTTGCAACTGGCTGCCAACCAAGTATCAGGCCACTAATTGCTACCCTTTTAGCCTGCTGGTCCAGCCAACATTTAACCTGTCCAATAATATGTTCATCCAGCCCATATTTTCTGAGTTTTCAAATTAGAATGCTGCAGGAGATGGTGACAAAAGCCTCACTGAAGTCAACGTATATTACAGCCAGTACTCTTCCCTCACGCACATAGCTACATTTTCATCACAGAAAGCAATCAGGTTGGTCAAGAATAATTTGCCCAGAAGGACTCCCTGTTTGCTATCTGACACTTAACATTTTTTTGAAATTAATTAGAAGAGGATGTTCTCCATTATATTTCCAGGTGCTGAAGTGAGGCTGACTAGAATTGGGCATCCCATTTGCCTTTTATAAAGACAGGCATAATGTTAATCTTTTTCCGCTAGTTGCAGACCTACTGCCACCACCACAATTTTTCACTGAGGATGGCCATGCAAGTGTCCCGGCAATCACGTCAGTCAATCCTTTCAGCACCCTTTGGCAGGTCCCATCTGGCCTCAGAAATTTAAATACTTGCAACTTCCTTAAGCAGTCCCCAGGCTGTTGCTTTCCCCCTGCTGACTGCCTCTCTCCTTCTGAAACCACACCTACATGCACAAAAGTCAGGGACCAAGTTTCACCTGTGAAGGCTGATGCTAAAATGATGGTACCCATCCTTTTCTGTATCATCTGTCAGGGAGGCTGTGTCCCCAGTAGACCATACTTTGAATCTCTTTTTGCTACTTGCATCCTTATAGAATCCCTTCTTGCTCTTCTTAGTGTCTCTTACGAGTTTTAGTGCCAGATGGGCTTTCATTTTTTTCACCTTGTCCCAACACAGCCAAGCAATGTTTGCAACCTTTGACTCTTGCACTTTCTGCCTATTCAGACCCTCTGTGTTACTTGTTAATAGAGGAAATTATTCTAAAGCATTGGGTTACTTATTAAGGTATACTAGCACTCTAGTTCATAAGTTCACTGCTCCCTTAATTGAATGTTTTATTGTCATCCCGTGTCTGTAAATTATGCTTACCTCAAGCCAGCTTATAGTAAACATGCAAATATCAACATTTAGTATCTAAAACAGACAACTCAGTGGTAAATCTTCAGGAAAGAGGGAATGAAAAATTTCTATCCATTCAACTGATCCTAAGGTTGCATTAGAAGGTCTGTCTTTCCGTCACTCATCATACTTGCTCGCTCTCAGGAAACTATACAGAAATCAGATTGTATATTTTTCTCTCTTTTAGTGGAATAGGTTGGGTTTAACAGTCAATCTTTCCTCTGAAGTCTTTCAAAAGATCTGGGCTACTTTGATATTTCATCCCCCAGATTTATTTTACTTTCTCCTTAAGTAGGAAGCAGTCTAGCCAGCCTTGTATTAGAATAAAGGTTCTTTCCCTTCCATAGATAAGAAAATCTCTCTTTGTTGTAGTATTTTGTTATAATTTAGAAGTTAATAGAGTAATAAACAACTTTTTGCTTCAATGAAGTGTTAAAACTCTGACCTCCATTCTCCTCTTTCAGTAATTATTTAACATTCTTCAGGGAGGAAGGAATAGTTCATTGAACCTCACGTTCTACACATTTTTCCTTTACATTAAAAACATACATAATACAAACAGCTGCAGACTTGCTGTATGCAGTGTATAATTGGATTTTGATTGCGACTAGACAAACAGCAGTCAAATTACTTAGGGTAAAAACTCCATTAGGAGTGATTGAGCCCCAACATCTTCCCTTTAGGCATGTTGTAAAACTGGCTTATATCCTCACTATAAATGAAAGACTGAATAATCAGAGGCGTGTTCTTACTGTTTATCAAAATGAGGATAACTGATTAGATGAAACATATTATAGAGTCAGCTTGTAGACCGGCAAGGCTCTGTTGTGATACAGTGTGAAGGCTTCAAAGTGTTATTTCTGAATTTGAGCAAGACGTGACTTTTTTTATGATTAGGTCTGCTATACAAGATAGATGTTCATTATAGTAAGTTTTTCAGTGAAAGGACCGTCACCTTAACCAGTCTTTGGTATATAAATACAATGGTAAATAAATATGCTCCTTTGGGGGGAAAAAAAAAAAAAAAAGATAGTTGTAATCTGAAACTATAGTTGATACAAAAAGGATACTAGGTGTCTAAAGTCTAATTAAGAATATCAGAAATGGCTTTCTCAGAAACAGACCTTATTGCAAGTAAAAGCCTCCCTCTTGCAAAATTGGACAGCAGCTTCCTTCTCTGCTCCAAGAGCTGTGAAAGACTAAAGATCTTGCAGTAATAGTTCAACAGTTCAGATACCTGCATGGGAATGAGAAAGGTGGAGGGAGAGGAGATGGACAGTCTGAAATGTAAAAGGTGTAGATTAAGTACTTGGGCATTACCCAAAGATAAAATGAGTAGAGCTTAAAATACTCCCTCTTTCAATCTGGATGAGAGGGGAGAGAAGGAATATACAGGGAGATATGATAGATATTATAGATACTATAGATAATACAGATAGAGATGTAAAATCGCTATTTGTCCCTTTTTTATGTTCAGTGGGAAAAAGTAGGAAATAGGGACTCAGGACAAAGGATACAAGCAAAGACAACATTACTGGCAAACACCTATCTTTGTCTCAAGAAAGCACTCAGCATGAAGACAAGCATCTAAAGAAGGTCTATAAGAACACTAAAACATAAGAACAAGTAACCAAGAGCTTGTTGAATCCCCACCATTTAGGTCTGCATTTTTTTTAAGAACACATTGTATATATAGACTACTCTATAGTTTATTTAAATAGCTGAAATATAGGCAATAAGTATAATAAGTCTTTTGGATACGTATAGTAAGTGTAATAAGTCTTTTGGATAAGTCCAGAGAAATAAAAATACTTGTAGTTGCCAGCACTTAACACACAGTTAATGATATATGCTTCTCTGAAAGATGAGCACAGCACTGTATAAGTAGTATACGGAATCACCACTGAGCAAACTTTGGATCAGCTCACCAGTGATGACTTATACTACTAGAACAGGAGCCATGTAAAGTGGTGTCATTTTTTTCAGGGATTCTTTTCCCTCATTTTGGTGAATGCACAGAAAAGCATGTTTGATAAAGGTTCCTGGGATTAAGGTAAATTGATAATGATGGCAAAACCAGTGATAGAAGTCTAAATCAATAAAATAACATTTTGGAGAAAAGTGACTATGCTTCAAAAAAAAAGCAACAACAAGGTTTGACAAGGATACTGTGAAAAAATTCACTTGTCCTGGTTTCAGCTGGGATAGAGTTAATTGTCTTCCTAGTAGCTGGCACAGCGCTGTGTTTTGGGTTGAGTATGAGAAGAATGTGGATAACACCCTGATAGTTTCAGTTGTTGCTCAGTCGTGTTTAGACTCAGCCAAGGACTTTTCAGCTTCTCCTGCCCAGCCAGCACGAAGGCTGGAGGGGCACAGGGAAGGTGGGAGGGAGCACAGCCAGGACAGCTGACCCAAACTGGCCAAAGGGCTATTCCACACCATGGGGCATCATGCGCAGTATATAAACTGGGGGGAGCTGGCTGGGGGGATGGATCGCTGCTCGGCAACTAACTGGGCATTGGTCAGCCAGTGTTCAGCAATTGCACTGTGCATCACTTGTCTTGTGTATTCCAGTCCTTTTATTATTGTTGTCACTTTCTTGTTGTTATTGGTGTCGTGAGTTTCTCCCTTTCTGTTCTGTTAAACTGTTCTTATCTCAACCCACGAGCTGAGCTTTATTTCCCGATTCTCTCCCCCACCCCTCTGCGTGTGGCGGGGGGGGGAAGTGAGTGAGCGGCTGCGTGGGGCTGAGTTGCCGGCTGGGGTTAAACCATTCATAAGGGATGGAAACTTAGTTCTACCCACAGCAGTTTCCTTTAATGAAAGCAAAGTTTCTTATACAACAAAGATTAGAAGGTGCTGAGGCTTTAAAAACGTGAAATATTACAAGGCTGTGGTAAAGTTGTGGAGGTTGGCAATGCTGATAAATTAACTCAAGTGTGCAACTGTTGCTGACTAGAGACCCCAAGAGAGGAAAAATGAAGTTAATAGAGTTGCAGTGGTTCATAGTACAGACATTAGAGGAGGACCAACCTTGATGAACATTTGGGATTAATTAGAACGAAAAGTAGTATACAAGGAATCAGTCATTAGCAAAATGTTTTTGTTCACTGTCTTTAGGTCAAGATACCAAAGTACAGTTGCCACTTCATTAAAACTGTGATGATGATGAAATAGGCATTCCACAGAAGTTATTGTGCATGCATATGTATCTCATATAGGAGATCATAAAGAGCTTTTCCTCTTGCCATTTCAGAACAGTTTTTGGTTTACATTCTGAGGAAATTTCTGAAAGTATATTTGTACAGCTATTATGAGATGAACAGTGATCATTCAAAAGCCATTGATTTTTTCTGTTTTCCCTCAGTTTGATGAACTGAATTTAACATGAGTAAACAGAATTAATTTACTTCATGGAAAATTGTGACTATCCATTGTAGTAAATTCCAGAAATAAAAGTGCATCAGGCCAACATACATTGTCCTCTTGCGCCAAGAAGCACTCAGAAAAATGTACATTAAATGAGTTTTCACTTTGTACTCAAATCAAACAGACCCCTCCCCAAAAAAGGTTACTGTTCTTCTTACCTACAATATTAATATGATGGGTAAAATAGTGTAATTTAAAAAAATGTTCGGTAAACTATTTCAAAGAAAGCCAGTGACGAACCTACCCTGAAATAGCGCGGTAACTTCTTACCAGGTAAAAAGCTATTCTCTTTGGGAGATTTTCACTTTGAAAATACTGACAGCATCAGTTCTGCATTTTACCATAATTATTTAGTAGGCTTGTTGTTTGTGATGACTGGATAATTTAAGAGATTAGCAGGTCATTTGTAACCATGGAAATCATGTTGCCTGCATATCTAATAGACTAATTTCCACATGAAGCAAGGCAGTAGTTCTGTTTATTTACTTGCTTGTTAAATGCTATTTTGAACTACCTTGTTTTCCTCAGGGGAACTGTCACTCAATTTCTGAAAAGAAAAAAAAGAGTCAAGCTATGTCCTCACACAACTACAATGCATACATATTTTCCTATATTTTCAATAAACGTGTATTTGACCATATTTCTATATTCACACCTTTTTTTGATTCTTGTCTTTTACATCTTAGGTAGAGACTTAAAGTATTTAAGGTTTACATATTTTAAAGAAAATCCATTAAGGTTTCAAAATTACTAACTTCAGTACATAAGAATATGAATTAATGACTGAGTCAGGGCAGCTTAATGGTAGTTGTAATTCACTAGCCAACTGATTGCATGTGTATGTTTCTTATTCTGTCCTATCTGTGGGACAAAATGTTTAGATTATCTTCATTTCAGCATAATGAAGTACTACCAAACTAAAAGTTCTTAAGAAAAGATAGGAGAAGCTTGAAGACATAATGGAGTTTCTGGATTACTCCATATCCACCAGTGATGAATAGTAGTGTCAAGCTCTTAGCTCAGAGGAATGAAATGACAATAATGCAGATTTTTTTAGAATAGGAAAAATATGGTCCAAACTCTGGATTATAGACATTTTAAATTGTGGGGTTTTTTCTTTGTTATACAAAAAATTTCTTATGTTAGAGAGATCTGGGATCTCAAAGCGTTTGCTCTTCTGTTACTTATGTATCGACGGATCTATTTTTTACATACAAGATGTAAGTCATATCTCTGAAATACAGTTCAAGCAGACGTGTCTTAAAAGGTAACAGAAAACAGGAGTCACAAGGTGACTCACCTATCCTCTTAAGTGTTTTCTCTGCTTCCACAACTACAGCATTGTCTTCATAACTTAGGCTCAAATCTTTCTTATGAACAACCCAACAAATTCCCAACAGATTAGACTCACATTGTATTATATCCCTTCTGTCACTAATTCAGCTAAAATCTGTTAATTTTTCCATAGTACTTGCTTAATTTGAAGTTCATGTCATGGCCAATTGAAAACTAGCTGTCTTCATCTTCACTAAACTCAAAGCTGTCTATAAGCAATCATCAATCACTTGTTAAAATAATCATACCCTGTTGACATCTTAGTTATTTTAATAGGCAAATTACACACCATGGTGATGTTGAAATATTAAATGAAAAATATTTTCCAAAATTCACTTCCCAAACTTTCCCAATTGTATGAGAACTTGAGAAACAAAGAGGAACTCGAACAAATAGTAACTACATATTAGGTTTTAAACACAAAGAAATAGTATCAAAATTGGCATCAAAATTGGCATCAGATAAACATATTTAATAGACAAATCAAAATTAATGTCACGTGGAAAGCAATCGGTTACTCTTAACCAAATAAAGTAAGAATACATCACCTACTTCATCAAAAACTCTGTATAAGAAGGAATAAACACCACTGTTTAAATGTTAAACAACATCAAATGCTTCTCAAGAACAGTAGTTCATTCTTCAATACTCTCAAAAAAACTTAATAACTGACATATTTTCATCTTTGCTGTGCTGTACCCATCTTGCACTTCTCATACATCTACAACACAGCGAGGTGGTACCAGCAGAGACCTCACCAGCAAACATATTGCAACAAATGTAGTGACTGGCAAAACAAGAGTAGCCTTGACCTGTCTTCCTCTCACTGAGGAACAATTGCATAGCATATCTGCAACAGTAATTAATATTTTTATTAACAGTACTAAGCAATAGCCACAAATTTTAGTGAAACATGAAATAAGTTGTGCTAAGTTTCATAATAGTTTTCAAGTAAAATATCAGTTGAAAAATCTATGACCAGTTTATTCTCTGGAACGCACTGTGGAGTTGTCTTACTGAAAGTTTAACTACTTTCTACTATTGACACTGAAAAACAAAATTACTTATTTCTTCTTTCATTAATTTTCTTGAGGTAGCAGATCTTCAAACTACATTTTGTATTTTAGACTGCCATATACCTTTCTTCAAAGTGGGATGCAGAAGAAAAATTCTCGTACAAGTTATGGCTACATTCAGATTTTTAAAAATGCCCACAAAATAGTAGGCTACACTAAAACTCTCTTCTCATGGGGCATGTCTAAATCTTGGGCAATCAAATGCAAGGCTGAATTAGTGATGCATGCTTGACTACTCCCTTTCCAGATCAAAATTTTTTCTAGAATTAAAAATGGAAAACAGCTAGGATCAACTGGCATAACTTCATTCATGTAAGAGACCAGTATACATTAGCCACCTCAGCTTCTTTTATAATTGACAAAAAAAAGAAGGGACTTCCAGAGAGCAATTTATCTTTCTGGAGAAACTGTGTTATGGTGGAAAAGATTCACACCATAGTTCTTTCTGCAGCTATAAAGGGACTCTAAAGAACTAAATTACTCCACACACCTGAGAAAGGAATCATGTAAGAAACCTAAGTGGAAAACATTCACAGTACAGGCATTTCCCTCTGAAGCAATCAAAACTCCCTTTACAGTCAATGGAGTTCTGTGACAATTAGACTGACCCATTTTAGTCATCTACAGTAGAGGAATGAGAGATGATTCATGCCCTGGTCTTTCCACTGTGGGTGTAAAGAGAACCTAGATAGTGAGGTCAGATACAGATGTCTAAAGCTGGCTGAGAAAATTTCTGTCTTCAGCTTTGTTAATGTCAGGTGAATTGATGCAATGCAATAATCACCTTTTTTCTATCCCTAAGGTTATGAAACACAGTTGTGACTTGCCTAGCTACATACAGGACATCACTCTGAGCCATATAGGGAAAACTGAATTTTTTTATGCTGCCACAGTGAATTCTGAGAGAAAGAGGAGGGCTGGGCAAAGTCAGTGAGATTTCAAACTGTCCAGGGAGGCTGCTTAGGGATACTCCATCCTCCATCCATAACCAAACTAGACAAAGCCCTGAGTAATTTGGTGTCACCTCAGATCTGACTGTGCTTTGAGCAGGAGGTTGAACTAAGGTCATCATGAGGTCCTTTCCAGCCTGAGAAATCCTGCGATCCTATGATCCTATGAAAGAAAATAAGCGAGGTCAATCAGAGACCAACAGATGAAGCTTCTGGACAGTAAGTGAGACTGACATATATCACTTCAACTTCTGCAGAAGTTGGGTGTTTCATTGGATGGTGGGATTGTACTTAAGCTATCATTACCATTCCATGGCTTATATGTCTTTCTTTCCTGTCATTGTATTACTCTGAGGAACAGATGATCTCCTTTCCTCCCCTTTATCTCTCCCCAGCCTACTACAGTAGCTACTCCTAAATGTCTTATCTCCCAAAAGTTTCCTGGGAGCCTCCTCAGCAGCCACTCTTCTCCTGAGGGGGAAAAAAAAAAAGGAGAAAGAAAGTACTGAGACCTGTCTGATGGAAGACAGAACTGGAAGTGGTGCCTACCCCAAAATATTTTCCACTGACATGTTCATCTTAATACCTATCTCATATATTCACTGTGTGCTGTGTATGTATGGAAACAGGGATGCGTAATCAGTATTTTCATAATCTCCACAACATAATATAATTTGCTTATATTATTTATGTGTAATGTGGATAGTGGATTATAAATTATGATGCATTCTATAATTATGAAGAAAATTTAATTTATTTATTTCCTTCCAGTCTATGCTTTTGAATGAAATGATACGTGCAAGACTTGAATCTACATTCAGTCCTGGGAAAGATAAAAGACAATCTTTACATGTTCTAAGGAATATTTAAAGTTTTGAATTTTAACCATGGTGGAAATGTTACCAGATTTCTCTATTCACTATAACTCTGTTGGACCAGCTCCCATTTGTAATCACATATATTATTTCTCTTCCCTTTGTACTCACATAATATTGTAGGAGAAGCTACAGCAGATATGTCACGTGCCTTCGTCATCGTTTTGAAAATCAAGTCCCATGTATTACTTTTTCCTCAGCTGAATTAGTAAATTATTACAGAAATTAGTAAGTGAAAACGGGTTGAATTCCTTCTTAACAATGACACTCCATTTATTTTTTGTGCCAAATTTACTATTCCATGAAAAAATTACTTAACACCATTTGAAAACATTTTTTTCTCACACAGCTTCCTATGCACAGAGTGACCCCTAACCACATTTATAAAGATTCCCATTATCATCATCCAGGTTTCATGTAAAACTCATTTATCTGGTGGTGTCAAAAGAATATTGACAAGTTATACCTGCTGTACAGGAGATAACTTCAGCTGTAAGTAATATCGGTAAGTTAGGTTGTAACAGAGATGATCTTCTAGAAGACAAAACCAGTTATATGTTTCATCTGGTGCTGTTTGATTCACTTGACAGCATTGTCTTGCTCTGTAAGGTCTTTATGGTCTTTTTACTGTCTTTGCTCACAGGTGAGTACCTAACATAGTAAGGGCATGCAGTGCCACTATACTATAATATTAAAATTCCACTTCTGTTCTTACCAGTGAATATTTTGTTTTAAATGTCCTAGAAAGGGATTAGCTGCACACTGTCAACAAAAGAATTGATTGCAAGAGCTATTTTAAACTTTTATTTAACAAAATAAATCAAAGTCTATTTTAGATATTTGAAATGTTTGGGTTTTTTTTTTAATTATCATGAAATGTGCCTGTCTAATGATTCATGACTTGCTCTGTGACCTGCATTTTCTTGGATGGTTCAGATGGAGCAGAGAGGATGTTATTTCATGTGGAATCTAAAATGAAAAGATTTAGCAAGGAAAAAAAGTTAACAAACTCTAAAACAGCAAAGAAACAATGGGCATCCAAAGGGAAAAAAAATACACGATTACCTGAAAAAAAATATGGCATTGAATATTAAAGTTCAGGAAACTAGAAACTTACTATATATCTTCACCATAGATTCTAGATGGGTATCTCTGAGGTTTTGTAATGATAATAAAAGTGTGTGTTCTGTTCCATATTAGAAAATAAATCAAGCTGAAGTCAGTTTCCTGATGTCAGAGAAATAATAAAAGAGAATTAGTGAGTTATAATAAATGGTTTGAAATTCCAAGGGTTTTTTACTAAAAAAAGTACATTTTTGTTTTCTTATAGGATCCTGATAGGCTGACCTACTATCCATAATGAAAAAGATGAGGTTTTCATTTGATGGATTGAATTAATGTTTCAATGCAGACAATAATAGTAATAAACAGCAAATGCATTGTGTGGCTTAAGCAGTTCTACTTTTCCATATACTGTCTAATGACTTTTATGTTAGTAACAATGACTTGAAGGAGAAAATACTGGGTTGTCCTTATTAGTTCATGTGTCACTTGAATTCCTTCTTTGGTATGTGTTCTGGGATATGGATAAGAACTCTGCTGGGATATTGATATTTCTGAAATGATCTCATACACAGAAAGAACTAGACTGAATTTGAACTTAGTACACATTCAAGAAATAGCAACCTTCAAATAACCATATGCTGGTTTTTGGACTGGGTTCAAACTTGCTATTAAAGGCATAAAGCAACTATGAAATGCAAAGAGAAATTAGGGAGCTACAAAGAATGAAACACAAAGGTAATTAGAGATTTTAATGACTCATGTATGCTGGGTAAAATTCAAGTCAAGCTGTGATATGAGAGTTACATTTTTAGACATTATCAATTACTTTTTCTTGGAGGCTCAGAGACAACCAAGAAAAAAAAGGCAACTCCTGATCTAATCCTGAGTATCACATTGGTTTTGTTCAAAACATATCTTTCTGGCTTCATCTGTACAGTAAAATCTCAGAAAACTTCCCACAAATTTTTACCTCCTTCCCCTTCCTCTTTCTCAATATATTCAGATTTCTCCTGGAAGAAAACCATGCGTAGGAAGGGAACTGTGAAACACTTTGAAAGTTGCAGCCAGACAGCTGGAGGGGTAGGATTCCAGGGAACACAATGAAATGCACTTGCCCCTTTTTTGATGAACTTCAAGTTGTTACTTTTTGTACACAGTGATCAAAACGTATCCAAATTCTACATAGAATAGGAAGAATAGCATTGACAAAGTTCACTGAAAAAAGGAAATGCATAAATATGAGAAAGCAAATTATTATGAAATGGACAGGGTAGAATGTGTGAGTCTTAAAATAGACTTCAAATTTCTGGGAAAAATAGGCCTCAAAAACCAGAAGTTACATCCAAACATGAAAGATGTAAAAGAGCATAAAACTGGCAACTCAAATTTAGAGCCATGATAACTCAGGTCAAAAAATATGTTGGGAATCTGTATGTTAAAGGCATAACGGCTTTTTCAAACAAATCAAAAGCAGAAGACTTCTCAGAGAATGAAAAGGATCAGCAGATGATGGAAGCACATGAGAAACACTCATACAAGAAGGCTGCAGGAGAAGACTGCAGAAAAGAGAAGTGAATTTCTGGAACTGTGCTCAATTCAAAGGCAACCCAGACAATTCCCGTGTCAGGTCTTCATTTTACAGCCTGAATTTGAGGAAGTTCTTCCGTAAGATTTCATAAGTGGGATTTTTTTTTAAAAAAGGTCCAAATAAACAAGTACACTAAATAGTTTTCAACAGATACGTAAAGAACTCTGATATGAAGCTATGAGTATCTTTACTATCATGTGTAACCTATTCTTAAATCAGTTCTTGTAGGCAGAGGAATGGAAGGTTGCAAATACGACAAAGCATTTAAAATGGCTGTTGGTGAGAACTAAGGATTTGACTAACATGTACCAGTCTAACTGGTAAAACCTATGTCAAGAAAAGAATTAGTAAACACATAAATAGATACAGTATATTGATAATGAGTTAATATGGGGTTTGAAAGGAAAATGATGCCTTACAAATCTATCTGCTTTTTCAAAGTGTCACTGAGTAGGTGGATAAACATGGTCTAATTATATTTCTATTTTCAAAAAGCTTTCAAAAAGCTCTGACATGAATTTCATAAGTTTGGACCTTGGTTGCTCAATATACATATAAATGTTTGGAAACATGATAAACAGTGAGGCAGTGATGTTTTCAAATAATTCCGAATTACTCCACATAGTCAAATCAAAGCTGTCTGTAAAGAGCTCAAGAGGATTTCTCCATAGCCAGTGACTCAAGGATAAAATTCTATATGAAATGCAAAATTAGCAAGCATGGAATAATGCACACAGAACTAAAAACAAACAAAAAAACCCCCACAAACCTTAGTTATACAATCATAGTCTCTAAACTGGGTATACAGGAGGAAGTCTTCAATCAGTCTGGACAGGTATCTGGGAAAATATATTTAGTATGCATAAGTAGTCAAAAAGCCAACAGGGTTGTGGGAAATATCCTGATGGAACAGAGACTAGAACACTTCAATAAATACCTGCAATCTGCGCTGTTGCATGAAAAATATTGTCTGTGATCTAAAACCAGAGTGTGGCAGAACTAGAAAAAAGTTACAGAAAAGAATAATGCATTGGTTATCAAACGTATGTAATTGCTTCCATATAAACTGTAACTGAGTCCAGAAAGGAATGACTGAGGAAAAATAGGATCAAGATCTGTAACATTTTGAAAAAGAGATGGTAAATGTGGTTGGGAATCATATTGTCTCTATTTTAACACGAGAACTACAGGCTGCCCCAAAAAGTTTATCAGATATCCGGTAAACAAGCACTTTTTTTCCTCACACAGTACTTTAATACAGTGTTGAACTCTTAGCTACGGCACCTTTGGATGTCAAAGGCACAACTGTGCCTTCAGACAAGGGAGTCAACAAATCCCTCAGGCATTTAGGCCTGTAGTGGATATTAAATACAACAGTTCAGGTGTAATTTTTACAAGAAGTCTTTAAATAGTTAATTACCAGAAATGGAGAGTTGACTAAAAGGAGGATCACCCTGTACTTGCTATATTTGCTAAGCACTGGTGTTTGCTACCAAGGACAGGATGCCAAAATATGTGGAACTTTGTTTTGATTATATAGAGCTGTTCCTGCATTCTTTGTCCAATATAAAATTTATAAAAAAGGCATGACTGAAAAGAAAGGGGTTAAACATAGCCAGCAAGGCAGTTTAGAAGATTGGAACATGCTTTTTTAACCATTGTGCATATGTAAACACCAAGTCCTTGAGTTATTAAAGATTTTTGTAACTCAGATTTACCTTTTGTCACAATTTCTCCCTTTCATAAGATGGTGAAAGAGCCATCTATTTGAGGGTGAAATGTACCACTCTGAAGATGGCAAATAGTCATTGTTTACAGTAAAGGAAATCTAAGGTGATTTAGATAGCTAACTTTTAAATACCTGTACTGTGTAAAATGAAGCCTGTTCAGAGAACTTGTGCCTTGAAAATGTGGTAGAGAAGATGGAGACAAAGTGATGCCAAGAGCATACTGAAATCCATGGAAACTAAGAGCTCCATGGACCCACTTTGCTAGGACCCAAACACTTCAGTCTTGGGAGTCAGAGCTTTACAGAACAGCAACCTTATATAGGAATGCAAAACACCAAACAAATGTCATGAATCATTTACAGCATTGGTTCTTCTGCTATCTCACATTATGAATATCTCTGTCAAGACACTTGCTGAGACAGTAAAAGCAGAGTACCCTGCAGCATGGTCTCTTTCTCTCTGAATATTGTTCAGCAGATGGTGAATGATGAAAATTGGGATGACATAAGAAGGATAATGGAAGAAGAAACTGTCATTTCTGAGCAAAGGAACTTTGGCAGAGTTGAAATTATCTGAACAAAACAAAAATCAACCTCTGGAAACTACATGCAAACTATTTTCTATCCCTTTCAAGCACTGGACATAATAAGGTTAAAAGTCAATGTCCCGACATGCCTGTGTTAAGAAAAAAAGTCGGAAGTTGTTTATTCCATCTGTGATAAGTCAGAAAAATGGAAGAAAACCCAAACTGTGGGAATAATGTTCAGTGTCTGAATTATGATTGCTCTGATCATTTTCTTTCCTGACAAGTTAAGATTGCTACCTATACAGTATAAAATGAAGAAATAAAAAGATCCATTGCTCTTGCTACAATCATCTGAATGACAAAAAAAAAAAGATTTTTCTAAATATTCAGAATGAAATCATCTAAACTACTTGTATTCACAACACTGTAGTCACTTCAGCTATTCCTTAACCTTGCTTCTGATTCTTTCACTGATGCACTGTTGGAAGACTGTAAAAAAACAACTTAACATTGAATCAAGACAGGAGGTATCATGGTTTTTAAAGTGCAGTGGTATGAAATGTGTTCTTTCGAGCCTATGGTAAAATTCACTTTTGGGAAGGAACAGTCCCAGAAACCACTAGGACACTACTTTGAGTGCTGCAGGTTTGACACCTCAGTAACGCGTACTTTTATATCTTGTACAGCAGTAAATTTTGAGTAATCAGACTCTGTCTATTTCATGGCATATCTTCATGCCATGCATGATAGTCAAGATCAGTGAAGGCCTGCATTGTTGAATACTAATGTTTCTAAGTGAATATAACTTAACCTGTCAACCCTGAGAGTGGGATGAGTTTACTACTACTTTTACAGGAGTCACAGAACAGTATAGGCTGGAAAGCACTTCTAGAGGTCAGCTAGTCCTACATGCCCAGTCGAAGTAGGGCTAACGTTGATCAGACATAGCACAATACGGCTGTGAGATGATCTAGGCATTGTTTGTTTATAAAGCACATGCAAAACCAGAACCACATTCTCTGTGGCTACATCTATACCAGTAAACTAAGTATGACCAGGGCAGGGGTCCACACGTAGCATGCGGCAGTGGTCCACAATAATCCATGCCACTTCATAGTTATCCCATTGCCTGACACAATTTTGGCTCACACCTGCAAACACCCTTCTAGACAAAAGCTATAATATAACACAATAACTACAACTACACCAACAACCAGGGGACTGCAGAGGCTGGGGAGCGTTCCCTATAGGTAGTAAAGATAAGACAGCCCTTTTTGGGAGGGAGAGAGAATTTGGCTGTATGGGCTCAAAGTGTGTTGTGCAACTTGCTCTTGGGTCCAGAGATGAGCCTTTGGGTTTTTCCGGTCACCAGAATAGACTCAACCAGCTGGCTGGCTGAGTAACAGAATTTCTTTTCCCCATTGCCAAACCTAATATTCTTCTATTTCATTAAACTAGTGTGATTAATTGCATGCTTGCTGACTCGATGTATTTACTATGCAGTTTGAATAAGATTAGTACCATTTTCCACTGCACAAGTGTTTTTTTCTGTATCTGTGTATGTGTGTGTTGTATATCTTCAGTGTCATTGCTTACAAGGTAGTGTTTTGCACTTTGTGGGAAAATGGTTGTACTATTTAATGTCGTTTGGGGAGAGGATAAATTTATGCTCAGGACTGCCAAGATTCCCCATTTCTTCTTGTATGAGGACAGCTTTATCCAAACACAATCCTTTGAATAATGGTACTCTTAGTAGTAAAATTGTTTGCAATAAATATAGGAGAAACACAAGCCCTTTCTACTCATATAATAAAGATTTCACCATTTTCCCAGTGCCAAGAAAAACTTCCCTTCCAACCCTGTTCTGTCTATATCAGCATTACCTCAACAACACTGATACAAATTGTCCTAGGTTATTAGCAGTGATTGTAAACTTTCAAAATCAGAACTTAAAATAAATGCTTTAACTTATTTTACATCTGGGCCGGAGAAACTATCCTTAGGATCTTACTGGCTCAGAGAATCAAAGACGAGCCTGGCCTCACTGAAGAAAGCTAATGAAACATGTTAGCCTCAAATCCTGCCTGCCTTTCCGAGCACTCTTTTGTTTTTCCAACTGGAATACTAAGGGCACCTACTGTCTTGTCTCACTCTACAAAAAATAATTTCCTTAGAAGTAAGATTCAAGCGTGACTCTGTAAGAAGCAGCTATAAAAATATGGCTCTGGACAGCCACCTGTCTCCCACAAAAAAAGGGGTTAAAACTTTAATGTACCTTAACATCCTTATCTGAACAGTAACACCTTCCTTCCTCGAAATCAGTAGGCAGAGTAAATAATTGTGCACACCAGATGTCCACACTGACTGGGGAAGACAGAAAGATAAAATTCCACATGCACACAAGAACATATTCTGAGCATTAGCAGAATGAAACAGAGACATCAGATAAGTGAAAACAGATGTTGTTAAAATGTCAAGATCAACAGACGTGTGGATAAAAGACAAGCTTTCAAAAGGTTAAACTTTGATCCAGGTTAGGCTGTAGGAATTTATGTTAATCAGGTAGAAACACTAATCTACTTTGGACCAGCTAGTGCCACCTCTACTGTAATACGCTGTTTTGCATTGCTCTCGGTGGGACTACCTCTGAAATATTAACCAGTTAAGCATGAGCGGTGGCAGCATCTCAGCTGTGTATGCTTTATGGTGTGCTCCCACAAACCTGCTCTCATGAACAGCCGGAGCGTTCAGTAAATCCTTTCCTGGTCACATACCCACATTTTCATCCAACGGAAAGGGGAAGCAGGGGAAGAGAGGGGAGAATGATGCATGACAAGATACACCCTCAGGTCTCATCCTGATACGCAGCCACCGTACATCCAGGGACCATGAAGCAGATCCATGTTCTGCCATTTTGATGTAGCTCCTATTTTTTTATATCTTCCATTTAAAAGGCAAATACTTTTCACCTTCAGTCTATACAAAGCCTTCCAAATATTTAGATAGAAAATCTGACTTGGTTTTGATTTCAGAGTTATGAATGGATGTTTGCGCATACCCACTGTGAGTTTTGCTTAATCAAGGACTATGTCTTTGATCTGTGTGTCTGTTTTTAAAGTATCACAGCTGCATCGTGTCAATAGTCACAACTCTGAGGATGTGCTACTAAATGGCTGGTATATATCTGCAGCAACTAAAGGAAGCACAGTACTTCAGAGGTCCTCTGTGGTGTTCTCTCCACAGGGGACCAAAAAGCTCTCAGGTCTCATTTCAGTCCTAGATGCCTACATTCCTTTTTTCGCACCTTGTAACACCTTTCTTTGCGCTCAGCCCCCATGCCCGTGTCCCTTGTGAGGAGCACTGCTGCAGTGTGGGGCCAAGGTTGCTCAAAGACTCTTACCATTCCACCGACGGCTGGGAGCTGGTAGGCTCCGCTATGCCTGTTTGTGGTGTAAAAACTGCCACAGCATGCTTGCCTCTTTCATTTGCCTCAAAATCAGGAGATAGACCTGGTTTTGTATAATTCCTAAACCTTCCGGGAGGTGAAATCTCAGTTCCACCATGTCTAGGTTCTTCTCTTTACTTTCTCATAGCAGAGGGAAGATCTGCTCACACACACCATCTGGGTAAGGCAACCTAATCCACCAGAGGTACGGAACAGGCGTTCTGCCTCTTTGCAGCCAAGTGTTACACACAGCTGACATGCAGAGTAATAACAGCAAAATGTATTTTACAAATATTAGATATTAATTTCCTGTTACCATTAAGTCTTGTTCATTAAGGGCACATCCATTTCTACTTTTTAGTTTGTGAACATAGCCAGCCCTTAGTTTAGATCAATAAGGACAACAGGCATATTCAGATTTTTAGATGATTGAAATTTAAAGTAAATAGATATTACTCACCTTATTATGACTTTTACTAGTCTTTTGCTCCTGACAATAACCACTGAGGGAAAAAAAAGGTACAGCAATACCATTTTGACTCACCCTCTTTTTGTATTCTTCAATAAAACTACTTTTTTTTTAGGTAAGACCTTATACTGAATGAAGCTGATGGAGGGACTCTTTCTGGTGTCAGTGTGGTACTTTAACACCTCAGCTCTTTGTGACCTGTAGCTGAATAAAGCTCTAACCTTTAAAAGAATTTTTGATAACTGCTTTTTCTTTTGCAGAGATAACACCTCATAGAGTTGTGTTCTGGGATCAACTTCAAGGTCCCCTATTGCTTTTAGGGGCTTTAAAGTCAGAATAGAATAGTTTTATTTTATTACTGAGCTCAGAATCTTCTCATCCATCCCAATTGGTTTGGGTTACACTTGGGTTACACTTGCAAGTTTTTCTAGCGTTTTTACGCTGACTTGGACATTTTGCCTTCTGACTGTATCAACAAGGAAAGTTGAGCACTTAACTGGGGACTGACAGCTAGACACATTTCTAACAGGCTAATATTGCCTTGTAAATTCTATCTTAATATCTGTTTTAGTAATATTATTCTTGATTCATAATGCAACAGAATAGCTTTAAATAAGCATCTAAATACTCCTAATTAATACCTTCTTGAATATGGGTGTCTCTTTTCTGTGGCCATTCAAATACGACCCGCTTACAGACCCCAAAATATCCAGTTGTATTAAATGTTTTCCTTCATGTTATAGGTGTTTGAACTTTGTGCAGCCAGTAACGATTTATTTGATGAAGCAAACTACAAGCATCTTTTAGGAGAGGTCATCGGTTTATCGTAAACATAGCTTATACATTGAGGATGTTATTAACGGTTGGAACGTGTGGTAATAAGTAGAAAAAGAAAGGAGGCAAATATTGTCTCTTCCCCTTCTTGTGGATCATATCATCCTTATAGTAGACTTCTACGAGTTCAGTAAACAGCTAGGAAGTCACATCATTTTCTGAATGGTTTTGGACTTTATCTGGTGTTATTACATGTCATTATTTGAGCAGCACCGAGACAATGTCCCAGGACATTGTCCTCTGCTTCTCCTCTGCTGGGACAAGCAAACTTTCTAGTTCTTCATTGAGTGGAGGCAATGACATATCAGTTGTCCATTCCTGTTTTTTCAAGGGAGACAGCAGAACAGTATTTCTGTTCAAAAATTTTGACAGTGTCAGAGGATATGTCATTGGATACTTCTTGCTTTAATGTATGTCCACATTGCACAATGCAGTAAGAATCACAGAAAACCAGACTTGAAAAACTCCATGCAGGTAACAGAAACCATAATTATGTGAACACTCTGCCTAAACTAAGGCATACTGTTTGCAACAACGCTGATGACCCTACAGATGTGTTGTGATTACACATATATACTGTTCCAGGTCAGCAGGAACTCAAATGGTGTTAAAAACAATAAGCATGCATATATGTGGTTCTCCGTTTGTACAGTAGTAGTATGCTTTTCAAATGTCACGCTCTGCTCTTCAAACACCCCTTAACTGGGACAGGTCTTGCCTGAAACATCCAATTTGCTTCCATTGAGAGTAAGAGCAGCCACGAGCACGGCACTATCCAGTGTACCAAAGAGATTCAGCACACCCAGAGATGATGAATTCTTTGAAGATATCAGCTGTTATTCTTCAGCAGCAAGTTTCTATTCAGCACGTATAAACTGTTCAAGGTGTGCTAATAGGTTAAATTTTAAATCACCCTTAGAGGTGGCAAAAGGGTCATTCTTGACACAAGAGAGAACGCCTGCAAAATGTGAAGTTGTTTTATCAATGCATACGGCATTTTAACACATTAAAGCATTTGTTTGCATCTCAAGCAGTATTTAAGACAGCAAAGTTTACTTTTTTCTCTGGCTTCATGGTCAGAACTGTACTTTTCTGACTGAGAATTTTCAGAAACATTGATGAAGATGTTTATCAAAATAATTTTCAGGACAAACAAGAAAGTTTGGCAAAGATAATGTAACAGACACAGCTTTGCACAGCAGGGACTATCAGGCAACTCTAAAAATAGAGTGCTACTAGTTCTGCCTAGAATAACATGCCTGAAAGAAGAATACACATTTACACAGCTGGCTTTACATGACTCTCATTCATGCAATAAAACAAAAGGAAATTACCTCTTCTGAGGTTTTATTTTTTTATCAGGCCCTCATTAAATAATAATTAGTTTAAAGTGTAAATGTGTATCACGAGTCATTTCTACATATGCATACTTATCCTTTTTGAAAGAGCAATTGTCTCCCTGAGGTAATGTAGAACATCAGTGAGCTGTGCATTACATTAACAATTAAAGTTTAGTAGACAGACTTTCAGCATTTGAATTACCTTTTCTTTGTCTTAAACCAATGGCAAAGTAAGGGGTCCTTCCTGTCTAGAGTTGATCGAAGCTGAATTTGGTCAGAAGCTGCTATCTGAACACTTAAATTCTGCTTGGGCTAATGAAAATTTCACCATTTCTTTCACACTCTTTCTTCAGGACTTCAGTCTTTCAGGACTTTATTTCTTCTTGAAAGCTCTCTCTCTGACTCTCGTATTTATTTTTTATCCCAAAAAAGGTCATGGATTAATACCGCTGTGGGCGTCCCCTTATTCTATTTTTTTTTTCTACACAGAGACTATCCAGGAAGACTCACAGACAGTGCATTTCATTTAATTCTTCCCTAGCAAGTCCAAAATGGAATTTAATCATGTTTCTCTTATCTGTAACCTTTCTGCTCCCTTGAGGAGTTTTCTCCTTCCTTCAATACGCTAGAATACTCCCTAGAATTATTATGATGGTAATCTCATTTATGTCCTCTTCTCTAATTATTCCATACCTGCAGAAATGACAGATCTTTCTGCCAACAGCATTACATAAACACAAGACATTTTTTCCTAAAAGCATAAAAGAAACAGCAGTCAATCAAATACTGTTTTCATGAGAAATCTTTCTTCATTTTTCTGCAGTCCTTTATAGCCTTGTGAACAAGAAGGCTGTAATTTTAAAAATAATTTAAAAAAACCACATGTGTCTGAAACCTTAGACTGCTTTATAATTATTTTTATTTAGGCAATTTATTTTTTCTTAGCTGTTGACTTACTCAGTGTAAAAAACTTATAACTACAGGAAATCACAAAACAGGGGAAAAGATTGGCGTATAACTTCTGCTCCAAGAGCTGAAAGAAAGTGAACTGAATTTCAGTTTATCAGTGACTACATACGTCGTGGTCTTATATGGTTGTTCTTGTCCTATTTATTTTTATAGATTCATCTCAGGTTCTACCACATCTCCAAAAATAAATTAGAAAGAAAACAACGATTTGTATGTGCGAGGCTTTTTAAGCCAATGTGTCAGGCTGGCAAAATGTCCTCTTTGAAGATATAGTAGAGCTGACACATAATTGTTGCCCTTACCTTTGCTGCTACTGACACTAGAGTCTGAACCCTCCTTGGAGACCTAAGAACAATTTTGATGTGACAATCTGAGAAGTTACCACTAGTATTTTACAAATACTGCAGGGTCGCAGATTTTGACCTATACAGAGCCAAGTAAACCTCTGGAGGGCGTTGTGTTTTATGGGAAAAAAGTTTTCATTGATTTTCAAATTACGCACTTTACTGCAACACAGAACAGAACAGTAGCCATGAAAAAACAAATTCAGATTACAGCTGCAAGAAAAGTAAACAACGTTCTTTTTTTGAATTTCTGTAAAGGCAATAATTTTAAAAACGTAAGCACAGAAGATATGTTCCTGATTAAATTTCAAAACATTGTCCAGACGTCATCCGAGTTTTTTCATTTGGATAGCCAATGGCAGGAATTTTTATGGCAATTACCTCATAAAAAGAGCTTGTTCTCAAATACATTCATTCTGAGGCTGCTGTTTATCAACAAAATAGGTCATTGTATTTGTAGATATTTGGTAATGTTTGGGGAGGAAAACAGATTTGCAGATATTACTCTTGCTAATTTGACAGAAATTGAGGTGAAAAAGGCAATGAGTGATTTGTCCCTCACACCTGTAGAGAATCTTGTGTTATTGGTCCTCTATTCTTCTAGGCAGGGGCTTAGCACTGTGTCATAGCACAAGTGTCTGTCTCTCAGGCTCCTTCTTATGAACAGGGGATGCACAGCACTCACTAGAAAACAGATGAGATTTAAAATACGTTCATTTTACAAGCTACTTTAAATCTACGGAAACATTTTTTCATTAGGTACAACTAAACTATTAAAGTCCACAGATAAGACTTCCCAAGGCATTTCCCATTATTAGATTATTGTTATTATTTTCCTGTTAATTCAATAAAAGCCTTTTCTTCTACTCCTGTGACGGATTTTCCTTGTTGTAGGAAGGATTAAGGGTTGTCACCCTAGGCTCTGATGTGATACATCTTTAAAAAATCTCCAGTATTTCATTTTTGAAAAGTTGTCTTCCTTATGGTTCATATATTTTAACATGATACAGTGTCAAAACAGGAATTTCCGTATTTATCATGTTCAGTATGCATCAATAAGAATTACAACATAGTGGATGTATTGAGACAATCTGGTTAGATAACTGTGAAAGTTATTCATAACAGAAAAATTACTGACACTATATAGGATCTTTTAACAAGAGAGAGACTTGAAAACCAGGGACTTGCAAAAACCATAAAATTCACAATATTTTTGAAGATATATTGAAAAACTTTTCTCTACAAAAAAAGTATTTGCGTAGAGTTTTCTCCTTTTTTTGCCTTTTATTTGTTTCTTCTCTCTTTTTTGCATTGAAAAAGAGAAGAGGAAAAAATAATATGTTGAGGATTTTTACATGTTCATTGTGTTGTGTTCATTTGCTAGCTATTTTAAGTAAAGTGTTTGGTGGAAATTTCCACTGCCATAAAAGCTGTACCTCTGAAATATTTCAGTTTAGAAAATACAAACCCAAACTGTAAAGCTCATGCTGTTCCACACAACTAACAAGGCTTTATTTTTTTTAAATAATTATTATTACATCTTAAACACAATTCAAATATTACGTATTACCAAATATTTATCATCGCATTGGAATCTTTATGTTTAAACATAAGGTTTTTACAAGGGAAAAAAATCTACCCTCCAACTGAAGAAATAGTTTAGCTGAGACTCATGAGTGAAAAAAATATGCATGTAGTTTTTCAACATCTATTAATTCATTACAGTCTGCTATTCCCTCAGATACACAGAATTACAAGAAAGTATGTATTTTCAAGATTAACTACTAAAATATTAGGCCTAGAGGTATATGGAATATTTTTACATACTCAGTGCCATGGTGGCAGTTTCACAGGTAAACAAGCAAAAAGAAAGAAAGGTCAAGTGAAATTCTCCAACATATTTGTCAAAACCGGGGAAAGGACTAAAGAACTTGGGAATCCTGGCCCGTAGCCCAATACTCTAGACCACAAAATAAATACTGCACTTAATATATCCACTCTAGCCAAAGTGTTCTAGTCTACATGACAGGGCTACCCAGAACTGACAGGATATTAATTCTAAAATTGATCCCCGTTGGTCTTTTAGGCAACTATATATTAGTTCTCCTGCAAACCACGTAATGCACAATTTTCATCTTGCATTTATATTTCATCATGCGCACACTTATTTCCTATTAAAAAAAATTACGACACTATCTGATATGCGGTTTGGGGGGGTTTCTCTAGTTCAGCGTTGCTGCTGATAGCGAGGACCCTTCTCCAGATAGTTTTCCTTAAGCTCCTTAAATGATGAGAGAGGGGGAAGGTGGTTAAGGGCAAGCACGGGCAAGGCTGAGAGGGCAGCGGGAGGGCAAAGGCTGCCCGCGCCGGGCCCTGCCCAGCTCCCAGCACCTCCCAGCTGGGCTGCAAAGTCGATCCACTCCCGCGGCTGTGTTGGCTTCATTGCTCACTGGCCCCTTGCTGAAAGCCCAACCCCACCATGGAAAATCGTTAAGAAAAAATTGTGATGCTGAAATGAATTTGGCTCATTCTTAACCCTCAATAATAAAACCAGAGGTATGCCTCGTGTTCCGTGGATTGCAAGACTATTGCTCGTGTGTTTACTTTTTTTTTTTTTAAACTGAAGTGAGAGGAAAAATCAAATCCAAATTAATTAAATTTCATGTAAGACTGGCGTTGGTAGATACAGTTAATTTTCGTCTTCTACCGAAGAGATTAGAGTTCATATCTCAAAGGTAATTGAAAGCCCATATTTGAAGGAAACAATTCCCTTCGGTTCAGAAGCAGGATTTACTTAACCTGCAATGAATGAAGGAGTGGCACAGTGAGTTTAGCTAATATAACAGCTTTATGCTTTTCATATATTTTTTTCCACTGAAATTTCCCTCCTGCTTCCTGTGTTTGACATTTGAAGGAGTACATTTAGTTGAGTTTTTCAATGAGTCTCTATGGTAACAGCAAAAATGCCCAATCAAAAGACTTTACCTCCTCTGCTTTCTTGCCTGTTCACTCAGCAGAAGCTGCAAAGCAGAGAAGTGAGAAACACTGGTTCTTTTAAGTGTAATAGTACTGTGTTATAAAGTAGGAAGAAATGATCTGTAGATTTCAAGACTAGTAATGATTGCTCTAGTTAGAGAAAGAATTAAGCATCTGTCAAGTAACAGGTTCAACATCAAATATCTTTAACTTCAAAATTAAATATTTTCCTTTGTATTAAACTGAATAATTGATATTTTCTTTTATATTAAACTGAAGAATTGTTCCTTCAGTTTTTTCCACCAATACTGGGTTTTACTGGAGTACAGCAGCAGGTGCAATATATTCATGAGGTCCTTTTATTGTAAGCACATCACAAAATGCCACTTTTCTGGCAATGTCTTCAGTAATAACCAGCAACGCCATTTTCACAGCTGTAAAATAAAGAAATTCATTAATAGATTGCCTGAAGTCAATAAAAACTAGAGGAAGTCAGAAAAGATACACAGGATTAAATATTAGTGTCAGGAAACCATGGTAGCCTACTGAAATCTATTGAAGGGATTTTAGTGAGCAGATGTTGTTGTAGCAAGGCTGGCTTTTCCATCTATTATTACCTCTTTCAGACAGTATCAGAGGCTCAGCTGAAATCCCCTAAAATGTAACTGACTCGGGATATTGACGTTTCCCCTAGAAACTATTTAGTTGTCTAATATATATTTTGGAGAGCTATTCAGAATGCCCGGGGACCCTCTGCTGTCAGAGCTGGCGTCTGCCAAGAAAGCCCTGAGGGGCCGCACCCTTGCCAGCCCAGCGCGGCGGGCCGGGAGCCGGACGGCGTCACGGGGTCGTAGCAAGGCCCCGTTTGTGCCGCCTGGTCACGCCACGAAGAGCCAGGCATCCCCGGAGCAGATCTGTTTTACTCTTCCGATCGAGCTAGTACGAACATGACTGTGGTTATTCGCAGCTTACCTAACAGTCTTTTCAGCAACACAGAAATGAAGGGCAACGTTTTCGTGTGATTAAGAAAGGTTTTCTCTGGCATTTGGTGCTCAGTGGACAGCTTCTCAGAAACCTGTCAGTTTGGTTTCTGAGGAACCCTGACCATTATCTTTAAATCAGCTGAGGATCTGCTTGGGCAGGGGTGACCACAGTTTCTTAGGGGGTAAACAGATGAATTAACACGGACAGATGCACTGTGCCCAAAAGAGATTTAAGTCAATCATTTTGACTTTCTGTTGTTTGCCCTCTTCAGGAAGGACTGAGTGGTACAAATGCAGGAAAGCATAAAACCCGCACAAAAGACGCAGTCTCAGCTGCAGTGTTTATGCTAGGTTTCTATTGGCACATACTCAGCGTTTGTCCAGCTTCTAACCAGTGAGCTGGCTTGGTCAGGTTTCGCTGAAGTCTTACCTACAGTGTAATGAAAACTCACAAGGTAATGGTGAACGTAATAATGGAGAAATCACTTGGGGTATATTGCAAGTCCCAAGTAACTCCAGTTCACAAATACAAAACCAAAAATGAATGTCCGTGATGAAGAATGGACTGAACACATACAAAAGAAACACTAAAGAAATTTATGCGTGAAAAACTCACATCCTGCAAGCATTTAAAACAAACCTTGAGATTCGCATATCACGACTTTTAGAAAAGCTGTAAGAGGGCTAAAACCAAAACTCAGCTGCAAACCAAAACATAAATTACTGTTGTATATGTATTAGCGCTACGAACAGAGTCAGAGCTGACTGAAACCTTATAAACAGTGCAGTTTCATAAAAGAGAGGCAATAGAAGAATCACTACATTTCTTTTTCAGAGTTTTTATTAAAAGGCCACATGTGTATTCAAGCAGATAAATGACAAATTACTTCAGGACAGCAGCAGCTTCTTATGTAGCAACATAAACAAATGGATTTTTTTTTAACAAAAAGTGAAACATTCCCAAATAATAAATTAGTAGCTATTAATAAAAGATATCAGAAACTGAAAAATATTTCTAAATTCCAGTTTACTAGATCTATGGCCAGAGCAGAACTGGTCATTAGATGTTATTACTGTACTGAATTTTTGACAGAAAATGCTGTTGCAAATTCAAGATCTATAAAATGGCTAGTGCATATAGATCAAGACGTTATGTAGTATGAGGAGGTAATGAAGGAGATAATCAAAGACATGGTTATAATACAGAACTACAAAGAGCTGATGACTCTCATTAGCTCTCAGAAGCAAATTAACATGCAAATTATTACTAATGGTTTCCAATGAAACCATGAATGTTTTTTGTACTCTTACTTTATTTACCTCATGAAAGGCAGTGTAATTCACAGCCAAATTCCATATGGTAAGTTCATGACATAAATACTTCATCACGCTGTAGCTATTCAGATACAGGGAAGAGTGATGTAAAGGCCTTTGCCCACCTATTTCCATTCTTCCAGTCTGCCTTATTGCCGTGGTTTACCCCCAGCCGGCAGCTCAGCCTCACGCAGCCACTCGCTCCCTCCCCCCTCACACAGCTGGGGATGGAGGAGAGAATCGGAAGGGTAACAGTGAGAAAACTCGTAGGTTGGGACAAAGACAGTTTAATAGGTAAAGCAAAAGCCGCGCGCAAAAGCAAAGTGAACCGGGGGATTCCTTCCCC
>JAVKLA010000008.1:2434457-2467932 GCA_034782735.1 Sagittarius serpentarius
TGCTGATAAATGATGGGAAGTGGCTTGGTGAGCACTCCCGCCAGCTCCCTCTGTACCCTTGGGTGGATCCCATCTGGCCCCAGAGACCTGTGTGTGTCAATGCATATGCATACATATGTGCTCACATGTATGTATTATCTACATATGTATGCATCTATATACATTTATTTCCATGTATATCAACTACAGCGATAGTAAGAACATTCCCAGGTTTCTCTCCAAGATCCATTATCTGTCTTGGCTTCCAGAATACAGTGAGCTGAGGACACTCCTTCCCACCCAAAGTTCTGGAAAATTAGGTCAATAAAGCTCCTCTACATAGAGTTTCCCAAGCTCCTCTTCTTAGTGTCTGGAAGAATATTTAATATGCACAAGGCAACATTAAAAACTTGTAAGCAGTTGGTTTGAGTTCTGCAGAGTCCTATAAGCGTCAGAGAAACTGCTTGGTGTTTAAAAGAAAGTTTCTTTTTAGGAGCTGATCATTATCATCTGTGCTGGGACTCTGAAAGTAAGGATTGCCTTGCATGCTGTCTGCTCTGTTGCAGAACTCTGGTTTTGCATTTGTATATGGAAAGAAAACAAGTCATGGCTCAGTGACACCCCTCTTGTTTCACACGCTCTATGAACACAGGACGAAAATGCTGTCTCTATTCAGTAATATTTACAGTCTAGTTTGATACATATGGCTAGATAACTACTTTTTAGGTAACTGGAAGGGTAGACACAAGGAAAAGATACAACCATCATGACAGATAAACGATCCTGGTGCAAAAAGATCCTTGACTGGTGTAAAATGTTTCATGGGCACCATGGAGACTTTTAAAGAAGGTTTTGTATTTTCCTATTGAAAAAACAAAAACACACACACACAGAAAAATACTAAAACCTGTAAGCCTGCTAATATTTATAGGAAGCTCCTTCAAAAATACTTAAGAAAGGTGATGAATTTCACCACAGCAAGCTGATCAGACACATGAGTTGACAGCTTAACAATACTGGATAGTTTGTAGGTAGTGCTGAGAAAGGCTGTGGAGAGTCTTGAAAGAGGAGGAAATTAATTCTGCAGAAGAGAAGGAAACCAAAGAAGAGAATATGAGAGAGAGCAGATTCTGAACAAGAGAACAGAGATGGAGATTTACTTCACAGGGATCAAACACATGAAAAAAATTACTGCAGGAGAAGTGGTTACCAGGTATCCATCGTACTGTCTGTATGCATTTTCTTTCCTTCCAGACTCCAAGATAAATATGTGATATTTATCTGTTTCACACAAGAGTGTGCTCACCAGAATAACTTCTGATTCCCAACAGGATTCCACAAGGCAAGGCACGCACATGGACCATTACCTCTGAGCATCTCAAATGTAGCAGAGCAGCAGTGTATTCCCCTGAAATCATTTGTCATGCATTAAGCTTTTAACAAAACGTAGACATAATATGTCCCTTAAGGAAATGAAAGACCAAGGTGACACGTAAGTTACAGGACTGAGAGACAAGAGTGATGTTCTCACAAGTAATTAAGAGCGGCCATGGCAGATCTTCCTTTTTTTAGAATAAAATGCACTTTTATTTTTTAAATTACGCACAGGGGCAAAACAATAGAAATATCATTTCAGAATAACCAAAATAATTTTGCTTCACAAATTTCTAATTGTGAATTCATATGGGAATTAAAGTGCTAAAGCTTCAGGGCTAAGCATACGCTCCCAGGTTGCACAAAGCTGAAGGACACTTTCCCCAGGCAGTGGATCTTGGCTGTCTATGTTATCAGCTCCCTGGGACCATCCCTGGCCTTGCTGTGGTCTGGACAAATTAGCATGCTCCCAAACAGTTCCTGGGCACCATTCAGGGGTTAGGATGCGTAAAAGACCTTCACCAGACCTGCTTGCAGAGCAGGAGCTGAATGTTATATTTACAGGCAGGTTTATGCCTGTTTTGACCTCAGTGCTGAAGAACATCATGGAGCACCTGTAGTTTACCAGCAGGCCTAAGAGGAACGGCAAGGCAAAGCCGTCTCTCTGTCCACCCCACTCCCCTGAGCCATGCCCACGAGCAGAGAGCTCCAGCGCTGGAGTTTCGGGATTCTTGTCTTGGTGGCAAACCCCACGGAGCCTGTGAGAAACCCTGGCCCCACACTCACCTCCACAGCCATCTGCCTGACAGCTAGACTTTCAAGATGTTTTCCAGCCTGACACAGAAATACAAGACCTGGGGAGTAACCGTGGCTCCAGGAGTCCAGTAGGCATGGTTATTTTGAAAGTTTCTGTGTTTTAGTTCCTTCTGTTAGGAAAGAGATGACTTTATGATCCCTCTTTATTTGCCCAACAATAAAAAAACAAGTATGTGAAAAGTCTCTGGTTAGGGGCCAAATACTAACAAGGCATTTTGCAGACTGGAAAACAGCTGTCCAGTGGTCATGCCATTACTGACAAGGTTAGCATGGATTTTGATACTCTGCAACTCTGGGGGAAAAAAAAAAGAAAAAAAAGAAAGAAAAAGAAACAAATGCAGACCCCACAACACTTACACAAATCAAATATAAAAAAGACAGCAAAAATCTTTGCATCTGCGTACTTATCTCAGATAAACTTCTGTTTAAACTTCTGATACAAAGTACATACACGTACACAGAAAAAGCAAGCTAAAAAATTTTTCAGAAACTTAGGATGAAGTAAGGCTCATTATACTAGTCATGCATTCTCAAGAAAAGAAGCCCATATGAAAGAAAACCTGATGGAATAGTAAAGAAGAACAAGTTGCAAGACATGACACTTCATTTCTGGAGGACCTGGGAGATCAATACCTTAGTCTGTGTAATATTATGCACATTTATTCAGAAAGTACAACCTGAAGAATGAGTTGACGTACATCACATTTTCTTTCAAGTAACTAGGATGTAATGCAAAATCTGTAGACAAGATCACCTTATTTTTCTCCTCCTTTAAAAAAAAAAGTCATATTACTATGAAATTTGTCTTGAACATAATTTCAGTGAATTTATAGCTGGGATGAATTCATGCCTGTGCATTTACTTATTTAAATTGACATGTATATTCTTTTAAATCTCTTCTTCATTCTGCTTTGCAAGGTGAAAAAGAATTGCATTATACAGGGACAACTTGATTATTTCAGTTACTGGGTTCTTGTGCATTTCGAAAAGTAGAATCCCCAAATATTGTCTTTCCTATTTTGCTGGTTAAGCACTTAGATTGCCACAGGGCTGGACTGAAATTGTTCAGGACATGATGAGACTTTGGATTTCTGTGAGCTTTATCAGCCAGTCAGAATTCAGGCAAGGCAGCCAATATATTAGAATGAAATGTCAATTACAACGCTCTTCGCCGTTACAAGTTTCCAAGGATGACTGGGAAGTAAATGCATGATGGTTGGAGAAATTACTTTCTTTGTAGTTTAGCTGTAATACTGGCAACCAGCAAAGGGAGAAATCTTATTTTCTGTTCAATTTATTTATGGGTCTGCACATCTGTGCAGAACTCAGACAACAAGACACGCTTCCTTAACCACGCCAAGGTACCCAGCCAATTCCTACAGTAACATGCCTTGCTACTATTCTTCAATAGGATGTCTTTCCATGTAAGAATTACTTTTTCTAATAAAAAGAGAGCAATGCCTCTAACATTCATTTCTCTTGCACAAATTGCTTCCACAATATTTATTCTCCCATTGAATTAACATAATCTTGGCTAGAAATTAGAATTTCTCTCTGTTTTAATGAGATCTTTGCAAAGACAAGGTGTTAATCTGGAATGACCTTACTACGACATCTCTTAATTGTTGATGGCAGCAAATGAAATGTGAGTGGACACAGAACAAATTGCTTCATTAGTGATATAGTCTATAATACCTAAGGAACTGTAACCCACATTTTCAATTCATGGACCATTTCATCTCATCATTTAACTCCCACAATGAGATTGGATGATCTGCGTTAGCTAACAATGTACTTACTTGTCACATTATGAGGATATGCTATTTAGCAGCTTATAGCAGATACTACTAATTGTGTAAAATACCGCCTTCACTTCCAAACACAGGAAGATCAACATATCTTAAAAATATGATGTGGCTGAGCATATTTTAAAAATATGATGTGACTGAGAACATATGAGAAGGCCAAGTCAACAACTGGATTTCCACTGAGAGATACTTGCATTTGCCAAGTATCCTATTCAGAAGTCTGATTTTTCACATCAACAGTAGGGCACAACAGGTCTCATTGAAAAACAGAAGTGTCAATGATCAATAAAATTATTAGCTATAAAACTCAGTTAATCACTGGAAAAGAAATAACATTTTGGTTCAGAGTCTGCTATTTATATAATTGCTATTGAAGTGTGAAAATCGCTCTTCCTGGGAGATATTTTGTTCAGCAATTTTGACAATTAAATGCATTTATGTGTGTGCGGCACTGTGTAGCTTTGTATAATTAACTTTCTTTTAAACATAATTATTAAATGAAATACTTCATGGCTCACCACAACCACAAAGACAAGCACATAGAAAATAGGATATGACAAAATCAAGCTCCCTTTGCAACTTCAGTTCAGCATCCTTGCACTTATTATAAGTTTTTAAATAAAATTATGTAGAAAATGGTGACAAATCCAGAAAGGCTAGTTAGTTTTTATCGCAACTACAAATCATATTTGCTTTTATTACTGCTCTGTTTTTCATTCAGCATCCAGGCTGTGCACTGAATAAAGGAGATATAAAAATACAATGAGAACAATTAATAGATTATCAGCATATACACATACAAAGGCCAAAATAAGATGGTATATTTAATCTCAGCTGTGGGGGTAAATTATGTCTTAAAATAAAAGAAGAGAAAGGAGAAGGAAGCTTGAAAAATAAAAACTCCCTGCAAATAAGCCAATAATTCCATATTTCAGCATGACATTGGAAGTCACTAGATTTTAATTCAGGTCTTTTAAACCAGCAGCCTAGACCAAGAGCTTTTGATGAAAAGCATAGCTGATGAAGGTGAGTTATTCTTTGTATGGATCAGCTACCAGGGAATGCAGGGGCGGTGAGGAGAGGACAGACCAAATATCTATGAAACTGCTCAACCATCCCATCTGAAGCAGATACATGAGGTCTTGCAGTGATGAATCCAGAATTATTAGCAAAACCACAAGAAAGACCTGAAACACCAGTCTTCCAGCCCAGCCCTCTTGCCCCAGTACCAAAGACAGGGTTTCAGCTGCTGTACTTCATCTGTAGATTAAGGTCTGTGAGCCTTGGGAACTTGTTCTGCACCTGAGAGTGCAGAAAATTCAACAGCAGGCTTCTTGACGGCACACTTTGCTGTATGTGAACCTGTGGCTTTTCAGAGTCTAATAATTTGTTCCAATCTAACTATATTTTCATGAGCATAGAAGAAAAGCACCCTGACAAATGTAGTGCTCCTGCTCCTAAGCCCAAAGGCGCTAAAGCACTTCAAAGCAGCAAATTGTAATACTATTTTTAAAAGAAAAATGTTTTTCTTCTCCTAAATTAATTTTCATTTTAAATGACTGAGACATTTTTACTGAAGCATTAAAATAAAATATCCACTCAAGATGTGCAAAAACTTATGCCAAAATTATCAGTGTTTGAGGAAGTTATAACAAGCTTATAATAAAAACTATTATACGCCAAACTTTACCCATAATAATAGGTGTCATTTCTGCTATGCAAGCTCAAAATAGGAAGCATCTTGTGATCTGAATAGCCATTGCTGGGCTACTCTTTTTTTAAGACACTGTGATATAGCATGTATACTAATCGAGTGTGCTCTCAGCCTGATGGCTTAGCCTGACTGCCACTGACTGTCCTCTTTGCGCTCAGTAGTTCCTTTGAGACAAAACCCAGTATGGTTGAGGGATAGTTTGCTCTAGTCCGCAGGACTGCAGTTTGTTGTGGTAAGGTAATTAAAGGCTGGCCTTGTTCCACACCCTCCGCAGACCTCCAGGACTATCCCAGGCAACTTTCTACCCTCAAACACTCCCGCATGCCGTCATACCACATTTTGAGATCCAAGGCACACGCTGTTACCAACTCTCCATAGAAACCTTATAAGCAGACTGTGACAGCTCTGTCTTCACGTATCTCAAAACAAAATGTCATTAAAGGCCTGTTGGGTCATAGGGCCACAGAGGAGAGCTGGGCCAGCTGATACGTAACACTGATGTGTCCAGCCCACTGGAGAAGGAGGTCGCACTGGGAGGTGGGTCAACCTCTATCACCTGGCCTGGGAGCCAAGGAAGCCAATCCCTGAGCAGGTGCTTTAGTAGCATTGGCATAGCCAGAATCAAGCTCGCATGGATTTAGAGAATGCAAGGATGGTGAAAAATACTCATTTTTCATTCGATCAGGTCTATGTGCATTGATTCAGAAAGCAAACATTTTAAAGCGGCTCTTGTCCTTTAAAATAATGCTGGTAGTGAGATCAAAAGTAGCCTGAGTAATAAAGGTTGGCAGGAAAAATGTAGATGAGTAATTATACAAAAAATCTATACACCTCCATGCAATCTCATTTGAAAACACTGTGGACAATTTCATGCAATGGACAGCCCTTTCTCTCTCTACTGGGGGTAATAAACCTTGGAGATTAAATGAAGGAAAGAGGGAAATGAGCCATTTAGTTCTATTAACTATTCTAACTTGACATGTATGGAATTATATAATAATTACTATTGAAAGATAGAACATATCGTTTGGATAGGGCAAAAATGGTCAGGCAATATCAAACTACTTCTGCTAATTTCAAAACAGACTGTAATCTCTTAGCACTGCCAATTTTAAGAATTTTGCCAAGCCACTGAGGAAGCTGAATCAACAAAAATGAATTTTTGATTGATTAGGAGTAAGTCATGGTATTCCATTTTTTCAAGCACAGAGATATTGAGGTTATTTAAAGGTTATTAAACATATTCTTCTGTGTATATTTGTCACCTTAATCTTATCGACACTGTTCAAGAACAGAGGTTTCTACTACAGCTCGTGAAGATTTTGAAGTATGAGCTATGTATTTAATGATCTGTATATATTGTGAAGGTCAAAAACCAAAAAGGCTAAATCCAAAGTGTCACTATTTGCAGTTGACTGTGTGTCCCGTTTCTACTACTGTTACTCAGACTTCTAGTAAACACTGTAAGCTCTAGATCTGCCATACAAATTCAAGCAACCAAAAATTTTAAAATTTAGAGGCATCATGCAAAGTGCTTCAAGCAACTTGAATAAAAGAGGGTATACTCCCTGCAGGATGTCAGAATCTGGCCCTGTCTAAGTAGACATCAGGTTGGTAAAAGCAGTTTCAGATAATAACCCTATCTCTCTGCAAGGTTATAAAAATCCTATTAAATATCACTCTGATCCTCAGGTACAATAAGAAATTAATAAAAATAAAAGTCAGAATTGAGTATGTAGAGGAGAAAATATCCCATAAATGAAAAATGACCCAGAACTTATAGGCCTTGAGTCATTTCTCTAACAGCTGCAAAAATGTCAACAGCAGTAAAATACAAAAAGCCAGCAGTGATTTCATTAATAGTACTCTGCTACACTGCAGAGGGGATTGTGCTAGCATATGCTCGAAGGACAGACATTCCCTTTAAAATTCAAATACGTGAAATGGAACTTTTCTTCATCTTCAACCTACCTGCTGTTACTTACACAAGTGAAACTGGCCAACTGGAGATCATTAATCCGTGGTCTCTCCGAATCTTTCGTTTTCTCAGTGAGTGGAGGACAGCACACTGGAGCACATTCTACTCACAGCAAGAGCGTCAGAGAGTCCAGAGACTCTGGTATAATGATTGCTGATTATGCTAATTCTGCACTTACAGTATCAGTCGAAAAACATCCCCCACACCACTGCAGGCGGAGATCTACTGTATGTGTGTCCTTGAGCTTTTTGTTTTCCAAATGTTAGTGCCTCCCATTAATAATTTAGCCTGTCTTTAAAGCAGCCTCTGAAAAATGGAAAGCAAATACACGGGCAGTGAAAGGAAAAAAACAGCACTGTGTTTAAGATGCTAAATGAGGACTCTGGGTTCAATATTCAGCTCTTCTCACGGAAGCCCTGACCATCCCTGAGCAAACCAATAGAAGTGTGAGAAAAGCACTTAGCTGAGGCATGAGGAAACTGTCTTGTCTATTTAATAGTAAGTTGCCTGAGCAAAGAGGTTGCCTCATTACCCGCAGGTATGGCACTCATACACCAGGGCATCAGCGTGGACTTCTGGATGATACTTTAATACAGTTTCACACTATAGCAAAGGTCAAGTAATATTTTGGGTTGCAATAAATTTAACATCGTAATGTCCAGACTGCCTGAAAGCAGTAGAAAGCTCACGGTTGTCCAGTCACGTAGTGAAGAAGTGGCTAAGACGTGGGGCTGACTGCAGTGCTCTGGCCACACCTTTCCCTTACCAAGGAGCTCTCCCATCTAACACCAAAAGTCCAATATGCTGATAGAGGCTAAAGTAATCAAAAAAGTTGAATGCCTGAAGAACTGGAATCCTAGCACAACCTGGAAGGATTCCTAATAGCTAAGATCTCATTAAAAGATAGCGTTTGCATGTAAAGACAGACAATAGTGAAACAGGCCTTGTAGGTTGTGATTGACAGTGCACCTGCACTCTCCATCCACTAAAGACCTACAGGTTTATGGTTCAGTGGCCAAGGACATGACACGGCTCAATTTTAAACTGCAGAAATGCAGCACAATACTACAGTTTCCTTCTCTTGTGGTTTTTTTTCCAGCAGAGGTGACCTTATTCCATCAGGATATTGACAATGAATGCAACTGCTTCAGATATTGCTATTGAAGTTAATTTCTGGTGAAAAACTCCCTCTGTCCTTCTAGGCAGCAACAATTGTTGAATGTCAGCCTAGATCTGTACTAAATATTGTGAGAGTCAAGAGCCTTGTAGTGGCAGTTTGACAGGCAGAAGGTACATTTCATTATTCTTTCTTTTGTGATATGTCAAAAGAGGATAAAGGAAAAAAAAATCTGTATTCAGATTATCTACTATAGTTGCCTAATTTAGGCAGAGAGGCTGCAGTCTACTGTTTGCTGAAATGAGTCTGGCAGTCCTGAATAGCAGATGGTGTGAAACTCTCATCTTTTGGTCTTAGACCTCCAAATATTTCTGAGAGTTATTCTGGCACCTACTATAAACAAAACCGCAAGTTAAATTTAAGAGTTTTCTTCTCAAGCTGCCCAGAAACAGCATAATGTGAATCTCCAAAGAGATGGAAGTAAACCACCCTATTAACTCTAGAGCACGCTCTCCAGCTGATCAATAGAACTTCAAAATATGAACATTGCTTTAAGACATAACCAAAATGTTTCAGAATTTTCCAAGAAGAGGCACCAAAGACACAGGGAAGGATATTTCATGTCCCAGATGAGTGGCAGTTGTCACTATCAGACCTTTGACTATACTTGAATGGACACATGCCCCTTTTCCTTTGTCTTCATCCCCCTCCCCAGCTTTATTACTAAGACTTCAAAAGAGAGAAAATGAATCATTAAACAGCTGAATTACAGGAAAACACATAGGTCTTTCACACCCCTAATTTCTGAAATGGAAAAATCTTATATCCATGAAATTCCACAGACATGGAAGCCAGCGTTCACGTCCCAAACTTTTTCTGAGTTTTCTCAGTCACTGCTAAGAACAGAATCATTTTATAGACAATCTGAGCTTCAGTTTAAAGTATGTTTTCTTTCATCTTTTACCTCCATTTGAGCAACACCTACGGTATTAGTAATAAAACTTATGACAGTAAGATTGTAAAAAACAAACTCTACAAACCCCAAGATTTTCAGTTATGCAAGAATACTGAAGATTACAAAAGCAAATAGGATCATCAAGAAGACATTTGCACACCCTGTCACTAATCCTTCCATAACTGACAGACAGGTGATGGGTGAGGTACAGGCTACGTAACTCAGTCACCTCACTTTGCAATTATGTCATTATGCCATTAGAGTGGGACATTTCCCAGTATGGTCAGCAGTGAAAAACAGAGGGAGACCTTATCTACCAGACTTAAGTGCTAAGATCACTGCTTCTCCACTAAGTTGCATTTCTTGCCCCAAACCATCTGGAGTGACTCAAACCTTTTAATAAAAGAATGTGCAAAGGGAGGATACACATATGTCACACAAAGGCAAAAAGTAAGAGTGAAGTGTTTAGTTAACATCCCTTTTCCTGCCAAAGTCAAGGCTTATCTGTTCTAGCTCATCACTTTTACCTGACTGGAGACAAAGTCTCTCCCGTTTCAGTTCAGATACTGAACCATCGCTGATAATCAGTTAGTCTTAAGAAAACAAACAAAAACCAAAGCAAACAGGCCTCCCCATTCCTTCCCTCAAAAAGGCTCATCTGACCTTTAAGACCTGTGGAGTTGTGAAGGGGTGTCCCACAATAAACATCCCAGTGTCAGGGTCTTACTCATATTAATCACTGCCTTTTCTCTGTATAATCTATAAATATTAATGTTGAAAGCTGATATGTCCATATATGAATGTACATGTCTATATATGTATGGACACGTACACATAGATATGACTACCCTGCATAGCCTACCATTATTATAACATCACTTGTAAATGTGACAGCTTTCAGGAACATTACAAAAGCTCTCTCCCACCAGCTGAGCGACTAAACCCTGAAATCCTCTTAAATCCATTCCTCCCATACAACAAAAGAATCAAAGAAAAATACTAAAAAAATATAATGGAACACATTTCATTAAGCCGTAAGGTGCTTGCAATGCAAGTTAACAAACCATAGGACAATCCAGTCTTGAGATATGTGAGATAATTTTCACTCCGTCTAAAACCTTTGGTTAGATTCAAGCCTAGTCTTCTGCAATTTCAAATAATTCCCACAAACTACACAAAGTGCCTGCCAGTATGTGACTTTTAAAGATATTAGAGTGTCTGAGAAGTAATAATTACCTTGCTATTTTCTTTCCCAGTCTCTTAGATAAAATAAAATCAAAATTTTGTAATCTATTTCAAATAGGCAGTAAGTCTCAGATCTGTAGTATTCTCTAAATCTTTATTTTTACCGAAGGAAGAAAGCAATGCAAAGGCCTTTATATGGTAAAGATCCCAGTGCTCTTTCACTCAAGACATCTTCGAAAGCCCTTGAAAACACCACAGAACGGGGATCAATGAACCTCTGATAAAATTCTTCAGCCATCCTCCCAGCCCCAGCGGAAGGTCCCTTTCTCACTGGTAGAAAAGCTATACGAACATCCATCTTTTTCTTCTGGTCTATCAAGCAAGTCCTGTTTCTCATTTGCCAAAGCTTGAAAACCTGCAGTTCTTTTAAAAAAAACTACTGCTGAACAGGAAGAATTATTTATTCCTGAAAGAGCTTGCTTGCAGCTTTCCTGAGCTACCCTCAATGTGCTAACAGGGTCCCTACAGGCCTGCCCCCAACTATGGTGGCATAGTCCTACTATGTCCCTTTACATTCTCCTTGCTCTATATCCCCTAAATAAAAAAGAGAAGCCTGCCCAGCCTTTCATCATCAAGGGCTTTGTAAATCCAGTTTTAGCCTTCATTTGCTTTTAGATTTCCCCTGAATTCCACATGTTCCATATCTCTCAGCCAGCTATGGAGATTACTCAAACAACTAAATACTATAAAAGAAATGCGGAAAGGCCACCAGGCTCTCCTTAACCCATCTCTACTTTCCAGCTGGGAAGCATAAAATTCCTAATCTATTTCTTCTTCCATGAAACAATATTTTCTCTTTCTAACTGGAACTGTATGACTGAGAAAGCAGCTAAGCAACTACCAGTTAGGAATCAATAGCCTATAGGTTTCTGTTAGACTGAACAGGGCTCACAGAGGACATATACTCTTTGGAGAAATTTTCCCAATTTTTATCCAGTTTTCCTCTGTAAAATTCTGTGGTGGGTTGATCCTGGCTAGATGCCAGGTGCCCACCAAGCCACTCTATTACTCCTCCTCCTCAACTGCACAGGGGAGAGAAAATATAACAAAAGATTTGTGAGTCAAGAAAAAGATAGGGAGGTATCACTCACCAGTTAGTCATGGGCAAAACAGACTCGACTTGGAGAAATTAATTTAATTTATTACAAAACAAATCAGAGTAGAGTAATGAGAAATAAAACCAAATCTTAAAAAACACCTTCCCCCAACACCTCCCTCCTTCCCAGGCTCAACTTCACTCCTGATTTTTCTACCTCCTCCCCCCAACCCATGCAGGGGGACATGGAATGGGGGTTGGGGTTAGTTCCTCACACCTTATCTCTGCCGATCCTTCCTCCTCACACTCTACCCCTGCTCCAGCGTGGGGTCCCTCCCACGGGAGACAGTCCTCCATGAACTTCTCCAACGTGGGTCCCTCCCACTGGCTGCAGTCCCTCAGGCACAGACCACTCCAGCGTGGGTCCCCCGCAGGGTCACAGCTCCTGCCAGCAAACCTGCTCCGGCCTGGGCTCCTCTTTCCATGGGCCACAGGTCCTGTCAGGACCCTGCTCCAGCACGGGCTTCCCACAGGGTCACAGCCTCCTTCGGGCACCCCCCTGCTCCGGCGTGGGGTCCTCCCCGGGCTGCGGGTGGAGATCTGCTCCGGCGTGGGCCTCCCCGGGCTGCAGGGGCACAGCCTGCCTCACTGGGGTCTTCCCCAGGGGCTGCAGGGGAATCTCTGCTCCAGCGCCTGGAGCACCTCCTGCCCCTCCTTCTGCACCGGCCTGGGGGGCTGCAGGGCTGCTTCTCTCACACATTCTCATGCCTCTCCCCCAGCTGCTGTGCAGCGGTTTTTACCATTTCTGAAGTATGTTACCCCAGGGGTGCTGCCACCGTCACTGATGGGCTCGGCCTTGGCCAGCGGCGGGTCCGTCTCGGAGCCAGCCGGCCTTGGCTCTGTCAGACATGGGGAAGCTTCTAGCAGCTTCTCACAGAAGTCACCGTTGTAGCCCTCCTGCTACCAAAACATTGCCATGCAAATCCAATAAAAATTCCAAACTTTAACTGTTTAACTAGGTTGCCCCAAAAACACTTTACCACATTTTGCCTTTGGTAGACTCCACACCCCCAAAGGTAAGGTGTTTCTCTACTGGTCAATATAGCTTAAAAATTGCAATCTCTATTAAAAATACCTGTAATTTGTTCAAGAAAAAGAGCCCTTGATCTTCCAGTTCCTATTCACAGAAGATTTCTGGTTATAAAACATAACCAAGTGCTTTGGTCCAAGTTTTTGCTCATAATTAAAGCCCCAGAATAACTGAATATATGCTAATACATGCCTATGTTAACAGCCTGCCTGAATGACTTTTATTTGCTTGGGAACCCTTTCTCTTTTTGATGACTTCATTATTGTTCCCCCCAAAGAGAACTGAGCAAAGAATTCTACCAGGTGACATTTTCTTGGAAAATGTGGTTGATGAGCACAAACTATTTCATAAACAATAATCTTAGGTTCAAGAGGCTTTTGTGGAACTGAAGGCAGGATCTGAAGGGAGAAAGAAACTCACAGTGGGTTCCAAGTATGTCTGCCTTAAACACAAACACCTTAGGAGTAAGGGTGTTCCTATACTGAAACCAGGAGGTTCCTTCTGTCCATTTTTCTAGCCCGTACTTCATCAACTTGTTTGTGAGGAGGTTACTTGTAGACATTGTCAAAAAACTTGCTGAAGTCAAGACAAACAAGATTCACTGCTCTCCCCTCATCCACAGAGCCAGTCATATCATGGAAGGCTATCAAATTGGGCAGGCATGATTTCCCTTTCATAAATCCATGCTGACTACTCCCAATCACCTTCTAGCTGTCCATATATTCAGAAATTGTTTCCAGATCAGTTGTTCCATCAGTTTCACAAGGTGGGACTGATCAGCCTGTAGTTCCCTGGGTCCTCCTCCTTGCTCCTCCTGAAAATAGAGTGGCATTTGCTTTCTTCCAGTCCTCAGGGACCTGCTCTGATCACCATGAGCTTTCAAAGATGATCAAGAGCAGCCTTGCAATGCTATCGGCCAGCTCCCTCAGCACTTGTGGGTGCATCCCATTGTCCAACAGACTTGAGTATATCCAGTTTGTCCAAACAATCCCTGAACTGCACCAAGGATAAGCCTTCATAGCCCCAGACTTTGCCACTGGTTTCAGGGACCTGGGATTGCTGAAGGTAAATCTTACACTGCAAAGACTGAAATAGTGAAGGGATTGAGTTTGTCACAAGGTCCTTTCCCTGCCTTCAGCAGCAGGCCTGCATTTACCCTCGTCTTCCTTTTTTTTGCCCCGAGGTACCTGTAAAAGCCCTTCTTTTTGTCCTTCACACCCTTTGCCAAATTCGGCTCCAGGTGGGCTTTAGTCTGAGCATGAAATAAAACTGAGAACTAACAATGTTAATTAACAATTAACAACAAAACTGAGAAACTAACAAAGCAACAGTGTGTGTGAAAGGCTTCCGGTGCATGGAAACATTTCGTGGCATCATTTAATCTATGGTTTAAGCATAGCTTTTGCGACTCAAGATGACAGAATCTGTACCTGAATGTATTATGATATAGCACCAAAGTGATATTCATGGGATTATCCTGAGTTACAGCATATGCAGACGCAAGACTACTAAAAGTTTTATTAAAAATGAGGCAGGGTATGTATAGACTCCTCTGACTACAGTTCCCAGTTGGGACACATTCTTTATTCTGTAGGGTCTAATTCAAGTCCCTTTGAAGCAACTGGCAGGATGTTTATCAACATTACTTACCTACCCTAAGGTTGGGGCAAGGTTTCTTACCCCAGAATACACATTGTCATACTAATGACATAGTTTATTTACTGCTGGTTTTAGCCTTCCAGACCTTTCCTGCTCTGAGCTTTGTCCCAAGCTGTATAAGATGACCAAGTTTTCTACAGAGCAGAAGATGAATGAGACACCTTCTTGCCCTTTTTACTAACAGGTTAAGTGTTGAAATAAGACAGGTGTTTGCCTTTCACTCTATGCTTGGACCTACTTATATTGACAATGAACTCTTGGTAAAACATCACATAGCACTGACTGAATATTTTAACACGTTCATACAAACTTGTGGAATTTGATGCTACGGTACAAGTATAAACGTATGAAAACAAGCATGCACACACATGCAAAAAAAAAAAAAATCCCATGTCCTCTTGGGTTAAGAATCCTTCAAATGAAAACTGGACGGGTCAAACTAACTGTTACTGCATGCCCTGCACGACCCCACTGAAAATTGAATGTTGCACAGAGCGAACGCCTGTGCCGAACTGGGCCTGGCATACCTTCAGAGGTACACATTACATCTGCCCACAGGTCAAGCACAGATCTGCTGTAATTTCAGCTGCGTCTCAGCTGCATCTCCTCAGCCTTGTGAACAAAAACACGAGCAAGACTAATGCTCCCTGCATCCCCTGTGAGGTTCTCACAGCACACCAGAGCATTCAGAGGGCAAACTCCGACTGCTTCAGCCAGTAACAGCATGTGTTTTAGCAGTATGAAATACAGATGTGGCTCCGTTCCTGTGGAAGGCAGGATGGCACACTGCTGACCACCGTTTGCCTCCTGCACCCATGTGTATTCTGACAGCTGATTACATTTTCTTAAAGAAACCTGTTTTCTTATGTAAACAGTAAATTATGGTTCCCTGTGATTTTTTTTTCCAAATAGACTTCAGAGCATTTTAAACATATTAATATTACAATATTAATATTTTAATATTGTAAATTTTTACAATAAACTAATCTGGAAACTCTAGGGTTGTCTTCAAAATATGATGTCTTATTAGCTGAGAGATACGGTTGGTTAGGTTAGAATTAGTAGAAACAGGCATTAGGAAATTTGATTCTATACTCTCCCTTGCTCATAACCTACAGAACTTTTTACTGGTTTATGTCACACACTTATTATTTGCAATGTTTTTCAAGACAGCATATTAAAGGTCATTCCTGGATATAAAGTTATGACTGAGGACAAAAGAGAGAGGAGTTATATTATTTTTAACTAATGAGCAGACCTGGCTTAGGGAAAAAAAAGATCAAGAACGATATCTTTGTCACTACTCCATGTACGCAAGATGATTCAAACTATCCTGTAGTAAAGTGCTGCATTATAAGATAAATGCTTCCTCGCTGCAATTCTGTGGCTCAGCGGTGACAGCATTCCTTCCTCACTTGCAGCTGTGTAATACAACCCTACTCCTTTCATTAAAGTTGTAGAAACGAAAATGGAAGAACATTTGTCCTTCAGTTATTGCATAGATATACATAGAAGATACATTTACCTAGATCTAAGTACTGCAGGGGTTTTATTTATGAGGACAGTGCAGAGGAGAGAAAATGCTTGCTTTTTAAACTCGGGGGGGGGGGGGGGTAACAAAGCGTATCCTGCTCTCAGGAAAAGCCAAGAACTGTTCTTTCCATACTGTCCTGAGAGAACAGGCAGAGAAGGTGAGGATAACACCCTCTCCATGGAGTAGCACTTTGAGGAGGAGATCTGTTTTAAAGCACTCAGTAGCCATAAATCCCCTTTAGCTTTAACCACTTGTCTGTGTAGAGATCTGAAAGATCTAATCATTCCTTCAACCTCTCCTGAGACTGAATACTTTCTCTTTTCCCTCGGTTGGGCAAATGGGCTAAAGCTAACCCATGGAAGCACTTCCTGACTTCTTATTGTTGGTGTAAGCCCCAGCCACATCTCAGTCCCACAAAAGAGTGAGACTCCTTTAGCTACCACTGCCACACACTATTTCCCCCCAAAAAAGAGTTACAGAGTGGACATAGGTACACTCCAACAATTAAGTGCAGAGGCAGGCAGAGCTAATGCCCTGGAATGTGTTTCTGCAGGGAAGTTCAGCATAGTAAGAAAGCTTACCTGTTTTCCGCTTGCAGACTCTTATTTGATGTCTGTATCATAACAAATTACAGCAAATTATAAATGTCTTGCCTGGTTACATGAATTAGCCATGCACAGATGTACTGTGACTGAATAGCCGGAACAGCAGCACGAAGACAAAGTCAGTGGTGACTCAGTTCTGCCTTCTTGGTTACAAAAGTACTGGTTTTCTAAAATGCCCTTCTTCAAAGGATCATAATATTACACAACATCCCTAGAAATTAAAAATGGGAGAAAAGCTTGTTTAAAGAAAAATAACAATGTGTTGTCTTGGAGGTAGAATTCAGGATTCTTGCTACCCAAAGTTATAAAATTACCTAAAAACCATGAACTCCTCCACACTGTATTGATTTCTTTCACTTGAACGTTACTGTAGTGGTTTAACCCCAGCCAGTAACTCAGCCCCACACAGCTGCTCGCTCACTCCCCCCCAGTAGGATAGGGAGAGAACTGGAAGAGTAAAAGTGAGAAAACTCATGGGTTGAGACAAAGTTTAATAGGCAAAGCAGAAGCCGCGCGCACAAGCAAAGCGAACCGGGGGATTCCTTCCCCACTGCCATGGGCAGGCGCTCAGCCATCGCCGGGACAGCCGGGCCCCATCACGCCTAACGGGGGCTCGGGAAGACCCACGCCGTCGCTCTGAATGTCCCCCGCTTCCCTCTTCTTCCCTGTGTCTGTTATTGCTGAGCATGACTTCATAAGGTATGGAATACCCCTTGGGTCAGTGGGGGTCAGCTGTCCCGGCTGTGTCCCCTCCCAACTTCTTATGCACCTGCTCAGTGGCAGAGCATGGGAAACTGAAAAATCCTTAGGATAAGTACTACTTAGCAACAACTGAAAACACCAGTGTGTTATCAACATTGTTCTCATACTAAATGCGAAACACAACACTATACCAGCTACTAGGAAGAAAATTGACTCTATCCCAGTTGAAACCAGGACAATTACAAACCACCTTCGGTTACAGAAAGACATTTAATCGGCAGTTGTTTGTTCTGAATGTAACAGAAAATATGACAGATACTAGAAGCAATGAGTCTGTCTCAAATTTGCATGTTGTCCTTGGGAGTGTCTGCTAGACCTACAGTCATAATAGTTACACGCAGAATCTATGCAATGTTTGGTAGTTCTGCCCTCTCCCAGTGTATAACTGTAGGCTGGGGCCAACTGGGAAGGAAAGGTACAAAAAAAATCTTTTTAGAAAAAAATTTTCAGACCTTTATACAATACTGATTATCATTTCTTTAAGGAGTTCTGCACTCAGAGTAATGAAGCTATGTAAAATAATTAGCAAAGTGAGGGTGGTTTTTTTTTTTCCACCACAGTATTCAGAACCCATTTTTCCTTTTTGGGGCATGTGTCTAATAGTTTCCAAAATATCCTGTCTGAAACTAGCCTTCTGAAGTTTACTAGTTTCTACTTAAAAACCTTTAGGTAGCAGCACATAACAGCTGCACACGGGTGCACAAGTACTCCCACCCCAGGAAAGGCTCTACCATGCTAACGGATAAAAACGCTCTGCTGTTGTACGGCCGTTCCCCTGTCGCCGGTCGAAAGCACGTGTGCTGTCAAATATTAGGCCAAGGAGGAATGAAGGCTACGAGGACACCGGCGTGCCTTCCTGTCCCAGCCCATCTGCTGTGATGCCTTTGTCAGATGAAAGGCTTTAGCTTGGGTTATGTCCGTTTACTGCAACAGGATAATGGGCATGCTTGTGGCAAAGAAGGAAAAGACTCCATTAGCATGCGTACACAAGCCTGAGTGGCTCTAACTTTTCGGGTGAAGAGTTAATATTCACACAAGGTATTCTGCCATTGCTGCTGGTATGTTTTCACGCAATCCAACATTACTGGAAGGCAAATGTCTCTCTGTACCAACCTACGGAAACAGTAGTCACAGTACACATTTTTATATTTGCCTTTACTATTTTGTCTACCAAATAATAAAACAATAGCTTTCAATTCCATTCTATCTAGTATGCTAAAAAAAAATGCAGTAGTGGATAAACATTATTTGGCACTGGGAATCTTAGTTTACCAGCATCAACTCTGCAAGATATTTCTGTCAATGGACTGACTGAAATGATAGCAGGGCACTCACAATTCTGCTCCATTCATACATAATTACTGTACTGCGCTATGTTTCTTTAAATGGTAAAATAAAAGGACTTCCTTAATGAATCTCCTAGTTCTCACATGCTCTTTTAAGAAGCACTTGTGAATATTCAGACAACAGGATTTACTAGAGATGTCCCATTAGAGCAAGACATTGGACAGGGTCAGTCATAGCACCTGGCTGCTTCCAATGCAGTCTTGGGAACTTTATCCTCGCAACTCCAAATAATGCAGCAATTACCAACTGCTCTGTGGGTTGCTATTGTGAAGACTTGTTAACTACAGGCTTTGGGAATCACCTTGGTGAAACTTCATGCTTTCATTTTACAATTAACATATGGCTGGAAACATTGGTAAGGTTCTTTATAAAAACAAATTACACGTTCAGCTTTCATATGACCTGACAGATTCAGAAAAGCAATCTAAGAGCTATGGATTTATTGTTTACTGTGGTTTTTAACCATCCCACAACAGCAACTAACCCTCTTTGAATGTTTACAAACATTATAGTAGTTCATGATCTCCATCATTATCTCCCTTGCTGTGTTCTTCATACACCTGGACAAACACGCAGCTCAGGCAAACCAGTACAACTCAGGGGAAGCCAACAGAATTGATTTTAATTTGATTTAAGCCAGCTGAGAGTCTGGCTCTTAACTGCAGTCTGAATTTCTTAAATCATTGGTGTAGCTTCATATACTCTCCACAGTATGGTTTATCTGTTCCTAGATGAATGACATCTTCTCTGTGTTGCTACCAGAATACCCCACCCTCCTATAAAAACTATCCTAAACCCCCTGACTTTCCAGAATAAGGGCTAGTTCCTGATTTCATTGTCATTCACATGCGAATATTCAAGACCCTGTAGCAAACTGCACTGTGCGTATATTCATTCTAACATTTCATCAGCCTGAATTATATATTCTGTTCTTCCCCCAGTGTATAATAGTACTGAAAAGATTAAATATTGATTTTCCCATATTACTTTAAACTATTTAGGGAAAAAATGCATTCTTTTGAAATTATGGTTTTCAATATAGCGCAGCAGATTTTATTCAGATTTATTTTGTACCATGTTTTACAGTATGAAAATACTGTGGACACTGAACAGTACAGCTTCAGTACAGCCTTTGCATTACTCTGTTGGCCATGTACTAAGAACAGTCAGAAATAACCTGCTAATAAAACTGTACAGCTTTCAATCATAGAATTATGTGGTTGGTTTTTTTCATTGGATTCTACTGCAAGACAAAAAAAACGGCAGTTGAAGACATGGAGCCTGAATGCCTTTACCTACTATTTGAATCTGTATGACTTAGGTTACCCGGTGTAATCCCACAATGGTCCTTGTATCCTCGCGTGCTTCAGTTTTTTTCAAAGAGTGTGCCTTGGGATAAAAGGCTACTCTACTCTGCAGACCACCTCCTCCGTTTGCCAGTCAGATGTTGGCTGATGCTGACGAGGATGTCCATTAATGTCATTTATTGTTGAAAATGTATAATGCAGTCAGTCCTGCTTTGTAATGAGACCATCAAGGAATGAACAACCATATCAGATGGAAACAATTTTCAGTAGCTTTTGGCCTGGGGTTAGGTTGGAAAGGGTGACCTTGAGGTGAAGGGCTCCTGATCCTATTACCAAGCTCTCAGGAACACAGTCTTCAGTCCCACACTCCAGGACAAATTATTGTCTATACTGCACTGAGGATTTGCATTGCCTAGGATATGTTTGCTTAATACTTGGTTACTAGGGTATCTATCACAAGAACAATCTAAAACAAAATACTGTCGCTACTGCTGTAGAAATAAGCCACAGCAAATAAGCAGATGTATACATCTTCCATCACAAGATAGAACCTCAAATAACACAAAACCACTATCAAAATCCCTCTAAATTCATACCATAAAACTCAAATTTCCTCTTAAGTAGTTATAATGACTGTAAAAGGTCCAGAAAGGTAAGTAATTTCCATAAGCAAGGTGTATTTTCTACAGATTCATGCAGGTCATGCCCTCTAAGATATATGTATCACATTTCTTTAATGATTTTTTTTTCATCTTCTTTCTTCCAATATTTTATAGGAGTTCTAAACTGCACTACAAAGAATTAAGGGCAAGGTAATGGTGTGTGCTTAAAGTGCCACAAAGAGGAGAGAGAGTGCTAATTTGTAAGATATGGCTGTTCCCAAGACCTCCAGCTTTGAGAAAAAAATAGCTGTAAGGGAAATTCTGGGGGAACTTTTCAGTTACCTGGTTCACTGCATGCCCAGAGGCACAAACACATGTGTTTAATACGCAATATTTCGGTCACGGCTTCCTCAGTCCTTCCTGCTACAGCTCCTCCGCTTGCATAGGACAAGTAAATATTCAATGCTCTAGAAAGTTTGAGAAAGCTTCTCTATGTATTCATTGAATGGTTCCCTCACAGGAGAGACGTGGATTCCACCCTCCATCTAGTGACACCATACAATACTTAAACAATTTCAGACTTACCTTGAAATGCTTCATAGGTACATTTAAACAGGTTCTAATTGTGCTTAAACAGGATTCTGAGTAAAAATGAGCATCTAATTAAACAATACTTATTTAAGCATTCAGAAGACAGTATAGCTTTACCTCTCCCCTTCCTGCTATAAGGTATTGTACATTATTCAATAACACCACCCAGTCATTCTTGTACAGAAATTTATTTTCATAGATTTTATTTCTGGAACTTTACTCTCATACTTAAGTGCATGGCTTTGTTAAGAAAGGCTTCATTCTTTGTTTTCTTCTGGAAAGGAGTTATTTTGGTTTTAAATTAATTTTCCAGTACATGATTTGCAACAAGTATGCCTTTATTCACTTGCTCCCAGATTCTTCCACTGTACTTTATGTACCTAGCTAAAGTACTTAAATAAATAAAATAATCACTCCAGAGTCTTGCCATAGTCACTGCAGCAAAATAGTCATCATTCAGAGAAGGTGCTGCTCTATTTCCATTAACTTCAAGGAAAATTTGGGTAGTTGTGCTTGTGAGTTCTGAATTCTTATTCCTGCATGTTCGATGCCTAAAGTTAAGAAAGGTCTATATCTGGCCTTGAGAGTTAATTATAATGCTGTTCACACTGAACTGGGCAGATGCAGGAAAAGAGCTGTGTTACTGATTACTGGAATATCTCTGTGATCATTGTTGAACTGGTGCTGTTCAGTGTAACACAACTGCTTTGGAAGTCAGGAATGGAAATAACTACAAAGCTGCGCTGCTTTAGGAAAAATAGTTTCCAGGATCAAGGCAGGAAAGGGAAATGAAGTTGCCATCAAATGCTGGGAACTGGAAGGAAGGGAGAAGAAGGTTGGATTTTCTTTTGCACAATCAAAGAAAAGATAAGTTTGTTACGCTTTTCTTTTAATTCTAACATACCTTGCTTTTTTTTTGCTTTTTTTTTCCCAGTCAACAGTACAGTTTTCCGTTCAGAGACAAAACAGTAAATAAAATATGTTTATAATTTTACGCGGGCTGAATACTACAACAAACACTTGCTATCTCATTTTTTAGTTTATGCTATATACGCTTTTTCATGAGAATGGTTTAAAGAACACTTTTTACAAATCAGCTTCAGATCATGTGGCCAGAGTACTGCAGCAATCACAACTGAGCTTATTTCTGTGTTAAGCTTGAGCAACGCATTGCAAAATGTGGCTTAAACATCTTAATGCATCAATACAAATAATAATGACGAGCAAAAGCACGCAACTAGTTGATGGACAGAAAATGTTCTATAGCTGGGGAAACCTTTCATATAAAATATTTCCTTCCAAAGGAAAAGTCCTGATTCAAAAAAAGTCGTCCCTTTCTTTTTCTGGTTTGTGTGAAATCTTTGCAACACAAACCACTTCTATTTCTAATCCATTTTGACCAACTATAGTAGTTTAAAATCATAGTATGTATCTATGTATCTAAAATTGTTGCAACAGTTTTAACACAAGCTGCAATGTGAAGACTGTTTTTCACAATGAGTGAATGTGAGGAAGTTACCTTTTTTTGGTTTTGTTTTTCCTCCAGTTAGTACTTCACTTCAGCAAAACATTAAGCAAGGAAGGGTTTACACCAAAAAGGAACAATTCTGGGCAAAAGTGACCCAAAGTCAGGATTTCTAGCTCACTTAAAATACTTTAAAACAGAAAAAAAAAAGCTTCTTTTTATTAAATATGCAGCTTTGAAATTCAGTTATGGAAACACCCTGAGATATCCTTCACTGAGCTACAGAAGTAGCAAAAGAATGTTTACATTCTTCACTCTTTCGCTGCTGGTTTTGCTGCTAAGGTGAGACTGCAATGAACTCAGCCTGGGAGACTTTGCAGAAGGGAAGCCAGCCTCTCAGTATCCAGCGTCCTTGCTTAACAGCTGGAGCTTCAAAACATTTATGTCCCCACAATTTCCAGCTCCCACCTCAGTGGGTTAAGCCTCAGAGGCATGAGAGTGTAAATCGGAGTTAGGGTTGTTAAGACTACAGAACTCGCTTCTGCGGAGATGAGGGTGCAACCCCTGAGCGCTCTTGGGGCTCCCAGACCCTGAGAAGCGTGAATGCCCTGCATGAGACGGTGCTCAAGCCACATCCTCCATAAGCACGGTGTGTACTGTTAATCCCCGCACGCACCGCAGTTCCCGTGGTCTAATGCAATAGTTAAATACATTTGTTGACTGGAATTGTTACTAAAAGTTAAGGAAATAAATTTCTCCAGAACAAAAAGATCAACTGATACCAACTTTTGAGGTCTTTACAAGGGTCACTGAACCTAGAAAAAGTAAATTTTACCACACAGACTACAGGTCAGAAAGACCTCTGTCGTTATGGTTAACCCAGGAAAGTATAGGCTACCTATTTTTCCTGTGATCTATTCAAAGAGAACCTGGGTTAGCCAGACAAGACAGAAAGTTCTGCAGCAATGTTAACAGCAATGTCTACATACTCTGATATTTGTATTGGTCTGCCAGGTTTCATAGGAGCTAATAAAACCACATGTCTTCAGGATTCAATTTACAAATGATGTTAGATTCAGCAATGACATTTTCTATCTTGATTTTCCTTTTCTCTGTCCTCTCATATGTCATTCTTCTTTCATCTTGCAGCACATGCATTCAAAGTTAGCTTCTAGTTCATGGAGACGAGTCCATGAAATCCAATATTCATCCTTTTAAGTGCTGTCCTGCGGCAGCCTTTACATAGCAACAATCAAGTAGGAAAAAAGGCCTTATAAAACATATCCTGTCCACAGCAGATGTCACCTGTGTCCAAAATGACAGATACATCGATGTCAACATTTTCAGACATCGGTATTCACAGGTAAATCTTGGACTTCCTACTGAGATTAGGCTTCAGACAAGGTAAAAGCAAGGTTTTTCAAGAAGCTGCTAAACTGACAACTCACATACCCAAAAGGGACGGAAAGGCATAGCAGTTTAGAAGGGGCAGAAGGGCAAAGGAAAGAACCTTCTTTTTTTTTAAGAAACTAAAAAATATGCCTGCAGGAGGCCGAGAAACTCAGAGCTGCAATGAGTTTCCAGGGCTGTATGAGCACTGGAAGAGCGTGTACGTATTCACACATGTACTTGAATATGGCTAGAACTTCCTGCTGCAGAGTGAGCATTTTAATCCCAGCCAAGCAAGGCTGCCTGGGGTACCCTCAGTGCAGTAATTGACATGACTTTCTGTGAAAGCAAGCCCCCAGGAACACCCAATAAATGAACGCCATGAGAATGTTAAAATAGAAACGTATATAGTTTTAACTCTAGGGACATACGGTTGGTAGTAAGAGGTAATATCTTTCATGAAACCAGCTGATAGGGTTGAAAAAGCAGGCAAACTTTCAGTCTCAGAGTCCCTTCACCAAGTCCCTACTGGTCGTCCTATAATTCATATATTTTTATCATTCCCTCACATGAAAAAAGTTGAAAGGAACCTTCTCGAGTGTCAATGAACCATTGTTTTTCCTTTTCACCACATTCAGGCTTGTGTTTTTAACCCTGAATGAAAGGAAATTATAAAGTAGACTAGCACAAAGGGTATAATAAAAATATACTATAAATGAATCGAAACTTTGAAAAGCAAAATATTTCAGTTTTGCTTTTGGACCATATCAGAGTTGCATTTGAAACATACTGACCCAAAGCACACTGATTAATAACTTAAAAAAAAAAAAATTCAGCACACTGACTTGAGAAATTTTCACAAACGTGTGAGAAATGCATAAATGAATTGAAGAATAAAACTAGGGGAAAAAAATTACCTCATCATTTTAATAGGTTTTTCCCAGGATTTAAGTCTTGGCAGCTTGTGCAGACAAAAACTTGGAGTACCTATGCATAAATATATTCACACATCTATCCCTACTCCAATCAGTATTCAGTACTGCCTGGGAAATGGCTTGCTTTACCTCACATTTTAATCTTTGTTTAAAAACAAAAAGCCCCAGCTGTAACTCAGTCCAGAAGTGATCCCTCTCTCAGAAGTGACCATTTCAACAAGAACTGAAATATGAAAAAGTCAGTTGCATTTGAAGAAATAGCAAAGATTTAGCTTTTTTTCTACATCCAGGCATTTTAAGGAAAGTGAATAGAAAATCAGTGAATCTTTCTTATTAAAAAAAAAAAAAAAGGTTAACTTTAAGTTTACAAAGTTTTGAAGAGCTTCTTGGTGACTGATGAGTGGAAAATTTAATAGGTTTTGTTTGTTTCTTTTAAAAAAAAGACAAGTCACAGAACTACAAAGAAAGACGGAAAACTATTCTGAGACAGCTGATGAGGGAACACCTGAATAAGCACACCGACTGTAGATAGCAGACACAAATTCAGACAGACTTGGACAGGTAGCATAGCTGAGGTTCATGGCACTTTTAAGGGCATAAATATCAAGGTCAGTAAGTGAAATTCGGGATATGCATTTTATGCTGTTCAATTTAGTGAAACAGTTGGCATGGCTTCCATGTGAAGGGGTGAAGCTGCTGCCAAGCAGGATGGAGAAGGGTACTCTGTGATTCAATGCAGAACCATGTTAATGATGCCCAAGTTTGATCTGAGTGGTTCAGTATGTCACGTAGGCATGACAAACGTCATGTGTCTGTATGACGCTACTCGGTGACATGTAGAAATAATAGCTAAGCTTAGAGAAGCAGTGTGCTTCTTATCAATATGCTCTGCCCATGGTCAATTAGCCATTTTATTATCACGGTGGCTCTGCCGCTCCCTTATCCAAAGACAACTTGAGAATGTCTGCATATTACTTTGTATGAGAACTGCCTAAGAGACACAAGATAAGCAACAGATTGTCTAAACCAGAGCATTACAAAAAAGTCAATCTGAGAGGTCCGTTTTTCAGAGCATGGCTTGTATATATATCTGTGTGTGGAAGATTTGGGCAAGTACATGGAAAACACAGAATCAGTTATCCTTTGTGTAAGCAGGCAGATTCTTCAGTCTGAATGAAGGTAGACAGACATACAGAAGGACTTCATCCTGAAAAAGATTTCTCAGACCATGTTTTGGAGAAGTAAGGAGCTTGCTTGCAGCAGGAAGTAAAAAAAAAAAAAAAAAAATGATAGAAAGAAAACAAAATAACTCAGCATGTTAAGGCAACACTTTTTTCTTGTTCTGATGGAACACCTGGCCCCATCTGAGATGACAGTGAGCAGTGCTGTGCAAATTTAAAGGGGCTTTGAAACCTTTCTTCTATTCATCCAGCTGCTGAAGGCCAGATCATTTTGATAAGGAAAGCTCAACATAAACAAAGTCATGCTTCTCTCCTAACTTCTCCAAAAATTTTTCAGAGCTTTAAATAGAATGAGGTGCATCTTATGACAATTATACATCTAAAAAATGTAAGGAATTCAGAGCTATCTTCATCTATGTAGCTAGAAATCATTGCAACCATCTCAGAAGTAATCTTGCCTTACATTTATGTCATAATGGAGACAAAAATAACTTCCTTGTAACATGGTCTGAAAGTCATTCAAAGAGATATTTAGAATTATCATCCAACTTCATCTGTGCTTTCAAAGATCCTTCTCTTTAGCCTACTGATAATAAATGTCATGTATCTTTCACACTCACGTCAAAAAGAAAAAGCATCTCTGCAGCAGACTTAACATTCTTTCATCGCTTAAAAATGATAGACATCCACAGCAGAAGATTACAGTATCAATGACTGAGACGTTAATCCATCTCATGTTGAAAAAACTTCTTTTAACACCTGAACAACCACTTCTTGCAAAGAGCAAAGCCACCCATAGATGACTTTTTATAATGGTAATAACCATGTGTTACTACTACCTACAGCTGTACCAGGCACAGTTTTTTCAGCATTTCTTTGGTGATAGAGATAATAGTGTTTAACAACTGTTGGAAATATTAAGTTTTCAGTTGTAAGCAGTGCGCCTATTACCTACCACCCGTTACCATGTCAATCACTTAGAGTTCTGTCATGAATCACTCATCAAGGATTCAAACTCTGAAAGATATTGTTAGAGAAGAGTTGAAAGAAAAAAAAATTTTGCTTATCTGTTCTTTCATTCTAACTACGACTCCACTATTAACACAGAAGAAACACGAACAGACACAACTTGTTCCTCTGCCCTGTCCCAAGTAAGGAAGTGCTCCTTCAAAAAGCATTAAGACTGAATATGGAAAGCTATTTCTGAAATGTCCATCTGAATGTTGAAATCTTTTCGGACTAATGAATCCATTCTCATATAAGCTAAAACAAGATAATGACATTTTAAATTTATTGTGGCAGATGGTAGGCTAGGGAGAGCCTTCAGTGATACTCCTGCTGTCTGCACACTCAAAAGCCTGATGGGTTAATACTACTTACTGGTGATTTGCCTCTGCAGTGGTCCTGCAATCAGTTATAGTTGCCTGTATCAGCCAGTCAGGAGACAGCACAGTCTCATACTCTTTGACAAAGGTTATATCATATTCTTCTGCCATTCTATATTTCATTATTGCTTTATTTCCTATCTTCAAGACATAGCATCTATGATACGTTATGATCCCTGTGGCATTAAATGTCTTCCCCCTACAGTGCATGTCTACAGCCTTAAACCAGCCAGATAGTGCAACATCCCAGGCGTTTGCCATGACTGCAGTGGGCCCAGGTGGGCTCAGCCTCTGCAGCTCTTCCCTTATGGAGTTCAGACCAGCTTGTGCATTCAATGACGCAAGCATATTTGACTGTATCTTAGTTGAAACAAAGCAACCTTTAATCTCAACAAGAAAAACAAAACATAAGCCAGGCAAGGTTGTAACACAGCGAGCAATCTGCATCTGCATCCGTCTCTCCTGAGACCAAGATCAGTGTCTTCCCATATAATCTGACGGCCGCAGTCAGTGTGGGCAATGCTGCCCTCTTTCTCCCTGTCCCCTCACCTTTTTACCGACCTCTAAATTCATGAGCCTGTCCTCTGCCTTTTCAACCTGCTAAATATTTGATATCCACGACATCTCCCAAGAGTCTGCCAGTGAGACTGGACACCTTGCTTCACCAAGGCAAAATTTTCAAATGACTGGGTTTAGAGTGGCGGCATGCAGAGCAACCTGAACATACCTTCCACTTTCCAGGCTGCATGCTGTTTGCACTTCTCAGAATTAGTCCCTTTTACCCACAGAGCAAACCACATAATAACAAATAGATGAGTGCATAGCAATCACAACGTAACATAGCCACCGTCCACATCCTTCACACTGCTAGCCACAAAATGGAGGTAGCACCTAATGCTCACAGTCTGGCTAGAGGTGCAGCCTTCTGTCTGCCAGTAGAGATGCTTGCTGCAAGAACGTGCAGCAGAGGCTAAAAAGTATAATAAATTGCAAAGCAGGAATGACACCGAGTTAGCTAAGTACCTCTCTGTCTCCGAAACATTCAATGTTCATGATGATTTTGCCATGTCAGCAAGTAAGGTGTTCAAGCAGAGGAAAAAGCATCTTCCTTTTAGCTCCTTGATACCACGTATTATTTTCAGATGTGTTGATTAGATGATCCCGAAGTTTGATCTTTTCCTCCATCATTCTAACTGAAGCTGAGAACTTCCCTCTTTCCCGGTGCAGTCACCTTGTTATTTTCCTTTCCCCAGGAACACCTTGTTTGGCAAATCCATGCAACTTTCTTGCTATTATAACAGGCTGTTCTGTAGTCAAAGCTATCATATGATGCAGGCTTTGGCTTTATTTCTTAAGAGTTTCGGAAATTCAGAAATGTCTGCCCTTCCCTGCTTTAGTTTGCATATAAAGAAATACAGAAAAAACAGGCTCACAGAAGATGCTCTGCAGTATTCCTTAAGGAATAAATCATCCCTTTCTGAACAGCTGCCTATTATGGGCCGTTTTTTGCCCTCCATCTCCTTTCAGTAACCTGATCTGTACTCTAGTACCATGATTCTGCTACACTTCACCAAGCACTCAGGAATTACACTGGAAAATGCAATACTCATCTTTCTGAAACATTGATGGCAGCTTACCTCTGGCACTGCTCCTTCACCCAAGGTGTATCAGACCAGCCACAAAATTTAGATTCAATCATCCATTGTTTCCCTATGAAAATACCAGAAATCACATTTAACTTATCTGTAAGAAAAAGATCTGTTCCTACGGAGGATGTCAGGAACACAAATTGATTCAAAAGAAGCTTCCCTTCAGTTCCAGCTCTGTCTTGCTCATGGCAGCCAGCTAGAGGAAGTGACATCCTCAAGGTCCATTTCACTGTTGTCCTTTGGTATTAACAAAAAGTCCCAGCCCATGACTAGAGTTTCTCCATGGTGTAGGAAAATTAGTGGATTATAATAAATTCTAGGTAGATCTTTTTTTTCAGTCTGGGCAACTTCCTCATTACATTACCTCTTTTCCTCTTGATCTTGAAAAATTCTGAACAAAAATGGATGGGTAAAAATGGACAGACCAAAATTAGACTTTTAAATAAGATTTACACTGGTGCGAAGCACTTTCAGTTTGCAAACGTCTTTGCTTTCTTCTTTCTTTTGCTGATGCACTTTAGCTGCTTAGCATTTTTATATTAATATCCATAGATGTTTACCTTCAGAGAGCCCTGCTCAGCGGCACACACTGAGTAGCGTTTTTCCCTGCATTTCTCCCAATGAAGCTGCTAGTACTCATTGTAGCATAACTAGTACTCCTTGAGGTATGGGCTACAGCATAACATCCAGCTATGCTACTCAGCATAGAATCAGAGAATCAGAGAATGGTTTGGGTTGGAAGGGACCTTCAAAGGCCACCTAATCCAAAGGGACGTCTTTCACTACATCAGGTTGCTCAAAGCCTCATCCAACCTGGCCTTGAACACTTCCAATGACTGGGTATCCAGAGTTTCTCTGGGCAATCTGTTCCAGTATGTCATCACTTTTATCATAAAAAATCTCTTCCTTATGTCCAATCTAAATCTACCCTCATTCAGTTTAAAGCCATTGCCCCTTTTCTTGTCACTACAGGCCTTGGCAAACAAGTCACTCTCCATCTTTCTTGTAAGACCTCTTTGTATATTGAAATGCTGCAATAAGGTCTCCCCAGAGCCTTCTCTTCTCCAGGCTGAACAACCCCAACTCTCTCAGCCCGTCTTCATAGGAAAGGTGCTCCAGCCCTCTGACCATTTTTGTAGCCCTCCTCCGGACCCGCTCTAACAGGTCGATGTACTGGGACCCCAGAGCTGGACACAGTACTCCAGGTGGGGTCTCATGAGAGTGGAGTAAACATAAACATACTGTATAAACATACTGTCTGGCCTCCACATAGCTTAGATTCAGCCTGCAAATAGATGCATAATGGTGAACAGGAAAGTAGGAGTACACATCTCTTTCATAACCTGCCTAGGAGTGAAGATTTCATTCTCACTGTGTAACAAAATGAGTGTTTATTGCTGCCACCAATGCCTTCCTCAGAGAAGGGGGAATACTTCTGAATTCAAAGAATAATGGTTCCTTCTTTATGAGTGACCAAGATGCAGTGTACTCTTTGCAGAACTCAATAACAGAAAGTGAATACCCTCAAGACCTAAACTGAACTTACGAGAGGGGGCAAGAGAATGTCGTTTCTCTTTCATCTGCCTTTCACACTGAATTTCCAGTTAGGAAATGTAAAACTCTCACACAGCTATGCAACCAGAAATTCAGTATCTTTTTTTCAGAGTAGAGAAAAAATGTTGTACGTTGGGTGATGATGAACACTGAAGTGTAATTAATTAACTCAGTCCAGAATCACAGCTGGCATAATTAAGTATCCACTGCCCTGGGGACTTACAAAGCTATTTTCCCTTTTACACAGATGATTTCTTGGCCTTTACACTATAGAAATCTATAAAGATTTCTCTAATACCTATATAATTTTTAAATACAAGTAGACTGAACAGAGAAAGCATATAGTCTATTTTGCCTACAAAAGATGAATAAGAACTATATTTTCTTAGAAGGTAAAAGTAACCCTTATTAGTAGTGGTTCAGACAACGCATTATGCAAGTCACTGTCTAATATTGGAAAAAATATGTAAAGCAAACTTTTCTACTTTTTCTGGGTTTCTTTGCTACTAAATTATTTTTTAGTTGTCAAGGGATGCATTGCATTAGTAGAAACAAAAGGAAAATGGCTTCACAGCAAAGAATTTTTCCATCTCATAGGTGAGAAACTTACATTTTAGGTCTTTAAATCTTGTCAATTTATATCATAGCCAGCACCTAGGTGCCATAAACAATATGCAGCCACAAATATAGAGTGAAAATTCCCATGGAACTAAGTAGTTTCTCCAGATTTATAGTAACATTTCATTTCTTCATGATCATTGTCCATGTAAACATATATGTAGTAGAACCAAAAATACATTCAAATCCTCCAAGATTAACTGCTGAAAAGACAGAAGTTCCTTGCTCTAAACAGTGACAGTTTTTTAACATTTCGCTAACAATGAAGATTCAAGCTTCCATCATAACTTTTCAACAGTTAAATATTTAAACTTCATTGAAGAAGTAAAGCTGAGAACAAGTTTGTGCAAATCTATTATTAACCATTATGACTGCTCAATTGTGTGTTTAGATGTTTTAGAATTCACTAACATATATTGTAATTGACACACATTATCTTAGCGGGGCATCGTTCAAAACAATATTTATTACAGATTGGAAATACTTCCCCACTGAGAATATTATATTGTACTTGGGGATAATCTAGCACAATTATCCCATAAATAAAGTGAATGCATTATCATTTTTTTACTTTTACAATATGGTATTTAGAGCCAAAGATTTTTGTAACTGGTGATGAAATAAAAAATAGTTTACAGCTCAACAGTATTAGTAATTTGTTACTTAGTTACCACAGATACATTCATTACAAAGTAACCAACCAGTAATGTTATTTTTATAGGAAAAGGCCTGGTCCAGTTCTATGAAATTCTAAGACTGCTGTTTCAGACATTTCAAGTGAAAATCAACTTTAAAAAAAAAAAAGAAAAAAAGTGGGGTTTTTTCCTATTGAGAGATGACAAGAGTAGATTTAGTACAACAAAGCTAGATTCTCTTTCCTTCCTTCAGTTTTCATACTAGTCACAGTCAGTTCAGTTTTTAGATAATCAGAAACTAGATAACTTTATGGCTCTGAAATGATTATGGTAGTAGCCATAATATAAGTAGCATAACAAATTTTGAATAATAGGTGAATAATCTGAACACTTTATAAATGTGTTACTCATGTACTGAAAGGATCTAAGAATAATTCATGTAAATTCTTTTGCATTTAAGCATTCTAAACAGAGATTTACTTGAGGAAATCATACAACTATTGTTTTATATTAAGTTGCTGAAATTAAAGCTAAATGGGGAGGCATTTCTGAGAAATGCTTACAAAGCTAGCAAGAGCCAAATAGGGCATTTTTTTCAGTTCTGAGAAGAAAAAGCAGGCAGATGTTAACAGAAAGAGATTTTCAGTATGATTACCTAATCTCATCTGGAAATACCTGGCACATCCTCTCTTTAAAGAAAATGAGTAATTTTAATAGATCATAGCCCTAATTATCAAATGCACATATGAAACTGATCACTCTATAATAGAAATAAATACATTGCAAATCTCATTTTCATTTACTTTGCTGCATAGCATTGCTCTCAACTTAAATTTCATGAGAAAGTTAAATGCTGGACTGGAACAACTGGCACCTAACTGACTAGTGGATGGTTTTGTCAAAAAATGTAACTTCTAAAGATTCATATCATAATCAAAGGGACAGCTTTTGACGCCTGTAACTTATGGTCAATAAGATTTAATTTATCATTATCACAAAACTCTGTAGAATATAAGATTATTTTTTTTAATTATGTCAGACTATGGAAAAAATTTTAACCTTAGACCTAGTGTCGTGGTTTAACCCCAGCCAGCAACACAGCACCACGCAGCCGCTCACTCGCTCCCCCCCCACCCAGTGGGATG
>JAVKLA010000008.1:2468032-2481978 GCA_034782735.1 Sagittarius serpentarius
AACACAGCACTGTACCAGCTACTAGGAAGACAATTAACTCTATCCCAGCCGAAACCAGGACACCTAGGAATTCATTCCTACTTAAAAAATAATATTTATTGCAGTCTTGTTCTTTGGTGAATGTAAAATCTATTTCTATAGAAGTGAATGATTTATCATTGATTAATACTGCCAGACAATTTAAAGCAATTGCTCCATATAATTTGAGAAGAAATGCCATTGTATGCAGTGCTACTGCTTTACCTGTGTACACTAGGTTTTGATTAAACACCTTTTTGTTAGCATCAGTATTTGCTGTTCCCTCGTCATGATGGTTAATAACTTTCTGTATCTGATGTTGGCTCTGCTGGACACCAATACCTGACTTGTGTGCAGCTGGCATAGTGGAGGAGGGACTGCTTGCAATATTTATTACTTTACATGATGGCAATTTTTTTATGACTGTTAAGAGTTCCTAAAGCCCAGAAGAGCTAATTGAAAAAATATTCTTCATAAATATAAACAAATGCTCAGAACATAGTCTTTGACCTCTCGCTCAGATATCTGTGTTGGCATGGACACAGGTAGGTCTTGATGCAGCATTTTTTAGAAGAGCAGAAGTGGTAACAGCAGGACCATTAGCACGAACAGACTGTAATGGGTCAGTTCTCTTGCTCTATGAAGCCAATCCTTCTTCCGCTCTAATATTCAAGAGGTAAGCAATTTTAAAATTATGATGTCCATAAGATCTACTAAAGTTGCAATAAAATTGAAGGACCCGTAAGTCAGCATATTTAGACAAGTGTTACTACTCGGTACTGCATTGGAGATGAAAAACAAGAGCTTTTTGTGCCCCTAATTGAAATACTTCTGAAGGTATGGTCAGAGTTTGGCCACATTTTGACCAGCTGCTACTATGGAATACGATCTTTTGAGATGTGTTTATGATGAATGAAAAGCCATCAATTCATCCATCTGGATAGACAGTGTAATTATATGAAAAGAAGGACTGTTTTTCCTACAACGCTTCTTGTTTTAATTATTGAAGTGTTTAACTTCAACCAAAAATAAAGGGAAGCTAGGGGAGGATTAATTCACTACATATTTTTCTCCGTTTGCATTGTGCTGATCTGGTGGCCTAGGAAAATGAGTAGAAACTGAGCAGAGTAACATCATTACTTGTGAATGTTGACGTTATAGATTCATATAAATCAGACACGTTACTTAATTTTAGTATAGCATTTGTTCTAAGTAGACTGTCTCTTTACAGTAAGCCAAATAATGTATGTAGAGAGTGACATGTAGAAAAACATGCCACTAAATTTTTAATAGTGTTAATCATCCTTCCTGATTAATCTAATTTAGAAAAGCAGCTGAAACAGTACCAGCCCCTTCTTCCAAACCACACAAATATTTCTTTCTGGTTCAGGGATTTGCATACAGCCGAGAAGACAGCAGTGTGTGAATCAGGGGAAGAGTGGAAAGTGATATATATTCATTCTCCCCGTCTTGCCCTGCAAGACTTAACTGGGAAAAGACAATAAACACCAGGACATTGTGTCTGTTAAGCATTGGTCCTGGTGAAAGCTACTGTGACTCTTCAGAGCAGTTACCATGGAGCAAACTGGCTGCTTAGATGTTGCTATGGTGGAAACTGGATGTGTAGATGGCATTAACTACTTAGGCAGCAAGTTGAATATGGGTGTTGGTCACAGGCACAGGTATCTGCATGAGGAGAAAGTCATAGTTCGTAACACACCAACTGCTTCTCAAGATTCCTTCCATTAGCACAAATGTTGTTTCCAGGATGATGGCTATTGATAAGCATTGTCTATTGGAAGTTTAAAGAAGCGGATTCCCTTAGCAGATTTTTCCTTTAATTCTGTAGATTTTAATTTTTTTTCCCTCACGAACTTTGTTTTCTTCATTGCAAAAAAGAACTGAAGGGTACAACTCCAGATAAAAGAAGCTCTTATAAAAGTTACAGAGCTCTTAGTTTTTTTCTTTACCTTTAAACTGACACATTCAAATCAATTTCTTTTTCCTGTCTTTTTCCAGTTTTTGCTTCTACTTTCACTTTCTCCAGAGTACAATATCTTCATAAATTAAATTGAAGTCCTGGATAGACTGCAGATGATAGTTGATTCCTTATCCAGCACATGATAAACATGCTTCTGGAAAGCTGTTCCAGAAGCTGCTAATGACATTTATTGAGGTGCATGTTTTATAAATGAAAGACAACTTATTTCTTTAAAATACCATCAGTTATTTTTCAGTTTTCTAAATGTATAATGGCAGTGGATAATAACCATCTGATTGGCCTCAGTATTTTAAAGACTGGAAAGACCTTTGATTTAACTGATCATGTTATGTTTGAGAGATTGTGTTTGTACCCTAGATTGCTTCTAAACTAAACAACTGGAAAAAATGCGGAGGTTTTTTCCCTTGTTTAGCTATAAGACCAGTCCTCCCATGTCTCAGATTCCACAGTTTACATGTAAACTCTGTTTTTAAATCCACTCAGCAATGTCAAACTATGGTTTACCTGATACATTATACCACTTACATATAGTTCTGAGTAACAGAACCGTTGGAAAGACAAGGAGTCGGAAGAATATAATGTATATTTTTCTACCAAATGCTTGTATGCAGTCAAATAAATGATCCAGCTTCACTGTGTCTTCAGCTGACTCTTTGTACTCTAGACAACTGGAAATAATGGGTGGAGAGGAAAGCAAGAGAATGGAGTCTTAAAATTGAGCTGTGAATTAACAGCATTGGCCTCTATACCTATTTACGATAACAGATGTCCTTTCCCTGCTTTATGTATGTGTATTTTCATAGACAAGGGAAAAATCTGAGGGTAGCAATGGTGTCTCCCTTTGTTTAGGAGAGAGAGGATTAAATTAAGTGAGAGTCCCTCAAACAGGAACAAAGAACCACAGATTCTACTACTTTTATGGTCTCATTATTTTGGTTCTCTGAAGATCACGAGAGGCCCCTCAGTACAGGGCAGCCAGATGAAGTCCTTTGCATAACTGTGGCAGGTACACCTGCCCCAATACCTCCGTCAAGAGAAGTTTCTAGACCGCTGACCAGATACGACCACAGATCAGACTCGACTAATAAATGGAGTCCCACCGGAGGGCAAATTGAGTTGGTACTCCTTGGAGCAGGGGGTCTGCAGCTGGGGACTCTCCCCTTAGGTTGGGACAACATCTGAGAAAACTCCTCAAGGTGAGAGCCCTCGCCTTATAGGGTGAGTGAGTACGCATTTTGGGCCATCATCCCTACAACTTAAGCCTAAGTCGACTGTGTAGTATTAGTTCCGTTTGACAGACATCCAAACCTGTGGTTTACTAATTTTTGTTGGAGTGCTAAACAATTTTGATTAGAATAAACCTCATTTCGAGTACCTGCCTCGTCTATTTTGAAAGACTCTGTGATAACAACTAATGGGAAAAGAACAGAACAACACCAGAAGCTGGTTTATGAAGAAACCTGTGAGATTACATTTACAAGTTATAGAGGAGTAGCTTAAAGGCGTTCTTCCTTACTTTGCACTTCACTTTTTATATTTATAAGGCACTTTGGAAGGGCATTATACACTGCACTGTACTATTGTCAGTGGTTGATTTGTGGTGCTGTATTGAGCCTGTTTTGCCTTTAGGATACATGGCCTCTGAAGCACTGATCTGAATGTTTGGCACAGTTCAGCTCTTGTAAAAGCATTGTCTACAGGTAACAATAAAGTTATAATAAATTAATGTGCTGGTTTACTCCTAACTCTGTGCTCTGGACTGACTCAATAAAAAATGTATTTTAGCCAACAGTCAAGTGATAAATACAGTAATATATACACTGAACATGTAGTAATACAAGATTACTTAGTCTGTTTTCAGACTTTTCTATGTTACTGAAATACAATTTTAAGAGAGAATTTATTAAGAGTGTGATGTTAATATTTCCACTAAATCACCTGGATATATTCGATTTACATTGAAGAAGTTCCAGAACTATAAATCAGAGCATTCTTGACACGAGAAAAGTGTTTCTCTTGCCTAGATGAGTGGAGGCCATAGGCTGTGATTTTTCATTACTTTCTGATGGTCCATTAAGCAGCTATTCTATCTATAACCAAGATACGTTGTGGTTCAACCCAAAATTATAGGTATGATGCAGGAATCAAGGTAAGGTGCTTTGATCTATATCACATCAGGGATCAAACTAGAGAAATATTATTGGCCTTTTGGCCCAGACACACATGAGGAGCAATGAGATGTGAAGAGATGACCTAACACAATCACAACTCCATGAATTAAACTCATCTAGCAATTATCAGTCCTTTCTTCATATACGGAGACTATCATTTCCTTTTTATCCGCCTCTCCGGAAATGGCTGCTGTTAATCCCTCACATCCCTCTCCCCCCAGCCCTCCTTCACAGCTAGTTCCTTGTCCTCTGCTAGGACTGCTTTTCCTCTCCTTACCATGCCAACCCTCAGGGCCCAGGCCAGTCCAACCATATGAGGTACCTAAACGAGGTGCCTGGGCCCCATCGCTGGTCAACAGCAAGAAACTCTCCATTAAGTCACCCCTTAGAACAACTGAATGTGCGTTTTTCTTCCTACTGTCCGTGACACCTAGGATGACCACACAAAGCACGTCAGCTGGAGTCATTGTCTGGAGGTGTGAGCCAGAGCCCAGGAGCTGTGTTGCATCATGTCAACGCACATCTTTTTATAAGGCACTTTTTACGGCTGTATCACAGACTATGAACACACCTGGAAAAAACACTTGCATACAAAACCAGTCACGTGATCTCACTATTCATCTCATGACTCCCTTTTTCTTCTTGTCCCTTTCTTCTCCTTCCCCCAACTCCATCAGCCTGGAAGTAAAACCAAAAACCTTTCCCAGTCTTGAAAAATGGCATCCAGTGCAGTAGCCAAAGCAAAGTACAACCTGACTCTTGTTCAAGGCACAGGTAGGAGATGCTGATGCAGAAGAGGGACAAGATCATTTCGGGGGGGGAAGCCTGTATATGCACTCTGGTTTTGGGATACCACCACCTCTTCCCAGGCGGTTTTGGCATCGCTCCTCTCATGATCCCAGCTCACAGGAGAACAACCCATGAGGCAGCCACAACCTCTTATATGCACAAGTCATGTTTTCCTGTCTTTGAGTTTGCAGGTGGTGCGTTCTGGCCCTCGTGCCTCTGAATCCCTCCCTTCCTCTCATTCATCCCATGCTGATTCAGAAATTACTGAATGTTAGGTGCATGTAAATAACAGACCTGCGGTAGACATGCTTGGTAAGCAGACACATTTTTCAGTTGCATCTGCTATATTTCCGAAGATTCGGCAACCTAAACAGAGCCCCTCTTCAAAAGATCCTGGTTTTGAAAAATCCACCTTTTGATTAGGCCTTGACCACTGGCAGCAGCACAGACAGACTCGGAGCAAGACCGCGAAGGTGTGCACTGCATCTGGTAGCGTTAATGTGAGACCTACAGCCTTCTCATTCTCTCCATGCCCCAACTTGTCTCCATCACGTAAACCTGCAGGGAAAGACAAAGGCAGATAATCTCATCTTTGATCCGTTTAGGCATTTCCTACTTCTCTGAAAGCAAAATCTGTTTCTTTCTGCCTAGAATATACACCAACAAACTCTCTGTTCCCTTTCCAGAAAAAAACAATTCATGAAAAGACAGAAGAAAACTCCAACTAAAGCACAAATTAAACTATTTAGTGAAATTTCAAATATACTCAGTTTTTCTTTCAGGCTTTTCAAAATTTCTAAGCAGCGAGGGACAAAAGAATAAATGTTAGTTCAACAATTTTGCACCCACAGGAGAAAACAGTGGCTTGATTTGGGGAAAACTTCAATACATTTCCTCTTTCACCAGTTTATTCTTCCCTACTACTCTTCTGTTCTGTATGGAACCTACACCTAACATCATGCACATCACTGTAATATGCATTGTCATTCCCGTTGTGCAGTAAGTAATGCGACTAACATCTGTCATGTATAGTTTGTTCTCCCATCTCCAATTCTCCCAGGTATATCACATTAAAAAAAAAAAAAAAACAAACAACAAAAAACACCTTATCATTTTATGGTATTCACAAAGAATATGGAGTTATAATGTATACATTGACCTCTTTGGCTGTTGTACTGCATTTTGCAGGAAGATTTGGAAATCTATATTCTGTCATTGTTTCCTCTATTTCCATTATGCATGTTATAAAATTTAAAATAGCTTTCTCATCTCAACGTTTGCAACTTCAGTTTAAATAAACCTTGTTAGGCACTAACAGACCAGAAATATTTTATGTGACATCAAGTCAGACATCAGTTTTCATATCATAATTCATACTGAGTATATATCTGGAGAGGGATTGTGGTAGAGCATTTCATCGGTGACTATCAGTAGCGTGCTCAAAGTCCTTTATTTCTTTCAGTATAAACTATTTAAGAAGGAAAAGACAAGTCCCAGATACGAATTTCTCTCAAATTGCATTGGCTTTGAAGCCCATTTATCCATATTTTAGTTCATAATATATTGCACTACATCTGTCTACTTAGGAGGACTGGGAAAACCTATAACCTGCCCATGTCCCTAAGATGCAAAAAAGGGGTGATTCACATGAGCAGACTTGTAAGAAATCTTAAATTAAAGTCTAAAGCAAAATCTAAAATGATGCATGCGGGATTGGTATAGTGCCATAATTTCTCATAGGGATTGCATTTGTCAGCCAAATGATGTTGTAATGCTTTGCATCCTAAAGTCAGAGCATCACTTTGCCATGAAGGAAATACAACAAAACCCACAAAATTCCATTCCAGAGTCTGACATAAGGTGCTGTCAAGCACAGAGCTTATAACTGTGACAATGGCAGCTGTTCCCTTTGGCAAAAAAACATCTGGGAAAACTATGCAGAATGAGAGTTGTTATCTTTCTCGCACACCATGATCTGAATGGAAGGGTGCCCAAAATATTGGCCATGTGGATGAAAGAAGCTTCTAGAGCTGGTAACCAGTTTAAGTCCGTATTGTTTCCTCAGTCTGTACTTGTTAAATGGAGAACGTTGACAAGCTGAGAAGAAAAAAAACATAATTTTCTGTGAGGAAAAATGATCTCCTCAGTACTGATGGCAAATGCACAAGTGTGTTTCACAGGTCAGCTTGCCTAGTCCAAGGGCACCCTGACCTAGGGAGGTTAGGTAGGTCTCTGAAGGGGTTTCACTCACATAAGCAATCTGGTTTCTCCCGAAGAAACATCAAACAACACTGGGCTGTAAAAGTTATTTTTTCATGAGCAAGTACGGCCTCTGTGCCAGACCGGCTGCTGTACTGCCTGGGGAGTCCAGCCCCTGGGCAAGGTCAGCAGCACAAGCAGAGGTTTTCCCAGGCTGTGCTGTGAATAAGCACGGACCTCTCTCTGATGAGACTGGCACGAAAGGTGAAGGAGCTGTTCGGTTTCCAAGTATTTCTTCCGTTAGACTGAGACCTCCAACTCATTTTTCACTACACAGCCATCATGGATCTATCGCTTTCAGCCATTACCAGCACAGATCTGATTTGAAGAAGTGAAATAAAGGTGAAAGACTCCATAGCTGTATGCTAATTTTTCAGGTGTTCATTGTGACAGATTAAACTTCCTCTCTGCTCAAGGGAACAGTTAGAATTTTCAGGTTGCTGCTCTTTGACAAAGCAATTAAGAATGAATTAGCTGAACCGCTGTCTAAAAGGTACAGTCTCTCCACAAAATCAGCTACTCAGACATACTCAGGTGCATAAATATTTATATTGATCATCTTTACATGAGATGCAAAGCGTGTTTTCTGCAAGCACGCATGTCCTAGGACTCAATTTAACACAAAAGTTAAACCAACACTGTCGAAGTTATCAAAAAACTCGGCACCTGTAGCCCTTTTTCATCCCCTCCCTACAGTCGCTTATTCCTGCCCCCTCATCAGCCCCTGCGTCTCTTCACTACAAGCATTTATGAGCTGGATCCCTCTGGAAAAGCATCCCGGGCAGCTCAGCCCCACTGTCTGGCTCACTGTACAGCCTGCCCCGTGCAAGGAAAACGCAGGGCAAAGGCAGGAACATCAGAGAAGGGGTGCAGCGCCTGACCTCGCCGCGATGCTGGCTCAAAAACGCACCTTAAACTCCCATTTAGCTTTCTGGTTTGCCTATGATTAAACTCTTCAAAACTTGAGGAGGACCAGAACAAAGTAGGGACTAATCATCATGATGTATTCAACTAGGGGCGTAGCGTGTCTCTAGTTTGCAAGAGTACTTTGAATTTGTACACAAAACATTAGGCTCTTGTCTCCTCAAAATACCCATCACAACTTGTCTAAGGAAAATTCATCTCAGTGTTGGCAGCAAAAAAGAAAAAAAATAAAAAAAATTCAGGGTGCCCAAATTCAGAGGTAGTAGTATAACCTTGGCAAAACACACCAGAAACCCTGTCGATAACATATATGTTATTGACTGGGTAGCTAGGCAGATTTTTCGCAAGAGAACAGGCTGTAGAAATTCTGCTTGATTTTGCTATATGTGGATTAGGACCACTGTGGGGAAAAAAACTTTCAGATGTGCAACTTCAACTGCCATTTTGTTCTGCATATTCTGGCTCTCTTTGGTGTGCATGCGTGTCGTAAGAGCTACGCAATTATGTACAGGGCATGTAAAAAAAAAAGGTGATAACTAAAAGCTTGATATTAGTAAGTCCAATAACAATGCAGGTATACATAAATCAAATCTATTACTGATATGTAAAACATTTGCCATGAGTACTAATGTCTGAATATGTTCTTTCCTTTTTCATGTTTGATATAAATTCCATTGAGTAGAGTTATGAAATGTATCAATATGAACAATTCCCTATTGATCTTAATAATTAACAATTAAACTGCTAACAATTAAAATGTATGGCAAAAGAAGTAGAAGGAATAGGGGGGGTTGACCTTGCAGCTCTCTTTATTCTGATTGACTAAATTCTCCATCCCTGCCTGCCATTCTACAAACAGGCTGCGGTCTGTAAACGGCCTTAAATAGAGCCAAACAATGCAGCGGTGCAAAGATCAAAGCAGTCCAACTCTCAATTATTCCATTTATGAAATACAAGAGTTCTCCACATTAAAAATCCTTAGCCTGGTGGAAAAAGAAGCCTATAAAGAACATTAAACCGTTCTTTATAAATCACCACTCAGGATAATAATTGCAAAAAGATAAAGAAATAATCCCAATGTCACCAGTGTTTGTTTTGATCCTAAAACTGTAATCACATGATCTTTAAAAAATTAAACAGAAAATTAGAAGCACCTGAAAGACAGTTACTAATGTTTAAAACAAATCTACAGTTTCAAATGAAGAACTAAATATATGTTTGTTATCACAAATACACCCTAGGTGTTACAAATTAGGAAAAAGAAAGGAAAAAAAAAGGAAAAAAAAAACAGAAAAAACAGGACAGTGCTATTACAACAACTTAATTAATTTTATACATAGAATATGTATAAGCTGTCCAGCACATTCTCATCTACAGTTTTCCAGGGCAGCCATATAGAAATTTTAGAAAAGGACTGTTTTCCGAAGCCCAGGGCTCTGTGGGCAATTTCCCCTACCTGGTAAGCTTATTAGTTTAATAGAGGCAGAAAGAGAGGGCAAACATGCTACATACACTGGCAGCTATATTCTGATATCTTCTTTCCTGAGAGTTATTTTTTGTCTGCCTTGTAGAAGTCAACGCAATTTGGAAAAATTAATAACACGCTTTAATTAAGGTTATCAGAAACTAGTTCCCAAAAGTTATATCCTGAAAACTTCTGTCACAGGATGGGAAGCAAGTCGTCTTTTGATCAGTCTTTGGAGAAGAATAGGAAAGTCTCTTGCATACATGTGCTGGGCTTGTTATGCAAAAAGCAGATCCAGAAAAAATAGCTGAAAAAAAAAAGCTGAAACTGTGTTTTTATAGCTTAAAACATTCTGTACCCCCAAAGTATCTAAACCATAAAGTTTTCCTACAGTTTTTTCTGGTATTGTCACATGTTCTTCACAAATAGCAACAGCTATTGGAAGGAGCAAACCTAGAAACACTGCTTCCCACAGTACAAAACAGAACCAAGATTGTGAAGAAGAAAAAAAACAGTCGAGACGTAACAGCATCAGAGCAGACCCAGGTCTCTGTAACTCTGGAGTACTGAGAAATCTGCAGCCATCAAGATCAATGAGAGAACAAGGTTAAAGGAAAGAAGAGATACTTCAAATTAATATCTAGATTTAACTTTCACAAAATTTCTATTGACCATAAATTACATATAATCTGCCCTTCAGCGTGTACAGCATTTATCTGAGGAATAAAAGGAGTTGTCAGCCTTAATAAACTATCCCATGATCCTTTTCAATTTATTTCCACAATGCTGACTGTGTTTACTGCATTGAAAATCATTCCACATTAAAGGCCATATCAGGGGAAAAGTTAGCAAGGACTTTGGCACAATACTTATGATTAGCTCTGTGAAACCTATCTCAAATCTTTTCCCCTGGTGGCAGACAAGCTAAACTAAGAGGCAGGGAACAACTGGTTACTTTTTGAAATAACATAAAATAAAGCTACACTGTGCAATTATTATTGTACCCCAGCTTTTTTTTTTTTTTTGTCATTTTTAAAGCCTGTTTAAGGCTTAAGAAATCCCACATTAACATGTAGAAGCCTCAATCTTTTTATTTCATACGTATTCACATGTACGAAGTAAACTCTAAGATTCAAAATTAAACTCAGCCTGTCTCAGAAATTGCAAGTTCTGAAACCTGTCTTCTTTTTCTTTGGTTTTCAGTGTTCTAAATACAAGATATAAGGGATTAATTTGGCCTAATTCTATCTCCTAAAAGTTAGATATTCAAATCTAATCTGGACACTTCTATAATGGAGAAAACAGGTAAAGGTAAAGAGTGCTTCATCCACAAAACAGACATCAAAAATAATTCGGATGTCAAGCTTAGACTTAGACATCTGCGTGTTACATGGCTAAAGCTGAGCAAAATACATCCAACCCAAGGTGACATCACATACCTTATGAGAGGATAAAATAGGCTGCGCTTGGGACTAATCAGATTTGTGGGAATTCTGTGTACAAAAGAACTAAACCTGTTAAGTACTCACTCCCTCTGTACACACGTGACTTTTTAAATCTTTATTTTCAAGGATATTTCCGTGTCCCTGAAGTCCCCAAATGTTGTCTGTGGGCCGCAGAATTTCCCTCCAACTTAGTATTTAGCAATTTCACATGTTTAAAATTTCATCAGGAATGTTGCCAAAGCAGCCAACTTTGGCAGTCTTTGACTATAGAGGATTATAAGGAGCAGGGGCTTCCAGACATTCCTCGGGTACGAATTGTGCATCACTGGAAAAGTCGGATCTTTAAACCTGATCATTTGCTTTACTAGCTCAAGAGAGTCTCTAAAATTAGATTAGGTAGAAGACTACCTATATAACATATTTAATTGTCTTTAAATGAAATTTTCCATCTGGAAACAAGAAGGTAATTTACTTCCTAGGCCCCATCAAAATTCCTGTGGTCCAACAGCAAAAGTTTCACAAAATTGTTAGTGGTAAACACATTACAAGTCAAGACTTATGTGGGTAGTACAAAGACATTCATCTCAAGGGGTGATTTGGCCCAGTTATGATCTGTATCACCCTTTGGAGCTTTTTATTTCTCTCTCTTCACCATAGTGGGAAACTAGGGCAACTGACCTAAAGAAAAATAAGGTTAAGTGCCTAAAAATAGGGACGTAAGTCCAGGCTCAGAAACTAGTTTTGAAATAAATGTTTTGATGATGAAATTATTCCTGTGAAAATGAAGAATAGCTATTGTTATGTGCAGAGAACTTTATAGTGTTTTCTCCTGAGAAGTAAGGGAAATAGTAGCAAGATCAAAAAAACCTCCATATCTATTAAACAAGAGACACCAGAAAAGAGTGAAGAATCATTCTGTGTGCTGGATGAATTTTTTAATAGCTAAAACAAGTTTGTTATGCTACTGAAAAAATTCATTGCACCATTAGTTTATACAAAATAATAACTTACTCTAAAGGAGATGCTTTCATAAAGAATTGTCACCGTGAAATAACAATCAAGGACAAATGAATGCATACATTCAATATGATCACTAAAATACTTCAAAATTGCATTAATATCTTCAAATAATCGGTCCAGAATACTATTTTTCATTCTGACTAATCCATTAATTTTGCAAGAGCTATAAAACAGAGATTCTCTTTGTTGCATTAAAACTGTTCTAAAATACGACACCTCCTTAGAAGTCTTCCTGCAAAAAAGGATACTGCAAGTTTTAATGTATTCTTACAAATTGATTTGCACTTTGCTATACTAAGAGATAATCAGAACAAATAAAAAAGGCAGTTTATGCCCATCTTAGTCTTGGCAATTTGGTTCAAAGCATAGAATTATAATTGTGTTTTTACAGCACTTTTCTTGAGTCGATTTGCTAAAATTCGAACTTTTATTCAAGTAAAATGTTATTTACATTTGGTAAGAAATTCTTCCCAGTGTTTCCTGGCTATGTGAGACAACAGTGATTCTAGATGTATGCCACTAATTATTTTAAGAGGATCTAACACAGCTGACCATGAATATATTACTTTATCCACTCTACAAAATTTACTAGATCACAAAAGGAATTACTGATTAGTTTGAGCACAGATGGTGGGGACTATGTTGCCACTTACTTCCTATATACTTTATTATATTTGGGCAGAATGCAGACAATCAGTGGGGTAAAGACTTTTAGCTAAAACTGAATTTCCATAGGGTTAGTTTCACAAAGGAGAATTTTTGATCCTTGCTCTTCCAAAATACTGCAAACATAAGTTTGGCATGAAGGAAGAGACATCACAAGAAACACAGCCATCTTGTGCCAGAATTATTTCAAAACTACTAGGCAGTGGCACTCCATTTAGGGAGAAGGAGAATAAGCTAAAATACCTCCTTTACCATTAAACCAGTCACCTCAGTCTTCTGAGAAAGGAATAAAAGAAGGAATACAAAGCCCTTGGCCAGTGCCATTTCCATGTGCTGTTCACTATTTGCATGATGCGCCTAGCGCCATGCAGCCCCTACCTACATCTGATAGAGTTCCTTTAATGATTGTAATCAAATAATCAAACAATAATAACCAACAACCACCAGTAACAATAAATAAGGAGCAAAATAAATAATTAATAAATAATAAGGTAATAATAAATATTAATGAAGACGAGTAACAATATTATGGACTATCACAAGTTCAGACGTGACTTGAATAGTTTGATATTTATCTTCACGTTATGAAACATCAGAGTGCTGGTTCGTATGAAAGTTGGGTTATAGCTCAGTCATCCCGAGGGAAGAAACCCAGTCCAACGTATCAAAACATTTATTCAAGCTTCCCCATATATATTCAGGTAGTCACACATCTGTGCTGGTGCATGTATACATCACTCATTTAAAAGAAATCTCTATCCCTTTGTATAGACATGGTACTGCATGTGGGCTGGCATCATCCTGGTTCTTGCCCGGCGTAAGAATTTTTTGTTTAACTTCCACACATATGTATGAAAGTGCTGCAATGTTCTTTAGCAGTGAAAACTAAAACCTTCAAACTTATGACTCCAAGTCTTGTGACTTAGTCTTCGTAGCACAAGAGATTAATCACTTGCCCTAATTTATGGGTCTATAGGTTAGATGTCTAAACTTAGGATAGTAGTGTACACTTCTTTTAAATTATTATTACTATCCTTTTTATTACTGGCGTGAAAAAGACACCTCTGGAGAACATTCATTCCTGTCTGAAAATAGTATCTAAGATGAGCAAAACTGTCGTGGTTTAACCCCAGCCAGCAACACAGCACCACGCAGCCGCTCACTCGCTCCCCCCCCACCCAGTGGGA
>JAVKLA010000008.1:2482078-2510376 GCA_034782735.1 Sagittarius serpentarius
AACTGAAAACACAGCGCTGTACCAGCTGCTAGGAAGACAATTAACTCTATCCCAGCCGAAACCAGGACAAAAACCAATAGACTTCCATTGACTATAGAAGAAGTTAAGTGACTGGCTTAGATTCAACGACTAACTTTCAGACAACTGGAACTGGACAAGATAAATCCCACCTCCCAAAGACATAAGAAGGTCCACTGACACAGGCCTAAATAATAAACAGCTAAATTTTGCCAGATCAAAATGCTCTAAGTAGTCAATATGTAAGTTCTAAGTAACCAAAATGTTCCGAGGTGGTGCGGGTAGTTGTACCCCCGAGCACGACTCATACATTACCCCTGCAGTCAAAAGGGAAAGGGTAGGTGACATGAAGGGTCTCCAGAGGCTTATTCTGCTCAGGAAACCATATGGAGACAGAACGACCACCCCTGAAGGCCTGCAGAGCCCCAAAACAGCACCATACGTGGAAGCATGTACTTCACTTCACAGGGAGCTTCATAAGGAGCCCAAGGAAAAAGATGCCTAAATTAGGCAGACTGGGTCTTACCCAAACAGCGCTCAACAGAAAGAGTCTTCACTTTCCTGTATTACACTACTATGCCATAAATACTGTTTTTATAACTGAATTACCAGCTCCTTAAAATTCGTGTTTAAATAATGGGATTGGTGACAGCACCTCAACTGTAATAGCATAACAGTGCCATTGTAATTATCATTATAGGAACAGACCTTACAGGGAGGCAGTGGTACACTCATTAATTTCCTTGCCTGATGCAGCCAGGATTCAGGTACAGCTCCGAGTCTAAAGGTCAGAAGTCATATCAATCTGCTCCATAAATGTTTATTTTAGCCAGAGGCAATGTCATAAGGGGATGGCAGAGAAAAGCCTATGTGTTCATATGATGACCCTGAAGCAACAAATTGAAAATGTTAATATCCATTTAGATTCTATTCAGTACATTAACACATAATTAACAGATTTAGCTGTGGATTTGTTGTTGTTACTGCACTTAGAAAGTTTGCTCATAGGAGGGTATCATATGTCCTAAAGCTTGCTGTTACTTACAGAATTGGTTGTGTTTCAATATCCTAACTTTAGATTGCACTGTCAATATGCAAGGACCTGATTTTTTACTGTGTGAGCTTTAACTTGCAGTTCCCTCCTTGCTTCAGGAATTTAGGTTCTCTGAAAGCTTGTGCATTTAAGCAAACTGGAAGATAACACACATAATTTGGACATCAATTAATTTTTAGCTTGCTGTGTGTCTTAAGCAATGATTACATGACATGACAATATATCCTTTCTTTTTTCACATGGTGGTAATGAATGAAGGGACAGCCAAACACCACCATAATATAACATTATACTGTTTGAATAAAGATACACATTGGAAAACTAGCGAACATTAAACACCAGTAGTAAAGATGCCAACCAAATTTCCCCATACATCAATATACATTTTTTCTTTTCTTCTCTGTGTGTGCTTTGTCTAGAAGCCTAGAGTGACTGTAGTTAACTTTTGCTAGACCACCAATAACTGACTAGAGCTCTCAAGCTTGATTAACCTGAACAATTTAGAATTAAATCCAGCTGAAAGCTGTAGTCATTAATTTATTCAGGAAAGCTATTGTTCTTGGGAGCACTGGAAAAACTTTTCTTTAATTATTCTTGCTTTTCCTGTTCCAGTACGTTTTCATCTTAACATACATACACGACAATTTATAAAACTAATTCTAGATGCTTTTTCAGTGTTTTCTCTCATTATCTCCTATGTGCTAACAAAGTTTCAAAGTTGGAATGCATATAAATCCACAAAGACCACACCGGCATGTTTCGTTTCTGGTTCAAGCTTATCATTTGACAGACAATGCCATCTGTAAAAGTCTCCTCAGAAAATAACCCAAAACACATAGTGTACACAGATATGGGACTCAATCAACACGAAACTTAAAGGCTACTTGAATTTATATATTTTTTTATATCTATTTTTTTATGTGTCACTAACAAAACAATAACGGCTTTCCTACATGAAGCAAGGCAAAACCCCTGTCCTGCCTCCGCTCTGCACAGCGAGCTCAGCGCCATGCACGTTGCACAGACTGGAAGCCCTTCGGGAGACCTTCTAGAGAGCAAAATGCTTTGCCCTTTTCCTCTAGGACAAAACATAGGCGAAATCACGGAAGGGTCACAAGCCGAGAGGTTAATTATTGCTGCCTGTCTTTCGGAGGAAGCCGGATCAGAGGCAGTGTAGACAGTTTTGGCCACTGACTTGAATGGCCTTTGCAGTTAATCATCCCTGGCCTGTGAGCCCAGCTGCTTGGATCAGCTCTTGGACAGGTAGCAGGGAGGCAATCAAGACACAGTGAAACATGAAGTAATGATCGTTACAGGAAATGAATGGGGGAAAGAGAGAATATCCCTCATATGTAAATCTGATAACATCGTACCATGATGAATGTTGGGTAGTTTGCTTGTTTTGTTTTCTTTCAGAGTTGTCAGCACTGGCAACTGGGAGCCAAACAATAACAAATCAATCCTATTGTTCCTGAATGTAAGTAGGCACTAATATTTGGAAAAGATTGATACTGTGTTTTCTAGAAATAACACTCTTCGCTGCCATATTTTCAATACTTACTGCAAAAATCTCAAGGACCTTAGAATGCAAAGCTGTATATGTCAAATTGCATCTGAAACACTGAGTACACCGGAGATGAGAAAAGAAAAGTGCACTCATTTTTTTTCTTTTTGATGTGGGCAAAATGATTTTTTCTTCTTTCAGGCTCTCCTTGCCTTCTGAAGTTAAAATGCTTTTAACTAAAAATTAACAATAAAAAGTCAATCACTATGCACCCATCACACAGGCATTAAACTTCCACCCAGCAACGTTGAACAGAAGCAACATCGTCATTAAGTAAGTATGTCCTTAAGGGTCAGGAATAAAGTCTAGAAAATTAAATTACAGACAAGCTCAAACAGTAAGAGTAGCCAGAATGAAGTCTCTTGGAACAATGGACAGGGACTATGGAGAGTGAAATCACTGTAATAATTCCTGTTCCTGCCATAAGGAGAACAAAATAGATTACATCATTCAGAAGTATTTCATAAGCAGGAAAAGTGTGGTGTGCTGGTTAAGAAAGAAAAAAAGGCATCTATGCTTTGGAAGGATTTGTAGTTGCAACGTCTCCTTCCAGCGTTAATGTAAAAATTCTGAAATTGGGTATCAAAGGTCAGCACGGTAGTGCTGGTTAATACACGGAAAAATAGAAAACTGATTTCCCCACATTAAGTAACATCTCAGAAGAGAAAATGATGACTTACTACAGAACTGTAATTGTTTTTTTCTGGTTTTTGATTAAATTAAATGGGTTGCTGAGATTCCTTCAGTAATTTTAATAGTTCTACAATGAAATGATGTGGAAATTAAAACATCACTTTCTCCATCATGAGTGAAAAATAGCAGATATGAAAGAATGATGACAGTACATGTAGACAAACCATGTGTGCAGAAGTGAACTGTAAAGTGGTGTTCAAACACATTTTATAAAAAATCCATAATGTAGCCAGAAAGCACTTAATAAATTAACCACTTCCAAGCAAAAATTTCAACCAGATATAATCCTACAGCAATAAACGTAGTAATAATGGCCCCTTAGCTATCCAGTAATCTAATAAAACTTAAAATAGATTTAACATTTCTGGTTTTAATGACTCCAATTTTAGACACCACTCTTGGAATGGAAAAGGTAAATTTTGGAGAACAACTATTTTATCATATCAAACCTTCATTATGATGACCCTTTACTTACATTAAAATATTGAAAACCCAGGTAACAAACACAGAGTCAGATTGCTGACCATGGTTTTAACTAGGTTCCGTGAAGTTACTGTAAAGAAAAAATATTAAGTTTTACAAGTAGCTATTATACCTTAAATAAATTCATGATACACATAGCGTTCTACATCTTTATGTGTCTATAGCTACATGCACAGGTGGAAATATGTCAGGCCCCACATGTTTATAACTGTATATAATAACTGTATACAACCTACCTATATAATTACCTAACAAAAAATTACTTACCTTGCACTTTTTAAGATATATTGTTTATACACACATGCCACTGCTAACGCATGTGTACCTCATGGGAGAGAGCTTAAAAACTTGAGGTTAGTAGTATCCTTTCTGTGCACACCAAATCTTTGTATTTGCAGAGAAAGGCTTACCGGGGCTCACAGTAACCACACCCCAGTTGCCCACTGACCCCAGACATGGAGCCGTGCAAGGCTGCAAGGCAGGGACGGATATCAGATTCGCTATAGGATGTAAATAAAGCCAGTGTGCCTGAGAGAACTACTGTTACTCTAAGATGAGTAGCTTTCTCTCTTTTGACAACCACCTGTATGTGCACATCCCAATTAGCAGAGCATTTCATCCAGGGGTGCAACATCAGAATAACAGAAAAACAAGCAAAGCACCATGGTGCTGAATGAAGCCCTGGAGCTGGGCATTTCACAGAACATTATGTGACTATTGGACATATGAAGACGTGTCTGTACATTCGTTTCTTGCCTGCGATTACAGTGGCTGCTGTTTCATCATGTACAGGAAGACCAATTTTAACAGGCTTCTTTCGGATTATCTTAAAAACAAAAGCACTGGAAAAACCTTTTCTTCTTCTTTATCTTCGTTGTTAGGCAGCTGACACTCTTAGTGTATCGAGGGCCAGGCTTAGGAGACTTTTGTCATTGTTCTTCTGAATTATTCCGAGTCCATTCACTGAGGATGATAAAATGAAAGAAACTCAGTTTTGACGAGCTCTGTGGACCCTCTCCTGAGTGTGACAGAGAAGCAGCCTTCAGCTTGATTTGCTCTCCGTTGGTGGGAAGGAGTATCTCCAAACTTCCCGCATCCTTCAAACAGCAGTTTTCTAGGAAAGGTGTGGAAACCTGCAGGTTCTCCCCCTCTCTTGGGTAGCTTCCCCTACAACAGCTGACACGATTTGCAATCGGAGCTTTGCAGACTCCTTATTTTTCCTTGCCATTTTGCCAAAGGCTCATCTCACCTGGGCTGCAGGCATTGGGAGCCAGTCCGCAGGTTTAGTTTCACTGCAGTCATCATGCAGGTAAGCTCAAAAGCTGAAGCATATCAAAGCCAAACTAGTCCCCAGATATATTCTTTCCTTAATTTTTTTTTTTCTTTTTTCTCAAAACTCTCATTGTGCTTCTATTGCTTTCGGAGAGTAATACAGAGAGTTCTCCTGTGACTAATTTCGGCCCTATAAAATTTGCTCAATTACCACAAAGTGCCATAAAGGAGAGTGAAGAGCGTGTCTGTATTCAAAGGCATTTAGTTCGAATCCTACTGAAGTTCTATTTTTCATTTAGAAATGCTATAACCTCTCCATCAATTATATTGCTAGTTCTGCCTTTTTAAAGCAAGAAGTGGATAGGCAGAAGAAAGGAAGGTCCAAAAAACCTGACTTCTTGATTACATTTAGCAACCATATCTTCAGCTGTAATCCCCAGAAAATCCTCTTGCTATTGTCACTGCTATTTAAGGATAAATATGGGCCGTGGAGTAGTTGCATTTTCTTCAAACTGAGATTCAGTCTCCATTAGCTATCTCTGACCCCCAAAGACAGGACAGATATATACTATGAAACACTTAGACCACTTCAGAAGTTTTAAAAAATACTTTTGCATTAGTTTTCTTACAAGGCATTGTTGCATTTGGAACACACAATACAGCAGAGCAGTAGCACACAATTAATTCACAGTCGGTGGGAAGCTTACTGCATAAGGACAACAGGGTTTGGCTTGCTGTGAATGAGGTAGCTACAAAATATTTTTTGATGGCTTTTTGACCAAAAAGTAAGAAACAGAAAGAAATCTCTGAAAATCTTCCAACCGATTAAAATAAATTACAAAAATAAATTGCCTTAAAATCTGGTGTTGTTGACTTTAAAAATAGTTTTTAATCTAGCTCAAGGCAAGTTCTACAGATTGATTACAAAACCAATGAAAATAAGATGCTGACACAATGTCAACTTCAGAGTAATAATTGCACTGCTATAATAATCTGTTTAATTGTTGTTTATTGTAATTAAAATCTCATGGCACACCAGAGTTGCAATTTTCTTTTCCATGTCAGCAAGGTTTCCTTTCATAGAACAGTTTGCCCAAAGCAACCAGTGATGTGACAAGACAGACATTAATCAAAGGACCTTACAAAGCTACACCTGGTATCCTTGAGGCAAAATCTTTGCCAAAACACAAACCCCACATAAATCGGAGCACGGTAGGTATGGAGGCATTCTAATGCTTGAAAGCAAGCATTTTACAATTCATTTTTAAATATCTATTATATGAAGGAATATTCATGAGCCAAAATGACTCACTTAATGACCAAAATACGTCTCATTGAGAAGACTGACAGCTAATTATAATTAACAAGACCAATAATTTTCCCATATCCATTTTCCAGATGTTAATGTAAACTAGATTGACAACACAGATAGACATAACAAAGGAGTCTAAGAGAATTCATTTGCACCTGCTCAATACCAAAACATCACAGAGGTCAGCAGAAAATTCAGAGTTAATTTTAAGATTTTGATACGTTGAAATGACATCTGGCCTTGGTGGCACATTGAGGGCAAACTCAGTGAAAATTTATACCACCAAAGAAATCTGGATTAAAAAAAAAAAAGAACCCTAAAGATAATTAATATCACTTTTACATGGTGCATCAGTAATGCTGAAGCTTAATGTGAAATAAACACTTGAGTCAAGTTAATCTGATGCTAAGATGATTGGGCAATTTATTACAGCTTAAGAAGGACATTGCCACGAGAACAGGAAATAAAGGTTTTAAAACTTGGGGTAATTATTTTCAATCAGAGCTGCTTTCAAGGTCAAATGTTTAATACTAGCCATTATTTTCTCTCTGCTAACTTTGGCAGGCATTTCACGTCTCATCCATAAATAATTAAAGAAGTAACTGCTGTATCAGCTTAACCTTTGGAGAAAAACTTGAGTGTCCAAGGTAAAAGATTTTATTCTGGTTTTAGTGTCCCCAAAAGACAGCAATATACAGTTTATCTGGCCTAACAAATACTGCGTACTGCTTTCTAATTCAACAATACAAACTTTTCCTAATAAGCTTTCTCTGTGATTTATTTTTCCATTTGGACCATGCTCAGCTACTTCAGCAAATTGAGACAAATAACAAAACTAAAAGCTGTCTGTAAATGCAACCTTCTAACACAAAAGAAATTAAATGGAATTTAAGCTGCTGGCAGGCAAAGACGAAGTAATATTTGATATCGTTCTTTAATTCTACTAATATTGTAACTATTTGAAATGAAGCAATATTGGGAAGAGCGGAGGGACTTGGTTTGTTTTCAGTTTGCTTGTTGTTATACAAAGGTCTATATCTAGTAATGCCTTTACATTAATCAGGTATTTATATAAGACCATATACCATTAGCTGGAATGTTGGCATCAAAGACGACCAAAAATAAGTGAAGGAAATAAGTGGCTTATAACACGCTGTGCTATTAAATTCTGAAATGAACATTACTTGCTGAGCATCAGCATCTTGCACTAGAGTGTTGATGTCTTCTGTATTAATCATATTTGGCTTTTCAGATCACAAATTCAGTACTAAGTACATTCATTGCAATCCAGTAAATGTTGAAGTACATGCTTAGCATTCTCTTCAAAGCAAAATAAGAATAAGAGAATTACGTGCTTGTTCTAACACTAAGCAAACTGTTTTTTTCTTTTTTTGTGAGACTGCTAATATTCAAATAAATGTTCTTTGTGGGGGTACATGTAATTTGGGGAGTTAACCAAGAAATTAGTATTTTACAAGTGCTTAAATGTAAGTTGAGGTTGATTTTTACACATCAAGACTTCAGCACAAAGAAGTTGTAAATTGAAAGGAAGCTTTAGGAATAGTGAGAGATGTCACCATAAATTTGAAGAAGAAATCAAGCACGATACAGAGATACGTGCATATACAATAATGCTTCCAAAAAAGGAAAGAAAAAAAAGTAGGAGTTCTCTTCAGCATTGGTGAAAATATATGGCATTTGAAGACAAAGGGACAAATTCTGTGAAAACAAATATCTATATCCTTTTAAAAAGTGTCTTTGAAAATTCCACACAGTATTTTTACTGAGGGTCTGAGTCAGCAAAACAAGTAAGCAAGTACCTAATTTAAGCATGTGTACTCCTTACTGAAGTGTAAGAAAACTACATCTAAGTCCCTCTCCCAGGAGCCCTTAGCCTTAAAATTCAACTCATTCCGTTTGCTTTTGATCATTTTAAAATTACTCATATTTTTTTAAAAAATATGTTATTACACACACAAAAGTGGATGTCTAGTCAAAGTCTTTCTGTATTAACTTGAATCTTACATTATTTTCTAATGTTTCTCAAGCTCAGCATTTCTTGCTGAACTGCATTTGATGCATTTATGTGAGATTTGGCTACTCACGAAGCACCTGTATTGCTGCCTACAACAACAAAAAAGAAGAGTGGAGAAAGTGTATCTAATAAAAAATTCCAACCTGCACAAACTTCTTGCTTAATTGCCTTCTGTTAAAAGTGACATAGAAAAGTTGTTAAAACCTTTCTCTTGGCTGCGGTCACAAATGAACGATGTTCACACTTACAGACGTTCTAATGGAGGTAATAACTTCTCTGCAGCACCATAGTAGTCAGTTATTATTAACTATTAAACCAATTACTGAGGACTGACTTCTGAAAACTAAGTCTTGTACGCTAAAACCGAGTGCCTACTGGTTCACATTACAGCAGCCATTAGGGAATATATGTTGGCATACCACTGTCTAGATTTATAAAAAGAAACTCACATTAACGTGGTGTCTGTTGAGTAATTCTGTAGGATGCATTACAATTCCAGTCTTCAGGACAGGGTCAAATGCAGAAACTTATTTTCACATCTTTCCTCTCTGGGACATGATAATTTAGAAAGCAGCTTGCATTGCCCCAGGAAAAAATTTCATGCTCAGACTTTTCCATATGTCATTCCTTAAAAATGTTTTCTGAATTTAGAACAAAGTCCTCAAATTAAACTGAAAGGTGTATTCTGGTAACAATGTCTAGAAGGATGTCGCCTCCCTGGAGAAACTGCTCCCACGTGGAAGACCTGCAGTTTTTCTCCACATCCCTTAGAATTGCGCTGTGACCTGAAAGCACGTAACACTTTCGGCTTTCAGGTCTGGTACAATGCAGAGGCAAAATACTTACTTAATGGAGTAATACTTTCTCTTGCTATTGGGGAAATGATAGTTACAGATGAGGTACGTCTTTGTTACCTTGTTCAGTAGCACCAACAAATCATGGACTAGAAAACACAAATTAGCCAGTATGAACAGACCTTGTTTATGTCAAAGATCTTGAATTTTCATGGCAAAACACCATACCTCAGTAGACAGAAAAGAGAGAGAAAGAAGTTCTGTCATCAGCTCTATGGCGTACATCTTCATTTTTCAGGCAAATTCAGTGCCTTGAAAAATAGGATTCCTGGAAGCTCTATTGTGATATGTTTGCAATAGTCCATCAAAATAGAAAATATCTGCATCAGCTTGTAGGTAAAGCAGGGCAAAGCCTCTTGGCTGTTCCTTGCTCACTAGTTTCCAGGCTTTCCTATTCTTCCAGCTCTGGTGGGAAATCACAAACCACACAGCTGTAAACAGCTGGACACAAAATTCCGTGTCAGCGTGAGAAACATACGTCTCTATGTACTCAGATAGGTGATTCCCTTGGCCATAAATCTACTTAATAACTTCAGCCGATGGTAGCGGGAGGTTGGAGGGGAAGGCTGAACTCAGTGTTTTAACTTCTGAGTCAACATTGACTTCTAGAAAAAACTTATCTGCGAACAGATAAACCCTAGTTGTAGGCCTGTCGTTAGTCCTACCCTGCAATGGCACGTCTCCAGTTCCTCAGAAGGGAAATCATTTTGTCAGTGCCTTCCAATTTCAAGCTTCTTTTTTTTTGCCTAATCCCAGATGTCATATCTTTCCAGTGCCATGGAAGAGCAGAATATTTTTACATCATATTTTAGCAGATGGAATCCATTCCAGCCAAATTTATCACTGCCAGATGGCTGACCCTTATTTACTGATGAAAAGTTAGACACAGAGATAAACTTTAGTCAGTTAAAACATCCAGATTTTCTGCATGAAAATGGTAGGGTAGTTCTTTCCTCATCATTTTCACGAGCACCAACAATTACCAGCTTCCACCAGGTCAATCTCTAGCAATAAATCAATAGACCTTCAGTGAGATTACAACATCTTCTGAACTGAATCACAACATTAGCCAGCAAAGGATTTAGGCCTTTGATACCGCAAATCATAAGGAATATACTAAACTATACTTCAATGGCATTAATCCTATATTTGAAACAAATCCATTTTTCAGTGTTTGCAAGATAGCCCCATGTACAACAGGGAAAACATGCAATGGAGGGTCAAAGGGTTTGCAGGCGATACAGACATAAGTAATATATTACATACATTATTTATTGGCTACTTTCTTAACTGAAGAATAAGCTCTGGAGCTGGAAAGCTTATGTGGAATGAAATTTTCAGTATCCAGGTAAAGATGAAGACCATCAGCACCTTACCAAAGGATTAAAAAAACCTAAGCCTGTCTACTGAATTTATAGGCTTCGATTGCATCCCAGAGCAGTTCTATACCATGTTCTGTATTTACCAGTTTGGTAGTTGGGTTCTCCTTTTGAAAATCGTGTTAAATGGTGCATACAAAGAGATATGGAGAAGTAGAAAGGAAAGATGCAATGAAGGATGGAAAGCCGGTAACCCTGAGCTTTGTGGACCTGAATTAGATAGCAAACATGAAATCCAACAAGAGATGTAAGTGATTCTGCAAACAATTTGTAAACTGTGCCGTGGAAAGCAGTGTTGCATTACAGTTCCCTGAAATAGCTCTGACTGAAAAATAACAAGCCAAAGACAAAAACGTTGTAACACCAATGCAAGCCTTATTACTCTCTCCATCTTTTGCCTGTGAAAGAGTAGGATCTTCTTTTAAAATCCTCTTCCTGTCTATGGACTACTATATACATCCTACTAGTAATTCACCTACCACCTGTCCCGTTTCACAGAAAGATGTTTCTCAGAGTCTCATATAGTAGCTAATGTAATTTTTCAAAAGCCCAGCTCCTCTCCCCAACTAATGAGAGCAAATACACAGTGTAATTATGTTTGCTGTAATTTTTCATGAATGCATGTCAAATGACAACATAATTTTATCTACCAGAATAAAACTGGAATCCAGTGTTTCAATTCCCAGTTTGTCAAAATGCGTCTGTATATTAGAAAGGTTTAAAATTTATAGGGGGGTTAAATCTTCATGCTCCCGCAGTAATGCAGCTACTAACTAGCTGCCTGGGAGGTAAGAAGCTTCCTCCGTGGTCATTATATTTAATAGTTTTCCACTGCTGGTTTTCTTACACCTTTTTCTGGAATGCGTGGCACTGGCCACTGACTGGGACAAAGTGCCGGCCTAGTGGGACTGATGCTATGTGCAACTTCAGTATTGCATGTGGGTTAAAGACAGAGTGTGTTTTCTGAAACCGCATGGTATGCAGATAGCACAAAGGAAAACAGCGCTGTGAGCATTTCGTGATAATTTTACACCTTTTTCAGAAGAGTGCAATAACAACCCCTGTCAGAAAAAGAATATAAATTAGATCAAACATCTGATCTATTAAGACCATTTCTACTTTCAAATTACAAGATCAGAAACAACATGCGGTGTTATACATGAAATACATGTATGAGAAATATATATATTTTTCACGTTTATTGAATTATATATATATTTCATCTTCACTGGCAAACAATGAACCAAATATTACACAAAAGAGACAATAAATGAAACATTAAAATTAAAAGGCCTTCTTAGTTTCCAGCGTCTTCAACATTTAGCCACGTTTAAAAGTAAATATCTCTTTGTTCTCTTTAACTGCATTTTAGCCATTCTTTCTTCTGCAAAATGCCAGATATGGAAAATCTATAGTAAAGGTATAAAGACGTGTTTTGGGCAATATATGACAGAAGAAACTGAAAGGGTCACTAATTAGGGAAAATGTACTTTCTTTTTTGTATCTCTCTTGCGAAGACGGGAGTCCAAGAGCGTTAGAGGGACCAGTCTACCCTGCTCACTCCTGCCTGTGTTTCCCATGCTCCTTTCTCTGGTTTGTCTGCTTCTAGTTCCTTTAAATACCACGCAAATAAAATTTTCCATCAGATTATAGGCACACATGCTTCATGTTTAGGATGTGTACAGGCAAAAGGTTAAGGTGATACTTTCAGATCTATCAATAAAGATATATATGCAGTTAGAGATGTAGACCACTGTTAATTATAGGTATTTTCCTCTTCCTGCACACATTCCCACACCCAATGAGTAAAATTTACATGCATGTACTTTTTGCATACAGCAGCCCAGGAGGGAAGTTAGCACTATTTCATTGTAGTCTTAATTCAAGTTTTCATTTCATTTGTTTCTCCCCTGTTTACCCTCACACAAGAAGCAAGCGCTGAACCTTCAGCACCATGAAGAGAATTCTGTGATTTAATATGCAGGATCAACTCAGTTCCTTGGGAGATTTCCAGGAAAAGGGTGCATCACATAGGCCGGGAGATGTGAGCAAGGTGGATATGAACATGGAGCCTATCCTTGCTTCCTCCAGATCTGTGGTCACAGATGGTACGTTGGGTATTAGCTCTAGACTGCAGCAAATAAGGGAAATAACACCTTTTGTAAAAGCGGCAAAAATCTTTTATAATGAATAGTATCAGGTTACCTACATGTAACGTCTGTCTCTCTATTACAGCTATGGCATAAAATATCTTTCCCTATTTTATTAAATCGTTAAAGGTTAAATCTGAAAGTTAATATCTATGTCTAATTGATATCCAGCTACTTAAACTGGACTGTTCAAGAAACACTTTAAGAATCATGGAAATGCAGCTGTGAACTGATCACTAATAAGAAACTCTACCTTCCACAAATACTCTATTTAGTTTCCTCAAGCATAGCTGTTTTGGCAAAGAACGCAACATTTCCTAGTACGGTGGCATAAAGCACACATGATCAGACACATTGCTTTAAAATTCTGAATGACTGTGCTCAAGATTATTTTTTTTTTGTTCGCTTTCCCTTGACTTTAGCAAGTGAAATTAATTCAAACACGTGTTGAAATATAAAGAGTACTAAAATACTAACAGACTGGAAGAATGCTAGCACAGAAGACTTCCTTTATGAGTGTGAAGTTGCATCACCAGTGGGTAATTGTTGTCTCAGTTAGGCACACAAAAAGGCTGTATCTGCCCCGTGACTGTATCCGTATCTGCCTAGCCGCAAGTTTTTCAAGTGAGGTAATAGAGAAATACAAAATAAAAGCATTTACCCACGCTAAAGACAATGCTTTAATTATCACAGAGAGATATTTCAAACCTTTCTTTAAAATGGATGTCTGGGACAGGATTAGACACTATAAAGTAAACCTTTTCTGTTTCATTTCCAGGCAGAGCTACACAGAGCTAAGACATTCAATATTATTCAAAATTAAATGACATGTAATATTCTCTTTTATTTGCCGTCTACGAAGCACCAAATTGTAAAATTTAAGTAATAACAATGAATCTTTCTTTTTAATGGTATCTGTAACGGTACCAAGAAATTCAACCCCCGACTTCAGCTTAAATAAATTCAGACTTTCAATAAGGAAGTGACTGCTACACGCAACAAATAATAGCAGCTAGTTCAAACATCAGCCTTAGGGTAACTTATTTCTTGAAAAAGTAGTTTAAGCCAAAATTTCAATTTTGTTGCTTATTTCATCCGATATCTTTTTAGTACAAAACTTCAAAGCTCTCTAGAATACCTTTTCACACTAAAGGATTGCTAAGTCAAGCCTACGTTTAACAGTCACACTTTTCAAGATGCATTTTTATCAAAATAAATGTTGCAATAGAATCCATTTATAAACTGCAGTAAACATTTCACTCTGGAGGGAGGGAAAGTACATGCAAAACCACATTCCTAAAATGAAGCCTGCAAGGCCAGTAAGAACTATTTTGAATTGATTATCAAATGAGATTCTGAAAACTGTAAATTGGCTTCACCCATTATTTTTATGTGCAGTAGTAAATTGTGTGCCAGTGCTAGATAGGCAATTAATACAGTAGCACTGACTTGCAAGAATTTCTTCATGCAAGCAGGTCTACACATTTTTCTTTAGTACTTAACCCACACTTTTCCACAGGTTCATTTTCTCCTTCCTGTTGAGGAACTTCAGTTTGCACATTTTATTCTTCCAGCAAAATAAAAAAGTACCTTCTTCACAGAGTAGAAGGAGCTCTAGAGCTCCTCTCTCCTTTTAAATTACTCTTTGGCTACATCTTCATTAGCAAGAGCATCACGGTAGGAATTGATCTGTAGAGCAAAATATTTAGTTCTGAGAATGAGTGGTCACATCTTGTGTGTTTGGGGGGCCTTTATTCCAACAGGGTCTGCTCTGAACCTGTTGACTGGCAACCACTAACATTTGGAGTATTTTAGCAGCAGTCCTGGAGACCATCTTTTGATTTGGTTTCATACAGGAAGTATTCACATAACATGCTCCAAAACTGGTTTATCGTGTGAAAGAGAGCACAGATTGTGGGAATGACTAGGGAGTCCGCTTCGGAAGCAGATTAGCCTGATCCAAACTACAATGCTAATGCAGTTGTACCCTATAACCACTCTATCCTCATTCCTAAAATAACCCTCTCTCAAGGGTGTATCAGAGCTTCCTCACTTTGTGGGTGTAGCTTGTTCTCTTGACACTGGAAGGAAAGGTTACAATAAAGTCATTACAATTGCCATGACTTCGCTCATCTCCACACAATTTCACTGTAACCTCTTAAGGCATGTGATACAGTAATGATAAGTCCAACTGAAGTATGCAACTGCTTTTCTAGCTGTCTGGAATCCTAAAGTTTTGGAGAAAATAAGAGGCGAATAAGAAGCCCTCAATAATCTTTAATGAGCCATCTGTCATTTAAGACTCTGTTTGCATTTGACCTTTCTCCTTCCAAGTTACCTGTTTTAATGTACTTTCTTCCCAAGTTCCCTCTCCTAAAGATGCTAGAGTAATTCTCCATTTCATGATGTTCATCTCATGATGTTCATCTCACTAGAGTATACAATGCTCCCCACATCCTTCCTCCACTCCTCCATATGTTCATCACAGTCCACTCCATTTTAGGTGATGAGCTCCCTGCTCTCCTATCAGAAGGACTTCTTCTCCAACAGCATTAAGCATTCGTTCTTTCTGCAAACTACACTGTCCTGAATGGCTGTTTTTCAAAGCTGAGATCAAGAGCAGCGTAGCAGCCTGCTGTAGTGAGTCACCATTTCCAGATATGTAGTTCTTGAGAGAAAAACATCAGAACTACACCATTTGTATCAGATTTTGGACTTGTTCAATTTCAAGGAAAATGTCATGCTTGCTATAGGGTACTACAGACCTATTAAAAAGGCACACAGAAGAGATAATTCACTACTAAAACCTGCACACTTTTAGAGTCATTTTTACAGATACCTATTATATTTCTATTGAATTTTAGAGGTTAAATCCTTATTATGAAATCCCACTGTGGCCTTTGTGTTCTAGGCAATAAAGCGTAATGCCCAGCATGTGTAAGTTTTGCATTTATTGGCTTGAGAGAAACAGAACTGCTTATAGAAGTCTTTAACAAGGCTTCTGCATCTTTCCTCCTGCTGTCCCAAAGGGCTGCTAAATGATGGTGCACGGAAAAAAAAAACCATGATGTATAAATTTTCTAGCCATCCACCATCCTCTGTTTGCCAGTCTTCTGGGCTGGTCAGTTTTCCCCACCGGCTTTTGCCGGTGGCTACTAAGCTGCCTCTGCTTTGGGCATCCTTGTCCACTGAGGTGTTGTGCTTCTAAAACATGCCCAGATTTGTTTAACATTAACTCTTCAGCACACATGGGAACAATCCTGTTGGGTGTGTTGGAGACCCTACGGAATCTTTAAAGCACAGCAATGCAAAACTGTAATCTTCTCCCCTTAACAGAGGCAGCACTGGACTATCTGTATTGTTACAATATATATCACAGTGCTGAATATCTGCTTAGATTCATCAGCCTAGCATCTTTCTGATGGTATGACAAAAAAGAAAAACCGCACTGCTTTTTTTATTAAAAGCTAAAGCCATATCTGCCAACAGAAGAAAAGCTTAATCTGAATGATTTTGTCACACAATTTCTTCTAAGAAGGAGAAAGGGTATAAATAAGTAAAAATAAGGATATTTTCTGTCAAGATTCATATTCCCAAAAGTAATATGTGGTGGAGAAAAACATATACATTTTGAAAAAAATAAGACCTTGTACAAAAAATAAATACTTCAGCACATTTTAGATCGTGTGCATGATAAAGCTGTTTTCCTAGACAGACAAAGTGTGAAATTCTTGTCATGGTTCCTAGTCTAAATAATTTCAGGAGGTCACCATTCAGCATGTAGCCTGGAGCAGAGCTCTTACTGAAGTGCTTACCATGTTCCACTACACAGAAAATGTTTCCTCTTGTCCAGCATTTTCCCCTGATGAAGCAAAAGATTAATAGGATTAGATGTCTTTCCTTGAATCAGTTTGGCAGTTGTTCAACCTCTTTGCAGCTTGTGAACATTTTACTGTTTTTCAAACATTTCAAACATTTCTCCTTTCACTATTCCACCTTTGATCGGCTTTGTGTCTCCCAGTGTCCCTCCCCCTTCTTTGCCCCTTTAAAGAATGACATTGCTTTGAAAACACCTGAAGACATTCTGAACATTGCATGTCTCACATTGGCTTCTGCTTGAGGACAAAAGACTACATACCCACCCAACTGACAACTCCCTCTCTGTAAAAACATATTTTAACAGAGTTCTCATGCAGATACAACATATTTGCATATTCCTGATTTCTTCCTACATCATTTCTATTTCCTGGTTAATGCATGTATGCTTGTAAGAATTCATTTTCATAATGGGGTGCTACGGCACTGGCAATTAAACAGAAAATGTAACACCACTTTTACTTGCAAAGGACACAACAATTTTATTGACTGCAAAGACACTTCCTCACTAAGACCACCAAATGTACAGAAGAGGCACAAATTTCTCTGGACTGTGGTCCTGGAGACTGAAGGTATGGGAGCCAGGTCCTGCCCATCAGTCTCACAGGTGTGTAAGCGCAACCCTGTAGCTTGGCTAATATTTCATTTTCCTGGAAACAAAGGCAGACCTAACGCCTGTGCACGCAGACACACACTGAGTGTCCCTAACTTGTGACCTGGAACAGACTGTCTGAGACATAATTGCAGCAAAATAAGGAGACGTGGACTTCAGACTTCACCATAGATGTACTGTGCGTAGATTTGCCGGACCTGTCTGGACACAACCGTTAGTCCTGGTTCCTCTCGATGTTTGTACGGTGTGTGCCCTGCAGTCCTGCGCAACCAGAACGTTCACCAGTCCACTCTGCACTCTTTTGTGGACACCTGATCTAAATTCCAAAATGCCTGGGTCAAGCCCACACCTCTGGCAAGACTAAGCGTACAACCTTGCCAGTGTTTAACTGTGGTTCATGTTCCTATTTCTACCCATGCACAATGACAGGATGGTTTTACGCATTCCCATTACCCAGATTTTGTACAGGTCTTGAAGGTATTCAGATGAAAGGTGCTGTGACACGCAGGGCTTCACACAGTGAGAGTACTGTACAAATAACAATTAAAAATATGTTCTTATTTCATTTGGCCGTGCTGTTGTCTATCTGGATTGAGTTTACTTAGGAGACCTAATTGCTTTTATGCATGGGAGCACATACATACACATTTATAAAATGTAAGTAATTAAAACTGTCTTCTCTCTCTTTGTCCTTTCTAACGACATACTGTGTGCTTCTGTGTGATCGGTGGTATAAATTAAAGTGTTTCTCTGTATGTCAGTCTCTGCTATTGTACCTGAATCGCAATGCTGTTGTGACCTTGTGTCTTGTCTCTACTGTACCAGTAGGGATACGTTGTGGGCAAGTCCCAGATCTTTCTGGAGACAGTCCCCTTCTCGTCCTGCTGCTGGGAATACCGTCTGCAAGAAGAGCTGGGGTCCCCACAAATTCTAGATGGCCTCCCAAGCTACAGACCAGGGTCCAGCATCACACAGGCGCTCTGACACTTGGTTCCAGTTGAAAATGAAAATAAGTTGTAAAATTCTCAGTGAAAAGGGGGTTGAGGCCTAATTCCAGGGTCATTGTCTGGGAAGACCGTCCAGCAGCTGAAGAGGCTCCGCAAATCCCAGCTGGCCACCCGCCGAGCTGGTCAGGCAGGGCAGAAGCTGGGATCTCTGCTTTCCAGGCAAGCTGCAATCTCCCAGCAAAGTGTTCTGAGTGATGATTCTGCACTTCTAAACCACCAAAGGGTCTTGGGTCGGCCTCAAACAAAAATATTCTCCTTGGTTAGACTATACGTAGGTCTGACAACTAAGTCCGCATGCTACGAATAGGTTGTTGGCAACAATGAGAGAAGAAACCTGCAGCAACTCTTTCCTGGTAGATACTCCAGTGACAGCCCACCTACAACCTTTCAAACCTCGTCTGTCTGTATTTCAAGTAGCAGAGTGCAGCCCACGACGGGCAGTTTCCCTGTGTATCCCTGCTGGCACCCAGCTGGTTTAACCAACCCTGACGCACACCACAGCCCCAGTGAATTTGGTTTCTGTAATAAGATTCACATCCATAAGGTTGTGTCAGAGCCTAATTCCTGCTTGAACGATTTATTTCAGCAGTCTCTTAGGTGTCTGTATTGGAGCTAGGGACCAAGAGGTCTTGGCGAATCTGTTGTTAAATATTTTCTTTTCATCAGACTTACATATGGCTGAAGCTGACTGTAATCACTGAGGCAGGAAACCACTGTACTCTCCTACTTGCACACTGTGAGGAGGCATCACCTGCTGCCAATCACCAAAGGTATGAAAAAAGCAGCTTTTACAAATGAGACCATTGGTCACACATGCAGAACCCTTTCTGCTACTTGGCTAGGCAGGAATAGCCAGTCTTTAGCGTAGTTCCTTTATCTTCATTTGCACAAATAGCAGCCATTAACCAAGGAGTGAATTCAATCAGCTTGTCTCCAGTGGGAGATAAAGTTGAAACCATCTGCTAGTTCTTAAAAGCAATGAGGCAAATTTTATTACAGAGTGATTTGGTTACTGTTGCCCTTGTTTCAGCTCACACATCGAAGGATTTCTCTCCTGAGAAGTCTTGCTTAAGGTCCAAAATGACACTGGGATGTCCAATGCACTGTTTGTAAATATCAGAAAAAAAACATGGAACTACTGGATGATGCTGTTCAAAAGTGGCATACCAGTTTTTTAGGTCAGGATTAACATATATGGAGAGAGTCCCCAGAAGGGCCTTACGAAGTATTCATTTTCTTCAGGACATTTTTCCTCTGTTCTTGTCCCATCTTGTTTGTATGCCAGTTTCCTTGGAATATAAAAAGTTTTTAAAATCAAAAATTAACATGAAAAATTGCACATGATCTTCTGGGCTGGATTCTGTTACCAAAACCACAGCATAGCCAATGTTATGTATAACAGTATTTAGATATATTCACTGTGTTCACCATAGCTAACTATATTTTAAATAAACTCACATGTTAATGCTAACTCAAACCTCCCAGTTATTGATACTGGCATCAGTATGAACATCCTTGTTAACTCTACATTTTGAAAGAGTCCAAAGAGCTCTGGACTTCCTTACTCCAAATACATGGGCAGCGCCGTGTGCTCTCTGAATTCTCATAAAAATCTTCAAATTCCTTTCCAAATCACATCCCAAATGGTTGGAGGAACTTAGTCTTTTAACTATGGTAGATATACAACACCTATGAGTAGTGTATGTACTAAGATATATACATATGATATATACCTTCTACTACATAAAGTATACAACACCTTGATTACTCTCAGGCAGATGAGATAATGAAAGTTTATCAAATTGGAAATCATGCAAAAAATTACATTATCATTCACATCCTCATTCATATAGCAGGCTAGAGAGGCTGGAGTTGAAGTGGTGCAGCTACTTGAATGTCAAGAGGTCTAGAATTCTTTCTGCTCATTAATGCGAAATAAAAAATTCAGATTATTCTTCACAGGCCTATTGCCCGAAACTGCAAGTTATTAAGCAGTTTGCCAGTTGCTGGCTGCATGGGCTGGGAAGGACCAGGGGGCTACAAGTAGACAGGCTATACTAAAGGTAAACGTTTGGGCATAGACTCCCTAAGCAAGAATTAATCACACCTGAGAGAATTAGATACCTGAACGTACTGCAAGGACTTGAAAGCTGCAGCCCTGTTCTGCTAAAAAGCTCTGACATAAACTGAACGGTGAGCTCACTGCTGGTGCTAAAGTGGCTTCTGCCTACAACTAGATACTTCTTTCTCTTCTAGGATTTTTTCAGCAGTAGGTAAGGTTAAGCGTAAGACCAAACATTTCATTTGCTTCACCTGCCTTATTCTCCCTGTCAAACTCAGGGGGAAATAAAAAAATACTTTTCTAATAAACTCACTGAACAAAACAGCTGTTCACTCTCTTTTCTGAGTGACATGGTTGTGTTAGATCATGATCAATTCTTATTTTTTACAGTGACACTACTGTGGTAGGAAGCATTACTGCCTATTTGGAAATTCTGTCCTAGCAATCCCAGCAAAGAAATACATTTCAAACTCCTGTCTGCTACCTCTATTGTAATGTTATGACATTCAGATTTATGGGAACTGTCTGAACTTCTCTAACAGTAATTAGTTAGCAGTCTTAGGCGGGGGGGAGGGGGTGTCTCCTTCTGCTTTCTTTTCAATGGATGTATGATACAAGTAATTACTGTTTGGGGTCAACTGCTCTTGAGAACAGATTTCTTAGTCTGAACTTCATTCAAATTTTACACCATACTATTTTCTTTTTCTCCATCTTCACCAGTTCACAGGTTAAAAGATAATAAATACCTACTGGAAGAAAGACAGAGTTAACTTAAGCAGCTTAAGAAGCTATTCCATAGTAATGCAACACTTCCATCATTTTTTCTGGACCAAGGAAAAATAAGGGAAATGCAGTTGCATTTATTAGACTGACTCAACTCTTACTGGGATTTTAAATGATATAGAAATGCCTATACAAATTTAAAAAATGAAAGCTGCAATTTTATTCATGGGAAGAGAATCTTTTAGGTAAAGACTTCAGCAACTCGGGGGACACAGCTTATAGAACAAAAAAAAAAAGGCAGGTCCAAAATAAGCATCTCCTGTAATAAAAAGTAAAACGGCATATGTTTTATAGATGAAAATACGGATCCAATATACTGTTGGCAAAATGCTGAGTGTCTATAAAATATGGGAGGTAGAGTACATTTGTAATTTAAATATGGATCAACAAAGACCCCAAGTTTTGTAATTTTTTTAGAGCAATTTGATATTTCCAATAATCAAAGCAGATTGCTTACAGCAGTCTCCATCTAGGCAAAAAAAAATTACTGTTTCACTCGAGAAGACACCAAATGGCTTTGTTTTGTTTTCCTTCTTTTTCTTTTAAATTTATCAGGAGTGATGGGCACAAAAAGGAGGCACACATGTAATGCTGGGTGAAAAATGAGCTAAGAAAAAAGTTTTAGTCATTCAAAACAATGAAATCAGAGGAACGTAATTTTATGCAGAGCAAGAATTCAGCATATGTGGCCACTACGCATACATAAAGGAGTAAATGTATATTTTAAGATTCCAGGTTAGCACTTTTTAGAAGGCAAATTAATCACTCTACCCCAAGGGATGAATTAGGTGTTTAATAATCTTAGCAATCTCTGACTACATGGTGCATGTAGGGCACAAAGATACTGATAAAGTCTGTGGAGCCAGAACTCTCTTCAGGTTTCAAGTTTAAATAAACCATTCTAGGCAATCATCTGTAGAAAAAAAAAGGGCTTGAGTTGCTACAGAGCATTACATTAGCGTATCTGGCTGATGTTGCAGCAATATCAAATATCTTTCAAGAACCTCTTGTCTGGAATAGTTTTTCCTCCCTCACTAATGAAAAAAAAATCAAAGTTGAGCTAAAATACTTCATTGACTTCTGCAATCTTTCATTCTCACTGACAAATATTTGTCTTACATTGTGTGCTGTTGTGCCATAAAGGTTATGGATCACCTGTAGAGCTGTGGAGCGTAGCAAGGGACTAATGTTTCCTACTCGGCGTTTGTGGTATAGTTCCTGTACATGAATGGATTCTAACTTCAGGTTTTTCCACACCTGAGGAACTCCACATATTACAAATTCATTTTTAGCCAGTGTTTATTATATGCAATTTTAATGGTTTCAGACTTTTTTTAACATGCAGGTTCCACTACAAGTATTTTGGTTTTTGAAAAGGAATTGTGAGATCACAATTAAAGAGGAAATACTTCTAAGAAAAGTTGTCTTAAAGGATACTCTGTGTGTATTATACACTTAACCCTTTATTTTAGAAAAACAATACATTTCCGCTTTCCTTCCCTGCTTCTGAAGTTTATGTACTTACATACTTAGGCCATTTTTTTAACCCCATTACATTCCTCAGTGCCCACAGAGTGGAGACTTATGCTCCATTTAATACATCTAAGCCCATCGCTCTACTAAATTCCAGTGTCACCAGTATTTTGTTTTACAGCTACTTTAGGTACGGTTATTAGAAAGGAAAACAGAAACAGGGCAAGCCTGCCTTCCACCTGGAGACCACACATGGACTCCCTGTCTGTGCCCATGATACACTTTTACTTGCCAAAGGTTTAATGAGTGCCCCCAGTCCCACAGGCTATTGGGCTAGCTCAGAAATGTTTAAGGAGTCAGAATACCACAGTTAGAACTTCTGGAGTTGTATATAATAAATAATCAAGTAATTTCAAACATCTGAGAGGAACTCAAGTAGCCATGATGAAAACACTGGGTTATGGCTGTTTCAATAGTAGCCTAAATTAATGCCAATAGAGACTGAGTTGTCATAGGCTCCTAGGACTAAACAGGACCTCAGAAAGTCAGCTAATCCTTTCTGACACAAAAATGTAAGATTAGTTATGCATGTCTCATTTAAGGAAGATGTTTGCCTAAGCCGTCCCAAAGAAATTTCTTAAATTGTCACAGCAATGTCTTTTTATCTTTCTTAATTACAAAAATCTAAAATCAGGAGATGATAATCTTACTGTCACCGTTCGGAATGAAACCCTGGTCTAAATTTGTGAGAGCAACAGCCTGATTCGCTCCACAGGGAAGGAAATCTTTCCCCTTTCTGTCAAACAGCTGCCACAAAGCCACTTTGCAGAAGCTTTGCAGAAGCTTAAGGAAACATCACTTAAATGCAGGCGAAGGCTCAAAGAGAGGATGTGACGAGGTGAGCAAAATATTTTGAAGCAGCAGATCTTGGGCTTTGCTGGAATTATACACCACTCAAGCCCTGTTCTCTTCTAGCCTCTCAACTGCCTCTCCAAGAAGCAGCTACCTATTGCTTGAATGAACAAACAGGATTTCTCCTTTGAACAACAGTATTTTAAAAATGTGACAAGGTAGGAGCTACGTGAGGTAGAATAATTCTTAAAATTAATCCTTAGCACCTACATCAGAAAACCATTATTCAATCCACTGTTCATTAAAATGTACTAATGATTTATGCAAAGAAACACTAACACAGGTGTTTCCACATATTTGAATGCTGAATAGCTAAAAATTTATAAATCAGTTTTCCTGAAATGACAACGCTTTTTTTATAGTACATTACTACAACTGTCTATCCAAACAGAGTAACTTCAGGTGAGATTCTTTAGAAAGCTAAATCCGACCCCATCACCGCAGGCTCTTTCTAAAGACAGTGAATCAACAGATACCTCATTTAGTAATGAAAGTAATCCATCTTATTCTGAAACAGTCATCTAAGATCCCTCCTCTGAGTGGTTCATTTGATCTACTTCTCTCCAAGCACCACATAGAGAGCCCACCATGATTTGCTCACATTTAGGCACACATCTGGATGCCTAAAGTGACAGCAGAAGCCATCTAAGCAACTGAGTAGGTAACTTTGAAGCTGTGCCTGCAGCTGACCAACATCTTCTTAGGAGGACAGTTGAGTGCAGCCTTCCAGCATTCGCAATTTCTGAGCCAAACAGGCCCCAAAACTCATGGCAGGGGCTTAATCATCAGGAGATGATTAAAGTTGCCGGGAGACGGGAACCTCAGTCCATCCCACTCCTACCAATTTGATGCCAGTGCAAGCAATAGATGCCCAGAGCCTGGAGAGGGATCACAGGTCAGCAGCAGAGCACCTGAAGAGCAGCACAGAGAAATTCCAACCAGTAAATCAGCTTCATCGGGGGCCCAATTTAAACACCTCTATGCAAACACATGTAGCATATGGAATAAACAAGAGGAGCTAGAGGTGTGCGCATGCCTGCAGGGCTGTGATCTTACTGGTATCACAGAGACGTGGTGGGATGGCTCCTATGACTGGAGAGAAGGAATGGAAGGATACAGGCTCCTTAGGAAGGACAGGCAGGACAGATGAGGAGGGGGTGTTGTCCTCTATGTCAGTGAGCAGCTGGAGTGCATGGAGCTCTTCCTGGGGATGGATGAGGAGCCGACAGAGAGCTTGTGGGTCAGGATTAAAGGGAGGACAAGGGCAGGTGACATTATAGTGGGGGTCTGCTACAGGCAGATGAGGCCCACTACAGACAGACGGGAGCAGCCTCACATTCACAAGCCCTGGTCCTCATGAGAAACTTCAACTACCCCTATATCTGTTGGAGAGACAACACAGCAAGGCATAAGCAATCCAGGAGGTTCTTGGAATGCGTTGATCACATCTTCCTTCTCCAAGTGATGGAGGAGCCAACAAGGAGAGGTGTTATGCTGGACCTTGTTCTCACCAACAAGGAGTGGCTGGTGGGAAATGTGAAGCTCAAGGGAAGCCTTGGCTGCAGTGACCATGAAGTGATGGAGTTCAAGATCCTTAGGGCAGCAAGGAAGGCGCACAGCAAGCTCACTACCCTGGACTTGAGGAGAGCAGACTTTGGCCTCTTCAGGGATCTGCTTGTTAGAGTACCACAGGATAAAGCCCTGGAGGGAAGAGGGGCCCAAGAAAGCTGGTTAATATTCAAGGATCACCTCCTCCAAGCTCAGGAGCGATGCATTTCAACAAAGAGGAAGTCAGGCAAAAACACCAGGAGGCCTGTGTGGATGAACAAGGAGCTCCTGGACAAACTCAAACACAAAAAGGAAGCCTACAGAGGCTGGAAGCAAGGACAGGTAGCCTGGGAGGAATACAGAGGAAGTGTCCAAGCAGACAGGGATCAGGTTAGGAAAGCTAAAGTCCTTATAGAATTAAATCCGGCCAGAGACATCAAGGCCAACAAGCAAAGCTTCTATAGGTACGTCAGTGATAAAAGGAAGACTAGGGAAAATGTGGGCCCTCTCTGGAAAGAAACGGGAGACCTGGTTACCCAGGACATGGAGAAGGCTGAGGTACTCAACAACTTTTTTGCCTCAGCCTTCACTGGGAAGCGCTCCAGCCACACCACCCAAGTCACAGAAGGCAAAGGCAGGGACTGGGAGAATGAAGAGCCGCCTACCCTAGGAGAAGATCAGGTTTGAGACCATCTAAGGAACCTGAAGGTGCACAAGTCCACGAGAGATGATAAGATGCATCTGCGGGTCCTGAAGGAACTGGCTCATGAAGTAGATAGGCCAATATACATCATATTCGAGAAGTCGTGGCAGTCCAGGGAAGTTCCCACTGACTGGAAAACGGGAAACATAACCCCCATTTTTAAAAAGGGAAAAGAGGAAGACCTGGGGAACTACAAGCCAGGCACTCTCACCTCTGTGCTCCAGCAAGATCATGGAGTGGATCCTCCTGGAAACTACGTTAAGGCACATGGAATATAAGGAGGTGATTGGTGACAGCCAACATGGCTTCACTAAGGGCAAATCGTACCTGACAAATTTGGTGGCCTTGTACAGTGGGGTTACAGCATTGGTGGGTAAGGGAAGAGCAGCTGACGTCATCTACCTGGACTTGTGCACAGCATTCGACACTGTCCCTCACGACATCCTTGTTTCTAAATTGGAGAGACATGGATTTGACAGATGGACCACTCGGTGGATAAGGAATTATCTGGATGGTCACACTGAAAGAGATGCTGTCAATGGCTCAGTGTCCAAGTGGAGACCAGTGACGAGTGGCATTCCTGATGGGTCTGTATTGGGACCAACGCTGTTTAACATCTTTGTCAGTGACATGGACAGTGGAATTGAGTGCACCCTCAGCAAGTTTGCCGACGACACCAAGCTGTGTGGTGCGATCAACACACTGGAGGGAGGGGATGCCATCCAGAAGGACCTTGACAGGCTTGAGAGGCAGGCCTGTGTGAACCTCATGAAGACCAACAAGGCCAACTGCAAGGTCCTGCACATGTGTTGGGGTAATTCCAAGCACAGATACAGGCTGAGCAATAAGTGGATTGAGAGCAGCCCAGTGGAGTAGGACTTGGGGGTGTTGGTTGATGAGAAGCTTAGCATGACCTGGCAACGTGCGCTCACAGCCCAGAAAGCCAACCCCATCCTGGGCTGCATCCAAAGCAGCGTGACCAGCAGGTCAAGGGGGGCGATTCTTCCCCTCTACTCCGCTGCCCTGAGACCCCACCTGCAGCACTGCGTTCAGCTCTGGGGCCCCCAACATAAGAAGGACACGGACCTGTTGGAGCGAGTCCAGAGGAGGCCACAAAGATGATCAGGGGGCTGGAGTCCCTCTCCTGTGAGGACAGGCTGAGGGAGTTGGGGTTGTTCAGCCTGGAGAAGAGAAGGCTCCGGGGAGACCTTACAGCGGCCTTCCCGTACCTAAAGGGGGCCTACAGGAAAGGCGGGGAGGGACCCTCTAACAGGGAGTGTAGTGATAGGACAAGGGTAATGGTTTTAAACTGAAAAAGGACAGATTTAGATTAGATGTAAGGAATAAGTTCTTCCCTGTGAGGGCGGTGAGGCACTGGGGCAGGCTGCCCAGCGAGGCTGTGGGTGCCCCATCCCTGGCAGTGTCCAAGGCCAGGCTGGATGGGGCTTGGAGCAGCCTGGTCTCGTGGAAGGTGTCGCTGCCCGTGGCAGGGGGTTTGGAACTAGGTGATTTTTAAGACCCCTTCCAACCCAAACCATTCCGTGATTCTATGATTCTATGAGATGATAGATATATCTTATAACACACAATGAAGTGAACAAGTCCATCAGCATTGACTCAATGCAGTCTGTGCCTAATCTCGCAATCCCCCTACATACAAAACACTCAGCTTTTAGGTGGGTACGTGTGCTATCAAGGAGAATGAGAATTTTCGTAGTATAGATTTTGTAGATTTTTTTTTTAGGATTTTGCCTTCTATGAAACGATATAGTTACTGTCACACTAAAATCAAACTGCTGCTGATATAGTCAGCCATTTACCATTTGTAAACTGAATAGTCTGTTGCATTTTAACACTAATTGAAGTTCCTCCTTGCTGAAAGCCAGGCACTTTTATTGCAGGACAGCATGTGTAGGGTAATAGAAATAAAGGATGTTTTTCTTGATGTTAAACAGAAAGACATTTGGCTATCAGAAAAGCAAGATAACAGAAAGCTACCAATTGCGTTGTTACAATATATGCTACCTGAATGTTTTAACATGACAAAAATATGAAACTCTAATGCTGACATAGAGGTAGTTTCTAGTGTGTCTAACATTCCTGTCATTATACAAAGAATTGTAATTGATTTTACATTATTCTTAAGTAGTTTCATTTATAAGAATCTATGTCTGAATATATTCCACAGAAAACTTTAAGAAATTAATTGTGAAGGAAAGCAACTTCACAAAGAAGCATGATATCATTTTCTTTTTTTGTCATTTTTCCAGTAAATGAAATAGATGTGTCACAAAACTAACTTTGCAAGGTCTATCCCTCTAAAAAATACTACTAAATCATAGAATCATGGAATGGTTTGGGTTGGAAGGGACCATCAAAGGTCATCAAGTCCAACCCCCCTGCGGTGAGCAGGGACACCTTCAACTCGAGCAGGTTGCTCAGAGCCCCGTCCAGCCTGGCCTGGAATGTTCCCAGGGATGGGGCTTCTACCACCTCTCTGGGCAACC
>JAVKLA010000008.1:2510476-2541197 GCA_034782735.1 Sagittarius serpentarius
TTTAAAAATGGGTACAACATTTCCCTTTTTCCAGTCTCCAGGGACTTCCCCTGACTGCCATGACTTTTCAAATATCACGGAGAGTGGCCTGGCAACTACATCAGCCAATTCCCTCAGGACTCTGGGATGCATCTCATCAGGTCCCGTAGACTTGTGCACGTTCAGGTTCCTCAGATGGTCATGAAACACAAGAGGGGAAAAAGTCGTACAAGGCAGGTACCACCCAGGTTAACAATAACTGATCAGATCAATAGAAATTCTCATACATATAAAGTACATCCCAGTCAATTATTTGAAAATCCTTTTGATCTGTGTTAAATATTTCAGTTTAGTACCTAAGGTCCTGATGCTCCCAGGACTTAAATTTGCAAGCACTGCCTTGTACGCAGCACAGTGACTGAAGTCCAGTATGTGTATATTTATAGGATCACAGCCTTATGTGAATCACTTCTGCCAGAAACTAGTTCAAAAAGCTGATGCACTTAATGCTTGAGGATCCCTCATTTATTTGTTTCTGAACTTTTGAGAAGAGGCAAGTTATGATACATATGAGTATAAAAAAGACCCTGGAATGAAAACCACTTGAATGACTATCTTCACTGAAAACAAAACAAAAAGCCTTTTAATAAGTATTTAGGAAGTTTCTTGTCCCCAAACAGCACAAGTGAAATTAAACAATCCTCCCAAGAAAAGATCTGCCGTCACAGGTATCTTTGTATTACTGCACAGGCTCTGTGAGCCTTTTCAAGTGTGCAGTGAACAGATGGAGATTGTTACAAGCTTTTCAAACCAGTGTTTACTGCAAACTTTCAGGCAATCTGTCACGGGTTTTGTATTCCCAGGGACTTCTTAAGTCCTTGAAAAGGGACCAAAATCATAAATGTTCCTTACTAATCCACGTCTACCTAATTCACAAGCAAACTTTCATACTCAGTATCAAAAAGATGTTTAAAAAGGTGAAGGAAATTATATGATCTTCTCAAACACATCAAATCACTTTTGAAGATGGAGCTATATTCATTGTTGTGTTCAGAGAAAGCAGACATTGTAAAACAAAAAAGACTGGTTCTTCTCCTACAGAACAAGCCATATATTTTCTTCCAATTAATGACAAGACTTGTTGAATGCAGCAGTAGAACAATATGCAAAACTACAAGCTTGGTTCCCCGCTGTTCAGTCAATGAGAGTGTTCTCTGAACCAGCAGAGACCTGCGTTACTTTCAAATTGTCCAAGCTCGGGAGCAAAAATTGTTGTGCTCTTATTACCAATATACTCATTTTACCTCTACCTAAGCTTTCATACAGGGTTAGATTGTGGCTCCTCATCTAGATATCAATGCAATTTTTCCCCTGACTTTTTTCATAGCTACAAGCAAGAAATTAAATATCTCCCATGGAAGCACTCACGGAAGTGCATATTCTTCAAACTCTTGTTATTTCCTATAAATAATAGCTGCTACTTTTTTCTTTTAATAATATAAAAGAATCCCTCCAGAAATTACATCACTTCAACTTTTATACAGTCAGATATGAGTCAAAAAACAGAAAAGTATGGTGTGATCACTAACAAATTTGTCTTCTAGATTTCATAGCTTAAATTTATGTTCAGATGACAGTTGCAAAATTCCCGAATTCTTTTTCTTCAAATGATTTCACTAATGAATCACTACATCTGTCGGCACACAGTGCCAGTTGTAAATTGCTGACAGGCAACAATGACAGTTCAAGAGGATTCTGCCACAGGGTTTCGTATTCTTGATAACATCATCGTTATATCCCCAATTGTCTCTTGTACCTGCAAGGAGAAAAGGGTCATTAGTTAAATATTTTCATTTGTCTAACCGAAACAAACAGCGACCATTTAACGGCTTAGAGTACCCTGAGAGATCATTTAAAAAATCACAATCAGTGGATCATAATCCATAAAAACAACAAAAGTGCCCACAGCACACTTGAGGCCAGTCCCTTTAAATGACAGAATGGTTTGACAAATGAAAGCAAAACCTGCCAGTCTTGAAACCCACAATAATATGTTACTAGCATTTCTATATCGCATGCAGTCAGAATAATTTTTATGCGCTTGAGATCTTTGCTATAAGTTACATGGTGTTTCACAGATTGGAGATGCTGAGGGGTTTTTATTTGTTCATATTTACATGATCATTTAAAAAACCCAACCTATTGCTTTTTTTCACCATGCCCCATCTTATGCCCAAGGAGAACCCAACCTGGTTTGAAGAATATATTGTAAAGCTGCAAAACAAAAGTAGAGCCAGCTCACACACTGAGCAGGTGATGAAAGTCAAACTTCCTCATCAATTATTTCTAATGCTCATGGGGGTACAGTGGGCTGTGTTGCTAGTGACAGAATGTCATCTGGGCAAATCTGTCCTACTGGCCCAAGGGTAAACTCCCTGTAATAGCCAAGCAACCAAAAACATAAGGAAACAGCATGTGTGGTCGCGACAGTCTTTCAATTCACCAGTCCCAAAAGGCTAAGTGATTGACTACCCGAAGTCTTTGAAATTTCCTAGGTAATTCAATATGAATGACGCAGATCAGCCTTAGAAATGGTACTGATTCACCCTGGGAAGGAGGTAACAGATACTCAGAGTGCTCTCGCCCCGAGACAGCATGACGACAGTGAGCTGAGCGCCCAGCAAGGCCTGCAGAGCTCACTTTAGAGATTTTGCTTTTCCACGGGATCAATAAAAATCACTAATAATGCATTCAGTTACACAGTAAATTGATAGAATTCATATTTTAATGTACAGCTTTTACAGGTCTAGCAGCAATAATCCATCTAGCATGTAAAGGCCAGGGAAACGCTTGGCAGCCTGCTAGTATTTTAGTTGGCATTGCACTGTAAGGGGGTTTTAAACTTCAGCGAAATTACATTGTTACCCGAAGCATGTGAACCTATTCAGAAATCATTTCAAAAGTCAACCATCTGTAGATTTTGCAGCTATGAGAACGCCACAGGCAACTGAGGATTTCTATTGCTTGATAATGCGCAGCACGATAAATTTACAATGGAGGCTGGTTCTCCGAATGGTAAAAGTACAAGTACAGTAAAGGCTATCAAATGCCTGATGCCCCGTAAGGTTATTACAGCCATTTGGTTACCAAAGAGCCTTTCCTGAATCCTAGGAGCTGAGGCCCACAAAATGATCATTTACTTGACCAAATAAAATCTTCTCCCCAGCTGCCTCACAGTCTCTGCCTGAAACGGCCCGACTAAAGCTGTGTCTGCAGGCTGCTAACGCTGCAGAGGGGCCACAGCAGCCCACCGGTGACCGCTCGTGCCGGCAGAAGCAGCAGAGCATCGCTGTGCCTGCAGGCAATCACCACAACAGACGGCCAGTACGACGCATGCAGGGCCTTTATGCCCGGCCGCCGTGGAGGATAAATAGGCATTACACACATGCCCATCCACTACTGCACGCCTACGCCCGCTAATCCATGGAGCAACAGGTATCTCTAGCTGTATTTCAGATGCTGACCGTTTCCTCTGAGCACCTTTTTGGGGACTGTGGCAGTTTGTTCATCTGAGTTATTTGTCTGTTATCAAACCCTTTCTGATGCTATTTACCACACAATACTCTGGTCAGAAAGAATCTAACTATCCGCTCCACAGAGCAGCAGTAAAGAGGAGTACTGTAAAGGGTATTTAAGAGTTAGGCATTGACAAAAAAAGGGATATAACAGGGATATGATTTAATGTATATTTTAACACATTACTAAAAAGGCATCTGGCTCCGGCCAGCTATTAAAGACTCAGTAGAAAAAAAGAAATCACCCTTCAGTGTTCTGCATGACTACAGTCTTATGTTCTTTCATCATTATACAGTTTAGGCTTTTTTTCCAAGTACCACGTGACGACTCGTGGAAACAGAGTGCCCACAAAAGGCCCACAGAGAGGTTATGGAAGATGTTTTCTGCTAGCTGCTTAGGAATATCAGTACCCTAGTCTTGCAAAAGCAGTCTCCACCAAAAGCTAGTAGAAATACCTGCATTGGTCCAACTTTGAAACTATTCAGCAAAAACGATGCCCTATTTCTGCCTAGAGAAAAGAAATATGGGAATACGACAACAGCTCTGATACGTAAGCCTCCCATGCACACAATTTTTACAGCAAAGATCATGTTTAGGAAAGCATAAAGCTGTTCTGGAATCACTATAGTTGAAAACTCCTCAAAGAAAAGCAATCCTCAGAAAAAATAGGTAATGAGGCTTTTAGGCTTTTAACACTAGTACAGTTACACTGAGTCATTTTGCTCACACCGTATGTTTGCATCCTCCTTCAGCTAGGATGTGAACCTTCTTTAGGAAATCTTCTTACATATTTAGTCATTTTATACATTCCTCTTTGTTCTCATTCAGTTATACAATAGCTGAGATCTCTTGATCCATTTACTATTTATCGGGATAAATCAATATCTTATCTCTTTGATGAGGCTTCATATTTACTCTATTGTTTTACAGTTAAATATATACACTAGTTTTTCTCTGTAAAGTGATTTCAAGCATTACAGTTAAGGTCAGAATGTAAATAAAGAAATTGATTAAATGTCAGTTTACCTAGATTAGCTACGTCTTAAAGGATTCTTAAGAGATTGACAAAATGTTTTTATGCATCCTAAAAATAAATAAAAGTAACACCTTTGATAGAGTGGGAAGAAAAACTACAGTGTATGAGGTTTAAACTGAAATCCTCATTTGATTTACAAATATAAAGACAGTAAAAGGGATGTTCAGAGAAGCTGGATAGCTGGGAAGTAAAAAGAACCCACCTACAAAACTGGAAAATTTAAACCATTCAGTTTGGGGTTTGACATTAAATAACTCTCATGACAAAGCCATCTTTCCTTTAAAACATTATTCTCCCAAACAAAAGGGGGCTCTGGAGTACAACAAAATCAAATGCTGGAGAATATAATTTGTGACACAATGTCGTAAATCAGGTCCTTTTGCATCCAAAAATCAAGGAGTCCAATCTGGATCACACCTCTGTTTTAAGAGTACATTATCTACAGGACAGAAGAAAGGTAAGTCACCTTGTACATTTGTTTCTATGCTGAAAGGATATGTCCATTAGAAACCCTCCCTATTTAAGCACCATTGTGGGGGAAGACAGAGGTGATTAGCAAGACAATTAACAGATCTACGGTATTTTCGAAATGAGACGCATCTGGCTATGTGAGAAACAGGAAAAGGACACCTGACTTGCGTTCAGCACTAGACTCTGTGTTGCCTTAACTCTACTCATAGCTACAAAAATTATACAGACTTTTAGCAACAGTACCTTCCACAGTTTGTACCAGGCATTGTTTAGAAGGAATGACAGAGTTAACCACAGCCAGACCACTGGGCAAGGGAGCTCTATTTATTTACCAACGCCGGTATAACAGGAAGAGGAGCTGGAAGGGAGCATGAAGGATTGCCTACTCCATACCCATCAACAGGCTAATAAAAACAAAGAAAACTAATTGATGTATGTATTGTTTGTAAATGCATATGTGTATTACTAATGTTATTTGTATGGAATTTTTGGCACGGCCTGGAAGGCAGAGCTCAGCTGATCACACATGCAGGAAGACGAACTGAGCACTCTTTTAATTAGTGGAAATATGGGAACAATAACGGAGCAGATTTTCTGTTTTCCTGGCAAGGACACTTGAATTCATGCAGCAGCCTTCAGAACAAGGCTCTGTTTGGTAATGGGCATTCCAAAATAGTAAAACTCAAACAAAAATCTTTGTTTTATGAAATTAAGCATAAACGCTCTTGACAGTAACATGACAGGACTAGTCAATTAGCTCTGCGGTGCTAATCCAAGCAACCAAAAGTCTTCCAAGGTAAAACCACTGAAAGCACTTGGGTTCCAACTATCCCTACTGCTTTAAAACAGCTATAGTTTATGAGCATCTAAATAGTTACACCTGTTTCTATCTTTTCCATCTGCTTAGAATAGATATTGGCTCTACCTTATATGTCAGATAACAAAGTCGGCCATATGAACATCGCTGTGTTCTTATAAACCATTTCTTTTTTCTTCTTTACACTATGGAAAAGAAAAAAAAGAAAAGAAACTTGGCAACAGTCACAACAACTTTTATGACAAGATATTTTTTAACATAAAAATATTTACCGGTGAACTGTATTAGAAAAGCAAAGTCAATCAGAGATTCGTACTGGCTAATATATGACAGGAAAATGTGCACCATGACCTCACAAGAAGGAAAGTGCCCAGAAAGGGGGTGTTTTCCATTAAGTTTAGAACTTAATCCCTGAATGTGCTACTTATCTGCCTATGTAGTTCCTAAGAAGATATTCCCACTGGGACTTGTTAAACAAGTTAAAATTATTTGTGTAAATTACGGTAGCAAAATCAGGCTCTTAGGGAGCAATATAATACTGATTGCTGTTAGTACAGCTTTTGACATGATGAAAGGGAAAAAAAAAAATCCCTTCCAAATAAGGACATAAATGAAGATCTAATGAAGATGACTTTTCCCTGAATCCTGATCAGGGACTCTTAGCTGTTACACACCAAGGAAGCAGCCAGGGACCGCCTTAACCCAACAGAAACACGCGACCGGCGTGCGATCCCCACGGCAGGACCCCATTTGGGATTTACACCAAAGGCGTAGCTCGCAGTACTGTTTTCCAGCGGCAAACCTTGCCCATCCATTCCTTGACTTACCCACCTCAAAGTCGATCTCATCAGCCTGCTTCACACGATAGCTAAGTGGATCAAGCACAAGAGGATTCGCCTCGCCTCTCCGCCCACCCACTGGCCCCCACCTCTTTCCTCGCACCCACGCTGACCCCGCCGTGAGCCAGCTGAGGATCCCAAACCGACAGGGAAGGCTATGCTCTGGGCTGGTTGTTTGGAGTGTTATTTTTCTTGCCGGTTTAGCTCCCAGAATCAGTTGCTTGGTCTCTGTGACTGCAAAAGCACAACAAGTCCATTAGTTTAGCTGTAGGTTTAGTTAGGTTGAGCAGTAACGAGCAACCTAATCCGTCATCGAGGGATTCGCTTCATTGTGGGGGTTTGCTGTGAACCAGATCAGTGAAAAAAGGATTCAGGATTAAAAACAGGAGAGGGTACAAGCTCTAGATAATATGACTCATACTTTTCAGAGAAAACACTGTATAAACAGTTGCATTGGCACAACGAATGAGTCTGATTTATGAGGGGCAGAAGAGAGGAAAGCAGCTGCAAACAGAAGGGATTAGGACCTTCTTAAACTAGGTTTGCCATCAGAGAAATCATAATGTGAAACCTGAATTATGTACTTTTCAAGTGTTATCATTCCATTAGTTATTACAAAAATGTCATATATACCATTCTCAGCTTTTTTATCAGGAGATTTGCTTCATGTTTGTGCATGCCCTACACACACGAGTGAAACACTGAGGATTTCCAGTGAAAATCTGTGTGAATATAGCAGGTCTGATTGCCTGTTATCTCCTGGTCTGCTGAAAATGCTTTTCTATATTTTTCTCTCCTTCCCCTCATGCCCAAGGTGCTGAGAGCTAATAGCTTGTTGTCGATGCCATTGTTTTGCGCGAGGGCATGGTTCTGAGCTGATCAGTTAATAGCTGAGAGTGAACAACAACAAAAAAAATCTCTACAGTTTCAGCACCTTTTCTCCTGTTGCCATCACCCTGGATGGAACTCAGAACTGCAGCCTCCACTCCACCCTGAAGTTTAAATTAATATCAGAAAACAGAGGATTTTAGGATTAAGGGCATACCCTCACAGAAACAGAAATAAGGACGCCATGAATATACCATTTCTGAATCTGCACTGTAGCTATATCTCATTTGTGCATTGCACTGAGACCTAGTAACAAACTATTCTCCCACCGCCCACTCTCTGTACTCCAAACCCCTGTATTTTCTTGGAGAAGAGTCAAGCCGTAGCTGTATCCCGAGAGATCCCTGACACCAGACTAGCTAGGAGGTAAGACAGTGGTGTACGTTGTTAAGTGCACCCACCTGAAGCACAGACACAGCCATTGAATGTCAGTAGACCTTAAGGCTGTAAGTGGCCTGGGTGCATTTGAAAACATTTCTTTGTGTACCCACCGGTTCCTACAAAAGAAGCAGAAGTGAACCTAGTCTGCACTCGCATTGGAAATACAAGAAAAATCGTCACAGCATCCTTCCTTCTGTGTGTAAGAAAATAAGCACAAACTAAGCCCATACAAGAAGGCAACGTCAGACATGAAGAGGACTTTTCTTTTGGGTTATGTTTATATTAGGAACAGGGCTATTAGTGGAAATTACACCAGCAGAAGTGCCATCACCAGCGTTTAGCCCTGTTCCAGGTTTGGCTGTTAGTTGCAGAATGTTCTGACCTACAGAGTCCTCCTGTGTTTTTTACCAGTCGTTTAAGGGTTTTTCCTAATTTCCTGTATTACTTTAAGTAATTCTACTTTATAAAGGGTGAGGGGAAAAGAAGGCGTGAACTCTTTATTTCAGTGTAGATGTGATTCCCACCTGAGTGTCCCAAAAAAACTCTTACGTCTCTGAAAGTTCACAATAATTATTTATTAGTTCCTTTGTTAAGCGTGCAAAAACTCTGGAAAAAAATCGGGAGGAAGAGTGCCATAGAAATATTAATTTCTCACAAGAAATCTATACAGATTTAAATACAATAGGTTCCAGTCCTAACAGTTGCTTTCCACTTGTAACCAGTATTTCTCAACTTGTATACCAGTTTTTCTAAATGCATTCGTTTCTAGTACCATCAGAAGACTGGGGTAAACTTCTCGAAAGAGCTCTAGAGGGAGATCTTCTCCATCTCACTTGGAATAGACCAGCTTCCTATGGAAGGAGAGTTCAGAGTGAGCAGGATCTCAACCCACCTCCTGCTGCCAAACTCAGATGGAATAGCCCTGAACCTCTTTAGCACGCACACCCTCCTCCAAATTCAGCATAGAAAACTGAGTCCTGTCTTAGAATTAAACGCCATAGAAATGCATCCGAATATGCCAGTTGATTTCACATACTTTCGTTCTCGGGTTGTTACAGGCTGCTTCTGAATTTTCTTTGGTTCTGTGCTGCTGTGCTAGGATTTCTCAGCCCCGCCAATACTCGACTCCGACTTCACAAGTTGTCAAATCATGATCAAGCAATGAATAAGGCACAAAAATCTCTACAGAATTTTACATTACTATTATTATCAGGTAGCTGAAAATTAATGTGCCCTTAGCTGTGCAAAAGACAGTGAGACATAACACCTTCCCTACTGCGTGAGACTGGAAATGCAAAACAGAGAACTATCAGTAATCACTAACAAATAACATAAAGTGAACAGTAGCCCCAGAAATCACACGCCCCCATGACAGTCATCCCCCATATCATAAAACTGATCACATTTGCTGGTTGTCCTTCTGTTTCCCACCTCACTCTGCTAGCTTCATATTCACTGGCTTTTGGGTTGCGTGATGAAGTGCCATGAGACAGCCGACTGCCCCTCTCCTTCCTTCACTGACTGCGGCACTCTACCCAAAGCCTCATTGAGCCCATCCAATTCACTACACCAGCCAGAAAGTATTCCAGCCTACAGAAAGAATCTAAAGAGCTTTCTGCCGGCCAGGTAAGCTGAAGCAACCTCCAAGGGTCAGGTGAGCATCGGAACTGACAAAAACGTACATAGCAGGACCTAGCAAAAGCAGGGGGCAGGGAGCGAGACAATTTCCGTCCGTGGCATCAAATTGCCACATCAGTTTAGCCATCTCACGGACCTGGCAGGGGATTGTTTCAGGTGCAGCTGACCCCATCTAATGGTGCCCTCCTGCCTCAAGGGAAGACCTCACTCCCTTCTCCCTTGCCCTCCCTTCCCCGACCCGCTTCCAGGCAGGTCCCCCTCACTTGTGCTCATCGGGTTTTGAGCCATTGATCACAACCACTAAGACAACAGAAAACTACCTTTTTCCTTTTTTTTTTTTTTTTCCCATACGAATTCCTTTTCTGCCAGGTTAGTGAGTTGAATCTGCTCTGACAGGGCCTGACAAGTGCCCAGACCAGCTCAGGTTGACACGCAGGTACATATGGGCAGGCAGCAGGGGCGGGGAGGAGCTGGACCTCTCCCTCCCACCAGAGGTGAGCTAGATCTGCCCTGTCCCCCAAAAACATAGCATCAGTCAGATGCCTGCTTGCTGAAACGACACCAGCGGCCAGAAGACCAGAAGTGAGCAGACTACTGACAGCACTCGTCACGTAATTGCAAATTCCTCTCTGAGTATCCTCCATAGGTCTGCTACATACTTTTCTGTTTAAGCACAGAAGACCTCGGCTCGTAACACTTACTCAGACGCGAAAAATGCCCACGTCAACAGACTCGATGGGTCAAAGCTCTGCTTTCCAGACTGGGAGGTATAGAAAGGGAGAGCACATGTGAAGGCACCTCTCTCACTCTCCCACTCCACGCAGGAATGTGGGGTGAAGTATCTGCAGATGACTGAGCGGAGCTACAAGCTCATTGCTACCAGAAGAACGCCTTCCTGCTCTCACACCCTCCAGCCTGTAGGGTCAGAAAATCACCCGATCCTTCAGCGAGTCAGTTCAGCCCACTAAACAGACGAATGTGGTTTAATATTGTTTTTTAAATTTTGACTGTTGTCTCTCCCAATTTCTTTTTTCTGTTTTAAGTATACGTGTATATATATTTACAGTTTTAATTTCAAAAGTAGAGATAATTTAACTATAGAAATCCTGACATTGTTATTTGTAAATGTTGGATATGCGGCACTAATAACTTCTATTTTTTTGTATTAATATACTGTCAAAATAATTGTGACAATCTGCCTCCTCTATGACTAATTTGGTTCTAGGAAGAAATGTTTTCTAGTAGAAATGTTTTCTCAAACAAAGTCTGGCCAGTTATACTCATAACCTATTAAGTCATCAGATGTTCTTCAGAGATTTGTCCTGGTCTCCAGCTCAATCAACCCCTTTCAGTGTCATTTTGTGTATGTGTGTTTCGTTGTAAACTAAAAAAAAAAAAAAAAAACCAAACACCAAACCCATTTTTTTAGGGCAGCCCTACGAGTCTAACACTTAAGTATCATTTTTTTTAAACCATGCAGGTTATGTAAACACACAGTAACTCATGTCACATATAAGTCCAATATAAAATGTCAGCTACTTAATACCCCAGAGCTTTGAAATCGATAACAGCAATTATACACACGTCGAAAAGAACTGCTCCCCTTTGGTAACTGATATCTTCTACAGGCAGGTACTTCACACTTTTCAGCAAAGCCAAATGCCTACCTTCCCCACTGACACTAGTCAGAGTCTGTCTACGGGCAGGTAACTGCATGTCACGTCCTTAGCGGCGCTATGTTTGGGGAGGACTTTATTTTTATAAGCATTTAACTACTTTCTTTGAGACCACTAATTTACAGCTACCTTCTCTCCAGATGGAAACATTTAATCTAATCTGTGCCCCATTTTCTACACTGCTCATGACAAGGCTTTCAAGGCCTTTAAGAGAGAGGAGGGGGGGAAAGCATTCTGGGAGAGTTTGTGAATGACTAAAGTCTCTGCAACTCCAGAAGGAGCAGCGGGTTGTTTGGCGTGCTCCTTACTCCTTTTATTACCAAGCAAACAGGAGAAATAAACTCCTTTCTTTTGCACTACTTTGGGTCCAGTAGTGTTCACATGGAAGCCTTGTGAGCAGCAGCAGCAGGGACAGGCTCAACACTTGGGGCACCGTTTTTGCAGGTCTCCCCTGTTTTGCCCTGTGTTCCACCAGCGAGACCAGAGAGAGCACAAGGGACTGAAACACCAGGGCTACCTCTCTCCCGTCTGTTGGCTCTTTGGGCTACAGGTTCATAGGATAAAAAGGAGATGAAGGTTACTGTCTCCTCTATCAGCAGCATTTTTAGGGAGAAAGGAGCCCTGGGACAATCTGGGAATATGGGGAGGAAAATCCAAAATGCCAGTCCTGGCTTCAAGATAAATCAAAGTGAGACTGCACCTTTCTTCACTTGTACCTGCTGCTGGTGAAGTGTCGGTATGCTGCCTATTGTAAATCCCATTTTGAGGCATCCACATCTTGCTAGATACTACAGAGATCCACAGGCATCTACGTCAGGTCTGCAGCCTGGGACTCAGGCTGCCAGGCAAGGGCTAGGTGTAGCAATGCTGAGTTTCACTGTGCTCGTCTTCCGGGGCACCTTGCTGGTCAAAGAATAATAACAGATTTTTTAAAAAAATGACTGTTTTCAAAGCACAGATTTAAGCGACCTGATCACTAACGTAACATCTTACACCAGTCACACTCCAGAAAATCCATGCTTTAAAGTACCTGGATTACCTGGATTCTATATGGAAGATTAAAACACTAGTTAAGAACTGAGGATTAAATCAGTTGTTAACGGTACTGTGGGCAGTTTCAGCCTCCGCGTCTCTGAGAGGACACACTGTGGTTAGAAAGGGCACGGAGAAGTACAACTAAAATGACTGAGGGGATGGAGAAGCTGTTTTGTGTGGAAAGGTTAAACAGGCTGGAGTTGGAGGGGAGATGCCTGAGGGGAGCAAGGGAAAGATCTACAAACACCTGAAGAGGGCGGATAAAGTGGGTGAAGAGCTGTTCTTCCCCGAATGCTGCTATATAGGGCACTACTACAAATGTCCACTTTGAGATGCAGAGCTCCTTTCCAAAAGAGTAACGGCTCCAGCCTGAAACCTGATGCATTCAGAGAGAAAAGGTGGGATCAGAGGCATGTAGCATCTCTGAAAAAAATGCAAGTCAAAAGACAGTCAGATATCCAAAATACTATTTTTGCTTTGAAATCCAGTGCAGAAAATAGGCATCTTGCTTAACAAAAGCTATGTTGTGTTTTGATAACTAAGTGCATGAATGATGAAGTAAGCCTCATCCAAAAGAAAGATCATTTGAGGCTAATGGGAAGCTCAGACCTTCTGATGGTTGCAGGAAAGAGTAGGCAAACTGAGCTAAGAAAGGACAAAAGGAAAACAGCCCTGCTAATTACTGATAGTTGCTCTTTTTTCAGAGTGTTGGTGACATTCCTGCTCTTTTATTTTCTGACAGCTTTCACTTCGATCCTAACAAACATAATCACCAGTATCCTAACCTGACAGGCAACGTGTTAAGTTGTGCATTTAGATTTTCTCTCTCCTGTTAGCTAAACCCTACAGAGGCCAATTATATTGTCCGTACCAGCATCAAACACAACATGGCCCATGGTTGGGTATGCTAGTGATTATAAACACCAAACCACACTTTGAATAAGGACTGTGCTGTGAAGTTGTGTTTCCACTTTACTTGAACTGGTCTTGAGTAGAAACACATTGTAACTTGCAATGTAGATACTTTCTCAGGAGTATTATTGCTAACTACAGGAAGACACCTGTCTTGTGCTTCCTTCGCTAATTACAAAAGGTCAAATAATTCACCATATATGAGTTTTTCAGTTCTTGTCTTTTTTTTTGACATCATGATTAAGTATGATCTACGGTTCATTCATTAAAGCCATTATATAAATAATAAATATAGCAGTTTGTCAATGTTTGATAAAGCTGCTAAAAAATTCTGTCTGGAAAAATTAAAAACGGGGCACACTGCTCTCAGGCAAAATATATTGACTTTCCATCCACACGTAAAAGCTTTATAATCATCTGTTTTACAGTTGCATTTCGGGCAATTTCAATGTTAAAAAGAGCTCAGTTTTCGAGCAAAGACAGAAGCGCTGCAAGAACAGAGTACAGGAAATTGAATGCTTCAGTGAAGAACAATTAAGGTTAAAGAGACATCCTCGATAGCATATTAGGGATAGTGATAGATGAACTGTCTTATATTTTTTACACATGGCATTTCTTTTCATAGTAAGAGAGTTCTAGAAATTAAAGCAATGTTTTAAAATAAAGCCGCTTGACTTTTATAGTACTGGTTATTGTTAGTCTTCTACATGAAATACACAGGACATTTTAAAATGAGACTGAAGGTTAAAGTCTTTCAATGAGAAAAAGAGAGTATTTCTAAGCACATTTTAAATACTAGCTGAAGAAAATTATTTTGGAAAACCTTTGTTTATCTGAACTTCCCTACTTGACTCAGTCCTGCAAAATCATATATATCAAAGTTAGTTCGATGCAGCCACGCATGTTTGTATAACAGTGGGCAGGGACTCTGGAAACCGTCCCTAGGAAGGGTAATTGAAGAAGCCTGGGCAGCTGGGACTTCACACAAAAGCCCATGTGCTCTACAGTATCCTCAACTGAACAGAGACTTTAGGACATCTGTACAAGGTTAAAAACGCAATCAGGGATCTGGGTAAAATCTGGATTTTCAGGCATTTCCATGGACAGGAAGGAAGGAAGGAAGGAAGGAAGGAAGGAAGGAAGGAAGGAAGGAAGGAAGGAAGGAAGGAAGGAAGGGCTGGCTATATGGTCTTAAACTCCACCCTGCACGAGAGAGAAAATCATAGAATCATAGAATACCAGGTTGGAAGGGACCTCAAGGATCATCTGGTCCCAAGTTTTTTCGCAATAGCACGTACTAGACAAGCTGGCCCCGCACCCTGTCCAGCTGAATGTTAAACATGTCCAGTGTTGGCGAATCCACCACTTCCCTGGGAGATTATTCCAATGGCCGATTGTTCCCATTGTGAAAAGTGTTCCTCTCGTGTCCAGTCAGAACGTCCCCCGGAGTAACTTGTACCCATTACCCCTCGTCTTTTCCATGTGACTCCTTGTAAAAAGGGAGTTTCCATCTTCTTTGTAAAGTAAAGGACATCCCTCCAACTTCTAAGATGAACATCACAAAAGTTTATTTCACGTTTGGGAGAACAGAAGAGGGGCTGAGGGACCCAGCAGCCTGGCAGTGTCTGAAGGCTTCAAAGTGGCTCTCCAAAGAATGTGCAAGTGAGAAGTTCAATGGAAAAATTCACCCTTGTGGCAACGCAGATTAATTTGCTACAATTTTGAGTCCAGCCTAGAAAAGGAGCCTTTACGCAAACACTCTTCCTTCCCCTTGTCCAAAAGCAAAATAGCTAATGTCACCCTGTACTAACAACATACAAGGAATGGTAGAAGAGGTTGAATGACTTCAGCCAACACAGTATGAAAAGACTTTCACAACGGAAGGACGCCGTGAGTCCTCCTTTCTGCTTTTGTCTTTATTCGTGTCCTTTAACAACAAAAGATAATTAAATACTGAACACAAGGTGCAAGAGAATGAAACATCTACGAAGTGAGATGAAAGATTTATTACAAGGACCTACAGAGAGAGATCTTTGATTACGGGCATCCTTGAGAAACCTTGCAAAGAGCGAAAGGGCAAGATGTTAAGCCATAAATCCCAAATGACTATTATATTCTACTAAAAGAGACACTTGCTAACGTAGTTTGACTAAACTAAGCTTTAGTGGCCTTCGTAAGGATAAACAGCCCAATGAAGGGTTGTCTGTAAGCACACTTGCAATTTCTTTCCAGCGGGTGTCACATCAAGGGAAAAGGAAGTTTTCAGGTGTTTAAAGGCAGGTACTCCTGAGCACAGTCAATCAGGAGCCCACTCCATCCCGCACGAGTCGCTCTGGAAGATAACATTGTGCACTCAGACTGGGTGCTCAGACTTTGCCGTCCCTGGACAAGGATCTGTTCATACTTTGGGTCCCGTAAAGGTACCCATTCTCTATACAAAGCGTGTAACTGTAACTGACCCACACATATGCGATAGGTTTTCAGGCACATGCAGTGCTCTCCCCAGAAGTGTCACACCCAGCACTTATGACGGATCAAGTCCATTAAAACACAGGCTCAGCCGTGCAGTGGGAGGAGAGCTGTGGCAAACAGTTCTCAAGCGCTTTCATCTGCGTCTCGTTGCCGCATTGCATTGCACTCAGCTGTGGGACTGTCGGGTGCCCAATTATTTTCAGTTCCAGTTCCTTCTTTTTTTCTCTTCACTGAGACGTCGCCTTTTGTCCTTCCCCTTTTCCCTGAGCTGTTTTCCCTTTGATATGCCTTCAACATCTACCCTTCTTTGCCGCAGGAGGCCTCCTCGGAACGAGCTGGGACTGATTACACAGCGCTTAGTTATCCCCCGGCTCCCACCAGCTCTTAAAAAGATAGGTGGTTAATTGCAGCCGGCTGCTTGGCGGTTTTTTCCACCTATGTGGTAGTTCAGTCTGTCGCAATGAGAGATGACAGTGGGAATAGGCCATAAAAATCCTTGGAAGTGAAGAGAAGCAGCTTGCATTTGATATACAGAAGAGAAAGCCTGCGGAGGGAATCAAAGAGAGGGTCTGCGTGGTCGATGCGACAGACCCGGAGAGAGCTCTTCACTGCAGTGTTGGGGCGAGACTGCTGCTGTCAAGGGAAGAGGAGGCTGCAGCAACTGAGAGGGGAGGTGATCACAGCCCTCTGATGCGGTTTCACTCTGGAAATGAATGAGAAAACCCAAAGCTGAGAAACCTTATTTAGGAAGGATCAGCAAAAATTTAAAGACAGTGTTGCTGTAAGGACCAAAACAAGGGGATTAAGTGTTACGCATTTTCCAGATATGACTAAAAATTTAGCAGGAATAATGAAAATACTGGAGATCCAAAGACTGATGGTGTTATGAACATAAAAGCTCAGTCTCTTTCTCCTCCCCTTATTCTCCAGCTCTTTAACCCCCTCTTTTCATTTTAGCCTCTGCTTCTAAATTCTACAGTCTGTGGACAAGCAGCAAGATCAGAATGAGAAATAGACTCACTTTTTATTCTATGTATAAAAATCCACTACTTAACACTGTGGTTTCAATGGTGTTTCTTTAGAGTTTCATTAATAAATATTAGATTTAAAAATGTACACAGCTTATCTTTTTAAAATTTTGCTTATATGAGAGGTATACTTTAACATATTAGAATAGCATGACAATGCACAGTCAAAATGTTTTACTTTCAATGATAACTAAAGTAAGAAATTATGTCTGCTGCTTGTCAATCCACCATTATAATAATATGGCTTTAAGATGAAAGAGAAGAGAGAAAGTGAAAGAAAGAAAAAAAAAGGGGGGGAAATAAAAGGAGAAAAGAGAAGGGGAAGAGGGGAAAGAAAAAGGAAAAGAAAAGGGAAAACACTTCCCAGTCAGCTACAGGTGGTAGGCTTTATATGCTCAGATGCTACTGCATCTTATGTACTGAGGGTAAGTAGCACAGCCCACACAGAAATTTCAGGAAAATTGCAGGCTGCTACATAATCAGGTTTTTTTCAGAGTAGGATGTAGCTTAATCTAATTACGAACTGCTGAATTCAAGTATCAGCTTTTATGCATCCTGTTTATTGTAGCCTTGCCAATTATGACTAATAGAGACAGACAGGTGAGGTTCAAAGGAATAACTCAGTGAGTTAAAAAGGGAATCACCCCAATTAGCAAAACTATATGGCCAAATCATGATGCCAAAGAAGTCAAAGGGAGCTTTGTTTTAAAAGTCAGTGTGTTTAAGATTGGTCAAATGAGTGTTTCCTAAATAATAGCAAAAATCACTAAGAAGTTTGTTTAAATCCTGTTTTCATTTAAGTCAAAAGGATTCTTGCCTTTTTTCCCCCGGTAAGTTCAGGTTGCTCCCCATCTGGTTTTTGTTCTTCCCTGAATAGATCTGAAATGCGTAACACATTCTGTAACTTTGCATCTTGTCTGGAAGTACACACACAGTGTACATGTAAATACACCCATCTGTTTCCCCCAGCCACCTGACCTGCTGTTCTCTGAGCTTTTACAGATAAAATGAGCTAGATTTAGGCAAGGTCATTGGGGTCCCTCACTTGGATCCCCTCAAGATCAGTGGGTTATTGTTTCAGCACTGGTATCCCTGCCAGGTGAGTCAGAAACCCAGAATGCTCTTGATGCTTACTAAAATTTCTGTGACACTCCTCCCAAGATTAGGATTGTTAACTTCAGCATTAATTCTTATGTCCTGGCTAAATTCCCATTGAAGTGAAATGGTTTTTTAGATTCTCCTTTCACTTCACGGTGCATACTGCTGAGCAAGTTGCTTTGCACCACTAAGCAGCTACTGAGATTTCATCTTACGGTGGCTGCACGTTAATGCCAATAGAAGTCTCTTTACATATTCCTTACCTCTGCCCTATTCAGAGGCTTAATAAGGGTATATAAATCTTTTAATTGTTTGGGAGAGAGGATAAAGAAACGTGTGAAGGGCGTCTGGATCCCACTGAAAGTCAACAAGGCTGAAGTTTCCCCTTTGGACTTCAATTAGACGCTTTCAAAATTTGTCGGCAACCTACTAGTGTAAATTTAAAGCTACGTCTATACTAGCGAGTAATATGGAACAATACAGGAGAAGCAGTACACGGAAGTAAGCGGTGCTGTGGAACCTGCATCTTCACTGGTTAACGGCTCAGGAGCCTTACTTTACAACAGATACAACCCAGTTCCTCGGGCTGAGCAGCCCCGCACGCACATAGCGTGAAGCCGCCCACGAGACCAGCCATCAGGTCAGATGCTTGTGTCCTTGTTGAGGTTTGGAGAGCATTTGGTACACAACAGGGTGGCAACCGCCAGTACAGCCTCTCCAGAATGGATGTCACTAACACTCACCCAAACCTCCCTGCAAACCAAACCAAAGCACGTTAAACGGGGACAGCTGGGGGCTTCACCACGTGTTTGGCCCAAACCTGTCAGCTGGGACTCTGCGTTCAAAGCACTGAACAACTTGTCCTCTTTCTTAGGAGGTAAAAAAGGTACTACAGAGCTCTGTTTCTATTTCTGTCTCTTTGTGGTGATGCCGTGGCAAATGCATTTGTGTAAAGTTCTTAATTACAATAAGCCTTAAGTTAATGTAACTAAAACTCCCTTGTTTTCGAATAACGTGTTCTGTTTTCAGCAAGATAAGAACAGGATTTTTAAAAGTACATTTTCTATTATTTTTCTCTAGTGTTACAAACTGTTCCGACATTTAGCTAATATTATACCAGAATTATGAAGTGTAATTACAGAAACTATTTGATCCCATCGCTCCATAGATATATCAAAGGCTGGCAGCACAAGCTGAAAAATATACTGATTTCTGGTAACTATTATTTCAGTCAAAAGTTAAAACATAAATATTCCTCATTCTTTTTCATTCTTTCTGCCGCCCTTTAATGTCTAAAGAAAACAGAACTATAAATAGCGGGTAAGAATGTCTGTCTTTGTAAGAGTTTTTCCCATAAAAAATCATATTGATTTCTTACTGTTTTCATCTGTGAAGACATGGAATAGAAATCCTGAACTCTATTATATGGTGTAAGTCCAGAGTAATTCTGTTAAAGGATCTCCCTTGGAGTAATTCTGGTTTGACACTAATATAACCAAGACCATCACATCTTGCTTGTTAATGAAATCAGAAGAATTAAGAGCTGATATAAAAAGCAGAGTGCAGCACTCTCTTTCTGTAGATAAGTGCGCATTTACACGAGCACTTGCATCCTTGAATTTAACCTCTTTATCTTCTTTAAAAATTCTAGGTTTAAAAATCCACTACACGAGTGCATCGAGGAGGGTACAAAGTTGACATTGACTTCTTTTAGTCAGGAGAATGTCTGAGTGAAAGAAAGTGTCCCTGTAAACAAGAAAAAGGACTCCGCAAAGCACAAAAATGAGCTTTTATTCCTCAGGCTAGAAAAGAAATTAACCCATGGGAGAAAAGGAGAAAAGCACCTCGGTTTATGTCAGCCAGAGGGGAACTCCTTTAGCAGCCAAAGGCAGAGCACGCAGCGGGGCCAGGGTCCCATTTGGAAATGGTGTTCCTCACTGATTTTACCCAGGGACTTTGGGTTGCTGATCAGCGTGGCAAGTCTCGCACTGTTCACCGGTAGGAAACTTTCCCCTCCACGTCCGAGTAAGCTGCTGAACAGCTTTTAGCCCCCTGTAAACTGAGCAGCACCTGAACTGTTTCTTCTAAGCACCACCAAGTTAAAACCAGAGAAAGCTTGCTGGCAGCTTGCTGCATATACATATTACGACAGAATACAATACATATAAAAATGCATTGTTTACAAACACTGCTACAGTCATTTCTAAACAAGTTCAAATTAGTATTTTTAATAGCTGGTTTAGTGGCACCTTACTGCCTTTTTTACTAACACAGTATCTAGTCCTGATTTCGAAGCATGTAAGTGTGCCATTGGCTTCTGTCACAAACAGGTGACTCCAGTGTACTACAGTGGTAGCAAATCAGGTCACTAAACCAGCTAGTATTTTAAAAATAATAATTGTTATTGTTATTGTTATTGATGTTCTCATCATTATCATTATCCTTATCTTATTATTATTATTCATCAACTGTAATATCTCTGATAACAGATTTTTCCTTATTATTTTTATTATAGCGAGTCTTTTAAAGCAAGGCATTACATTTAACAATCCTTTACAATAAAGTATGAATACATTCATGAAAATGAAAAGCTTTTCAGTAATTTTTACAATAATTTTGTTCTAACCAAATTTACTACACCAGTATCAAGCTTCTGTCATTTCAAGGAGAGGAATTCAAGTCTGCTGTGTGCAAGACTTCTTTCTTACAAACATTTCAGCATACAAGTAGCTTTTTATGTATACCTTCACAGGATGATGTGTACAGGACCATGTTTCATTTTTATAGAACCCTGCAATTTAGCTCTTATTAAATTCTACAGGCTTTTTCCATTCAGGGAAGAAAAATCACAGCTCTTGAGACTTCCAGTCTGTTAGCAACCCAATTAAGACCATCCAAGGTGAGTCCTGACCCCCTAAGCTTTTAGATCAGGCAATGTGGTGGAGCCCATCAGGGTGTCCTCTGTGCTGGCGAGTCTGGGCTTTCTCCTGCCGGCAGACCCGGCACAGGGAGCGTAGCAGGAGAGGGTAAGGACCCAAATGCGATGGGTCTCACAGTTTGGGCAGTCCAGCCACGTGCGCCGCTCTGCGGTTAGGCAACCACGGTGAGGGGGAGGGAGAACCGCAGTTAGGAGTTAACCTTCCTACAACCATGGCCCACAAAGGCAGTCCAGTGCTTTTTGGACTCTCCCACCCTTGAAAAGCCATGAAAATGGTAAATATGTTCTGGCTCAAGATGTCTTTTAATGTGCCTTCCCTGGAAAAGTTTAGGTAGAATTTCCCTGATTTTCTAAAGCTTGGTTAAATACCCAACAGGCTGCAAGGACCCATCCAGGGATAAGGAATGGCGTAACAATTATATTCACACGTGAAAAGCTTCCTGAATGATCAGCACAAGCACAGAATGAGGCCGTGCTCAAAAACAGAGGGACATACTCTGCCAGAAAACCTGGCCAGACTTCTGTGGGTTTCCCCAGTCATGTGTGTTACCCTGCGGAGCATTTACTGGCTTGTTACAGCATGGCTCCAGGACACCCATGGGCATCCCTCCTTCCCTGCACAGGCCTCTGATGGAATCTCATCTCTGCTCCCCTGCTCTCCTTCTGCCTCTCTGCTTAATCAATGTTCATGTCTTTCCACTTATTTCTGGGGAAGAAGCTCACATTCCTGCTCCAAACGTGAGTCATTGTTTTCCCTCTTGCTGTTTCATAGACGTCGCCTCTTGCACAGTGACAAAGCTGCCAGGACGAGGCCGTGCCCTCTTCAGCAAACCTGGCATCTGGCCTTTTAAGAAACAGTGCAACCATTTTGCATCTCTCTCACGACCTTAAAGCTCTAAACTATGTCATCAGTTTTCATTACCGAAAATACCAAAATATCCTCTGTCAGCTAAAATGACTTTCCAGTTGGCACAGACCACACAAGGGTTATACTTTTAAAACTATTTATGGAAATAAATAAATATAAAAATGATAAAATAAATAAAACGTCAAACAACGGGACAGATTCAGAAGCAGCAGCCGAGACCAGGCGTGGACCGTCACAGCACTGGTAACAAACACGCCTGCCCGACCAACGGGTCTGCCTTGCAGGTGGTGTGCCCTTTTTCTGACACACATTATCTCAAAACTGACATGAAATCGTAATGCAGCCGAGCTCTAAAAGAAATGGGGAGAAAAATCTGTAATAATAGTATTTTGCTTTTATTGCCTAGCAGTTAAAATAACCACCTTCTCTGTTTGGTACCCCACTACCAACAGAGCAGTAAAGCTTCGGTGTAACTGCATGCGGTAAAATCTAATTGACTGTTGTCCAAACACTGGATGTAAAGTGACATGCCACAAACTTGTCTCTTGTCCATTTACTACAGCGCTCGAGAAGTGCTGTAGTAATTTACTGAACAAGGGGCTCCTGCTTATTGTCTATGATTTACTCTGCAGCCATGCAGAAAATGGCAGGACTGACAGATCTCAAGAAAAGTTTGTCAGCCATTACCCTCATGGGTTAGTCAGCAAAATCTTCCGGTTGGTGATAAGCAATTCTCAGCAGAACACTATTTTGTTTTTCTTCTGGATTTTATTGTCTTATCCCCCAGTGCTTCTAAAAAATGCTCTTTTTAAGGTTTTGAAGGAAATCTTTATTGGCTCACATAGTGTGTAATTCACGTTCTCCATAAAAGTGCTGAATGCTAACCAGAAGTATTAGATGAGAATTTTAAAAAGCCATATTTAAAATAACCTAATCCTGCATTCAGGAACACAGCAAAAGAATAAATACTGAGAAAAGCAAAAAAAGGACAGCAAATATACGGTGTGCTATAAAGTGCCAGCTTTTAGTGGAGCTGCTCAAAGACCTGATTGCCATTTGCATAGAATTACAGAATTAGCTACTACAGGGGAACAAAGTAAAATATTGTTATTTGGATTTGAGCTAAGCTGCTTTTCCAGACTGGGGCAAGGTTGGTACGACGTTCCTTTATCACTCAGGTGCAAGGATTAACTGGGGGCTTTACATGAGCTTTTCTGGAGACCGCAGTCAGTAGCACCTGTATTCAGGAAAGGGGTGAGAAGAGCATTTAAAGGCTGCCAGTGCTTCAAGCTCAATGGCCTAAAGGACCAACACACCACATCAGATCCAAGGTCTGTCTACAGACCAGTGTCATGTATCAGACAAGGAGATGCGCATGATAAAGCAATATATGACCATTACCCCAACACAGGCTTCCAGCTTCTTGCAAGTAGTATTTTAAGAAGCCAGCACTGCCCGGGATTCTCACGGAAATGCATCTACTGTTCTTCCATAAGAAACAGACTCCTGAAGCCCCAGCCTGGTCCTTTGCTAGTAATAGTAAGAGCAATTTGCCTTCCAAGAGAGTTCTCAGAAATGCCAGACCCCTTGGGCTATGCACTGCCCAGGAGAGACAACTGTTTCCCAAAAGAGGCTCCAACCTCTACAGGAAGGTCAGACCGCCATGGGAAAACACAACGTACTAGCAGCACTCTCCAAAAGGCATGCAGATACCACATTTTTAAAAAATATTGTCAAGTAGATATTAGAATATTCAGCTTTATTATATCTTATTATATCGTATTACATTAAATGCATCCCAGGGCAAATTAAGTTAAAAGTAAATATAAGCCTAGATAAAAAGCATTAGGGAAAACCCATCATAAGGAAAGAAAAGAAAGGCACAGAAGCTAAAGCGTGAGCAAAGCTGTAGGAAGACACCCAAGAACAGGACGAACTGTGTTGGGGTGAGAGAACCCCCCAAAAAAAAGGTTTTGAAAATATAACAGGATGCTAGCGGTAGTGTCACTGCACTTGTGGTGGTCTAAGAGAAAAAGTTTAGACTAGCTAGTCATGTTTTTGGAAGAAAGGAACAAGCTTTCAGGCCACGCAGGCTCCTGCTCAGTGTCAAACAGTGCCTGAGGCAGGAGCCTGTTCGGCTGCCAGCCAAAGCCTTTCCCTGGGGCAGTTTTTCCCTGGGATTTTTCTCCTGCCCAAGCCTACGGGCAGGCAACCACACCAGCATTTTGCAGGTGCTGTGCATGGTGTAGCCGCAACCTTCTGAGACATGGGATTCACTGTACAGCACAGGCACAGGAGGCTCAAGACTTGCCAGAAACACCAGATATTTTGTATAATGAGTGGCAGAGTTCAGCTGATGCAGCTGAGATTTCCAGATATCCAGCAGCATACCCAGAGTAGAGGCAGCTGGATTTCTGGGTGTGAGGTACTCAGAAAAATGACTTCATCCTCAAATTCCAGACAGATAAACTTCCAAGCAGACAAAGTTTTAATGCTTGGGGAGATCTAGATGTAAAGTTCGAAGAACAGATTACAGAAAAGCCTCTCAATCGTTTAGAGGTTCCTGCTTGGACACCATTCTCGTTATGAAGTGTTAGAAGCCTGTGAAGTCTTAAATCTGAGAACGAGTTAAAATGTTCTTAAACAAGAGTAGTTTCGAGTGGATTCCGACAGTTCACAAAATGTTAGCTTAGGACAATATATCCAGGGAAAGCAGAAGAGCTGGAGTGCTTCTTGGATTTATTAGAAACAAATATAGCTGTGGAAATCTGAAATACAAATCCTCAGAGATATTAACATTCGAACTGAGGCAGCAGTAATGCTGAAAGGGGCCCACCAGCACTAGATGACAAAAAAAAGAGAGATGAGTCGGCTCCGTGACACAGCCAATGGTAAATCCGTGGAGAACAGGAAGATATTCTGCTGGTTTTAAGTTAATTGTTAATAACTTCGTTTCTCTGCCTTGCTTTGTGCTGTTTATGAAGAAGTAATGAATTCAGGTCACATATAGGGCCGAGGGATGTGGCAACTGAAGAGCTCTGTGATTCTTTGCCTTGCATGGCCATTCAGAAATAGAGGAGGTAACCCACACAGGTGGGGCATGAAAGCCAGGGGAAGGGAAAGATATATCCCTCAGCTGTGAATTTCTAACAAAGAACATCTCCCAAATGTCTGTCAGAGGCATCATGCCACCCAAACTTCGTTATGAGACACAAAGAGATGAAAGAAGAAAGGAATCTCAGCTAATGTTAGTCATGTCAAGGCTAAGATCCCTCAGCAGCCAGAGGGAAGTTTATTCAGGGATGAGTGCCTAAAGTAGGTGGAATAACTTAAAGTCAGTAAGATAAATCTCACATAAACTAACAATATTCTGGAGGAGGTCAAGTCTGGGCAAGACACAGACACTTCAATTTTTTTTTTTAATAGTTTTATTCCTAATTGTTACCATTGCTTTCTAAAAGGAAGGCAGATATGAACAGGTGAGAAAAATAATTACTTAAAAATTATCTGAGCAAAAGATTTCAAGACTGTATTTCAACATCTTCTAATAAGAAATAATAATATTGGAAATGATTCTATGAGGGTGGCATTTTCAGGGGGAAAAGAAAAAAAAAAAACAGAAAAAACAACTCCAGGAACAATTTTGACGAAAACTGAAGTATAGGTGAATCCAAGTATGAAAAGTTTAAGTTAATCAGAAGTTATTATTTTAATTTCTACTCACTCTGTTTCCAGACTGCCTTTCCAGAAATAATGCTTTTTTGAAGGACTGAAGGTGAAGGAAGCCAAAACGACCATGTCCCTTACTGGAACGATTTCTGTAGAAATTTTTAAGTCATGTTTAGAGAAGAAACATAAAAGAGGGCTGTAATATAAAAAGCAGGAAATATATTAATTTTTAAATGTGAGACTAGCAACAATGGAATAAGGAATGTTGGAGTTACTGGGAGTATTTTTGGAAGAACTGAACTCATCAGGTGTAGAAAGATGCATTTGCAAGTGCCTGACACTGAGAAACACAAGCTGAACAAACCCTACAAGAACTATAATAAAGATGATTAAAAAAAAAAGGGGGGGGGGAGAAGCTTTCTTTTATTAAGCAACAAAAGAAATGGGGAAAACACCAAACTATCTCAGACACAATACCCAAGCAGTAGAAGGGGTTGTGGTCTATCAATCATCTGTTTAAGGCTACTCTCTCAGTTGAAATTGTAAACGATTTGCAGCTAGCTCTGGCTGCAGCTGCTGCTGCCTTACTTGTGTCATTGGTAGCTACTACCGATGGGAAAAAAAAAAAAACCCACAACATGTTAAATTTCTGTTAAAATTAGATCGTGACCGCTCATATCATGTTATGTGATAATTAAAGATGAACAGAGCGGATGCCAAGCGCCAACAAATTCAGATTCCTCCAGACCTTCTTGCTCTGCACATTTTACTGCTTCTTACTAATGGGTCAGGTTGCTTAAACTTAAACTGCTTTCTGTTTATATACCTCTCACAGCGCTTTTATCTCAGGTGAGCACACCTCATTAGCTTTTATTGTGCCATGTAAGGGTCACTTAACTTCTCCCTCCTCATGCTCTTTATAGGTATAGGTACTCAGCTACAGATGGTAATAGTCCCAAATGACCAGAGACTCATGAATAAAATGCGGTTCATAAATAACTTCTGGAAAGTCAAGAATGCGCTTACAAAATGATCTGACTCCAGCAATTAGAAATCAAGTGAGAGAGAATTTGGAATTATACTTTCAAAACTTCCTACCCATGATGTATCCACCATACCCATTCATGAATCCTGTATGTGCAAAATCTCCCCATGCACAACGAAACGTAAGTCAGCAGTCACACAAAGAGCAGCTTCAAGTGTGCTTCTTGCCTATGCAGATGCGTGGAGATGAACTGAAGAGTTGGAGGAACCATTAACTTTCTGGGCCAGTCCTACTGTAGTGCAACAAGGTCCCTGGCCTGCACAAAACTACATGTATATTTCTATTTATAGCAATTAAATAAACCAGGAAATTTGAAAACCCATGGCCAGGAAAATCCATCTTTCCATACTTTTATTCCTGGATTTAATGTTAACATTTTATTTTACAGCCAAAGTGTCTTCAGATAATTCAGATCAATTATATTTTCGTTTGTGTGGTTTTGTAGGAAAATGATTCCCTACTTGGTATGAAAATTCCTTTTAAAAAGAAGTCCTGTAATTCAGAGGTAGAACAAGAGGTAGATTCACAGATTCTTGAAGTCAGTGTAAAATATGCTGTTAACTTTGCAGGAGGTGGGACTTCTGGTAAAAGTGTTTAACTGAAGGACTAATTTTTGATACTTCTGCTCGCAGTTTCAAGTATTTTGCAGTACAGTATCGACCAAACTCCAGCGAGTGCCCCTATGTTTGCTGAAGCTTGACCCCGGCCCTGGGGTTCTCCGTATCGGAAGAGTACGCTATCGCCCCTCCTCAGGCCACAGGCGATGGAGGAGGGACAATTACATGTGCATAGCTAAACTGTGCCTCAGAATAGCGCTGGGGTGTCGCCAGGCCGGTCACCAGGACATTGGCCTAAGAAGTTCTCCAGGACTTGTCAATGTACGCATGTCTACTACAACTACGTGTGGTAAAACGCTAGTCTGTACGAACAAGGGCATCTGACCTGACAGGACACTCGCCTTGCCCGAAGCTGTGCCTATCAGAATACTGTATTTTAGTAATTTAGGCCAGGCTGGCAATTTTTCCAGTGCTTCTTTACCTCCTATTTGAAAAATCCTTTTCCAGCAAATCAGGCAAAAGGGGCTTAAGAAGGAGACTGACCTCCAACAAATCAATTAGATCTTAAATGAAAGCTCTTTCGTAGTCTTCTCTTTTTTTAAAAAAAAAACCTAAGTAAAATACAGTTTACCTTTAATAAAACTACCACAAAGTAATTGTATTGTATAACAAAGGATATATCAACATCCATAATTATAGATTTTCTATAATAGCTAAAGTCACAATGATCCATGCGCTCTCACCCAGGTTAGTTATTTCCTATTTTAGAAGAATAAAAAGAATAATTTAAAGTTAATTATCCTTTTAAACTGTCATAAAATAGGGATTTAGCCTTCCAAGAAATCATCTTTAAACTCACCTCTGAATGGGGTGATAACGCTGCCACAAGATGGCAAATTATTTCAGAACACCTATTATGGGTTAGTGTGATCAGTAATCAGCCCATCAACGCGTAGGGCTTTTGAAGTTTGACACATTCAAGGGACATATATCTGTATTAAATCCTGACCTCCAGTACTACCACTGTCATAGCTGCTGGTTGACTCTGTGCCAAGTTCCAGAATTTCAATTCCCAGACTCTAATTGCTAAACAACCTTCAGGATGAACCACTAACAACCAGTGGGGATAAACAAGTTAAAATAAAATAAGATCCACTAAGAGTATTTGCTCCAAATCCAAACTAAACTTACACAACATCCCTAAGGTTCAAAGCCTTTGGCTAACTTTGCTTTGAACTTTTTTGGTATTTTTCAGCTCTTTGAGCTCCGGAGATGAAAGTGTCAAAATATCACGAGTCAGCTTCCTCATATGAGATTTTCCATGAAATTTTGCAGACACAAGAAGTTCAGAAAGTTTAGCAAAGTTCCAATTACAAGTCCATAGCTTGCCTGTGCTCACCCTACAGCACTTGTTAGACGCGAGCAACAAACACGTGCACACACGCACATGCGCGTACACACATAGAGACTTCTTAAGCATTTAGTGACCTCAAAAAAGTTCCCTGCCTCAGTTCAATGCGAAACAGAGTTTTATACCACCTGGGAGGAAAAAAAAAAAATCACCCGCAACACTTGCAGTGGAAATGGTCAATATCTGAAGAAAACAGTTAAATAGAATCTGGTCTAAAATGCGGTGTGATATATTCCTCTGGTTTCTTTAAGCTCCAGTTTGAGAATGTAAACTGTCCTTGTAATAAAGATTTTGTCTGACCAGAATGAAAGTACAATGTAGTATGAATTTAAAGAAGCCTTTTCTAAGGCAAAATGCACAGAAAATATGCAGAATGGTTGCCTCAGTGATAAGACAAAGAAATAATTGAATAAATAACAGAGTCCCATTAAAAACAACTTACATTGAAACAACTTTTATAAAGGCCAGGAGTTCACTTAGAAGCAATGAGTAATTGCTTGGCTTCAGCACAGTCAATGACAAAATCTGTATCTATTTCAGTACAGCCAGAGTTTAAATTTATGTGTAGTGAATATCAGCAGGGCCTGTACCCCTTTTGCCTTGCCTACCTCAAAATTGTCTTACTCATTTGTAGCTCACTGATACCCTGTTGGCTTCAGTTGTCCACTCCTCAAGGCAAAAACAAGTTCCTGGTATTTAACCCAACTATTGCCAATAATTTTCACATAGCGGACCAGCACTGAATCGATTATGAACGGGATGGTATGAAGGGCCTGCCTGAAGTACAGGAGGGCTGCATTTGATGACCAGGGATCTCCCTATCAATTGCTAGTAGTCAATGAAAGAGGGATTCATCATCCAAAGACAACAAATGGCACATTTTCCAGATTTCTGTACCGTTCCATATTTCCAGCACAGTAAGTAGAATAAGACTGCGGGAATTATTTCTTTCCCATGCTTCCAAACAGGATATTCAAGCTTTCAGATTATGTGGGTGCATGTAAATACATTTGTGTTGCTGGGCATAATTTCTGGTTTGCTGTTGCAGCTTAGTCCCAACTTTTCTATGTGAATGTCCTCGTGCCTTGGTTCTCCACCTGTAAAATGGACATAGAATTTCCTTACCTAATAAAGCTACTGCAAATATAAATTAGTGTATCTGAGATGCATGATGCTGTGGTGATTACAATTGTACAGGAACGTAGAGAGGGAATGTTTTTATAGTTCTTTCAATTTAGATTGTAGGCAGAAAGACAAACGAGGAGCAAAGACACTAAAGTTTAGATCCAAGTCCTCTGCTCTGTTTATCGCCTTTGGCTATGATCTCAGGGTCCACAAATGTAGGGAGCAAAGCAGGAGATACCTATATCTTGCAAGATATAAGCCCTTCTGCCTATCACTCGGAATAGTCCTCATGTCTGAAGTGCTGTCTTCAGTGTCAATACAGGAAAAATTTATGGGATTACCTATTTCTTTTCAGAGGTATTTCTTCCTCTGAAACTGACTTTTAAAACTCCAAGTGTTATGCAAGAGAATTTTCTGCACATTAGCTTACTAATACCCTCCTAAGTACTTTACAGTCTTGAGAGACTAAGCAAGGGGAAAAGAGCAAAACAGGGCTTTAGAGGAGATCTAGTTGAGGGCCTTTGCTTCAGATATTCCAAATCTTTTTATAACCTGAGATTCTTGACCTACTTGATACTGGAGTATGGAGATTTTTTGCAGACATTTTTAGTTCTTCTGAGTATAAAATGTGACTTCCCCATCAGGATACCTTAGAATGGTTCTAGCAAATTATAAAACTTTATTTTAGGGCTTTTACCACTGTTAGAGGCCACAAAGCATTCATAAAATAATGATTTTAAAAATAAATTTACTTTTAAAATAAACTAAAAGCAACAGCTAAAAGAAAACTGCATTATGGAATATTTTCAGCCAGTTACCCCCAACACCTCTTTACAGATCTGAGTTACACACCTATGTGTTCTGGTAAAATGAAATGGACTGCAGATCAGAGTACTTTCATTTCCAGTTACCTAACTGGGAAATACAATCTCATACACATATCTGCTTTGAGGAGAAATATATCTTATGTACAATACTACTACATGCCTAAAAGGAAGAAACAGTGGATTAGTCACCCCCAAATCCACTGTCACTCCAGAGGACTTCTGTGGCATCATGTCTGACCTCAGTCAAAAGCTAGTAATAACCTGTATACAGTTAAGAAAACAGTCTTAACTACTAGCCTACCTAGGCTTTTCATGTATGTTTTTCATGTAAAAGTTGATAATAGAGTGTCCTGGTTTTGGCTGGGACAGAGTTAACTGTCTTCCCAGCAGCTGGCACAGCGCTGTGTTTTGGGGTTAGTAGGAGAAGAATGTGGA
>JAVKLA010000008.1:2553400-2570724 GCA_034782735.1 Sagittarius serpentarius
AACACAGGGGAAGCTTCTAGCAACTTTTAAAGAAGCCACCCCTGTGGCCCCCCCACTACCAAAACCTTGCCACATAAGCCCATTACACTCTTCCACCAAGGCTACATGTTTCTTGCTCCAGATTTTCCTCCAGGTCTCTGGGAACTGTGATTCCTGAAGTCTGGTCTCGCTGGTAAAGACTGAGGCAGAGAAGGCATTCAGTACCTGAGCCTTTTCCAAATCCTGTGTAGCCAGGTCACCTGCCTCAACAAGCAATGGGCCCACATTTTCCCTAATCTTCCTTTTGTCACCTATGTACCTACAGAAGCCCTTCTTGTGGTTTTTAATATCTCTGACCAGATTCAATTCCGTTTGGGCTTTTGACTTTCCTAACCTCGTCCCTGTGTGCTCAGACAATGTCTGTGTATTCCTCCCAGATTACTTGTCCTTGCTTCCACTCTCTGTATGCTTCATTTCTGTGCTTGAGTTTGGCCAGGAGCCCATTTTTCATCTGCCAAGGCCTTCTGATATTTTTACCTGACTTCCTACTCATTGCATGGAGGAGGGGATCCTTAAATATTAACCAGTTTTCTTGGGGCCCTCTTTCCTCCAGCTCCTTATCCCATGGGACTCTTCCAAGCAGATCTTCGAAGAGGCCAAAGGCTGCTCTCCTGAAGTCCAGGGTTGTGAGCTTGATTTTTGCCCTCCTTCCCTGCCTCAAGATCCTGAACTCCACCATCTTTTGGTCACTGCAGCCGAAGTCACCTTTGACTTTCACATCCCCAACAAGTTTCTCCTTGTTGGTGAGTATGAGGTCCGGTAGACCACCTGTCCTCGATAGCTTCTCTGTCACTTGGGTCAGGAATACATATTGCTCACTGGACTAGCCTTGCTTTACTTCCTCACACTATTCGTACTTCTTCCCAGTGTGTATGACTACTGGAGAGGAAAGAATTGTTCTGAATGAGCAAACATTCACCATACTATTTCACAAGTTGGAGAAGAAACATACCTAGATTTTGTAGCCCACAAGAAAGCTCTGGAACAGTAAGTGGGGAAGAAAAGGGCACTGAAGACCAAATGCTACCAACGGAAATTTACTAGCAAGTAAAAGAAAAAAAGATCATCAGAGGAATAGCATCACTCTGAATTGTAAATGAGGAAAAGCTAAGTAGAATGCTTGTTCACCCTTCAAGGGATCAGCTCTGAAATGTTTACCATACAGCTTGACAGCTATAAGACACCATTTGTTTTCCCATCTTTCTATTTTCTGAAAAGTGCAAGCACTAATTGAAATAGAAAGGGCCTGTAAATCCTCATGGTGCTATATATTGTTTTACAATCAAGGTTTCAGATTTTAACTTTCTTTTTCTCAGAACACCGTCGTTCATAAAAGAGATATCTTTCTGCTTTTAGCACTTAGTTTTCATTTCCTTCTAGCTAATGCCAGCAATAACTAGTGCTTCAGCAGCTTATTATTCATTAAATACTCATTTAAAACACCTTTTCTTCTGTATACTTTGGACTCTAAACAGTGTTTTGATACCTAGAGCCTTTTACAGTATAAGCCTTTTTTTTTCCCAAATACAATCTAGCCTGATTTCTTTAAAGCAAGATTTTTTTTATACACTTTATTTTATTTGTCAAATTTCCAGGCTTAGTTTTAGTTAAAACACTTAATGGAAAATATAAAAATATTGCTCCCAAATCCAACAAAAGTAGGGGAAAAATGGCCCTATAAAACAAAGCTTATAAATATAGTATTCCAGTGCACTTTTACTAGATACTTCGTGTCTGCCAGAAATAAAACCCAAAATATTTCTGATTTGAATTTGTAATCCAGGGTCTCTAAAATCTTGCAACTGTACCCAATGTACAATCACACTACCTTTAAAAATAAAATATGAATACACTTTGATAAACTATTTCATTTCAACGCGGCATGAAGTTAGGTTCTTCAGCCATCCACCTTTATGTACCTATCTTCATTGTCAGAGTTAGGCAGGCTTTCTGCTCAAGCTTTATACTGGGGAGGCTCTTCCAAAGGACAATTCAGAGCAGGAGCCTCTCTCTAGGAAGACACTGGAGAGACTGCCTGCATAATTAGCTCACAGACTTGGTTACCTAAACTTGAGATCCAAATTCCACCTTGTCCTCTCACTATGTTTCTCCACTGCGTGCAGAAAAGCAGACAGAAATAAACTTTTCAGGAGAGAGCCTGGTGGACAACAAGTTGAACATGAACCAGCAACGCGCCCTTTGCAGCAGCGAAGGGCAACAGCTGCCTGGGCTGCATTAGCAGTTGTGTATTGTTGTATGCCACTACCTGGTGGGACTACGTGAAGATGCAGGGACAGACTCTTCCAGGAGGCGCACAGTGACACAACACGGGGCAGCAGACACAAGCTGCAGCCCCAGAAATTCTGATTAGGTGTTAGGAAGTAATTCACCCTCTGAGAGTGATCGAGCACTGGACCAGGTTGCACAGAGATGCTGTGGGACCTCCATCCCTGGAAATATTTAAATTTTTGCCTGGACAAAAGCCCTGAGCAGCCTGGTCTAACTTCAGAATCAGTCCTGTTTTCACCAGAGGTTAGACTAGTTTACTTTCAGAGGTCCTTTCCAACCGAAATTATTCTATGATTCTGTCAAAACAACAAAGAACTTACTTAAAGCAGACATTTGCCGCGTCGGCTGTGTTTTCATGTCAAGCTACTTCCAGAGCAGAGGGTATGAACATTCACAGAAAAGAATAACATTAAAAAATTCTTCTTTTTCTAAATTTTTTTTGATCACAAAAGGATATAATTCTGCTCAGTTTAGAGAACAATAATGGCTTTAAGACGTTCCTCAGACGCAAATGGTCAAAGCTGCCTAGAGACCTATTCCTGTTCCTCTCCATTTTTAGCCCAGATACATTTGCCAACCAAAACTCTGATGTGTGTATTAGCCAAGTATGAAACAGACTGAGAAGGCCAGTAAAGGTCTCCCAGTGAATCCACTCATGTGGCCAGAGGAATGTGTCTGTGGGTGTGGCACATCGTCAGTTCAGTCTGATTTCCTCACTTTTACACTGAAGTCGCTTTAATTCATTTAAAAAGTGCCGTAGTCGCTAACCCACTTCAGAATGATATGCATAACAGATGCAAATTTGTACCCTGTAATACATGTTGCTGGTGATTAAAAAACACAGTACAGCAACTAATGTTAATGAATTCTGCATACCATAAATAGTGAATTACCCTTGCCAGTACAAACACCCACAAAGGCAAACCTTGATAGAAAAGAGCATCAAAGAGAAACAATTAGGATCTCCTTTCTAAAGAGGCATTACAAAAGGTTACTCACACAAATCTGTCATTTACTCTTGACTTTCAACCGCACTCCACGATACCAGTCTGAGTTTGAGATACCAACTCCTGTCCACAGCCTGAAATGTACAGCACTCAGGGAAGGATCACCAGCATTACATGACTCATCCCTTCCACAATCCTGTTGGCTTGTGCGGGTTCATAACCCGAAGCACTTCGGCCACACATTGGATTCCCAAGACGTAAATCTGTTGTTCAAATCTTCTAAAAAACATCAAACAGGTCAGCCTTCAGCATTGGAGTGTTCATAGTCATTTTGTTGCATGCAGGATGGAACAAAACTATCACTCTCCTTGCAAACCATTATATACTAAATCATCCTAATTTGTGTAATATTACCTACTTCACCAAGCTTGTATCCGTAAATTAAGGGGCTTGGGTTTGGAGGTTTTTTAATGCATTTATCCACAGTCCCAAATTTAGAAGTTAGATCTGCTTGCTCTATGGCTGTTGCTGATACCCATACAAACTTTCTGAATGTTTGTATCAATGTTTGAAAAAGTAAATATTCCATTTTTTTTTCCATTTTAGTTAAGTAATCACAAAGGCTGACGTTCACAATGAAAATGCAAAGGAACTAGGTGCCCAGCATAGTCACTGAAGAACACTTTGGTATGAGACACATGTTTAAATTCTTCAGCTCTTCATAAAAATACAGTCAAAATAAGAGAAATATCTAAACAGGTTCTTAGTATCACTTCTAAAATTATATGCTCAAGAGCAGAGGATTAAGATTACATTTATATATCCACTATAGAGACCTAATCACAATACTAAAATATCACTTCAAGTTTGATGACAGACTTCTCCGAAGTTCATGCATCCTGGATACTTGAACATCAGCTAAATATGATGACCTGTGATGTGTACACACTCTGATTTTAGGTAAATTGTCAAGACACAAGGAGAGCCCTGGGAAGCAGTTCTAAATCATGCATGAAGTTTTGTTTAAAACACCCCAAAACATTCAGAATCATTTTAATTGCGTTCAGAGGATCTTTATACTGTCACAAGACATGGCATCCTTTACAGACATCTCAGACAAGTGTTGGCATAAGAGAGTTAGGGAGTAATATGCATATGTTCTCATAATGTATTTACAAAAATGTAGGGAGAACATATGGTAGAGACTATCATGAATGTTACAGGGAAAAAAGTGCTGTGTACCCCATTCTCCATTTCTGATGAGAACTGCAAATAAAAGCAACATACCCCAAGTGATAAACCACATTTCATGGATCAGAAAATTGCAAGACAACTACTGTTCACCCAATTGCTTTTGAGAAATATTATGATACAATGGTTATGAAAGACAAAATGGATCTAAACTGCAGCTTTCACAGAGAAACGTTTATCTGATTTATGCAAGAAGAATAATCACTTTTTTTAAATAGACCTTTGGCTGAGTTAGGCATATCTCTCCTTCATTCCACGGAATTGGCTGAGTGAGTGATATCTGTCCTTCATTCCATGGTACTTTGAGAATCAGATATTCAAGACCATTTTTGTTGCTCTTTAAGTTGAATTACATCCTCAGTTCCAATCAGGAAATTCAATGAAATTAAATCAATGACATTATTCTATCTTTATGCAATGTTCAATGAGAACAGAATAATTTGACTGCATAACTTCAGGTATTAACTGTCCTCTAAAAACTGGACATAACTACTAGTGTAGTGTAAATATATTAGTATTGCAACTTTTGCCATTAATTTATTCAAGAATTTTCATTATCACTTAGGAAAATCTGAGGCAAGTACGTGGAGATTTGTTTCCAATTTTTCATCCAAAATATTAAAAAAAAAAGATTACATTAATTTTCTTCTTATCAAAAGTCTAATTTTGATAAGAAACATCCCATTTCAAATTAATTTGGATATTGAAGGTCAGGGAAGAGAAAAACAAGAATGTTGACCAAAAAGACACAGATCTTTGTCAAGATCCTTGATCAAAAGTAATCCAGATTTTAGAAAAAGAAAAAAATACCTGGAGCTTAGAGGAGAAAGGAAGACAGCACTGTAAGAGAAGATGGGAGAAAAGTCGTAGCCTCTTATTCCCTAACGGAATACTAAAGGAGTTTTAAGTGCAGTTTAAGAAAAAGAAACTTCTTTCATCTTGGTGCAGCTGTTCATGGGTATACATTTTACAAACTTTTTCATTGTAAGTACTCCAAGAACTGGATTTCACATGAGTTTTGATAAACCTCTGCTTAGAACGCACCTCCAGAAATTAAATTCCAGCTAAATAGCAAAAAAAAAAAAAAAAAAAAAAACAAGAGTGGTGTACGAGAGTGTTCTAGCAGAAAAATGGATAGAAAAAAATGGTTTTTTAAGACTAGACTACTGCTATAAGCCCGATATAAAGAATTATATAGCAGATGCTCTGACAGTCAGTTCTATTAAGAGTCTCCTAGAGTGGGACTCATTTGATCAGTCACAGAGGTCTGAAGCAGGACTCTCGGTCTGAAGGTGACAAAGGTGCCTAAGGTCAGCGGAGAGAATGGTCATTTTCAGGCACAATCTCTCTAACCCTGATTTCAACACCTAAAATACAACCGCCTCTAGCCGGTAGCGGGAGGTGCTGCCGGGGATCCTCTGCCAGAGCTATCAAACAGCTGCCAACAGTTTGTACATTTATTTTCAGGATCTCAAATGCTCATTGCAGTTCCCAGGATACTCTCTTGGCCTGCAGCTCCTCTTCGTACGAGCCACCCCACCTTGTGGAAAGACCAGTGGTTGAGGTTAGAGAGAGCAGAGTTTCCAATTCTGACCATTTAGGCAACTGACGGCAAAGCGAGTCGACTTTTCTGCTCACTACAGGTCACCAAGGCCACTACTGTCCGCCCTGCACAGTTCCAAAGTAAGAATTGTGTCCGTTGTATCAGGAATATGTGACATTTCTGATTTACTGTACATCAGGGAAATATCTCTGCAGCTCGATGGATTTCTGCATGAAAAGTCCCTCTTATAAGAGGTCGCTTAAAAAAAAAAAAATGACATTAAAAAATCTGGGTTTATATATAATCCAAGCTATGATGACTTGGAAAAAGACAGCATAGGGAAAAAACACTAGACAGCATAAGGGAAACATTTTATAGGGTACTTTTTCTGTCCCTACCCCCCTTTCAAAATTTTGACGTCTTTTCAGATACTAAAAACTGAACAAATCTTTAGCCATAAATTGATTATTGTGTCTTGCTAGGATAAACAAATCAAGAGTACTTGAGACAAGACATGAACCAAAAGAAAAGAAAACTCAAAGTACAGATGTTGATCTTTTTCATGTGAAATATGACTGTTCCATATTGAAGAAAAGAAAAACAGAACCATCCAGTGGTCACTATTATGTAGTCTTTTATATTCACCAGAGCTACAAAGCTACATCCACTGTTATCTCAGTTTTATTACGAAATATGTATGTCTGTCTATATAAACAGAATCTGCTTTTACAAACTTAAATCAAGTGATGTAGAAACTCTTGACTTGTGGTATAGTCCTGACTAACAACCAGACAGAGAAGCAAAACTGCCTTTATGAAAACTGGCATATGGCTTCTCCCTTAGATGAATACTTCATTGGTCCAACATGATGTGCTACACTTTAAACAGATAATTATTACTAAAATAGCATATTTTAATTAATATATTCTTAATTTTGGCATTCAGCCAGTATGATTTTGGTTTTGTTATTATTATTATCACATAAAAAAGCTTTTTACACTGTTTGAAGCACTTCTGTTCTTCTTAGGCATCCAGGCTGTACCCAGTACAGCCTGATCAGCTATGATAACCAAGCTTGTTTTATTTCTCAGGGTTCTGATGCCATTATTATAATAAATAAAATCATGTGCTCCATCAGTGGTGGCAAAATAATAGTACGAGATAGCCTATTTATGAGCTACACATTTTACTGCAATGAAATTAGGAAAACCCAAAGGGGAAGAACAGGTAGTTGCGCTTTTTGTCCAAATCAGATGCTTTTCGTTCATAAGGAGCCATTAACAGCAAACAATGGTACCACAAACAAAGCTTGGACCTTAACAGAAGGTTTGCATCAGAGACTGACATTTTTCTAGTTGAGAGGCAGGCTATACAGCATGTTTTTTTAACTCAGTGCAATGGTAGGAAGAAAGTTGAGAAATACCTTGGTAAATACACACTGCTGCATAACAAATGGGGTCTGCAGACTCATTCCACAGAACAGTCGAAAGCTGTGGATGTTTCCATGCGTGTGTCCTTAACACACACATGCTCACCACAGTAACGCGCTCACGGTGGTAAGCAATGGATGCAAAATCCCAGGTGTTTATTCCTGAGCATCAGCTCACGCTTCTGACATTTGAGGCCAACAAGAGTTTTGTTTGCCCCTTGGAAAGGAAGCTAGCCCCGCTTCACAGGCTTATAATGACTGCGAAGGATAGGAGCCCTGCGTCCGATGTAGGCAGCTGTGTGCCTACCCATCCCACAGCTCGTCTACACATCGAGTGAGGATCTATATGCCAGCGCCAGCACTGGTTTGAAAAAATAGCGTGCGCAGCTTTCCCTCACACGCCCCAGAAATCAGATCTCAGCTGGAGGAACTTGTACTGACAAAGCAAGGTCCACCCGCTGGCAGCTCTGGTGGTATCCTCTGCTCCTGTTCTACCTTGTCTTTCTGTGGCTATCCTTGAAGAGTAAGAGGCTGTTTAAAAGCCATTCCGTCCTAAAAGGGGGATGGTTATTAGCTTTCACGTTCCTTCCTCAGGCTATGCTGTTTAACATCCCTGCTGTGGCTGTCCAGGAAAATAGCACCATTTTCATCTGTTGTACTTTCTTGCCCTCTGCTGGAAAAACTATCAATGAACGGAATGTGCAGAACTGAACCTTTTAAAACTGATTCTCCAACCGATGATGAAAATAACTTTCTTCACACAGTCTTCCTGCAAATCCCTCAAAAGAAATGCTAAAAGAATTTGTTTCTAACCAAACAACTTGATTCCTAACAATTAATCCTGACCCTATTTCAGAATCGGACCAAGGCACTGAACGTACCATCTCATCTCCAAAATGGTCTTGCTTCAGAACACAGGCGGGAAGTTGGGAGGAGTGGAGACCGAACACGCGAGAGGAAGCTGGGGAACGAGTAATATGCTTGCACTTTTCGAAAACACAGATGAAATGCAGGTGCTGGTGTTAAATGGGAACACAAGGCGATGGTATTTTCTGCTCTAATAGATTATATTGGGTTGGTGATGCTTTAAGTGAATAAGTGGGTAGCAAGTGTTATTCCATTGTCAATAAACAGCATGCATATGTTTTCCTACTCACAACCAAAGAAGAATTCTTCATAACAGAAAATAAATTACCTCTCTGCCACTATACCATTTCTACGTGGACAAATTTGAGAGCATTTTGAGAACTTCTGGGAGACAATTTTACCTCTGGGTTTTATGCCTTCAAAACCTCAGGCCTCCAACTTTCTCTAAACACATACAGTTTCTCCTTAACAGCAGTTGGAAAAGCAGCCAGGTTCACTGCCTGTATTGTCACCATTCTCCTTTTCATCAAAGAGCAGTTATGGTGGATTAAAAAAGTAATGTCACCATGTCACAAAGAAGGAAGGATAGCTCTTTGTGAAGTATGCCGCTGGGAAGGTCCTCTCTGACTTTTAATGCCTCTTCAGGCCTTTCAGGCAATCAGTAGTTCCCTCCTGTGAGCCGTGAACCTTTGCAGAAAGTCTTTCTGTCATAAGTAACCTTCTGCTTTTTATTTAGTGACCTTAATCTTCAAAATGACAGGGTATTTCCATGGCATGGAGAGTTTCCCTTACACAGCCTTACCCAGTGTGGAATGCCTCACATGAATAAGCGTCTCATATTTAGGAAAATGGAAATTTTCTTTCAGCTATTCTTTTTTCAGTGAATGCTTTCAAAGACCAGGTCTTAGCTTGATACTGCAAAAAGTAGTAATCTCTGCTGGGATAAAACGGATGGAAAATGGATGTGAGCAGGACTCATATTTCTCTTTTCAGCTGCAGTCAGGTTCCTTTTCAGATAGTCAGTTGTTTTGCAGTGACTGCTTCCATTCACCACGCTATATTCCGCTAATATCCACAAGTTCCCAGATTTGTTTCATAACACGAACCAGATTTTAAAGGATTTGTTTTGGGAACTACCACGTTTCCACTGGCAGTACAGCGAGCATCTTCACTGCCATTGCTGGCCACCTAATAACCTTACCGTAACCGCAACGCCTTTTTACTCACAGTAAGGTCAAGTTCTTTTAACTTTTTACAGCATTATAACAGCTGGAAACAAAAAATAGACCCAGAAAAATTTAGTCAGCAAGTCCTCAGCAGAGTGTTGGAGGACTCCAGGCTACGGCCTGAGATAAATCGATCCAAACCGCATTTATATAGAGAGATATATATAGGGATGTGCTATAAATACAGCTATAGAAAGGCAACATCCATGACATCATCCTCTGTCAGTGTCAGCTTCCACACCTGAGTTGCAGAAATACAGTTTCCTTTTGCCTACATTTCTTTCCAAAACCAAAAACATCAGAGATAATATATTAGCAGCGTGGCGTGGCTCAGGGAATAAGTAATGGTACGCAGAGCTTTTCACTTCAAGAACGTAAGTTCGCCTTCAGCCCAAGCCACTAGAGGCCTGAAAGCCCAGTTGTGACTCCTCCAACAACCTATTAAAAACGAGTTCATTTTCCAAACCTAATTACTTCGGGTTTATTTTCCAAATCCAGGGGATATGTTCACATCACAAATAACACCAGCATAGAAGACAATCTTCTGAAAGTTTTCAGTGGAAAGGCCGGTGATTAGACGAAGTTAAAACCGATGTATCCTCAGTCACTTCAGGTTTTCCTCCTCTGTCAGGATGCCAGCAGAGAGGTTCTCCTGGCCAGTTCCTCCAGAGCAGTCACCCTGTTATGGGCTCCCATTGCCAAAAGAGGGACAAATCAAGGCACTCAGTGAGAGGTCAGGATCTGAATTTTCAGACCGGCTCAGAAAGAAGTCGGTGGGGAAAGGAGCATAACCCATTTTGAACTAGACCTGTGTCACAACAAGTATTGCCGACCTCAGAAGACACAGCTGCCAGGCCGTCCTGTCATATTACTTCCCTTTTGTCACACCTTGTGTGTACACAGTATTGTACGCATTTCAGAATGCAGGTAAGGGTTCCTGTGCTACATGTTTAATGCAGTTTATACCAGGGGTCACCAAAAGTGATTTTTAAGGAGGAAAAGCTACGGTGCCCAGTAACATTTACTTGATATCCCTCAGCAGAAAAGAGGAGCAGAAGCTGTTGAAATCTAGCTTTAAACTGAAAAGTTGACCTTCATTCCTCATCTCTGTTATTTCACAAAAAATCTTAATTGGCTTGGTAGTTTACATGTAAAGCAGTTTACATGTAAAGCAGTTTACATGAGCACACTCCAAAATGGACTTTCTGCCAACACCACTAATGACTATGGAGCAAAATATGGCATTTCGGAACCAACCTGCAAACTGAAATTCAAGACTTCTGGTGTATGCCAATGCCATTAGTAGCAATTTTGTTTCAATTTTTTTTTTCCAGAAAGGGTTCAACTCATCTGTCAGCTTTTTCATTTTTATAGCCTTTTTCACAAGTAAAATTGGATGCTGAATGTCATACATTTTTCAGAAGTAAAAAATTTTACACTCAGTTTGCTGCAGTTTTCCCTATGCTGTGGCAGGGGACAAGTCACAACACAGTACAGTTAGATCAGTAGTAAGTACCTACAGCTGCTCCTGGATTTGGACAGTGCGACTGATCTACATTTTCTTTGATGCTTCTGATGTTTCTTCAACAAGTGCGTGGTCCTGACAATGATACTATTTGCCTCTATACCAACCGGCAGCACATTGCGAGTTCCCTGCACATTTATGTTCTGGTTTTGCAAAGAAGCGGTATTTTCTTAGTGAGACAGGTTTTTCTCCCATCACGCATTACAGTCTTAGTCTGTCTAGGAGGACTGATTCGCAGGTGTCTTCCAAATTCCCACAGGGTGTTGTTTTATGACTTCAGGTGTGTCTACAATGCAACAAAAAGTATGGTCATAAATTGTGTTATCTAATGCAAGAGAGTAACAAAGATACATTAAGTTTTAACAGAGATTGATAACTGTCTTTAAAGCGTTACTTCAAGAGTTAACTGTCATTACTGGAGTTTAAAGTCAAGTGAAGAAGGAGCCTTGTCTTGCAATGCAAGGTACGCTCAGATTCTCAGAACTATCCTTCCTTAATGCATTTTTTCCCTTGAGGTCAGATGGAGGAAAAGGGGAGAATCTGACCGTTAAAAGCATCTCACCAAATACAGATGGTCTGAAAGCACCACCTGGGATTCACCTCCTTTTTGTAAGGACATTCTGCAATACCAAGCACCTTTAAGGTATCAAAGGAGAGTGCTTTCACCCACATTATACAATCAAGAACTCTTCAGGTACTGTTTCTACCTTGCATCTTTAATCTTTTCTCTAATTTTAGTTACTTCTAATGGGCAAGTCATAAAGTTTGTCAAAATATGCTCTACAGAAAGGTCTTTTCTACAGATGTTTTTCCAGCAAAGCTCCTTCAGTCAGCACACAGCAGCGTTAGCCAACACGCAATTTCAAGTTCTTCAGTGAAACCCTTATCTCTTGCAATTAGTTTCACCATTGCCACCAAGTAACTGCAGCTCTGCGTCCATTCTGTTCTGCTGGGATTAGAGAGAGCTGTTGCACCTACACCATCAGGGATGATCTGGGGTGGATCTGGGGAAACGAGCCAGGATCCAAGGTCGTGGACCTCACGCAGGCAGGGCAGTGCCCCACCGCAGGCCACGTCCCAAGCACCCGTGCAGGGCCAGGACAGTGATGGCAAAGCCTCAGTTGAGCACCCTGGATGAGGCTGGTAGTGAGTCAGGTCTGGGGTCCATCCAGGGAGTCCAGTCCATAAATCAAGACCGTGAGACACAGGACAGCAGACTACCCCACATAATGCTCCATTACAGACGAGGAGACATGGATTGTATAGGTCCATGGGGGTTAGAAACATGTAATGCCTGTGCTTGCCACTGAGATGACAACATGCATACACTGACTTTGTAAAGGCCTTGGAAAGCCCAGAATACAGTCAGGATGAAAGTCAATGCTGAGTAACGGAGAAGGAGCCATGGTAGTCCTACCAGCAGACAAAAGAACACAGCTTCAAGACTGGCATCTCTCATTGCAGTCCATCTAACACAAGGCTAACCATTATCCAGAAGAGCTATAAGCACCTTTTAACCTTCAATGGAGAGAAATCCAGAGCTGACAAAGAAGGGGGATCCCCGAATATGAGTACACAGACAGACTCAGACCAGTCAATAAGAAGGAGCTATGCCATGCTATGCATTTCTAAAGATTTGAGTACCCACTTGGTTTTTTTTTTCTTCCGTTCAGAAGCGCACCAACTTCATTCTCGCTACACTCCAATTTTAATTTGACCCCCCGCAGTGCAACCCTGACACAAGATCCTTACCTGTAAAGTAAATCCAGCAGAACTGCACCCACACAGGCTTTCAGCTGCTGTCTAATCCCAGCCTGCAGCAAATCGTCCTCCCTCCGACTCCGCTGCCACACCGGGGAAATTCCAGGGCAGGCACTCAGACTGAGAGCAGGGGTACAGGAGGAGGCGAAGGGGGAAGGAAAACTATCCCATATTCTGAAATAAAGGGCTGATCTGGAGTCGAAATAATACATTTAGTCTCTCTGCCATGTCTGCTATAAACCGAGCCCGCTGGTGTCACCTCGATGGTGGCTCGTGGTATAAGAAAACTTTTTGTGCTGAGATCTTTGTGGACATGGTTATTTTTATTGGAAACAAAGAATTTGAACACAGATCATTATGAGTTATGTCTAAAATAGAATTAATGTTATTTGAGTCACTACCAAATTAACATGATTGTTCAAAAATATATGAAGTGCTTCACTGAATTTTAATCTCTCTACTGCAAAAACAATTTTAAAAGATTACAGCCTTGCACATTTTTAGAAGGATGTAATCATGCTAGCTAAAACATAAATTTCATACACCACAATAATTTTTAATCATTCTGCATTGCACATACGCAGCATTCAAATGTCTCTTTCAAATGTCAAAATAAAATTAATATTTATTACCACACCTCTGAACTAGCACATTTACAAAACTGAAGCTCAGGACACTTTCTACTAAGCCATCTAAGCCATTTTGTACGTTCTCAGTTAAATGCATTTTCTAGAGATACTGCTCTGCCTCAGGGACTCCCAGAATTTCCCAAGCACTTTATGGCTTGTTTCACTACATTCTTCAGGAAAAAATCGCTCAGATCAAGTCAAGAGGGGGATCCCACCTCCAGAGGTGGCTTTTCTCTGTTGCTAGCTTGCTGCAAATAAAGCCATGAGAATAAATGATGTTGCTGAACCTTACACATGCAAAAGGTGGCACCTGAGCAAATACATAAAATTAAACACAGTTAAGTCACGCTCAGACCAGCATCTTTGGCTTTGTCACCGCCAGGGCACAGGGGAAGCTCACGGGACCTGTAGCAACAGCAGCTCCCCAGCACGGCAGAATAAAGGCCGGGTCCTCCATACTGCCCAGTTTTGGGGAAAAAAAAACAGCTCCAGATGAGAACTTCATGGGCTCAAGCTCACCCGGAGGAGTATCAAAAAGACTTGTAGGATCTTGTCAGAGCGAGAAGTTGTTGTTCCCAGTCCCTACTGCAAACTAAACATTGGAGAGCTTCAAACTTGGGTCTTTGACTTCCCCGACACAGAGCATGGAGAGGGAGGAGGTCCCTATACGCTTCTCTCTGCACCCCTTTTGGGTGATACCCTCCCTGTTACGTGGGTTGTAACAGATCAGGTCTCTCCAGAGAGATGTGCAAAGTATTCCAGGTATCCACCATGACCTGTGTGCTGAGTGTCTTAGACCCCCCAGGATTTTTTTTGACCGTGTTCACACTCTGCAGCCAAACCTCAGGCACGTCAGAGACTTCAGCGGGGGAAACCAAAAATTGTGCCTAAATGCGTTTATGATACTAGCCCTGTGTTATTTGGAAACACAAAATGAACAGATCCACTAGCATCTGCGCTCCTAAATCACTGCACCACCTTTGAAAAATCCCACCCTTCCCCTAAAAGCACTAGCTGACAAAGACTGTGTTGTCAAGCAGTCTGCCCCAAACAAAAATCCAAACAGATACAGTCTGTTTGTAACTGTCCATAAAACAACTAATCTGGCTTTAGATCTCCAGGATAGCAAACAATTCATTCAAAGAGCGAAACTATAGGTACTTCTGCCGCGGTGCACCGGGGAGGAGGGGGGAGAAAGAAGCTCCTTTTGCTGTGTTGAATTCAGCCAACTGGCAGCTGCTGTTTGGTTGATCTGCACAGAGCACTGCCAGCAGTTTTTACTGGCCGGTGTTTTACAGCAGGACCCCCTAACACCTCACAGCACCAATACCAGGGGGTGATGGCTGCCTTTTTATAGATGTAGCAAGACCCCGGCATTTATTTTGCTCCTGTACTCTGCGCCGCTGAGGCTGTTATATTTCGTTCGGTCAGGGAGGCAGGCAAAGTCTGCATAAAAAACGTGAACTAATAATCTTCTGACTGTACTTGTGCCATTCTGGGTTTATCTTCTGTGAACAGTTTAAACAAGTGAGTGTGACTGGAGGGACTGTTCTCAGAAACCAGGACGCCCATAAACACCGGCTGCCCCACTGGAAGCAGCCTTACTGCTCATCCAGTGTGGCCGCAGAAACAAATAACGTCGCCCGACATGTCAGGCTAGGCTGGGAAAACCTCTGCCGTCCCCCCATAAAAGCTCATAACATAATGCCTGCAAATGCTTCCAGGAGCAGAATACTCCTCTGAAATTGTTCTGGCAATGATTCGTTATAGCTAAAAGACGCTCGAGAAAGTGCCTGTCCGTCTGCCGACGAGGTAGGCAGCTAGCCCTGCCGTCGTGGCGTGACCTTGCTTATGCACCTCCTGGCAAACAAGCAGCACTGTCGCACTGTAATTATGCAAGTACGCAAAACCGCTGCACAAAAACCTCCCAGAAATCTCTGCTGCTTCGCTGATGTCAGCACCACGGGCCAAAAGCCGTAATTAACTTTTAATTGAACTTTGATCGGTCTGAATGGATACAGCCTGGGGGCAGCGCCTGGGCTGGGAACTCTGCCAAACCTGCAAGTTCCTATGGGGAAGAGAAGCACCACTTGATGGTTATCCCTGTCCTCATGTCCTCTCCCCAGGTATTTGCTGCCCTCCCCTGTCAAGGGCAGGAGGCTGAGCTAGTCTTTGGCCTTGCTCGGCATGGTTTCTCTCTCTTTCTAGGTATGTTAGTAAGAATTTCTTAAAAATCCCAGCAACATCCACGCAAGGTAGCTCAAAGCATTGGAAAGTCACTGAAGAGAAGGGGAAATCCCTCCCCTCAAAACTGATCGCTACCCAAAATCGTCCTGTTCTTCTGGGTTAACTCCAGCGGAGTTTGGGGTCATGCAACACGGACACGAAGAGGGAGAGAGGCTGGAAACGACTGCTCCCAGTCTATCGCACCGACCCAGTAACCCCAACAAGAAACTGAACTGGAAACTTGGCAGAGAAAAACTGCATCTTGTATTTCTTCTGTTAAACATGGTATATTATTAGCGTTATGCTAATTTGGGTCACCTAAATGGGCTCCGCGTAATTCAATAAATTTAATGCATTACTTACTAAAGACTGAATTTGGCTGGGTGTCAGTCAGCCAGTTAAACAGTGACTGACTGATACCCAGGGAAACAACACTCTCTAGAGTGGAGGGACCCGACCACAGGGTTATGATGCCGAAGTAGCTTTGTTAGACAAAGATGAGGCTTTTGGCAGCAGACGTTCATGGTTTCAGCTTCAAGGTCCCAAGTTCAGCCTCTGCTCTCAGTGATCTTCCCAGGGGTGTTCTGTTACGGGCAGACAAAGAAATGCATGAGCTGAATAAATTATTAATTAAAAAACATTTGTTCAGCTCTGTGCAGGCACAAGGCCTCTCTCCCCTAGGGCAAATGTCTTACTCTCAGATCAATCCAAAGTGCCAGGAAAAGTGGATGATAGTTTCACTTACCTCTGGTCCGCTTCACGAAAAGTGAATGTGGCTAATTAAATGTGCAATGCCTCCAAAAAAGACATCCAGTGTCACTGGCATTTACTTTAAAACAAAACAAAACAACAAACCCAAAGCCCCAAAAAACAGTGAGGCAGGAAGATTCAGACTAAACCTTCAGAGGCGCAACTTGCCTACATAATATTTTTTTTCTTTTGTCTATACAGACAATTTGTCCTTCAGAAACAGTTATGACAAATGTATACCACAGGCCAATTTCTTTTTCTTCATGAATTTCATTGCAAAATCATGCAGAAGAAGAATAGTTCTTTCACTTAGTGTAATCTCCCTCTTCAAGACTTCTTGTAGATTCTTCTGTTTGTATGTGCAGGCTTTTATACTCAAAAGATCAGATTTTGTGGCCAAAGCCTGTTGGCAATACAATGTCCACAGTCAATGTACATCAGTGATCATAGAATCACAGAATTGCCTAGATTGGAAAAGACCTATAAGATCATCTACTCCAATTGTTTAACCTAGCACTGACAAGTCCCCCACTAAACCACGTCCCTAAGCGCTACATCTACACAACTTTTAAAAACATCCAGGGATGGGGCGTCCACCACTGCCCTGGGCAACCCGTTCCAATGCCTAATGACCCTTTCAGTAAAGAAATTCTTCCTAATGTCCCATCTAAATCTCCCCTGGATCAACTTCAGGCCGTTTCCTCTCATCCTATCACTTGTTACCTGGGAGAAGAGACCCACACCCACCTTGCTACAACCTCCTTTCAGGAAGTTGTAGAGAGCGGTAAGGTCTCCCCTCAGCCTCCTTTTCTCCAGGCTAAACAACCCCAGTTCCCTCAGCC
>JAVKLA010000008.1:2570824-2595413 GCA_034782735.1 Sagittarius serpentarius
AGTTGTAGAGAGCGGTAAGGTCTCCCCTCAGCCTCCTTTTCTCCAGGCTAAACAACCCCAGTTCCCTCAGCCGCTCCCCATAAGATGTGTGCTCCAGACCCCTCACCAGCCTCGTTGCCCATCTTTGGACACGCTCCAGCACCTCAGTGTCCTTCTTATTGCCATTACTGTAAAATAATAACTGGGTTTTATCCCTCAGATAGTTGTCAACACTGCTTCGCTTCTGGAATGGGTTTCTTTCAACCAGATGTCGACATTTTAATCTAAGCTGGTCATCTCAGGCTCCCTTTAAACTTGTAGGAATGGAAAGGGCACTTGCAGGGTATAGCTCCTTCCAGATCCATTTTACTAAACGTGTAGGCCTTTACTGCTGACTCACCATGCCTACCTCTAAAGTCAGCAGAGAGGTGTACCTTCACAAGGGGAATACGGCCACCTCCCGCCTGGATCGCACCCCAGAGATGCCGCTTCCTCTCTGTCGATTAGGGTGAGTGGGAAATGGTAGCTGTGTCTATACCGTACTTCCCACACTCCTGGTTTTTGACAGTGTTTACAAGTATAATTGCCAGGTCCTTCAACCAAAAGAATTAAGGGTTTGCTCCTCAACGGTTTTGTCCTTTTAACAGGAAAATGTCTTAAAACTAACTGAAAAGAAAATAATTATCTTCACAATAAGAAATTTTAAAATATATTTGCCTTTTCATTTTGATTTGGAATAAAAATAAATTTTGCACTTGCTGCAGAATAAATTCTCTGATTTCTTTGGGTTTAAAAATTATGTGTGTCAGTTTCTGAAATTCCAGTTGAATTTTATTTTAATTTCTCTCTAATATGTTTTCACTGTTCCACATGAGGTCATGCCATGTCAACAGAAGTTCACATCAGCAGCATCAAGGCTGACCTAGATAACCTCCAGACTTCCAACACAAGTTTTGTCTGCAGTCAGTGTACAGTAGTCATTAATACATTTTAATATTTCAAACCCTAAAAGGTGCATCAATCTGAAGCGATCAGCATTGAAGTTTATTTAATATTACAAGTTTTAAACAGTATTTTATGAATGTCTAGAGAGACAGAAGCGTCACACATGAGCAAATTTAAAATTCAGGGCCCTCTGCTTTCTCTTGTCATTCCATCATACCCAAGAGGGAGGTGAGCAATTAAGTATTTGAGTAATGAAAAGTTTTATTTGCCTCTCTTTGTTCATGCTTGACTTCTTTCTTTGCTGTTGCTGCTTTCTACTCATGTTCCTGCCTGCGGTATGTGAAATGGACTGAGGATCCTCATGGACAGTCGCTTAAAGAGGAATGCCCCCTTGCTAAACAGTCATTTCTAAAATCCCTTTTGCCTTTGGACAGGTCGCTTTAACTTCTTTTTGCCAGGATGAAATCACAAACTTCAAAGGAATCTTTCATATACAGCAACTGACCTACATAGTGTTCATTTGTTTTACTATGAACTAAGACCTTCAAACCTGTAAAATCATTCGAGGGTAAATTGAAGAGAAGTGTGGCTGCCCTTTAGCTTTGTCAACACCACTTGCATACCATTCTGGAAAATACTCAGGGATATTCATAAAATAGTAAATTATAAGCAATAACTGGACAACAGTTGTGGGACGAAAATTTCTCGTTCAATTAACTTTGTGCTTCTGTTATACACATTTAAATGTTATACACATTTAAATGTTATACATACCCCCCCAGGACTACGAGCCGCATGAAACCCTAACAAAATTAACATCACCTTGAACCTGAATGTTCATAGCAAACTTTTCACATACATTGAAGACTGAAAGCACTGAAGTGAAAGAAACACTGTCTTGGGGTTCAAAGTAAATATGAAAAGCAAATTGCCAGTAAAAGATACAGAAAGATTAAAAAAAAAAAAAATCTAGCTGGAAGACAGACATATGCCTCTTCTCTAAACTGATAATTTTGCTGTCTCTCATTTTTATATTGGATTCCTGTCTAGACCTCAGACAAGAGGCTTGCTGATTACCCAGTTTGGGACAAATTAGGAGATGAAGTCCATTGTGCTACATAAAAGATTTTATTTGTGGCTATGCAGCTGGCTAAGAGCAAAATCATCAGAGGCAGTATACAGGCCATCCCACCTTCCTGAAATTTCAGTCCATAATAAGTGCTAATTTCCCAGGAAGTTTCCTAGTCTTCAGTTTACTCTGCAAAACAGATAATAAAGCATAAATCAAATTTTCTGTCATCTGAAGGTTTTTTTCCTGTCGTCTGAAAGATGTTTCCTTTCAAGGAACACTATGCAACAGTATTTTAAAACCATGAATCTTTAGGAACTAAAATATCGTTGCAACAACAAACCATTTCTTGAAAGACTAAAAGATTGCTCACTCTCCAAATGAGAGACTCCTGCAAGATTTGTCTGCTGATGTTTGTTGGCAAATTCTACCAGTTTTCCCTAGATCTTTTTTCACCTGCCAGTAATGAGAATATGATAATACCTACACATATTTCTCCTTAATTTTTGGACAAAGCCTGAAATATACAGGAAGAGCCACTGCAACACAACATATAATCATTCTCACACACATCCTATACCACGACAGATACGAAAGTGTATTTTGAATGCAGTAATCAGCAATATTTAAAATAATTAAGAATGCTCTCTGGTGATGCTCCTAAATACAATTGTTTCTTGCATAAGCTCTTCAGCAAATTCAGTAGATTGTTTAAGCAATATCTGAACCATGTAAGTGGATGACATATTTTCGTATGCATCCTTAGCACCAATAATATACAGCTAATGCATCACATTCAGTAAAATGGCTTTAAGTGATAACAGGTGTTTAGCATAATGGAAACTGCTGCTAGTTGGTCAACACGTAAATTAATTTTGTTATTTGCAGAACCAGATGGCCAATTCTGGAGCACCAGCATGGGTAAAATTAATAAGCCTCCTCGCTGCAGAACATGACGCCTCATCTGTAGCTTCACCCGTTTCTAATTCCAGCTACAGTGTGAACTGCAAGAGTACCCCTCTGACAGAAAGATTAACTGACTTACTCTCTGCCCAAGAATACTACAGCATATATCATCAAGTAAAAGTGGCTAAAGGTCATACAAACGAACTTCATAAGAGATTAAGAGAAGTGGTAAGAAACTATAACGTTGTGCTTTTTCACTCTTGTAATCTGTGCTCCTTACGGCGTCCGTACGATTTGCTATTATTTTCTTCCTTCTTGCTTTCTTGTAGCAATGGCTTGATACTGCAGAAAATGCAATTTAGCTACAGAGCTCAACTGTTAAGCCATTTACATTCTAAGACAGAGACTGTTCTATTACGACATAATGTTACATTTTTCTTCAAAAGCCTTGTTTGAGAAACTCGTGGCCTGATTTAATCTGTGATTCAGAAAAAAAACCTTCTTTCCATCCGTAGTCAAAGCTCGTTCAGATGAAATCAGGCAGTTACACACTCACACAGGACCAAGAAATCCCGCTTGTCTGGATTTCCTGAGCCAAAAGGGACAGCAAAGACCTCCGGCACTACATCCACACTCCCCAGGGTGCACGCACAGTGCCCAGGCTCCTGCTCACTGCGCAGGACGTGCGCAGCAAGCACGGTTGCAGCAGGTGGGCGTCAGACCCGGTGCTCTCCAGCCATAAAACTCATGCATGCACACACTACAAACACCCAACAGTAGCTCCTGCCGCATCGCCAGGCACTTGGAAATCATGAGCAGCCACCCCCTTAACCTCAGATTGCACTTGGACAAAGTCTAAAGGCAGCAAACGAAGCCACTTCAGGGAGGACCAGGCATGCAGTAGCCCTGCACACACGGACGGCCAGACACATCTTGCTGCAGAGCGCACTGTACCTGCTGCTTTCGGACACCTCTCTCCCGGTGCGCGCCGCGCAGCGCTGGTCTGCCTTGCCCAGGGATGGAGTGACCAGGCGGCAGAGAGGAAGGCTGTGTGCTCGCAGCCCCTGCAAACTGCAGGGAAAAATCCTCAACCCATCTTATGTTCCAACGTGCCCTGAGCATTGCTGTTACATACTTTAAAGTTGTATTAATTTATGCATGCCAGAAAGAATAGTAATGGATAACAATTTTGTGTCTCGGCTTTTCACTGGAGCAGGTTTCTTTGATGAATGGAGGCAAAAGTGCAATCACTGCATACTGTGCATCTTTGACACTCCCCTTATACAATTTCACTGGCTTAAATTGAAGGGAAACATAGCAAATATAAATATAGATTCAATTCTATTCTATAACTATAAACACTCAGACCTTATCCAGAAGCTGAATCTCCTGTTTCCTCTTCTGCGTGCATCAAGAATGCTTTTGCTTTCTCCCCTTCGCTACCAGAAGGTTATATTTTAAAAATGCAAAACCTTCAGTGACTTTCTGAGCATTATCATGCACATATGACTAGTTTTGGAATTCAAGTTGCATGTCTGGAAGCTACATGTCACACTGAATTATTCAAGTAAAGAGTACCATATTAAAATGGATAAAAACCAGTGAGTCCTGCCTGTTATTTTGAGAAATCCTGTCTATTTTAGAAATATTTTGGTCTGTTAAGAAAATAAAAGCACGCAGCAAGGTGAAGTAACAGACATTCCTATGGACTGCTTAGATCAGTCGTATCACATACCTCAGTCCTCTAATCACAGCTACAGTGCCTCTAAATACATTAAACCGTACGCTACCTGTGTTAGACAAAACTTCTTTGTTGTTAGCATGCTGTGCCATGTGTGAGACAGCAAGCAAAATAAGTCATGGAGGAGTATTAAATTCTTTTAAAATATGTATGTATCTCCAGACATTTGCAAAGCACTGCGCACTCACCAGCTACTCCATCTTCACAATAGTGAGTCCACGAGTCATTAGTTGGCCAACTTAGAAAAAGAGAGGAAATAATGGTAAATAAACAGGTAATTCAAGGGTATTTAGGTCACTAGCATACAAGTGAAAGCTAGTCACCAAATTCAAATTAATAACACGTACAGAAACTATCAAGGTTCTTAATGCACAAAGCAGTAACACGCATCTGCAAGCGAGTAAATGTTTTCATCATTCTGGCTCGAGTGATTTGACTGAAGCCACACAAATCACGGGCACGGACAGAATTGGGGATCTAGGCTGGCATTTATGGAGGTGGCATTTTCCAGTAGTCAGTTACAGCCAGTTTGTGTTGCCCTGTTAAATCAGTTGCGTACTGTATGACCGTAGGATGCTACACAGATCTTGGGAAACAAAACAGGGAAGCAAAACAAAAACTGCAGATACGTAACTCCCAGCAAACACCGGAGGGAAGGGGAGAGAGCTTTTGATTTGGAAGAGTCCCTGCATGTCCCACAGAGCTCCCCAAAGGAGTCGTTAGAAGAACGGAGAAACCTGGGAACCGACTGCACAAAGGGTTGTGGGTTGCGCTCAGCCAGGCAAGGCGCTGGCAACAGACTGGTGTGTGAAATGACAACCCCAAAACATCTGTTTACAGCCTGTGTCTCTTCGGTGACCCAGTCTGCAGCACAGGTCCACAGACTATCCTGTTGGTTTTACCTTATTCCTGCTATTAAAATTAAACTGTGCTTACAAACAAGTGCGTTGTGATTTATTAAACCATTCTGACGACAGACAACCAGGTGTACAGCCACTGAACGGGGACGCGTCTGATGGAGAACCAGCTTTGTGGCGGCGAACACACACGTCCAGCAATGCAGGAGCCCCATCCCACAGCTGCGTTTACAGACTGGTGGAAACCTGTGTCCCCTCGCAATACGCCCGCCGAATCCCTGGGTGGTACAGGGCAAAGGCAATTGATTTACAAAGCTCAGTCTAAGAAGAATGAACGTCGCTCCTTCCCAGGAGAGTGAGAGGCACGTCGTCTGTCACCTGCAGGGCTGTATTCTGACACCCCACTGAAGACACACAAACGCAACGAGTGCTACACACACCAGACACCTTTTTCCACTGGTCGTCTTCATCCCACAACTGCACCATCTACACTGGAGAAAAGTCTTCCTCCCAGTGTCAAAACACTGTCGTATATTTGCAGCGAATCGGTACAAATTTGCATCAGTAACGCTGCATAGCTTCCTTCAAAACATGTCCCTGACTTTTGTCCTGCAGCTGGCAATTTGTTTCTATTATTTAATACCAACAGTGATATGCTTGAATAAGACTGTAGAGTTGTTTAATTAAAGTATTAGATAAACAAAAAAATGCCTCTCTCTTGGAATCCAAACAGAACAGTCAGAGAATAAAAATTAAGAAAGGAGAAAAAAAAAAACAAACCACCAACAAGAAACAATTAACAGACACCAAACCTCTGATAAACCATTCAAGCAAAACAGTCTTCTCCCAAATCATAATGACGGCTCATTATAGAAAAATCTAACGCTGCACAAACCACAGGGCTTGCAGTAATTGCAAACATCTTACTTACCTGCAACTCAGCGACAAGAGAACAAGAGGAAGGTGAAACTGTATAATAAATCGGGCAAAGCATGTGCTGTTCTCCACCATTTAGAGGAAACGTGCAGCCAAGTTTCCCCCCACTGAAGCCAACGGGCCACGCTCAAAGTTCAAGACTGATGGAGGGGGTTTGGCAGCAGTCGGCAGGGGCAGAGCTCCCAGGCAGCTCTCAGGCGGCTGCGCTGGCGGTGCAAAGCTGAGCGCAGGGTCCTGAGCAGGCTGCACACATGGGCCTCGACGGCAAAGCTTGCGAAAGGAAGGTTAGGGGCGGTGTAGTCACGTCAGGAGACACAGGAGCAGCTGGGTACAGGAATATCTTAATGTAAAGGTGACTTCTAAGCACTCAGAAGGGGTTAGAGCAAGTACCTGCACGCAGCAGTGCAGCACAGAGAAGCAAGCTCCCAAAGTGCTTTAAATATTTCTAATGAAAATTAAGCACTATTCCCTTCACTGCTTCAGGACTGACCGAGGTTTGGTATAAAGCACAGGAAGGAAAAGGGATTGCATTTAGGAGCACATAAAGACAATTGTTGCTTTAAAAATTAGGCTGTGTAAATACTGTAAATTGTGTTTAGGTAATCAGAATACAGCATTACTACCATCCCTGCCTCTCAGCCACAGCGGGGTATTAAATCCTGTCAGCTGCTAGAAGCAGGGAATTCAGGATCTTTCTTTTCTCAGAAACCAGCAATCCAAATAAAACCAGGCATACCCATAAGCTTGTAGAGCATGCACAAAAATGTGACAGAAGGTCAAAGTCAATTACAAAGAGCCTGAATAATATTCCCATGATCCCATGAAGACCTAAATTTTTAAATATTGCCACATACCTAAAAATATGAAAAAACATCTGCGGTATGTGAAGAGGTTTAGAGCTTGGTAACTGTCCGGACAAAGACTGGTGTTCCAGTGTGCAAAGCAGTTTTGCCAACAGGCAATTGTATGAGAAAGCACTGAGGATGGAAGCCAAACAGGAACCGGGGTGATAGTCATGGACAACGCAAGAGGAAAATTTGAGGGGGGGAAGTCTCTGTATGTTTCCTAACAACGACCTGAAGTCTTACTGCGCTTTTCTTTAAAGACTTCAAAGCACCCTACAAGCAAGGTTTCATGCAGTCACGCCTTGGCAGGACACCAAGACCTTCCTGCCCATTCCATAGATTTGTTTTTTCCTTGGAAAAAAAACCTTTCTGTCCTTTAAGACTGTCATGTAAATTGGTGAAATAGTACCCAGTTGAAACAGTCAGTCAAGCACCAAAGTTAATTATCTCTCCTTTGTCTCTGTGAATCCCTCACTATCAAATTACGGCAATATTTCCAAGATAAATCTGATATCTGTGCACTGTGTGCACTGCAAATTTCAACTCCTCAAGGACTTTTAACGAACAGAGACCTCCAAGAGGAAGAGCAAGAGAAACTAAGGAAACCATGCCTTCTTGCCTCAGTAGGATGCTGCCCACCTTCTACCCAAAGGTCTATGAATGAGCTAAAATGGGAGACTTGGGTTCCAACTTAATTCTCAGCTGAGAGGTCTTGAACCCGTATCCAAAGGGGATGCCCTGGCCTTGGGGTTATAAAGGCGCCTGGACCACAACATCCCCACTCTTTGTGTTGTATCTAGAAGGCACAATTCATAGGTCCAGAAAGGACCTTTTCTGAAAACTCTTTCGTAACTTTGAACAGAGAGTATTTGCAAGAGAGTGTTTAGGAACAAAAATGCACCCTTCCAAACGTGCCTGCATGGCTCCAGAGTAAGTTTCGCTTCACGAGTCACTTCGGAACTAAGGGCAGGTCCTCTGCGTGGGTTTCTGTTGATATAGCTAAGTTAATGCAGGGTACTAAGAGTTATGTCTGCTTGACATGCTACATCAGCAGAGTTCATAGCATTAATGCTGCTTGACCAGTATATCTGGAATTTGACCAATTTAGCTTGTTCCACTCAGAGGGTCATTTAATGTACTGGTACTGACTTAATATGCATCACTTTGCAGTTCCTACTGAATTTCGTCTTGGAGCACTTATCTGCATTACAATATTGATATTTCCATACCAGGAAAGCACTACCAGTGCACATATAGCCTGCATATCATTTAAATTTAATGGGACTTGATTTCTCAGAACTACTTTTTAGAGATGTTGAGGCACCTAAAGATGAAGCTAGGAGCTGAGGTACTTTTGAAAAATTCAATATTACCTACGTGCATCCCGAGACATCAGATTTCTTTCCAAATAAAGACCTACATGAGTTACTTATGGGTATGGCTATCAAATTAATTCAGGACGTCTCTAGATGCTATGGGAAATTGGTAGCATAACCAGAACTGGAATCCTTTCTTCCCTTTAACTACTTAATTCACTCTTCAAATGAATACATACTGATCAAGAACTACCATCCTTTAAAAATAAAATTTTCCTAGAGCAGCAAAGCCATCTGTAAAGTCTGATCGGAAGGGAAAGGCCAACCTTGTATTTTTATAATCCTTATAACTTTAATTATGTTTTACTAAGGCCTATTCTGGTCTATATTCTAGACAGCTGTTGGTAGTAATTGTTCACTGCATGTGTATGCACAATTATTTCCATTCATAAAGCAGGTTTTGTAATTTTTTGTAATGTAAGATTCTTCCATTTAATGTTCCTAAGGGACAAGCAGCATTTTCATAACATACCAAGGGAGACAGATAGAATAATTCTTTACGCAAGCTACATTTTGCCCAAAGATCTATACTTTGTTCAATATTTTAAATTGGTAGCTTTATTTACTGCCTCTTCTAAAGATAATTATAACACTCAGAATTCATTATACTGAAAAAAAAACCCTATAAAGATACAGCAAATTAAATTTCAGGAGCACTTTTGTTGCTTAATTGATCAAAAGAATTACAGAGCGCTGTACAATGGTAACCGCCATAGGTCGAATGGACATGTCAGCCCATCTGGCCTGCAAATTGCAGGAAAGTCACTGCGTCAAACAAGCCAGCGAGCTAAATTCTGCCGTTGCTACACTGAAATAGATGGGGTTGGGCAACTCCGTTTAAGAGCAGTTTGACCCATTAACTTGAGTGGAAATAGTGCTAGTGTACGTAAAAGAAGAAATGGATCCTTTTAGCTTAAATATAGTATATCAAGAGCCATGTTTGTTTTCTCATTTACACCACTAAGGGCCATTTGAAGTAATGCTACCGCATTAATGCGAACTGACATTCTTTCTGTCTTCCCAGCAATCTATCAGTCTGCTGCTATGCATATCCTATATAATGTGTATTGCTTTAGTGAGTAAAAATGTGCATTTTAAATACATGTCGTGCATCTGTCTTTATTACAGCCAAAACAATGAAAGTCTACCATCTCACTCTACAATCAAACCTCTATTTTTTATTAAAGACAATTCTATTATTCTGCAATAAGGGACCTATTACATGCCATTTTGGCGAAATTGCTAATGCAGATTGAGTTTCCTAGAAGAATTACTGAACTTCCGTACGTTTTGAGATTTTAACTTAATACATGCACTTATGATAATGTGCTTTATTATTTGTTACACCAAGCTGATGAATTCTCCCTAGGCAATGTGTAATTATTAGACAGTACCTATTACAAGAACACTGAAAATTGCTATTATATGGTGACTCCATGCAGTTTACACCATCCTTTCTCTATTTCATCTCCTGGCTCAGAGCTGTCATTGTGATCTGTCTGTATTAATTCAAGGACGAAAGTTCTATTAAATTTGCAAATTATCTAATTATAGTGACGATTTCACATTAAGATATAGGAAATAAAATGAGAAGACTTGGCATTATTTTATCAGTGTAACATTCCTTAGGTATGGGAGGGTACTATCCCAAATCCAATCCACTAAATGCAGTTTAGCCAATATCAAATGTTTTAGGAGGCTTTCAGTGAAACTGGGTTAAGACATTTCTACGGAAGAATAAGCAAAAAGGCAACTACGGGTATCATTTTTCTGTTCAGATCAATGTATACATGTCCCACGTTCTTCATCCAAACAAAAGCCAGTAGATCCACAAATTAGAGGATCCCAGAGTTTTATTGGCTAAGTATTTCACCATTGTTGATTTCCCTTTACTTGCTGTTTTATTTGAGTTTTTATATCCAGGTTTTTAGAATACCAGAACATTTCAGCTACAATTAAAATGTTAGTCTTATCTCCTAAAAATACAGAGAAATGTTTAAAGATCATAAACAAGAACCCAAGAAGAAGACAACGGAAATGAAACCCCCCACTTTCCCACACGCATTTAATTTTGAGAACCTAAATATTTTCTTAACGCTGAATTTGTAAGCCTCATTTTAAGTGTTCTACACCACCACCGAGTAAACAGCCTCCTTTGACACATGCTGGGCCAGTTAGACACCAGCAATTTCCAGCACCCGAGGTGACGACAGAAGTAATCCAGCCTGGTGCTGGACCACCTTCCTCATTCTAGCTAGCTCAACTGGTCCCAGGAGTGATGGTCCTTCCGCAGCACAAAACCATCTTCAGGTCTTGGTTGCACTGGCACAACGCTGATTTACAGCGCAGCCAGTTTCCAGGTTGCCGCTTCCCAAGCAGTGGAAGATTTCTTCTAGACATTTTTAATCAAAACCAACACACTTAACAGTAATCAAAATGTTTACTGAGCTAACTGAAACCTTCCACTTAGAGTCAGCTCGATATCACACGGCGCTTTGTGCATGTTGCGCTCCGTGGATCCGGTATGTTTAGAGAGCCTGGAGCCCAGAAGAGAGAAGCTGCTCCCTGGTCTGCTGCACGGAGGAACTTCTCCGCAGCACGAGAGTGCAGAAAATTTCCACAAATAAAGCACGCTGCCTGGTCATGAGAGAAACTGTATTTAATCTTTAGGAACAGCAGAGTTAATGTGTTCATTACACTGAATTTCCCCTGTTAAGAATTATTCCACCCAGTTTGTGGAAGCCGTTAACAGTGGATTAGCCAAAGCAAAACAATGGGTGCTGTATTTACTGAATTTCTGAGCTCAGAAAAGAACTTCTAGGACCTCACAGGTCACCATGAATATTTTACATCCCATAGCTGCTATGGTAATGTGGTTCTGGTTTTGTTTTTCACCAATAGAGGAAGATACTTCTTCAGTGTACACTTCTTGTGCCAGTGTGGAGGAATTTCAGTTTACATTTCAGCGATGAGGCACATAAGCAGCAGCAGATGGTATTTGGAGCACAGTGAAGATACGAAGACATCAGGGGAGCTGGAAGAGAGGATCTGAGCAAAACAAGCTGCTTTGTAAGCCCTCCCTGAAGAAAGCATGCACTTCTAAACATGTTTACTTGCTGACATTGTTTTCATTTACTCTCTATAAAAGGATAACAATGAAATACGCTAAATATGCCTTCAGAATGCTGCAATAAAGCCCAGAAAGAAACCCCAAAGTATGCCCATGTTTTCCGTCCTTTATAATTGCCTCCCTTCTGCATATTGTATTCCCTTAACAGAAAAGCATATTACACAGGTTTGGCAAATGAACTGAGCTGCAGAGGGACACGGGGAGCCCCACTGGAAGTCTCTAGTGCTGCTAAAAATTCAGCAGAAGTCTTCAAACTGAAGCTGTAACGCATTAACCGTGATGCTGCCTGTAGCAGAAACCGATAAAAGGTGAGTATTGGAATGTGGAGAAAACCAGGAAACAAGCAGTAAGCAAGGTCTGGTGGAAGTTTAGCTGGTTATCTTTGGAATGTGCTACAAGATCACTAGAGGCTTGGGTTTCCCAGGGCAGTTAAGAGACCTCAAGAGGCATCCAAAGTGACCGACATGGGATAAGCGTCACCTAGGGTAGGTGACTGGAGTCCGGGATTGCTCCTGAAAGCTCACTTCTCTTGGGACTTGAGTGTTGGCGATGCTACTCTCATGATAAACATCACCCAAGTGCAGAGTTAGAAAGCATGCAGGGCAGAGAAAAAAACAGTTCAAATTGTGAATGAAAACAGGTGGCAGATAATTGGGTCACATGTGGGGATGGATGTCCCAAGCTGAACTTCTGAGTTCTCATGCAGAAATCGGCTGCTTTCTGGCTGCAACCAGTACGGGTGGCCTGTAAACTTTGGTAATACCTGGACTAAGCAAAAGTGGCACATCCTGAATCTTCCAGGTCATAAAGAGACATGAACCAAAACCAACAATGAGGAGACTGACCATGCGTCGTGCTTCCCCACATAGACTATTTAGGCCGGGAAAACAGAGGGCTTTGGGGGCTGAGAATATGGTGAAGATCTTGACTGAAGGAAGTGTCCTAGCAGTAGGGAAAGTTCCTGGAGACCAGAGCCACACGGAGACAGATGCAGGGAGATGCCCAGTGACCTTGGCCCCTAACACCCAAGCTGGGCCATGATGAGCAGCAGCACAGTAGGAACCAACCCAACTTTCTGACCAACCGTCCCAGGCCAGCAGCGACCTCCCTGCCAGGAAGGGATGGCAGGATCTAGTGACCATGGCACTGGGGGCAGCAAGGGAGTGGGTGCCTCACATAATCAAGCAGTGTAAAACTCTCACCCTGCTAGTTCTTAAATAAACCTTAGACTCCAGATCCACTGTGGGTTGTCATTCACGCTGTCTCGCCTGTGGCACCAGAGGCTTAGAAGTACTCTCAGCTCCCATCTAGGCATGGCCATGATGACTTAGGCAAAGGAAGTCAAATTTTTTTTTTTATTTTCTCCAGGCTCAGACTAAAGAGAGGTGATGAGGTTCTCAGACTAGAGAAGTTAAGGTATGCAGGTACCTAAGAGGCTACAACAAAGGCTTTGAATAAGATTTTTTTGCTTTATACACTTCAGTTCTGAGTCGTACATTCACCTCCTAAATTCTTTTTACAGAGTCTTGCTGCTTGAGGAAGACTCGTGAAGGGATCCTAGAGTTTGTGAGACCCTCCACTGCAAAAAACATCTAAAAAGCAGAACTCTACTTGACCTCCCACCTGCCGTTACAGGTTTCAAAAGGAAGTAATTTCTCTCTGCCTGGACCTGGGATGAAACAGACTGATTTTTTTAGCTTTGTTATTCTTACTCTGGAGCAGAAATTATGAGACAGCTTATTTTAAACTGCTAGTTTGTCATTAAGTAAACAAGGAACACTAATTGTGATTAGTGATAGACAAGGATTGCCTGGAGGAAAGCTTGGAGTTGATGAGAAATGTTTTAAGTTTTGTAAATCTCACAATGAAACCAAAACACAGAAGAGTCATTTTAACTGAGTAATGGGCTGTGTATTTGCAAAAATCCTTTCTTCAAATAGACGAGACAAACAGTATTTTGTTTTAACCCACATGGAGTGATCAGAGTAGTTCACCTTCCTATAGTATTCCAGCTAAAATCTTACAAAATAAAGACTGATTGACAGAAGGAGACGATTATTGCCATCTCCTTTGCGTGCCGTACCTAGAGGAGGTTCCCACATCCAGGAGGTTCATGCTACCGCTGCAGAGATAACTGAGCTTCTAGAGAAACAGTTAAACAGATATTGCTGATAGCTAGTTTACATTTAAAGATACAAACTTACACCACTAACAGGTTAAAAACACTGAACTGTTCAGTGTGGAATTGCCGAGTGATTACTTTAAATATCTCCGGATGGGTAGGACCTCTGTGGGAGGAGTAGGACAAATATTTGGGGGAGTTGGAGCCAATATAACCTCCCTGTTTATCAGCAGAAGTCTGAAGACAACGGGTATTTCAAGAACATACGTAGTGAACAAAGATGAACTTTAAAGGTACAGAATTTTACCAGCACTTTTTTTCCTTTGTATAATTTGTTTGTATTATTTTAGCACCCATGAAACATAACCAAGATAAGGATCCCAATGCCTACACATGAACATTTGAAGAAACAGATGGAGCAGATGAACATTTATCACTTGTTTAACAGTTAATGCACTGCAGTACTCCAGTCATTGGAGTTGCTCTGTAATTCCTCAACAACCATCATGCGGTTAACTCCTGATAGGATCTGACTTCTTAATGGCACCCTGTGAGGTCTTTCAACCTCTGGAGGAATAAACATATACAAAAATTACACCCTTGTGTTTCAATTCATAATTCCAACGTGACTGTCCAGAACACGGATAATCTGATTAGAGTATTGCTTTAACTATATGCTTGCAGCAAAAGGGAGGTTGTTATTAACAGACGAACCTGCAGTTTATATAGTGCATAAAAAATTTCTATTTTTGTTAGATCAGAATGGCATTAAAAACACACTGCCTGCAAATATGAGCTTGCAAAATAACAGATGTTGTTCCCATAATTTTGTTTTTTTAAGCATGAATTGAATTCTGATTTTGACTTTTTATATTATTAATCATACAATTCAAAGCATTTGAACCACAAATTTTCTAACGTCTTGCTATTACTTTACATGTTCCAGGGGATATGCAGATATACCACGACTGTTTAGTTTACAATATAGGTGTAAACAATATTTAGATACATTAATGCATGGCCTAATGCTAATTACATCAAGAGAGTTAGAACAAGAATGAATTAAGCCCTTTTGAGTTCTGTTCATATTTGCATTGTACATATGAAATTAAGGTGGCTTTTTTCATTAGTCTACATCATAGGTCTAGAAAATTCCAGATTATCTATATTTATATTTTTATAATTATTTTTATTAAAGACAGAATGACAAATTACCTGCTATTCCAGTGTAGTCTAAAGTCGTCCAGGAAATAATTCTCTCTCTTCAGTGTCACAGGCAAGGAAGACAGGTTTCCACAGGGTGTATGTCCAGCCACCCACATTTCCTTTCTGTCCTCCAAACAAGTCTTCGGATTCTATCTAAGGGCAGATCTGGAGGGGATCCAGTGTGCAATAGAGAGAAGAAAGGAAAGGCATCCTTATGAAAGTTCAACTCCAGTCAAATCTCTGCATCTGTGTTGCTGACCTTCCTCTCAAACCCCTTCAAATTAAAGCCTGGAATTTCTCACAGCCATGCTGATATTTACATTATGCTTTATTCTTCTGAATGCTTAGAGGTAACCAGCCAGGAAATGCCATTATCTAAAAAATAAATGTAGTACTCAATGTAAGCATATATGCATGTATGCATGCCTACACATACCTGGGCCAAAACTGCAACCTATACAGTGGATGTCGTGGTTTTCTAGTGCAGGTCTCAAAGCATAGCCTCCCCAGGAGTTTTGAAAATTTCTGATCTTGCAGCTCTCCAGGGTTTATAAGAATAAAAAACTACCAATCTTTGATATTAATGTCTTAAACATAAAACTGTAATCTTAAATGTGGGAATAACAACCAAGGAAACCCACTCTCTCTTATGTATCAAGAGTCAGTGAATTTTATCTGCTGGCTGGGCCTGACAGCAATTTCCCGATAGGAAGTAGAGCAGATTTATTTCTGTCTAACCAAGTAAACTGATTTTACCTTAAAAATAAATATATACCTTCTGTTAATGCTAACATTCTAGGATTTGATCTGTGTAGTGCTCATTTGCGATAGTATTTTTTTAATACCGAGAGACACAATAGAGCAAGACCTAATGAGGGTCAGATCCCACCACCTCAGATCACTGTGAATGTTTAATTCTGTGCATAACAACTTGTGGTAGCACTTGTCAAAGGGAAGGTTATGGGAGTGAGAGGTCAGCCACCCCAACCCATGGTCGCTCCAAAATGGAGCTGAGGCTGGTCTCATTCAGCACCCGAAGGCACTAGTCTTATGCAACTGTTTGTACAGTTATTAACGCATTGACAAATAACAGTAGTCATATATTTACGTGAAACACAAGGAACAATTTATGTACATGTTTCATACAGAAGTGGTACATTACCTTCCCAGATACGGGAAAAATCCCTGGAGAAGCAATGGTTCTTCATTTTTGCACACATGGGAGTTGCCTGCACCTCTCCTGCCTTGATCTTAGCAGCTCAAAAGCAATTCAGAAGTAGCAAGGGACAGTTAGTACCCTAGAAAGAGAAGGTTAAATATAGCTGAACAAATAAAGATCTTGACAGGCTCAATTTAGACTTGAAAGAACGGTCAAAATCTCAAACAATGTGAGTCTTCCAGACTCAGCTCCTCTTCTGTGCATGCACCCAAGGCGCATAGCAGGACTGACCTCCCAGCCACTTGCTCACAACAGTTACACAGCCAACAAGCTGTAGACATTGAGGCAAAGAGAAAAGTTTCCAGCTTGTGTCTTGGAATCAGTAGATTAAACTGATCTTTTCCCCCTGCATCTTCATAAGTAGTCATCATTCTCTCGTGTGCATTGGATATTTAATTCCTGTTCTCTTCCAACTGACCTTGACTTGCATAAAACATAATTTCAATGTCATTAGCTAACATCAGATTATTCCATCCCTACGGTTTGGTAATCTTTAAATAAAACAGGCTACTGGAATAATTTCATGGTAACAAATGTACTAATATATACACTCCAAAGGAATGGCCTGTACTTTCATTTAATGGTTTAGGATGGTCTCATTAGGTGGTAATGCGAGGATGAGAAAGAAGAGTCTTCCAGGGACCTGCATTAGTCAGAAAACCGCTCTGACGCATGGCGGTAGACAGCATGCTTGGGAGCCAAGGGAATTTTTAATATTTCTTCTTTGATGATTCAGAGAGGCTTGGCTGGCATATAATTGGATCCCATCAGCACATCATCTACCAGTGAGAATAATCGCATGCCTGTGTTCAAATCGTCAGCTTTCCAGCTTCTTTGCCAGATAATCTCCTCAGTGTGGCTGAACTAAGTAGTAACTTTTCAAACACCAAAGGTTAATTAGGTTTTCCACAAGTCCATGTGTTGTTGTTTTGATAGCAACCTTTGGAAATATTACCACATAATCTTATGCATTTTCATATCAATGCGTTTTATAGTAGGATCAGCATTTGATTTCAATATTTATTGCAGCAGAATATGGATTTTATTACATTGTAAGACTTCAGAAGGTAATAAAAATTCAGAAGAAAATATTTTTTTATTAAAAATACTTTGCTTAGTTCAGCTTTGTACACTGAAGTTTTCTCTCTGATGTACTTTGTACTCAAAGCCTGACTAGAAATGCTCAAGTTAAGAACCCGCATATGCGTCAACTCTGCTAATCTGGATGGAAAGTGTTGGAGTGGGGATTGCTCAAACGGTGTTCTCAGTCCCCTTCAAAGCAGAGGCCTCCTTTCTGGACAGGAGCTGCTGCCATTGTCACCAAGAAGGATGGTGGAACCAAGTGACAAGAGTTCTCCATCAAACAGGCCTTCAGTCGTTATCAACTCCGGTGGAAGAATCACTTTGCAAAGCTAGTGTAAAGTCTTTTTGTTCTGTGCGTCTTGTTTAACCATACATGTCATAGCTGAAGCTCTGCCCAAGTTTGGTGTACATATTTACTAATTTTCTTATAATTTTCCGATTTCATATACTTCTTTGATAGTAGGAAAGCAGACAGATTACTTCACATAAAACTGACTTCAAAGTAAGACATTTTAAAAAGATGCACTTCTAATTACAGTTGCTATTTTGAAATATACTGAAATTAACAATATTTAAGGGTTAGACCAGATGATCTTCTGAGGTCCCTTCCAACCCAGGCTGTTCTACGATTCTATGATTTCACATTTCTGTAGGAATGCAGACACCCCACATCTTAAATATTAAGTAATAAAAAAATTTGTTTTGCTTCTTTTTTCTTTTTTTTTCCCCATAAAATGATTGCATCAGCAAGCACACTTTATTCACCATATTTACAACAAGCAATAAATGCAAAACGTTTGTTTATAAGTAGAAGTCTCATTTAATGAAAAAAATTCAGATGAAAGAAACAATTAGGAAGGAATTTTCCAACTATCAAAACTGACTAGTAGCAAGTCTGTCATTAAGCATAATTCTTCAGGAGCACAAGCTCACTTTCTTCTTGCATGATTTTAACACATCCAAATTCAGACATTACAATTGTGAGAAATTTCACCAGAAAAAAATACGTACTGTCAAATATGCTGCTAGTAAAAACATGAAGATCCTGAGCAAAAAGTTATTACAGACTTCTTTAGTGAACTACTAAAACAAAAATAATTACTAGAAAATGTTTTCATAATACTTAATATGATTCATTCTAGCTATTGCTTATTTAATCAGGACTATGCCGATAAAAGTACTATTTCATACAAGCAAAGGCAATAGAATTCAAGACTTAAAAAAGGATTTACATTCAAATCTACATTTCAATTAACTGTTTATTCCTCACACAGGCCTTGAATTTGGAAGCAGTTATTAAAGTACCCCTCTTCCCATATGCAAAAACAGTTTTGTAAATATGTAAATCCTTGCAGAACTGCAGTCTTGCCGTACTTGGAAGGTTTTTTCTTCTGGACATTTTTTTTTCCCTTAAATTATACAGTTATAGGCTGTCTGAGGCATTTGTATATTAATGTTGAGCTCAGAAAAACAGGTTAACAAAAAAAGGTTTCAAACATGTATTTTTAGAAAGTAATAAAAACTCTGAAAATGAAAATGGAATCTTTTTATTCAACCCCCTGCAAAGAATTTAGACTTCTGTTAAGTCTAGAAACCCAGGGATGTATTTCAGTCTCTCCATTTCTTTGCTGCTTGAATTAGCTGCTTCTTGTTTTTAGTTCATCCAGCAAACTCAAAATGTTCTCTGTACAAGGGGAGACTTCTGTTAGCTTTGCAAATAATATCTAGGTTAGAGTACAGGAGAGCTATTTCTATTGATACTGTATGTACAGCTAGTGAACTACAGTACTGGAGTGAATTCCAGCACAGATTTACCCCTCTTGTGGAACACAGGCTAAAACCATTTAACATCTAAGTATCTCTCATTCTTTTCATCCCCCATTTCTGTAAAGGCAAGGAGGAAAAGGAAGAGTATCACAGATAATGCTTAGTCCAAAGAAACATTGCAAGGCTTGTTTATCATAGGCTCTAAAAATATGTTTTTATTATAAGCATATGTTAAAAGCTTCAAAGAGTTCTGTGAAGATTATGGTGTTTATATTTTCTGCACTATGTAGTGGGCTTGCATATCTGGTATGTGTTTGTTGTAACAAGAAAAATCAACCACAGCACCATGTCTTTCCTTTTTTCTATCTGTTACTACTACAGGTGCGAACAGCAAAAGATATTAAAAGCAACCTCTCTTGAAATTTCTAGTGCTTTATTCTCTTACTTTTCATAAGTCGTGAACCAACCACATCTTCTACTAGATCATTCAGGCTTTGCTGTTCTGAACCTTATGTTGCAGTAGAGATAAATTAAAAAAGAAAAAAAAATCCCCCAAATCTGCAATTTTAACGTTTAATTTCCATTTTAATTGGTTTGACATAATATTTGATATTCCAGTGACTGGCCTTGGAATGTTTACAGACACTATTTATGGTAACAATGAGTTAGTCACCTTTGCTAAGCATCTGTAGCCATTCTGCTCCATCATGGTTTTCACCCATCATAAGAGGCAAGAAAAAAATTATGCTCCCAGCCAAGAAAACTCATTTGTCATTGTTGTTGGGGGAGAGGGATGTTAATCTATAATATTCAAATGCTTTCACAGACCTTGAAAACTGTTTTTCATGAAAGTGCTAGCAATTCTGAATTAGATTGAGAGAATTAGGGACTCAATGCACTTCTAATTTTTTTCCATTCAGGAAGAAAAAAACCTCAGCTGATTTGCCTGGACTCTGAACATCAGTTTTAACAAATGCCTTTAGGCAAAATATAGCTAAAAATTTAAGAGTAAAGTGCTTAAGGGGCATTTTTTGCCCAAGAGTTATACAGTGCTTTAACGATTCTCTTCCTCCCGTGAGAACTGGAAAACCCAGTTAGGTCATTGAAGAAGCAGGATGACCACTTCTGTAAAAGCCAAGACCTTCTTTTCACATAGTAAAAGCTCAAACTGTTTGCTACTCTGCAAGAACATTTCAAGTTAATTAATCCTTCAGTTTTCCTGCTAATCACTCATTAAACCTGTCCTGATAATAATAATTTATGAGGTTTGTTATATAACTCACCTTGAATGATTCCAAGAAGTGAAACTCACATGAGATTTCATGCTGCAGTGACCACTGATAGAAATTTGGAACATCTGGACTGTCTTGGATCCTCACTGCTTAATTCTTTGAACAGGCTGCTAACATAAGACCCATATGCCTGCGAGCATGCTTCACATCTGTAATTGATGTCCTGCTGTCTACTGGAACACTCTTCTGTACCCATAAGATATTAAGATGAATGCTGCAATCATCTCTAGGGAAAAAAAAAAAATAAAAATCAGAAGTCTGTAATTGCTTCAGCACCAAGCAAGCAGTTAATAACGTTATGCACTAGCACAGCCTGGCAAACTGCACGTTTAGTTCAAACATTATTTTTGCATTTAGGTAGGAAAGAGAGCCATTGAAAACATATCAGAAAATGTGATGAAAGCCTTAAGGACAACATAAAGCATAGGTAAAAGATAATAAAGAAATTTTCCCAAATCTCTAGTTTTCTGTATATGGAAAGTTGTGTGTTTTCCATGCAAGTCTCTGCCGGTCCCAAGTGCAATGTACTTTCCAATAACGAAGTAAACTGTAACCTAAATTGGCTTCAAAGGGTCCAAACTCTTGGCCTTCCACCAAGGTCAAAAACTGATCCTATGGCGACAGTACAGATCTGCACACGCAGTTTTCTCAGGTTATGGATACAGAAAACTGTGGCATAAAAAGAACCCATCTTTACAGGTGTTGTTTGGAACTCAGGGTTCTCTTCATTGTCTTTATTTCCTAGAGAATAGTTGTCAGAATTATTTAATCTGGCATTCATTTTCATACAAATATACTATTGTATGAGTCATGTGAAATAAAAAAGTTTTTTTTAAAACCTTTGTGGAAACCACTTAATGTGTAGTATATATCCTGTTCTTCCCCTGCAGGTACATCAAGAAACATTTACAGGTCTCCTGCTATGCATGACTAAGTAGTAAAATACAGAGAGCAAAAGTAAGTAGAGCATACAGTCAAAGTTATGAAGAGCATATGTGAACATCACTGAACTTCATTTAAGGCAAGGGCTGAAGGGGAGACCAGTTGCTTTATTTTACAAGAGATCTTATGAAATTAATCCTTCAAAGCTATTGAACTTGAATTCTGAACCCACATCTATGAGAACCAAAGAACATCAGGAGGAATCTGTACTGTAATAGCCATCCGATTTCATGGGCAGTGTGTACAAACACTTTCATCCATTACGGTACGTCCTGAATAACAAAACAAATCATTGCCTTTCTGCATGTGCATCTTCCTGTTTTCTCCGGCACTGCTAATGGAAGCCTAATGGAAGCTATTAAACCTTTTTAAAGCCATAAAGGGCATTAAGACCCAAACATTACAGATAGGCTGTTCTAACAGACTCAGCTAAAAATTAATGTGTTAAAATAAATATGTTTTAATCAAATGATGTCAAGGTCTATCCATCTAATTTTACATATCCAACTTTGGAGCCTGTTTTAGTAGCCAGCAGACTCAGGCTTTTAAACAGCCATCTTAAAATTTTGGCAGCCTGTGGCTTGGAGTCTCTCCATCCAACTCCAGACTCCTGAGTGATGCACCAAAGTTGGAAATGCAGCTATTTTATGTTCCCTCTAGCATCCACGGTGAAAGCCGGGCTCTTACAGACAGCTATTCAGATCTTCTATGCCCTGGATATTTTGCCTCTCTCCCTACTGACAAGAAAATATTAGTAATTTTAAAAAGCCTTTATGATTGCAGTAGCACAGGAAGCCCGTCTATGTTCGAAAGAGTTGGCATTCTGAAAATCTTTGTATCACTGGGCACCTTTTAAAGATGAACTGTCTCCTGAGGTGGAGACAAGATAGGATCACTAAACCTGGATGATTCGCAGTGATAAGAAAGCATCCTAATACAGTCCACTCATAGTAATAAGTAGAATAAGAATGAGAGTATAGTAAATCCAGATAACTTTGCCCACAGGCAGGGCACTCGGAGCGGCAGCGTTTTCTGCAGGAGCAGGAGAAAGAAGTCAGGCATTACAGCGGGGTCTTTGAAACCGCAGAGGTTATGGACATATCAACACAGAAGTAAAGCGTGAGGCAAAAAGCCTGAAGCAAATTCACACGGTGACAGCTGCATCCGAACGGCACCTTTTGCTTCTGAGAGCACGAGAGAGCACGGCTGTGCATCAAGAGGAAGGGTACTTTCAAGCATGACAAATGTAGCTGCCATTTGTTCAGGAGGCAGTTGGTTACTGCTGCAGCAAGATTAAATTACAGCTGGAGGTGTCCGCAGCTCTTTAAAACAAGAACAGCTAGACTTGCTGTGGATTAACTCGTGATGTGTGTATCTCTATGTAAAAGCGTGAAGGGTAGGTCGAGAAGCCCAAAGGCAGGTAGTTTGGGCACAAAAGGAGGAGGGAGACGTGTGCTTTACTGGCCGCGGAATCCCCTTTCGCTTCTGCAGGTAGAGGCTGGAGCAAACAGCACAAACTCCAAGACTCAGAGGTCACGTACAAGAGAGAAAACTGAAACCACTCAAAAAGGAAAATGAAAAGGGAAAAAAAAAAATAAATAGAATAAGGGGGGTTTTAAGCCCTTAAAAGCATGGGAGAAGAGCACTCAATAAGAACCACTACTGCAAAGTGCTCATGAGGCTGAGGCTCTAGAAAATGAGATGCTTAGCCTACCAGGGTTTCTGAGAAGGCAGAATTGGACCTGAAGGCAAAGGCTTTTAGACGACAGGTGCCATTTCTGTAGCACGTAATGCTCAAATCCTCCATGCCCAAGTGGTCAGGGCTGCCTGAAGCAGCTGGTGAAAGGGAAAGTTAATGCAGCCACCTGATTAGCTTTGAAATGAGCATGTCCTCCAGGCTGCATATGAAAACTAACAAAATTAAATATGTTTGATCTAATTATGAGGATGCAGAAAACGAGCAGAGAAACAAAAAAAACCCAACAGATAATAGGTGATCCAAAACTAAAGATGAATGACATCTCTTCCTTAAGGAGACAAAATCTGAGCATAAAAATACAGTTATGTGAGCACAAACTCTCCCTGTGATTTAAAAGCCTACCTGACTCCTATAACTCTAGAACTTTTCCAAAAGTGGAGCCACAGAGAAGCATTAAGTACACCTATATTCACACATATTCTGAAAGGCTTTAATTACTTTACCAATTATTTGACCCCTGAAAGTGCCTGAACGAGTTTGAACAAACTTTAAAAACAGTTTTCAGGCGAGACAGAATATAAAAGAAAAAAGTAAATTCACATAGCTATCATCTGAGATAATTAGTAGTAACTGGAAAACCTCTTTGAAAAGAGAGCACTTAGGTAGCCATAACTATGTACGTTACTCCACACCCCACAGAAATAATTGCCCTAAAATGCTTGAGCTAAGATTAACAACCTAGAAAGTCTTTCAAGGTAAGCCAGCTTTTAGGACAAACAGTCTCAAAGTTGCCTCTTAAAGGCCGTTTGCTCAGTGATGCTTCTGCATCAGTAAAAGGGAAAACATCTGCAAGATATCACACAAAGGGCTTGTTATCGAAGTCTGGCCTCTGGTCCAAGCCAAATACTGGAGTCAAGTGAAATCAGCAAGACAACAGCAAAAAATAAATATTCATACTTTAGTGTAATGAGCTCATAATTTATTCTTCTATACTTACTGCTAAGGATGCAGATTATGATTAATTAATCTGCCTTAATCTAACAGTCACAACAATTCATAGAACTTCCAGTAGACAAATCATGTTTCATACAAAACCATGTCAATTATATAAAATTACATTCTTTACTAATTTGATTGAAGAAAAGCCCCGAGCCAGGAAGAATTATGTAACTGCCTTCAGCAAGTGAATAAAAAAATTATATATGAGCTATGAATGAATGAGCTACAACCAAATATGAAACATCTTTCAGATTCAATATTCAAGTACTCTCTTCCTCTAGAAACAAAACTTGCCAGACTTAAATCCATAAAACTTATGAAGAAGTCGCAGATTAGAGCAACAGGAATCCTATAAGTGCCTTTTGAATAAGAACAGGCTGGGTTACACCTTTCTTTCTTTTTCTTTTCTTTCTTTCTTTCTTTCTTTCTTTCTTTCTTTCTTTCTTTCTTTCTTTCTTTTCTTTCTTTCTTTCTTT
>JAVKLA010000008.1:2595513-2619796 GCA_034782735.1 Sagittarius serpentarius
TTTCTTTCTTTCTTTCTTTCTTTCTTTCTTTCTTTCTTTCTTTCTTTCTTTCTTTCTTTCTTTCTTTCTCTTTCCTTTTTCTTTCTTCCTTCCTTCTTTCTTTCTTTCTTTCTTTTTCTTTCTTTCTTTCTCTCTTTCTTTCTTTCTTTTTCTCTTAAACAATATCTACAGTGCCATTGTACCCATGATTTAGTTTAAAATATACTAACCTCATTAGCTACAGTTAGAATGGTTCTCTACCTCCATGTAAGGCACATACATTTAGATGGGTTTTCCCTCTACTTCTTACCCTCTCAAAATAAAAAATAAATAAAAAAATAAAACCATGTTCTTGCAAGAAAAGAAGCAAAAGCAAAAAGACCATTTGATGATTAAGGTCAAAACCTCAACACAGGGTAAAAGGACGAGTGCAAGGTCAGATGTCCTCCAGGAGACATTTTCTGCAGGGCATGCACAAGTCAGCAGCTCATCTTCCACCAAAGGAAGGACTTTGCAGGTCTCGGTGTAATAGCAATGTTCTTGGGGCAACTGCAGGATGCAGGGCACCCCAGGGAGACTTGCCATTTCTGTTACACACAGGGATTTTTCCAGGTTATGCTAAGGACATCAGCAAAATAACGTCAGTTTGGGGAATATGAGCTCTTCAGTGCCTTCAGAAACCTGAAGAAATACTTTCCCCTTAAAAGTAAAGTAACATAGTAAAATAACTTGAATTTAGCATGTGCTGACTTGGAAAGGCAACTGCCAGATATGTCTGGTTTGCTATTGAACACAGAAGAAATAATTCTCTCTGTATTTGGGCTATCCGGTGATCTGGACTTAGTTCTTCCACCCGAAACTCTCAAACATTAATGTACTCTTTTCATTACTAGAGGTAGGGTGCCCCGTGACAAAGAAAAACATCGACAAGACACTGGACAAAACCTGCTTGACACAAAGCAGATCAAAAATACCATTCTTGCCTTTACAAAATACATCGTAAAAGCAGGGATAATCGGTCATGCCTTCCTGGTTGCCCCTTGAGCCAAAAGATAACAGTTAGATATTACAAAGAGACTAAATAAACCACAATTTAATAGATCACCATTCTGGGACGTAGTAGCTGACAGGCTCCTACAGACGTAGAGCTCCTGCTTGGGGTCCCCACCTCCCACAGCCCCTCTAAAACAGAGCAGCGACGGGTTAGTTCTCCCTCCGGCTGCCATCTCAGCAGCTCTGCCTCTCCCACCCCGGAACTAGGAGTTTGCCAAGGCACCATGGATGATAAATTTACAGTAAAGGACTGGACTCTTGCTTTTGTCACAGCTTAATCTACAAGCCATATATGACAGAAAGAACAAAACCAGTCATAGTAGTTAATCTGATTAATTACTACTTAAATCAGCAGGCCACTGGTAGCGGTCCTCCCACTACTGCACTAGTAATGGGTCAGAATCTTGTTGCTGGAACGCAGCTAATGAACGTGATTAATGGCAGAAGGGGGTGACATACTGGGCGTTCATTTTTCCTTAACTTTACAGTGTTAAGCAGTTTTACCCACATCCTCAAAATGATAGATACACTTAATCAGTAGTAGTAGAAATCCCATTAAGTTCTCATTAAACTTCTATATCCTGTGTATAACCTTGAACAATACATGAGACACTAATGAGTATATTCTCCTTTCACCGGGCACATGACTCTTATTAAAGCACTCCTCTACAACGGCGATGCGTGTGCTGTGAATACCCAGACGGAGCTGGCTGGAGGGGTTTTCTCTGCAAGCCTCGGAATAATTTCTTTTGACTCGTGGCAGAGAGACAATCTTAACACTAGCTGTACAGGCGGTCTGTGTGTATTTATTCGCATTGCACTGGAGTCCGAAAGGCAGCCCAGGACCTCGCTATATGACACGCTGTACAAACACCCACAGAGGACACCAGAGCTAGGCATGATCTAAAAATAGCAATGTTACAATTCTCAGACTCCAGCTCCATCGTTCCTCGATTAATAGGCTAGGTGCAAAGATAAAAGATGGTGTGCGGGTGTCTTTTATACTATTCTTCTTAAAATTAGTTAGTACCAGTCTTAGGGCTACAATTAGTTATACGGTGTAATTTTAAGCAGCAGCACACCAGCAGGTAAATAAAAATAAGCATTTTACAAGCTGTTTCTCATTCAAAAATGTTAAATTCAAAAATTATAAAGCATCAAGGACAACTGAGAAATCTCAGTGCTTTCCAAAATAATGAGGTCAAAGTGATAGTATAGAGATTTCAGCTGTGATCGGATGAGTTACATGCTCAAGAGCTCACATAAAGCCTTATTGGTTTCATTAAGCCATTGAGTTGGGTTTCACTGAGCCACTGAGCACTTGGGAAAACAGTAACTTAGCTTTCTTATTTTATTCAATGCAGAATTTCATTCTCATGTAGGTAGGAAGAGACAGATTTTCTTTTATCTTCTTTTTCTTTGAAAACTTATCCCACGGTTTTAAAAAATATCAACAAGGAAGGAACAACTTGTGTTAACATCTATCGGTTAAGTCAGTTCAACAAAGTGTTAAGTATATTGTTAGATCAAAATTTATCCTGTTTAGAGAAACAGTTTGAAATCTAATCAAAGACTAGCAAGCCGCACTCTCTTCAGTCAATCCAGAGAGGCATGTGGTGATTCATAGCACGCACTGGGTAACCTTTTTCTTTCCAGGGGGTAAAAGGGAACTTAGACCAATAGGTAAGTTAAGAAAATTGAAAAACTGCTTCAACATAGACCTGGAAAGATCTGGAAAGCAGTTGAGGGAGGATCACAAAATCTCAAGTGCTTAAATTAAAAGGTGCTAATTTAGATTAGGAAGGTGCTGTTCTTTCAGCTACATTTACAGTGCTCTCAGCTGGGATATGAGAACTGATTGTATTCCTCTTCTAGCACTAAAAGTCAGAGCTTTAGAAAGTGAGGGTGACTTCCACAGTTAATTGTCACTTGAAATATTCTGAGTACTTTCAATAAGACATTTATCATTGCAGGACAAGAACTATATATAGTATATAGAACAGCATAAGAAATTACCGGAGAAGCCAAAAAACACCCCTGCAGCGTTAAACAAGTGAACAGAAGAACAGCATCGTATAGGGGTATATCATTATCTACATTTCTTTTTCTGAAATACCTTTATTCCACTTTATCTTGAAACCTTATCTTCGAAAAGATTCCTTCCTTCCTTCTTCTAAAAGATTCCTTCAAAAGATGTCCTAAAACAAACCTCTCTTCTGTGGCTTTTCAGCCACATTTATGTCTCTTGAAGATGATCCTTGCGCATCAGAGATAAAAGCAGCCTGTTACTTTTTCAAGCCTAAGGAGATAATATGTTGTTTAAACAAAACATTTTAATGTGACTTACCTGATTTTCACAGTGGACCGTATGTACATTTTGGCAACCAAGGTTTATGATAATGCTTTTCAATTTAATGCAGTTATTCCATAAGATGACCTTCACTGAGCTAATAGAGAGTTAGGGGTAATTTCAGTTTGTATAATTCAATTTGCAATGCAGATTAAGAACGGAGAGTTTACATGGTTTATATTTTTCTATCATTTCTGTTTTTTTACCTCTTTCTACTTCCACCACAGCTTCAACATTATACTGATATTATGCACAATTCTGAAGTGTCATAATTAAGCAGCAGATCTAAAAGATACTAGAATTTTCAGGCTGATTTTTAAATGTTTCCAGCATTTTCAATAGTCCTATAGTATTTCTTGGGTAGCTTCTCATCTTTCTTCAACATTGTTAGAGTAATGTTTGTTTGCACTCTTCTGCAGCTTATTGGAGAAATAGCATAATTGTGCTTCTGTGGAAAACACTACCCTACTCAGCTTTGAATAAGTTTTGTTCTGTGCAGGTAGCTTCTGTGGCCTCAAACAGCCTGAATGCACCATAGAGATATATAAATTTCACATGAATTAATTCAGTAGATCTAACCCTCTAACCGAGACCACAGGTTGAGGTTATCCAAGTGAGTCATATTCGTTCTTTCGCTTAAGCTTCGCCATTCCCCAGGTGTCGGGCTGTGGTATGCACTAGCCTCCAAAACTAGAGAGCAGCTGCAGACAAAAGTGATGCTGGTTCTTTTCTCCTCAAAAAAAATTATAGCTCATAGACGTCTTGATTTGCAAAATGACCTCGTATTTAAGATCCTAATTAACTTTCAGACAAGTAAGCTAAGTTAAAGTTATGAACTCTGTCCCAAATGAGTTCTATCACAAAGATCTCTGTTGGGTGCAAGTTATCCCCAAACTCATCTCAGACCTCATTTTGGTAGACTGAAGCCAATGCAGTTGCAGACAAAACCAGAACCTGAGCCACAAATCTCTAGCCTAAATGACAGAAGGAGACCTTCCTTTCCAGAGGTGCTTCCCACCTGAATCCACTGTTTCCTCTTCCCACTGCCCAGGATGAGCACTCTGACATGACACGTGTAGTAACTGCAGAAAGAAATGGTTAGATCCTCTCTGTGAACAGTCTCCTAAAATTGTTAACTTTGCTTTCAATAACTGTGAGTCCCTTCTGCTCTACTATTATTGCCCACAGTGAAGGACAACTGGAAAACATGAATAATGATAATCTGTTTCCATGTCTCGGACAGTCTGCACAAAGCATCTGTTCTACTTGAATATAATATAGCCAGATAGATGAAAAGGTGTGAATAATACATATTAATTGTGATTTGAAGTGGCAAATTAAAATAAGATGGGATTCATTTGACAAGGATGATTTCCCTCATTTGCACTTTTCTTTTAGATTGCATAATACTTCGCAATAAAGTCACAAAACACAAAGTATTGTGTTAATGGACTGCTTGGACACCTACAGGACAGACAGCTCGTCTGTGCAGTGTTAACCTCCCTTGTTTTGATTGCAGTGTTAGTCACATTAATATTCAAGCATAAGAACCATTGCAGACATTAGTTTAAAGCTGGTTTAGATAGCTATTTGAAGAGTGCTACAGACATACGCAGGAACATTTGACTTGAGATCTAATCCTGCTCCAGGACACCCAGGTCACAGAGTCAAGGAAGTAGCAGCTGTGGCCTTCTAAGAGCATACTCCGTCTTAATTCTGTTACAGAGACATCTCGGGAACAAATAAACCCTTTTCCAGGCAAAAGCATTGTCTAGGACTTATTTCATCCTGAAGTAAAGATCTGAAGAGGTGAAATGAATCTTACTCTGAAACTACTTAATTTCTCTCCGTGTTTATGAGTTAAGCCAGTGATGGTCCATCACTCACAACTGTGTAAAGGTCCTTATCGCACCGGCATCTGAATTCAGGCCAAATGAATTCTACACACATTCAGGAATAAGTGTATCAATAACAAACAGCTAGAATGAAAAACAAATATCAGGGAACTCTGGCAGCAGGCCATGAGGTAGCTTGGAGTCAAATGGGAATGTACTTTACTTTTAAAATACAGGAAAACAGTCTGTAAACCTGAGTGGGAAAGAGAACAAAAGTTTAGCTGAGAAGCCATAAGTACAAACTTTAAACACACAACCACAGCAAGAAGTGCCTTGTATATATGAGCAGATTTTGGACAAATTAAGATAGTTTATAAGCATCTTCATCTCCAGCGAAATGCCATTGGTTTGGCTTGTTACCTGCTTATGGTGTTGTATAAATCATCTGAGATTAAAATCAATAGAGGTACATAAATGAAGATGCACTAGCAATTAAGTGGATGCCTGAATAGGTCTGCCTGGGATGGAGTCCAAAACAGATTGCTTGGAGTTTCAGTTCGCTCAGAAATTTAGCTGATTCATCCAGGCAGCTAAGCAAAAGTTACCTAAAATCAAAACTAAAGCCATCGTTATTAATTTTCTAAGCATATGCTCCATCAGAAACACTCCCTTGTGTTAGCTGGAAGGCATCCTGAAAGCCTGTGTGTTACTGAACTGAGTCAGGGAAGAAGGAAAAGTAGAGCTTGGGAGGTGGAGGTGTTTCTTGATCCTTTTGGTCCCCAGTTATCTCACCCCTCTACAGAGAGAGGACTTAAAAGTTTCAGCAGCACATAGCGATTGTGCAAAATTCCTGACAGGGCACCTAGAAAGAAGAGTTTTCATTTGAGGTATTTCTACAGTCAACAACAACAAAGGATTTCTCAGCATGCAAACTTATATCAAAAAAGCAGAATGTTGTGAACAAATTTTCGTAGAGATTTAGGTTACTTCCGTGCCACATCTAAACCATCTTTAGCAAACTCTCCCCAGGAATGTGGCCCCAGATTGTAGATGAGTGATGTAGATGGTAACACTGATAGAAATGGTGCCAGACACACCTCATGGCTGAGGGGGAAGAAGGTTAGTAACTAGTTCAATATAATTCATAGGCATTGCAATATAGTTCACAGGCATTAAAAAACTCTAGGCAGAGTATATGTATTTTAACTCACACCAAAAGCTGTTCGAACAAACAATGTCCATGCACCTTGAAGAAAAAGAAAATCTGAACATCTCGGTTTCTAGCATTAGATACCCATGTTAGAAAAGTTTTAAAAGCTTAAGCTGTACAAAACAGGCACATTATTCAACATTAGTATTTTTCACCGTTTCAAAGTCCTACAGTAAATCTCTGTGATAATTAGTAAATAAAAACTGAGCCTTTCTGGGAATATGATGACCACTGGCCTACCACTTACATATATGATGATGTTACATCTCTCCTACAAAGCAACTGATATCGAATTCACTGTATACATTTGTGTTATAAAGCAATTTCAAAAAATAAGTACTCTTAAAAAGGGCCATAAACCAGCATGCCTTTAAGTGTAGCAACTGCACAGAGAGCTGCATCAAGATCCAATCCTCTTCTTTGTGAAATTTAACATCAGAAGGAGCATCAGTATATTTCTTCTCAGCAAGCAGGTCTTAAAAGCCAATCATGTTGTCAAAGCCTTTCCCAAGGTTTTTTTGTGATGGGAACTGGGCATCACAAATGATTTTCAGATGGACACCAAACAGCATAATTTCTAAGGCATCACAAAAATAATGCATCGGGAGGAAAAAAGTGACTAAGTAATTCCACATCCAGGACAAATTCAAAAATGAAGAAGAAACCTTTTGCATTCCAGCCTTCTAATTTGTAACACAACACAGAGAAATTACAGTAGCATTCCTGCATTTAGCAAATGAGAAATGTCAAAACAAGGAAGGCACTAAATCCATACAGGCGCACGACAAATTGATTTTGAAATCATGTTTTCTGCAATCAGATGCTGTTTCCGTGATTGATTGTTTCAAAATTTTATACAGATACAAAGTCTTAGGCTTATGCTTTTGAGAGAGGAAAGCAATTCAGCAATTCCAGAGAGCACTTGACATAAACTTGCATTAGTTTTTCTTTTTGTCATCATTACCAAAAATATGATACTTCATAGAGCCCAACAGAATTGTTAATAGACCTAAGTTTTTATATGCCAGGTTGCTTTATGCTTTTGATTTCACTTGCAAATAAATTAAAACTTCCCCACACACACACACTGGTTATCTATTCCGTAACAGATAATGCTGGTTTCTTTATTTGTAATGGCTTGCAATTGTTTAACAATCTTTAAACATACTGTTGGATAATAGAATAGAAACCAAAAAAGTAAAACTTCTACATTCCATAAAACTAAGTTGCCTTTCAAGTGTCCTTCAACTCTTAAATTAAATTCAGCCATTTTATGTGAGGAGAGGAGTCAGGTTAAATGTATAGGACTATCACGTTAATTTTTTCATTAATAAGAACTGTGAAAATAACAATGGAATATTTTTTAGTCAGGCATTCCTGATCTATCATATAGAAAAATAAAAAAGTCTGTAACATAATTCACAGTGTAACAAAATTCAGGATCAAGTGTCTAGTCACTGTACAGGTTTAGCCACAATTAAATTTTTACTAAATTAGCATGCTGCGGCAAAAATGACAGAGTTTGTAAATTGAAAAGCAGACTGAATAATTTTCCCTGAAACTTTTTCATAACATTAGGAATCAACATTATTATATGTAGAAACTATTGCCAGAAATTAAATTGAAGCACATTCTCCAGGAATCCCTATTTCATCTCAGTGTCCATAAAACAAGCATGTTTCTCTAACACTCTTGGCTTCACCAGAAGCTAAGACGAAAAGACAGGATTGTAGAGAAGAGTAATATAATGCAGAAAAAGGTGGGAAGTTAGTGATGCCATTTTTTACTTGATTTAGGAGAGTCTTACCGTTTTACCCTTCGTAATGAACCGCTGATTTGGTATTAGAAGTGACACAAACAACCACCAGTTTCTGTAAAGGTGTACAACCCTGCTCGGGGAGGGGGGTGTCATTTTCCCCCCTTGCCGAACCTCTCTGGAGGGGTATCGAGGTGGGGCAGTGAGACAAGCCATTCCAGAAGGTCGATCTCGCTAATTTTCCATAAAATCGTCATTTCTGGCAAGAAGGGTCTTTAATAACCAAAAAGCATGACCAGTGCTGTTCAATTTCATTCACTTTTACTCATTTCTTCCTTTCCTGAGCTAAAATTTTGATGCGACAATGTAGAAGTCCCTGGTGGATAGGTAGAATCTTCTGGCTGTACCAGGTGGGAGGGGAAAGTATTTCTACTAGAAGCTAGACAGAAAACAGTACTCCACATGGATTAAAAAAGCACTATTCAGTGCCTAACTCTCTAACTGCTAGGTTCATAACTAACATTAATGGGACAAAAGTAAAAAAGAAGAGTGAACACCCACTGGGACAGACCCCAGTAACCAACAGAGCTACTGGCTCAGCAATGTCAGCAGGCAAGATGCTGCATCAGGCTCAAGATACGGTCTCCTTAGTCGGTTCTCTCTCCTCCTCCTCCACAGCTCAGTGACACCTGTAGCCCAATGCCTTCATACTGCATGGGGTGACCACAGTTCCCAAGATGAAAAAAGCCCCAGCCAAGCTTCCTGTTACATTTGCTAACTCTACAAATTCCACTTCTTCGTAAAGTACTGATCTTGAACTACCATGGCCTGTTGCTGGATTTCTCATGGCTACATACAACTTCATAGCTTTGTCACATGACATTCTTTACAGCAAATCAAGGTCTGTGATGGCAGGGAGCCTCTGACTCACGGACGGACAAAAGCATGCTGCAGAAGGAATAATTCAAAATTCAAATTTTGTATAATAAAAAATAATGTAAGATACACACTCAATGTATATAGTAAGGTGCACTAAAATATATATTCAATGACACCTATGTACAAATTTGCTCCTACTGCCTCACATTTCCTATTAGTTTTCAGTAAAATCATCAAAACAATTGAAGATGTTCTGTTCATTAAACTGCTTAGGTAGCATCTTCCAAGTTTATTCAAGTTCAAAAAGCATCTGAGTTCAGCTCTCCCTGTCCTCACAAGCAGGAGAGGATTTGTAGAGTTTATTGCACCTCAGCGGAGTGGGACCTTGCAAAAGCTTTTTTTGCGCTCCTCCACACCTGAGGAGTGGGGAGAGGAACTTCGTCATCCACGGCTGCAAAAATGTGTATTTGTGTTTCTCTCAGGAGGTAAAATGCTTTGAGACCCAGGCGACTCTGCTACAGAGCAGCAGTTTTCAGCTTGCCGTTCTCAGACCCCAAAGAGTCCCTGCACTTCTTCAAAGAGATTCAGAGAAGCTACTCTGAACCAGATAAACCCAGGGATAATGTCACTATTACCTTTTATGCCAAGTGAGTGTGAAAGGAGGCTGGTCAAGTGTTTATCTTTTCCAGCCCAAGTATTTGCTGGTGAAGTAGTCTTTCTGCTTGGTGTCTGCCCTACTACTGCTGATAACTTTCTAAATTTTATCATAAACAGAACTGGTGGGCTACTTTTACTGTCAGTCACACCTCTTTTACCACAAGTTGTGCACGTGGTATGTTTAAGTGGTCCAGACCTCCAGCCAAATTATCCCTTTCACAGAAGATGGAGAACCGCTGTACAGATGTAACAAAATATTATTTTAAGTACACGTGCACTGCCCTGAAGACTGTAACACAACCTGCAAGTTATACCTATGGATGTTTCCCCCATACTTCTTACCGGTGGACTTGGTGTTACTAAACTAAAACCTGGAATTTCTTCATGCTACAAGTGTTCATCTGGACAGGCGCAGAGTTTGGCACCGCGCCCCGTGGGGTGTAAGCCTCCCAGGGCAGTCAGGAGGCTTTGGGATTGAACAGGGTCTCCCGTCACCATGCTATTTCTTCACCGTTTGCATTTCCACCATTACTTGCTGTCCAGCATTGTTCAGTGTGAAAACCAAATGTCAAACTCTTGCTGGTAATCGCCTGCACCTTTAGGTTTGATGGGCTGTTGCAGGCACATTGCGGAGCTTAATTCAAACATCATTTAGTCAGGACATTTGTGTCATTTACAATGATTACAGGGGGCAATAATAATAAATATATATTTAAAAGCCAAAGAAGTGAGTTTGCCCTGCCTCAGAAGCAATCAAGTACTATATTGCCCAGTTTTGAAATAGGTAATGGGTAATTACCTCTGGGAATGCTGTTTATTTATCCTTACCTACAATTTAGGAGATTAAGTTTGAGTCTCCTAAGCTTGACTGTGCCGATGTATTAACAAACGCTTTTTATTTTCTTTCCCTAGTTTATGAATGTTTCCACTCTCCATATCACTTCCTTACACAGCTTTGGTCTAAGTAGTTTCCCACACAGGGAAAGTCTGAGCATACCCATGGTTTGAGCTGAACAGAGCAGTGGATCATTAACAGCTCTCCACAGTTATTGCTCTTCCATGCACTTGATGTAACTTTCTGAGGAATTTAAAGTCTGTTCCTTTAATTTCTTCTATGCTAATGAGGCTAGGTTGAAGGCACAAGGCCATCACAGTTCGGAAAGCGTATCAACAATTTTGAAAAAGGAGTCAGACCTGCAGGTCTGAACTTCGTTAAAAGAACTAATGTTACAGCAGGAATCAGAAAAACACATCTGCTTCATGGATCAGAATAAAGCATGTGAGTAAGCAGTACGCATCAGAAGTTATGGATGATGACAGGCTAAGAGACAGCTTTTCAGTATACTCCATTCTTTCACCTGTGGTAAAAATGACTCTCCATGGTGACATATTGCTGAATAATGACAGCGTGAAGAGATGTACCCATTTCAATTTAGCTACTGAAGAATCGATGAATGCCGTATGAACTGGCTGTTCATACTTAAGCGTCTGGGACGGAAAAGGCAGCCTCAAAACAGAAGAAATAGCTAACTGAATCAGATTTTTGATTAAAAAAAAAATCTGCTGTTACTTACACTTATGTAGGGTAAAAAGCATTTTAAAAACAAAAACCTTGGCATTATCAATTTATCCTGCTGACTGTTTATGCTCCTTCTCAAGGCCAAAAAGGAAAGCTTCCACATCTCTCCAGAAAACCCTTCCACAATTCCCTTCCCCTGATCAGTTTAATTTCACCAACATGTTTTCAGTCCCAGCCCTCAGCCCTAGCTGAAGCTCACCCACTGCGCCTACAGCACTGTAGGTGCCAGAGGTCCTGCCATCATGCAAAAAAAAGTTAAAAAAAAACAGAAAAGGGCAAGATGACTTGCCAGCTTTCCCATCAAACTGGCAAAACCAAGGCGTTAAATTCTTCTCCTTATGTAGTTTCCAGTAATGAACTGGAGGAGAAGAGACAGCCTCTGGCTCAGAGACCTCGCCGGTCCTGGGGCGGTTCTTGGGAGTCCAGTTAAGACAGCGTGTGGAGCTGCAGCTACTCAGAGGGGTTTTGTTTCAGGGGATCAGAAGGGGAAAATGTCTCGTTCAGATGTGAAGTCATTTGTTCCTCTCTCACCCCTCCTCTCTCCGCTGTGCAAAAATATCCTGGGCCAGAGACAGCGGGGGACTTCAGAGGGAGAAAGGGCTCAGGGCACGAGGCATTAATCATTGTCTGTCTGTCACTATTGTCCCACCAAGGGCGAACACGGAGGGCAATAGCAGGACCATTGGATTCCTAGAAATTTCTGCCTATCAAATGTCTCGCCAAGCCCCAGTTGCTCAGGTGTGTTCAGTGCTGATAACACAAGCGCAAGCAGCCCTGAAAACAAAAAAAAGACTTGCAGACTGCTCATTCGTTCAGCCACAGAATAAGGGGAAAATGAATACTGCCTAAGAACCACTGATGACCTGTAGGACGTGAAGAGAGGACGCTTCCTTATTCGAAAGAGAGTATTTTATCTTTCAGTTGAATAAATATTTCCCAGTTTTCACATAATGCTATTGCTAGCAAGTCTGTGCTAGCAAGTCTGTTATTTGGCATGCCACGGTCTCTCTCTTACCCAGGCTTAGCGGAATATACGTGATATCATTCACACAGAAACTTCTCCCCCCTGAAGTTCTCAGCTCCTGTTGTTTACATTATCAGGATGCACAAGGTTTGGCAGGCACAGGTATATCTAAAGCCTAGTTGCATTCACATCTTAGCACTGAAAATACCAGCTTACAAGGCTCCGTTTTCCCCATGGTACTATTTGTACTGTATGTATACATGAATTTATCTATCTCCTACTTCACAGACTGCTTTTAAAAGCTTGGTTCTAGGAATCTACAAAGCTAATAAGGGGTTCTCTTCGTTCTTGCTAGCGATCAGAGAAGGACGAGTTAGATACCAAAGGAAGCACATAAGATAAGGCAGGTTAAAGAGATAAAGGTCTGTCTCCCCCTCATGCTCAGTGTCTATCAAACCTCGAGGTCAACGAGCAGATAACAAAAAGTACCTGCAGAAAGTCAGCCTGCGCCAAAGAAAAGCTTTGAGTTGCGAGACCTGCGCGTTGCTTTGGTGATCTTCTCGTTACTGTCCCGCTCAGAGCGCCGCCTGGTTCCCAGCACCACCGCCGCCTGCAATACCCTCAACATGTGTCACCTGTGCCTGGCCTTGAGCATCTGTCCCCGCGCAGGGACCAGGGCAGGACATCTCCTCCAGGGAACGCGCACATACGACGTTAATGAACTGGCCGCCTGACAAGGCTGTTCCTCCTCCTAAAAGCCACAGAAATAGCAGCTTTTCTCCAGAGAGGAAAAGTAAAAGGAGTTAGTTCAGATGCTGGCACTAAACCTGAGTTATCCTTTTTTTTTTTTTTCCCTAGCCATACTCTTGGGTGACCTAAAAAATTTAGACTTTTTGCTTTCATTTCCAGTGGGGTTTTTTTGTCCTATTTAAAAAAATATGTACTTCTGACAAATATTTTATAATGTAAATGGACTTCACCAGGCTGCGGGTCTAAACTGGAGCTGCTTTTTTATTTCAGCTTGTCCACTAATGGTATTACTTCAGTCTCCAAGGATCTACCTTGTACTCTTAAGGCTTCCTTTTTCAATATTTTTATTTCCACTGCAAGATACCTCCAGGTCACATTGGTTAAAAAAAAGAGAGGAAAGTTAAACCCACACATTTTGACATCTAGGTGAAAAATTTTTGGACCATAACTTTGTTATTTCATGTAAAGTACACGAACTGCTTTAAAAGAGGGTTAATAAAATTTTTAAATTTTAATACATTGGTTAGCATGGTGCTGTCCCTTTTTTTTATAATGAGTCCCACTCTTCAATTTTATATTCCTGACTTGCAAAAGCCACATCTACATTAGTATTTTGTGCCCATACACTTTTATTTAAAACTCATTTGAAAGGTTTTTACAGATACTACTGTGAACAGATAACTGTTTTTTGTCACCAACTTATGAATTTCATTGAAGTCCCACAGTGATGTTTTTTCCCATGCATGACCATCCTAATTCTCATTTTAAGATCATTTCCAGACTTCATGAAGGAGAGTTCAAAAGCAGCACTAAAGCACAGTCTAAGTGTCCAAGAATCATAAGACAAAGAAAGCAAGTTCCTCCAGTCAATACCTAAAAGCATTCAAACACGCTTCAAACATTTTGAACTGGAATACTGTGTACGTAAATAATCACATATTTAGATTTGCAAACTGAGGCATAGAGGGCAAAGGGATAGGTAAACTGTACTGAATCACACAAGAATGATTAGGAGCATAAAAAACACGGTTTAGACATTACATGTCCCCATTTCTGATAAATGCATTCAAAACAACACGGGGGGGGTGTCCTAATTAATGCCACTTGACAGTAGGTCACCAGGTTTTTGACTGATTATAAAATCCTCATGAAGAGAAAATAGGTGTTTACTGAAATATCTACAGAAGACCTTTAATGTACAGAAATCTAACACTGCCTGTACTTACTTCAGCAGCAGGAAAAAAAAAAAAAGTAATTTCACCTCCCCGCCTATATTTAATCATTATTCATGTTGCACATAGTTTATATATAAATGCATATATGTAGTGGTTTATATATGTTTATTTTTACATATTCACATAGAAATTCCTTTCCGTATAAGGATGGAATGAGTCCACCTTTTTGATTCATTACAGTCCAAACAGGAGATGTTCATCTCTGTCAGAACGGGAAGCAGTAAGACACAGTTTATATTTTCAGGGAAATAATTTCAAAACAGAACTGACGGAAATACTTTTGATAAGCATTTTCAAAATAGATATCCACACTAGCAAGCAGGCATGCTTCAAGAAGAGCTGCGGGTACTGTACTAACAGGCTGCCATGGCCAGAGCCTGACTCCAGGTGAGATCCTCAGGCTTTCACTGAGCTGTCATTTATGCCTGACCGTGCCCCAGCTCCACTGACATTGCCAACAGATGTAAAGCATGGGCAAGGAGCACTAACATGCAGAAAGCATGTCTGGCGTCTCTGCTCTTCCTTCTACCCCAAGGCCCACTGGTTAAAAAAACTCACGTGAGCTGAAGGGGGACCGGAATTAAAATTGCCGTCTCTGCCCGGAGGGACCCGTGCTTCCATCAGCCAGACCCCAGGCGAGCCATCTGCAAAGTGCCCTGGGCAGAGCCGCTGGGCTGCTCCGGGCCGGCGCGGCGCTCCCTCAGCCCGTCCGCGGGAGCGATGCGGTATAATCAAATATTCACGAGGACACAGAGGGGGCATGAGCAAACAGGGCTCGTGGGAAAAGCGATCGGGGCTCCAGGTCCTGTTCCAGTTCTTGTATTTTAGGAGGCAGTGCAGGAGGGGAGCAGGTGCGGGTCACAAACCTATCCCCCGGCATTTTTGACTGATTGCTGGGCACGACTCCCACCCCTCGGTACTGCTTTTGTGGGATCGCCCATTTTGACGGATGTTGCATGAAGACACCAAGCATCTACACATGGATGTTCCTAGGTCCCAAAGCCTACAGATTCAATGTCGTTAAGCCGCTGCTTCTTCAGCATTGTGCACCCAAACAGGAACCCAAATGCCTAACTGAAGGCCCAAAACGTTGCTCAGGTTCTGTCAAATAATGCAACTTCATTGCTGCCATCTATTCTATTTGTATAGCTCCAAGCATCGATCAAGAATTACACCCACGTTTCCACAAGCCCTCACACAGAAACTGTACCAGTCCTATCATCAACTGCATCAGCACTACGGTACACCAGATCAAGGGCACCACACCCTCCGTACTTTCAGTTCCCACAACCAAAGAGCCGCCTGCCTGAATTTCCAAAAATGCATTGCTAAACCAAATTTCCAATATCCAGGTAGATGGTTCAAATTTCCCAAGTGCTGAGAGTCCAGCAGCTCCCAGTTAAAGTTGCATCTACATAGCATTCTTGAAGGTTTCACAATCATATTTGACCTCGTAGATATTAAGCCAAATCTTAAAGAACTCCTAAACAGTGTCTCCTGGTAATAAAAAGTATTCTGAAAACAAACAGCGAATCAAGTCGCTGAAATTGGTCTTATCAAGAGCTGAAAGTTTTAAAGGCCTAGAAACCTTATGGAGTCCCAGCCAGTATTACCCACTGTAATGAAGATGGGTGTTCTAAGCAAATTATAATTCAGTTAAGAAGATGGACATGCAGATAATTTTTTTCCCTGAGGAGAAGAGGGTAATGGGTTTAGACTGGCTTTTCAGAATAGGTGTCTTGTTATATGTCATTTACCTATGCAACGGATACCCTCTTGCATTTTCATTTTTCTTCATTTCTGTGCCTGTAGTGTTGGCGCTTTCCGTATGTTGAAGGAAGATGAGAAATATTAGAAGCAGAAACAGAAGTGGTGGGAAGTGGTACTTACTATGGCCCTGCACAGCATCTAGTGTAAGTGGGATGTTAAGGCTGTAACGGCCATTATCTGATTCCCTTCCCTCACACCCCATCACATGCAATCAAAAAGCTCTAGAATCAGCATTAGTTACATCTTGCACCTTTTACCTCAGGTGGATCCAAGACAGTTTTGATGACGAGATTATTCTTTTATATTCACCAGAAAAAAATTACTTCTGCCTGACCCAGAACTTTCTGTAAATCTGCAGGACGTGAGGATAGTCCCTGGTAATTAGCGTAGCAACACAAGAGACGGCGTGTATGGGTCCCAGGTCTGCCCGCTGAGCTGTACAGGTAAAGCCGCTACTCTGAAGACAGTCTGAGGCCAGCAACTCCCAACATGCTACATGGGAGTCCTGAGTTCAAATCTCTGCTCTAAATCAGAAAAAGAAATGCTAAGGAGCTGCCTCCCCCATATTCCCAGACACCAGCCCAGTTTCCAGACGGGGGGCTGTCGCGAACGAGTGATTTAAATCACTTAAAGAATCACTGTCAAAGGTATTAGCAAAAAGTGATTTTAATGTGCATTTGTAAATGTGTGACTTAACAAAATTCGATAGCAAGGTTCACTCTGTTACTTACTACATGGAAGAAACATTCAAAGGAAAATTGAGTTAGAATCAATTTAGAATGATTTAAACGAGGCTGGAGACATAAAAGGGTAAGGGAGATGCTCCCATTGAGGCGCGAGGTTCAGAAAGGACCCCCTTGCTTTCTAAACCCCTTCTCAGAGAGGCGTCTAGGTGCGGCTGGATCCAGACTTAGTCCCAGACTTGGTCAACAGTTTATGTCTAATGCAATTAATATAAAGGGTAAGGAAAACCTCCCATTGACTTACTACGCAAATGTGTCAGGGAATGAGTGATTATGGATCCTACACAACTTTGAGGTAGAAGCAATTTAAAATTTATTAGCACTTTTATGGTAAATCACAAGATTAGGTCATATGATTTTTAACAATACTTAATCATCAGCCAATTATCGGAGTGATTTAATAAAATTTGCTCTAATCAACACTACAAAGTTTCCTAAATCAAATTGCACACACACAAACACACACAGTTACGGAGGTTAACCTATGATCAAGATTTTTCTCTCTTTGCCAATCATAGTAAATTATTGGTACCAAATGATCTTTGAAACTTCGTGAAATCTAATTGTAGTGAATTACTCACTATTCTCCCTCGTCAGCATTTGTCAGCAGATGATCTTTGACCCTGTCTTCTTCATCGGCATCTATCAGCAGACGATCCTGGAAATCCTCGTGAAATCTACTCTTCGAAATCCTCACAAAATCTACCCTTTGAAGTCCTCCCAAAATCTACTATTTGAAATCCTCGTGAAATCCACCCTGAGCGGCGTCCCGACTCAGGGGACACATAGAGGGTCACAGCCTGCTGCGGTCCTGGAAAGCTCAAAGGGTCTCACTTAGGATCGCTGCTTATAGGTGTCCTGGTTTTGGCTGGGACAGAGTTAACTGTCTTCCCAGTAGCTGGTACAGCGCTGTGTTTTGGGGTTAGTAGGAGAAGAATGTGGATAACACCCTGACGGTTTCAGTTGTTGCTCCGTCGTGTTTAGACTCAGTCAAGGACTTTTCAGCTTCTCCTGCCCAGCCAGCACGGAGGCTGGAGGGGCACAGGAAAGTTGGGAGGGGGCACAGACAGGACAGCTGACCCAAACTGGCCAAAGGGGTATTCTGTACCATGGGACGTCATGCCCAGTTTGGTGGGGGGGAGGAGGAGCGCGGCTTGGGCGTCGGTCGGCGAGTGGTGAGCAATTGCCTTGTGCACCACTTGGTTTGTGTCTTACAGTCCTTTTATTATTATTGTTACTTTATTGTTATTAGTGTCATTGTTAGTTTCTTCTGTTCTATTAAACTGTTCTTATCTCAACCCACGAGCTTTACCTTTTTTTCCCGATTCTCTCCCCCACCCCACTGGGCGTGTGGGGGGGGGAAGTGAGTGAGCGGCTGCGTGGGGCTGAGTCGCTGGCTGGGGTTAAACCACAACAACAGGATCGCAAGATGATTAACTTTGGCCAGTGTATTTCCATTCTGGCCACAACCCTTGTCAGGTAAGTCTGGCACCTTCCCGGGCCGGCCACGATCTGGGCAACAGGAGTTTCAAGTACGGCTGAAGAGTGCCTTACCGTCCTAACTCACTGTCCCATAGCCAGGACAGGGAAGTACCAGGTTGTCCCAGCTCACCGCCCTTGCAGCCACAAAAAGAACACAATGCTGGCTGGTCCTGACATCTCAACGTGGCCCGGGAGCTCCGCGCCGCCACAGGGGCATAGCCTCCTAAATTAATGAATCTGTTTGCTTTCATTAGTAAAGCCTTAATTCAAAGCAAAACATCTGCTTAAGGACGGGAAGAAAAACGAACCGAACCAAACCAACAAACAAACAAAAAAAACAAAAACATAAAAAAACCCCACAGCTTTGCTTCTGCATTTCCTCTCCTCCACTTCCTTTCCCCGTTCCCAGCAGCGCTGCCCAGTGCTTACATGAAGAAATTCCAGCTGCATGTCTTTCTGCTCCTGTTCAGCTCCCCGGGCAAACTAAAAGCAGGAACTTAGCAGCATTTCTTCTCCTCAAATTTCTTGTTTCTGTGTTCATTGAAGAAACGTGCTCTGTAAAACCTGGCTCTCAACATCCCCTGTGTAGCCGTCTGCTTCAGAGCTGTTCACACGAGACTTACCCTGTTCTCAGCAGGGAGCCTCAGGCACGTCAGGGCACGGTTCACCTTCTCCAGTACAGCTATCCAGACTGAGATTCAGCTGTCTAAACGTAGGTGTCTAACGGGGACATAGGGATCCAAAGCCATGACTAGGTCCTTCAGGCAGTTCCAAGGCACACAACAGTGGGGACGCCTAGATCAGGGACCAGACTAAACCTGTTCAGAAGTAAAATACCCAGATTACATGTAGGGAAATTTTGAAGTCCTCAGCACCAGATGCTTTGATCTACTGATCTGCTTCTGTTGTGCTGACTTAGTTCCTTGCTAAGCTACGTCCCATCCGCTGACAAGTGAACGAATGCATAGGCATTATTCACTCCGTTTTATTCTACTTCAATTCTGTACCTTCTGTGCTCTACCTCTACCTCTCAAAATAACAGCTAGAACAATGAAATTATTTTATTATTATTATTATTATTATTCAAAGACAAATTGTCAAATCCATTTATCAATTATCAAAATAAAAATTTTAAAAGGTGCAGCCGGGTTCCAGGCTTAGATGATGGTGGGAAAGGGCATTGGAACTGCAGGCAAAAACACCGGTTTCCTGCTACTTGCCAGAAGATAAATGTCATAAACCAGCACAACGAGAAACAGCGTAAGTCATTTCCCCTTCTGATGGAAATTAGAAGAGTCAATTTTGGTCCCAAGGGTACAAAAATTCCTATAACAACTTCATTTTTCTTTAACCTTGCAGACTTTAAAATCAGTCAGACTTTTGATCTAGAATCTAAACATCTAATTTTTTTGACCACTTATCCCAAATTAAGCCTTACTACTAATTAAAATTACAGCTTCGAAAGGACAGGTAAAGGCCCTGGAATATTGGCGTAGTGTATTAGCCCTCAAAGTCCAAAGTCAATCCTTCCTGAGGAACATGAAAAACATGCTTTTATTAAGGGTTTCCAACCCAACAGAATAATTCAAAAACTCACACTTTTATAGGCATGACTCATTTCTTTGATCTAGTATGAAATTATCTATCTTTCAGCTTTTTAATCGATGTCAGAGGTCACCCTTACAGTTTGGCAGCCAAAAGCCTGGCTTACGCTTTTGGCAGACTGTCGTTATTTGTCTCACAGCAGACAGTCCTTGCTGAACGGCATGGAAGCGCAGATTTCCCCTTGTACACATATCAAAAAAGAGCGAAGTTCTTTAAGGCTTTTGCATGCTCTTCCCTGCGGTTGCATAGTAACTGTGCATTTTGGGGATGAGCTGTTCTGTTCTATTGGAAATGCTTGCATTTGGCTACTGAAGATGGGTACACTGAAAGACTACACTTTCTGTCATGATTTAGATAGGCAAGGCTGAAACGTATCTGAAAACACACATGCACTATGTATTTCTCCTTGCACACACAATGTTGAGAGTTCTGACAAATCATAGCAGAACCATATCCCCCAAATCAGCTACGGAAGGTGTGTGGAAGTTCAGCCATGGGTGTAAGGTGCATCTCTCAGGGCGAGTACACCAGCAAGCTAAATTTGCCTGTAACCCAAGTACGTAACACATCAGGGTTGGTTTTTTTTTTCCCAGCAGAGTTCATCAACAGCCAAATGCAAGAGCACCCGTGCCCTCGGTGTTTCATTTGAGACTCAGCGCAAGAGTCGAACAGGCAGAATGCAAACGTAAGCACCAGACAGTGAAATGTGAAAATGTAAATGTAAAGATTCAGTACATCAGCTTTACAGTTGACTTTTCAGTATTCTTTAAGAAGCCATCTTAGGCTAGATGTATTTTAATGTCCTAAGTTTCTCTCCTGCTATTCCACGGAGATTTTCTTTTCTTAATGCCCTCTATAAACTCCCAAACATGTAGTACAACTCTTGCCAAACAAACAAATAAAAAAATCTTCCATCTGTAGTTATCCTGAAGTTTAAAGTTATAAACAAGGTCACCAATAATAGGTATAACTGCTGTCTCGCTTTTAAAGATGGTGGTAAAAAGCAGGTAATTGCCTTTAGGAAATCAATTATCTGAAAGAAAGGATTCTTCTAAGCAAGACATAAATACACTGAGAAGCATCTCAGAGTCTGAATTAAGCAGACAGGGAAGATTCATAAGTCTCATTAAGAGAAACATCACAGAAATAAGCACCAGACAGCCATAAAAGACAAACTGTTAAATTGTTTCTCCCAGTGTAGGGCTCTGTATGCACTTACTGCTCTTCATGTTTTATAACTGCTTGAGTTAATGGATAAATCAATTATCTAATTGTCGGCACAGGGACAGATCCTTACAGGTTTCATCTGCCTGGATTTGTTTCCTGAAGTGATGCTAAACTCACTTGCGCAAGCTGGCAACCTCATCACCGCAAAAATTCAAGACGACAATTCAGAATACAGCAAGTAGTTTTGGGGATACAAACACACCGTTGGGCTGGCATTTCTTCATTTAAGTATCAATTGTTTTCATTTTTGAGGTACGCTGACAGACAGCGTCCAGAATCAGACCGGGGGTGTTAATCATCACCAAAGCGCTACCAGGCTCACTGCCGCTTTCTTCCCTGAATGTCAGCGACACATGCTTAAAATTGCAGCGAGTAACACATACGATAGGAATAGGCAAAAGATGCCAGTTGGGTTCACAGAGCAGTACGTAGTCCATCTCACCAATTAAACACCATAACCCGGGTGGAAAACAGGCCATAAAGGAGAGGCTGTACAGCTCAGTACCTCTGACAACCATCTCTGAAACGCTGCTTTCCCTGAGGGTGTCAGGGAAGCTGACAGAGAACAGCCAAATTTGGGGTTGTTGACCCATTTTCTCCCGCTAGCCTGCGTGTGGATTAAATCCCAGAAGCACACTGTAAAAAGCAAAACTGACAAGAGAAATGTTTGAAATCCAGCACTGCTGAGAGAGCTGCCTGTCTACTTGATAATACTGTACCTCCTGCAACTTACCAAGTTTTTAACTGTGACTGCAAATATTTCAGTGTCTTGGATATGGTTTTCGTGCCCTAACAACACATGAGGGTTTCTTGAAATAGATATTAGCATCTGTGCTAAATTGTGGCATTGTCAGCCTAGTAATGAGTTGAATTCAGAAGGGCTCCGTTCTGTTCTCAGAAAGGATTTTTTATGATCTAAGGTTTTACACAGTTAGCTGATGAACGAAGGGCTTGGAACCATCCCTTTTGCAACAGAGGAGAAAAAAACGAAGGCAAAACTAGCAGTAAGTGCAGATTAAGTTTACACAACCCGCTGACCCACAAGGCCACGCAGGCGAGTAGCTGATGTCCTCTTTGTCCTCAGTCGAGCCCAAAGCCTGATCAGGAAGGTCTCCCCCTCCACTCCTCTTCCAGAAGTCAAACTCCAAAATGAGAGCTGGACACTCATCTCTCAGCAGCGGCTGGAGACCAACAGCAGGGACACATCCTCCGCGCTCTTTCGGGGGGCTGCCATCGAGCACCCCTTCACAGCTCAGGCGCAGGGTGGGAGGAGGCGAAAGCAAGCCCCGGTGAGAGGCTCTGCCTGAAAAATAGCTGCTGTGAGCCCGAGATCCCTCACCTCTTCTCCCAAACCACTCACCCTGGGTTCCCACAGCATCACAGACGTTTCCAGGCCTAGGAAAGTCACCCCTGGCCCCAAGGCTTGTTGGACGTCTCAAGATGCTCCAGTCAAAAATTTTATTTTCAACAAGAAGGAAGTTTAAGTGCAAATCCAGACCCTGATACAGCTTTTATAGAAAATATGCTTATTTTATTAATACAGGTGTGCTTTTAAAGCCTAACTAGCCCTTTAAAAGACTTGGATTGAAAAGTAAAAGCTCCGAAAACATTCTGTTTGAAAGCAAGTGTAATAAGGAGAATAAGTTTTCTGCCAAACTGAGGTCTTGTAGCCTTCTCTTCCTTTCATCTACTCCTTACTGCCTTGCTTGTTGTTCTATTAGACATATCATAGTCACACAGATGTGGCACTAATCACAGGGTAGGAGTTGCCAGCTGCCTGGGAGGATAAAGCTACTCTGACATTATCCCATCAGGCACCCAACAGTGACTTAGGAGATACAGCCATTTAGCTGACCCCTTTGTAAAGAAACAGGTGCCATCTGAGCACGCTGGGAAATCCTTTCTAATGCAGTCAGCTCCCCCTCAACGATTCACAGTTTAAAGTTAGAAAAAAAACCACAGCAATGCCTATCATTTTGCACACTGTGGTGAGGCGCAAAATGCTGAGGCTTTCAGAAGGAGTCTTGCTTGCTGAAGATAATTACGGCTTAGCAAGTTACCCTAGTCAAAAATATTTCTGTATTGAAAACTAAAGATGTGTCGGGGGCATCAAGTGCACTTTATTTTTTCGGACTTGATTTTAGTCTAAGATCTGCACTTAAAGCTTCTGCTGCCCCAAAGCTTGGGTACAGGTAAAGAAGCATCAAAAATCTTCCCTTGAAAATATTCCCAATTTTGGAGGAAGCCTGAGGGGGGAACCTTTGACCAACCAAAAGACCCAATGACTTTGGTAGGCTTTTGAAAACTTGAAACTGAGATTCAAGTATGCTGTATACTCAAAATTATCAAAGCTCTCTAGTGTTTCGTTGTTGTTGCTGTTTCTGCTGTCGTTTTGGCTTGAAGAGCTCATCTGGCTGCTCCCGTACCTTCTTTTGCTCTTACAGAGTCTCAGTGGCACAAAGTTATTTTGATACCCAGTGCACGAATATTTGCACTGCATCCACCTCGCAGGGCGACAAGCACAGCAAAGATATATAAGCACCGACTGATATATGATGTTTTTCCACAGGAAAGCACACGTGAGAGAAGGACGTGAATCAAGGCAGGGAAGGGAGAACGGGGACATGCAGCAGGAGGCAAATATGCTGAGGATGACACAAAGTTCCTCTGGTTCCACATACAAAAAAGGCTGTTAGCCAGGCTGTACAGCATGCCCAGTGCCCATCCTAGAGCCGTAAGACCCAAAAGGGACCCCAGGGAAGCTGCCCTGTCTCAGCTTCTCATCCCTTTTGAGCCACAGGGGTGACGGAGAACAACAAGCGACACCGAGCACAAGGAACCTGTCTCCTTGTCGTGGTTTAACCCCAGCCAGCAACTCAGCCCCACGCAGCCGCTCACTCACTTCCCCCCCGCACACCCAGTGGGATGGGGGAGAGAATCGGGAAATAAAGCTCAGCTCGTGGGTTGAGATAAGAACAGTTTAATAGAACAGAAAGGGAGAAACTCGCAATGACACTAATAACAACAAGAAAGTGACAATAATAATTAAAGGATTGGAATACACAAGACAAGTGATGCACAGTGCAATTGCTCACCACCCGCTGACCGACGCCTGAGCAGCGATCCCCCCCAAGGCCAACTCCCCCCAGTTTATATACTGGGCATGACGCCCCATGGTATGGAATACCCCTCTGGCCAGTTTGGGTCAG
>JAVKLA010000008.1:2619896-2688848 GCA_034782735.1 Sagittarius serpentarius
CTGAAACCATCAGGGTGTTATCCACATTCTTCTCCTACTAACCCCAAAACACAGCGCTGTGCCAGCTACTGGGAAGACAACTCTATCCCAGCTGAAACCAGGACACTCCTAACCCTCGTACCACACCAGGCTAAAAGGGTGACCTGCACCCTCGCCCCCAGCGCGGATGCCGAACATGTTGACACGCTGAAGGGGACACACTTGGCTTTGGCTGGGTACCATGGCTCCACAGCAGCACACCAGCCCCAAGGCCTCGCTCCCCGCTCCCCACGCTTGGCTCAGAAAACGCGTCTCCTTCCTCCTCCGCCCTCGCCACCCCACACTCCTCCTCTCACCCAAGCGTGACCGCGCCAGCTGTGCCGGACAGAAGGTTCCAGGAGGACCGTAAATCTCCATGCCGCCCAAAAAAGCACATGGCTCCTTTGCTCCCCTCCCTCCCTCTCTCCTCTGTTCCCCAGCTGACGAGCTCAGTGTGGAGATGGAACGTGGCCAGGAGTGATGCGACACAAGCAGGGAAGGGTGGTCACCCAGGGCCCAGGCTGGAGGGGTGTGGAGATGGCAGGGCAAAGGCGGTTCTCCATGTGCCGGAGCCAAAAATACAGGCGATGTTTTAGCAGATTGAGTCATGGGGAACTTTGCAGCCAGAGTTCTTCACCATCTTCGGGATCACGTGGAAGTTGAAAGATTACCTAAAAGTTGCATTTAGGAGCCAAAAGTGACATAAAAGTGCATTCAGTCCTGTGGTAGGGTTATCGCTGTACACCAGTCATAACTTCTATTGTACTAGAAACACGACCAAATGAGAATCCCACCACATTCAAAGGAGCCTGCGTGCCACGGTGAATGCTGCATCACTTAGCAATAGCTGCAGCCTCAAATCCCAGCTCAGGACCTCTTCTCGTGGTTTCTTGTGTCTCGGTCGCTCACCCCACAGACCCCTGTAATGCCAGTGACGGTGCATGCATGAGTGGCTCTCTCGAAGGCATGCAAGAAATTCAAAGAATGAAGCCTAAACTTTCTCTTCCTCCTGTGATTCCCATTTTGTGTGTTCAGTTACACCGCAAGCCTCCTTTACACCCTTAAATATTAACACAGCTATTCTCTGGATGTGGGATTCCTCATTATCGTATGAATAAATGATTAATTGTCACCATACTGAGCAAGTGCAACTTTTATAACTGTATGAATCAGCACTGTGCCAAACCCTTCAAGAATAGTAAGAGTGTTCAAGTATTTATTGCACCTTATTGCTTCCTGGATCATTTAAAAGGAGTCACTGACAAACAACCATTTACACAGGCTTGAAAGTTTGCCTCGGATGTACTGAGCAGTTCTGTATTTCAAAATGCAGAAATTCTTTCTTTCCCAGCAATTTAACACTAGGTCTTTGGCAGAAAACTCCACAGCTTGTCCGGCAAATGCTACTATTTGCAAAGGCACATCTTGTGTGTTATCGGAAGATAATTTTAATGAAATCTTGAGCATAATTTTAAGTAGTGTTCTAACAATTATGCTGGCTTTGGTGATGTTCTCCATGGGTTGCAATGTGGAACTTAAGAAATTCTGGGGCCACATAAAGAGACCCTGGGGTATTTTTGTGGGTTTCCTTTGCCAGTTTGGAATTATGCCTCTCACAGCCTTCTTGCTGTCCTTGGTATTTAATGTGCTTCCTATTCAAGCTGTCGTGGTGCTGATCATGGGATGCTGTCCAGGGGGCACAGCCTCCAATGTCATTGCCTACTGGGTGGATGGAGACATGGACCTAAGGTAAGACAGCTGTTCTCTGAGTAGTTTGTGTGGCTTTTTACGTTGTAAACTTTATATTGGAAAGAACTGTCTGATTTTTTCCTTAGTTTGCTGGCCCATACGTGGTGGAGCTTTCTTCTTGTAAAGATGTTTCGTTTCGGTAACAGTAGTAAGTATAAGCAGAATAGCAAATATCCTCAGTTCACTGAGAATTTATGAGAAAGATAGCATAGCAGACTTGTGTATATTAGAAAATGTCTGTATTGTAAATCTTCAGATCCTGCAGAAAATAGCATTTATGAAGACCACTAAGACACTAAGGATTATGAAATCTTTGCCCAAGTTAGAAATACTTTTGTGATTTTGTTTCTCCCAAGATCTCAAGCAGTGGGGGAAAAAAAAAAAAAACACGAAGGCTTTTAGGATCTGAATCCTCTCTACAAAATAGTGGCTATGCAATAGTTCTTGAAGTAACGTTTCTTGAAAAAGACCACCTGTGGAAAAATATTTTCCCTCCCTTTGTGTTCTATACAATGAATAACCAGGCATAGATTTTTCTCTTTGGGAACTAATACAAATGGAAATCACTTGCGGTAATTCTATCTGCTCCTGGCGCCGTCTGCAAAAGTCTTTAAACTGAGGGGAAGCTTTTACAGGCTAGAAGCCACTGACTAAGGCAGCCCTGCATACTGGGGGCAAAGAAAAAACTCCTTTGTGGCACAGTGTGATGGTCTCGGTGACGGGGTGCTCTGAAGTCAGAAACAGATATGTAAGGCACCTGGCATGGCCTAGGACAACAAACGTGCAGGAGAAGCGAACCCTACCCTTGATGCAAATTCCATGGGGGGTTCATTAACTCTAACAGCCTTTAAAAATGAGCCATCTTTTCATTTTTATATCCTGATTACTTTACTGTAAAATAAACAGGATCATTTCTCTCTTTCCCACAGAGTAACATAAATTGGAGCATTCATCCAATTTATCATATGCCAGTCTGAACTAGAAATGGAAAAAATAACAGAAGTAAGAAAGATGTGGAGCTAGGGCGAATAGACTAAGAATGTTAATATTTGTAGCTTTAATAAGACATTTTTTCCATCCTTTGAAAATAGCGAACTTTTCTGTCACATACAAGTGTTAATGTAATACCAGCTTTTGAATTATGTATGAGGTCAGCTCTGCTAATCACCAACTTCCTCACTGTGGGGGAAAGACCTATGATATTAGGAACTGTAAGACATTGATTTCGATAAATACAGGTCTAAGAAACCACAGATGGAAAAATATCCAGCACAAGTCCGAGATTCTGTCCTAATCTTTCCTTGGAAGAACACACTGAGCTAAACTATGCTTTCGCAGCTCCGTGTGTTCAGAGTTGCGCTGCCGAAATCAATGGTAAAAATCCAAATTGATGATGCTATACATAGGAGTAGGGTTTATATCCCATGATGCTGGTAGAGGGTGAAGTAAATTGAAAACACCTGTAAAAGGTTGTTCTTCAGGTAAAGATCTTTACCTTGAGAAGTCAAAGGTTTTTGGTCAGCACCTCTGTGACAACACTGCGGGGACCAGAGAGGATATGGGAGGCACAGCAGAGACAGCAATGCAAGCATCTTCCGTTCTTGACAGAAGAATAAAAGTACAAGTAGCTTGGCTGGTTTCTGAAGGCAGCACAGTTATTACAGAAAGCCTGCCCGTCATATCAGACAAGGTTTTGGTTTTAAGGGATAATATTTTATGTTTATACATAACAACCCATCACCATTGTCTACAGTCCTGCTTCGAGACATCCCAGTGCAAACAGACCACAAGTTAGAGCAGGAATGAATTTTCTACTGCTCATATAATCACAGGGAGGTGCAGTATGAGGTTTTGTACCTTTCTTAGTAACTCAGACCCAGATGGTATCCTCCAAAGCTTCCCATAGGGACATCTCTTTTTGACATGTCTTGATATTTCACAAAAAAACCAACAGCTTCTGAAACACCATCTCCTCCCCTCCACAGCTCCCCTGGGAGCTTCTGTGAGCACCGGGACTGGGGTTAGAGAATGTGCAGGCTTTGGAGCAGAGTGTAGATACAGAGACAGTACAAAGATGTAGGAAATATGGAGGAAGGAAAAATGAGCTCTTTTATCAGTTTGGGGCTTCACCTGACCTTAATTGCAGCCCATGGCTCCTTTTTTCTCTGTGTGTAGGAACTCTCTTGCCAGAGGCTCCTACGAAGTTGTATTCAAGGACTCTGAAGCAGAGAGTGACAGGTACCAAAATTAATGCAGATATTCCTGTGGTTTCTGTATTAATTGTTCTAGATTTCTCTGCATCTGCCCGGTTTGTGGGATGGGGTCAGTAGTCCCTTTTCTGAGGGCAAGAGACCCAAAAGAGAAATCAGAAGTGAGGCTCATGAGGAAGTTTCCAAAGTCCCTTGACTAGAACCCTCTCTCATTTTTGTGCCACAGGAGTGCGATTTATAGGCATCATTTTATCTACTCTACTGAGATTCTGAGAATTTCCTCCTTATTTTAGCTCTCTTGCCTTTTCCTCCTTTCTGCAGCAGAATGAGTCTTTTAGTACAAGGTGTATCAGGCCTAATGGTTTCAAGACTTTGTATTTTAAAACAGAAATGTCTTTGCACAAACCAAGGAAGCAACGATACTTACGCTCAGCTTCACTGAGTAGTTCTCAGCGTCTACTCTTTGGCCTAGAGCAAAACAAGCCAGAAAAGGGGATTTTATTACATCACACATCCTAAACGATGAAATATTTTGGTTTATGCTGTTGACTTTGGAGTGAAATTTTAACCCTCTAGAACTGCTGGTATAATGGAAAGCTCCATTTGACGTCTACCTGACCCTGTCCTGCTTGCCACCCTCTCCGAAGCCAGCCAGACAGGCAGCACGCAGACAGACTTGCCAGCAGGCCTTCCTGATGGCTGCCTGTCTGCCTGCCTCATTTGCACTGAAAGCTACTGTTCTGTGCCTGCAGAACACGCTGACATTTTATGCTCCTTTCTTTTCAGCAGGAGCCATTCCTTCCATTTCGCTTTTTTCTAACCTGATATACAGGATAAATTGACTGTAGCCAGCAGAATTTCTGGCCCAACCTTTCGTAAGCTGTGAGGCCATAATAAGAAAACGAGAAAGACTATAGGCTAGCATGAGACGAACTGTCACTCTAACCAATTTCTTCGCAGCATCAGCATGACAACTTGCTCCACACTGTTCGCGATGGGAATGATGCCACTTTGCCTCTTTGTTTACACCAAGATATGGACTGAATCTGACGCAATTGTACTCCCCTACGACAGCATTGGTGAGTCCAGTGAACCAGCACTTTCCCTCCTGACTCTCCCCTTATCCTCCCTCTAGTAATAACCACCTTTATACCATCAGAGTCATGAAGAAACGAACTGAGATTTTAAAAATATTCATCCTCCTACTTTCCAGTAACTTCCATGGGAATTAGGTACCTAGATCACGTCATCCACAGCTCTGCAGAGCAAAGACTTGAAGTCATTATAAACAGCGTACAGACACTTGTCAGAAGACTGTGCATGGTTTTCTTTCCAAATGGTTTGGAGACCTGCATGGTACTGGGATAAGAACGTAGAATAATGCGTACAGGAATAGCTGCTTCCCCTGGATGAAAGTGTTTGTAACAGCTTTAAGGCACAATCCTGCAAAGTGCTAAGCGCTGAGGCCATAATCTGGCAAAGTACTTAAGCACATGTGGATAATTAAGCAAGTGATTAAAACTGCTGAGTCTCTTTGAAAAGCTGCAATCTACACCGCCAGGAGTGGCTTCGTTTGACTTCCTGTCAAAAATCTCGTCCAGCTACAAAGAGAAAAATAGTCAAAGTATTTGGAAATACATGCTCCAGTGCTTTGCAGAGCTGTGGCCCTTATCGAGTGCGGTTCCATGTTGTGCTAATCTTAAGAGCCAGCCGAGTCACTTTCGTATCCCTCAATTTCATTTCCCATTGTTCCTGGGGAAAAAAAAAATCACATACATTACTTGAGCTTTCAAAATAAATCCTGGAGGGGGGAGGCCAAAACAAAAGAAGCTCTAAACCAGTTGTTGATATGGTACAGTAGCAAAACACCTGCAGACAAAATGAACATTTAATATAGCTACTCACATCACAGGATAGTGATGATTAGCGCACTCAAATTTCTGTCTGCCTTTCTGATGCAGGTGAATGAGCATGTAGCTCAGCAGAACGGCAATTGCTTCAACAGGCTGCCAAAAATAACAGACTATAGAAAAGCAAATGGGCAGGTGTGGGTAGAGCGTGCACGCGTGCTTTGGGGTGTGGATACCAGAAACATCCTCTGAAGGCTTGCTCCGCACCCCGAGCTGCTCTACACGGTGTCTGTCCTCCTGTTGTGAACTTCTGCATGATACGTGGGCTTAACTTCTCTTCTCTGTTCTCTTTTACAGGAATTTCACTGGTAGCTCTCATAATTCCTGTTTCATTTGGAATGTATGTTAACCACAGGTGGCCTAGTAAAGCAAAAATCATACTTAAGGTAGGATATATAAGGCTGAAGCATTAGTAAACATGGACAAATTATGGAATCAGTGGCACCACTGAAGCAGTACATTGCTATTCATAGTATTAGTATCTGACTTCATAAGAGCTGGGAAGTTTTCAGCAGAAAGCAAATGAGACGCTGCGGAAATGTATTGCTTTCCCCCTGCACAAACATGCATGAGTCGCATACATTATTAGAAATCATCATTATCCAAAGAGCTTACTTTTGTCTTTGGCTACAACTATGTTAGCAATTGAGTTCAGTTTATAATGTAAACTGAAATTGGAAGGAAAATCATTCAGGTCAACTGGAAGCAGGGTTTCTCTGCAAAATAACAAAAAAATGAACGCATTCTGGATCCAAAAAAAATCTTTCTACTTTTAAACCGGTTTACTGATTTGGGGGGCAATTTTGAGTATGAAGTCAATTTTTATTAAAGAAAACTTTGAAAATGTTCCAACTGGTGAAAAAATCTAACAAAACTATTCAGAAAATTCAACTGTTTTTGCAAGATAGCTTCAGATGCATCAAAAATATGATCTTTTTGGCAAAAACTATTCTCACCAAAATAATAATAATAAAAACAACAGCAACTTAGCTGCATTTAGTGTTAACAGCAAATTAATCATTCTGAACATTAGGTTTAGGTTTAAAGTGGTTGTCAGACATACTGAGTACCCTTGTCCTTTGTTAACCATTCTTAGTTAACACATATATTTTCTGAATTTTCTTAAGGAAAGCTGATCTGGCAACTTGTTATTCTGCCAATACTCTGATGTCATTGCTCTGCTATCAGCTCAGGAAACATAGAACACAAATAAGGTCCTTTTAAATCAATCCATTTTCTTAAACTGTTAGCTTATTGTGTTGTATTTTTAAATGCACTCACAGCTTACTTATGAACTTGGATACTATTGAGTGCTTGTTTCAAAACTGTACTATTCCTGTTTAATCAGTTAAGGGAAAAGCATGGACTTTTAGTCACATGAAAAGAAACTCTACTTGCTCTCTCAGCAAAACACCATTTCATCTTCTTTCTTACTGAGTGGGTGATCAGCCCACAGTAGGGTCCATTGACAGTTTGCTTTATGTAGGACAATGACGCGTCAAGTGAAGATTGAGCCATAGCTGTCAGATTACGGTCCATATAGTGAGAAATGGAGATAAGAGCACAAAGACAGTGTGCCAGGTGAAATAGAAGGGCTTGTCATGGCCAGACCATGTTTCTTCTTCCTAGGTGCCTGTGGTTAATAGCTCAGTCAAACAAAAGGACTTGTTCACTCCGTGCTCTTAAAAAGGCTTCAGCCAAAGACTGGTGAAGTCGGTTCAGTGGGAATACACATTTCAGCAGGGAAATGGATTCTCCTAAGCTTAGCCCCAGAAGTCTGCCGGCAAGATCCCTGGCAAAATATGCCGTAAGGGCAGACATTTCACTTCAGCATTGAGAAGACAGTGAGATATCAGGTTTTTTGGTAAGAAGTGGTGAATATCTCAGTACATTCAGACAGAGGAAACAAGATCAACTCAGTGACTACGTCTATGTAGAAATGCTATACGAGCTCACAGCGTTCTCAAACACAAATTTTCAGCCACATTAAAGATCTGCTTCTCCGCTTGGCAAATAATTTCCTATCACTAACAATCTCGCGTCTAGTTAGCATACGCTCTACTAAGCCCCAGAGTGTGACTGCCCAAGAAGTAGGGAGGAAAATTGCATTATACTAGCTATTAGGCTGTCAGTTTCCCAACAACTCTGGGGAAATTTTTCTGGTGTGTGCACCATTCCTCCACCAAATTCATGTCACACCTGTGAATTTATTTTTAATCTCCAGTTCTAAGTACAATTATAGCCAAGGCTTCAAAAGACTAGTTTTACAGGTATCTGCTATAGATACCTGTTACAGCTGTGCCTTGATCTGTATCTGTAGTCACACATTGAAGTACATCGTACATCTCCCGTTTGGGGAAAATGGCAGCTATCTAACCTGTCTGCCTGCTGTGAATTACATTGCCGTAAACTTTAGGTTTTATGTTTCATGAGAGGTTTCAGTGACTCAGAGATACTCACGGGCGTGTTTGACACTATGTTTGATGCCATTAAGTATCTTTGGGGTCTGTTATTCACACAGTCCTTCCTCTTTCCCCTTACAGATTGGTTCCATTGTGGGAGCCATCCTCATCGTGCTCATTGCTGTGGTTGGGGGAATACTCTACAAAGGCTCCTGGACTATCTCACCCAAATTATGGATCATCGGCACCATATTTCCAGCAGCTGGCTATTCCCTGGGATTCTTTCTGGCCCGTGTAGCTGGTCTGTCTTGGCACAGGTATGGAATTCTCTGTGACAAAGACACGTAGCCTTTTTTTCAGCTGTGAAAAAAAGTTTTTATTTAATGAGTAATCAATGCTGAGAATGCTCCCTAAACATTAGCTATGCTAGAGTCACTCATTCCCCAACCCTGTTTCTGGGATACTATATGTAGATAAAACATTTCTTGTGCACATTTTTATTTACAGATTCTGACTATGCTATTTCCTCCAGTCTTTCATACCTCTTCCCATTGTGTGCCCATGTCCTGCACTTCAAATGAGTGAAACAGACCTGACTTGTGAGTGGGTTAGGACTGCAGCAAAATTTCTCGTGAAGATGCAGCAGCCCACAATTTAGAACATCATTACAAGAGAGGGAGATAGTGAGTGCCACATACGTGACTTGAAGGTGGATCACAGACCTTTACAATTGCTGAACTGCCATAAATTGTGCACGTGCTGGTGGTAACAGCCGTATTACTTTGGAGTGTTTTCTTGACTATGTGAGCTGAAGGATACCATTTTCTTAGTTATCCATTCTTGTATGTTTCTTGCTTATCCAGATTACTAAAAAGCATAAGGACCCACAGGCTGCTATTTCACAATGGTCTTTGTATTATTCCCTTTAGATGTCGTACAGTGTCTCTGGAAACAGGCATGCAAAACACTCAGCTATGTTCAACTGTAGTACAGCTCTCATTCACTCCCGAACAACTTGAACTGATGTTTACTTTCCCACTCATCTACAGCATTTTCCAGCTGTTGTTTGCACTACTAATTTTAGGAGGTAAAGTATAGATATTTTCTATTATAGCATTATAACGATCATTATTATTATGAGTCTCATTTTTCATGGATATGGAGAAAACAAGAAGGGATAAAAATAATCAAATGGAAAACAGTTAAGTAAATAATGACCCAAATGATTACCGAGCATCGCCACTCTGCTGTGCCCTGTACATAACTGGGAATATACAAGGCTCGGTTCAGGGTTTGGAAGACCCCTTTTTTTGAGCACAAGGGAGGAGATCTCTACCACCTACAGCTGGGTACATGAGAATACATTGAGCAGAGGATTGTCCTTACCCTTGGCGAAGGAAGGGCAAATGCCTCTTCTTCCACCGCTCCAGGGTGCCTGGGCGTACAGCTGCCCAGCGGGGCCGTCCCCACAAGCGTGCACAAACTCCCCCTCCTACCAGCTGTTGAGAGAAGAGGCATTAGCTTCACGGCTAATGTGAGAAAATGTCTTCTGTTAGAGGTAAAGGCCCCTTTTGCCTCCAACGTACGAGTTGCACTGCTGCTCCTACAACTAAGCTACTGAGGGTCGGGGCCTCGTCCCTGTTGCTCACACCTAAAACCAGCTGTGACTGTTGAGCTCCCGCTCCCAAACCAGCCGTCTTACCCGACACCAGAGGACTGCCCCAGGGACACAGCCTGAGAGGTGCAGCCCCGAGTCCGACCTCGCTGGCAGGCAACGGCACGGGGACAGACGGACCACTTCTTGTCCCAGCTCCTGCCAAACAGGACTCACGCAGAAGTAAGGCTCAGTCCCGTAGACCCAGCCAAGAGCCCAAAGGCTTCCCAAGGGAGACAGGCAATGTTTTTAAAAGACACTGCACACAACAGGAACACAAAGCAGTCAAACACCAAATGCAGAATTTAAAACGTTTTCCTTGTTACTTTCTAAACCTACTTTTCCAGTGATGAGCGCTGTTGGCATAAAATATTTAAACATAGCTTTAAAGAAACTTTCTGGAGGTGTTGGAATGTTTTAGCAATATAAGGAAGGAAAATGTGGCATGGCTACATGTTACTACAGTGTCTTTTTCAGGCAATTGTTATAATTTCTTTATTTAATACTAAATATATACCGATTCCCAGGCTACTGTGTTTACAGAAGACACCGGGTTAAAACAAAGACAGATGTTGAGAAAACAGAGGAAAAAGAAGATTCAAAATCAACGTCATCACATGCTAAAATAAATGGAGCATTTGTATCAAATGAGACCAAATAGACAATTACCTCTATTCCCATCAGCTGAAAAGTTGTAAGATATATAGTTTACTTAAAACTTTTTTTTCACATGCCGTTGCTTTATGGAAATATTTAACAAAAGGAGAAGTTCTGCTGATACTGTACAGTAAGACTTTAAAATGATTAACTTATGAAAGATTTCTGCTTTGATTTTGAACATGGTTTCTGCCACAATTGTAGAATCGGGTTTTGAAGCTAATTCCCTAAAGATGTTTTGTTATGTCTTATTTAAAGAAAGGCAGAATAAAGGTGGGCTATTACTAAAAAAGCAAGCAGATATTTGCATTACCAGCTCCAGCTCACAATCCTGCAAATCCGTCTGCTAGTTTCAGCCCCCACACCAAACAAAGAGAAATCTTGTAAAAGTGCCCGAGCAGCAACAGGAGTTGATGTGGTCGATCTGATAAGGCTGGAGGACTTTCACTGAACATGAATCAAGCAAGAAATTGGAGCAAGCAAATAATGAAATAAAGTTTCGTTTAGGTCAGTCTGGGCAGACTAAAGTCATTGCACTGTACTAATTGCTTGAGGCATTAATTTATTCTAAAGCTGTAATTTTAACAAGTGCAAGGTACCTTGTGACTCTGTTTTTTTGCCCAAAGTAATAGAAAGTAACAGCTTTGCATCTTCACTCTGGGTCTTTTAGGTGCTGGAAACTTGAACAGAGAGACAAAGCTGAGGGTGTAAGCCTAGAGCAATTTTAGTGTGACAGCTGCATGCAAAGGAGCAGGCAGAGGTTTTGGAAGTGTAAGAAATTACCAACTTCAGCACTGAAAGGGAGGCATTTGAAAGTCGAACAAAATTGTCCCTGATTCATCCAGGATTGCTTTCACCACTGTTAACATGAGACAATAGCACTTGTAGAGGATTATGTAGAGAGTTATTATTTTTGTTATTTTATGAACTCAATAAATTTGAACTTACCAGGTGTCTATGGCATGTAGACACTGATGTAATTGATGACTTTAAGATTTTAATTATATAAACCACAGACAGAAATAATTGGATGTACACATACCTTATTTGCCTCTGAAAATTCAAAAGTACATATGGAAAGCTGTCCTAAGTGTGTGGAGAAAATGAGTATAATTCTAAGAGAAACAGCACAGTAAATTTTTTGCAGCTGTAATTTTTTATGGATACATTCGGTAACATTATTCTTGTAGCTCTTATGTAAAGAAAACATCCAGAAAACTTCAGATGAAATGAGTGAGAAGTTGGCTGACCAAAAAATTCAAGAATGAGCCAATTATCAACAGATGGAAACTATACACTTCTTTGTCGTATTCAAGTGGACCTTCCGAGGCGTTGTGAGTTAATGTAGCAGGTTTTTTACAAACACAACTGGAATTGTGGAATTTAAGTTCCCGATATGTAGCTTTCCACTGCTGCAGAAATGTGCCCAGTATTAAACAAAAAATAAAGTATTTCTATCTACCATACGTGGGGGAAAGGATCTTGAAATGTTCCCGAGTTCTGGAAGGCTTGAAGCTGCTTCGCTTTCGGGGGGAGTTCAGAGTGGTCATAACCTCCAAGGAGGGGTTTAACACTTAGCAGGAGTCAGCACATAACAAGGCATGCTAAGTTTTATAGAAAGAAGATTAAACAGAAAAACGTAGTGAAGTACGTTAAGCCAGAATCATAAATGTGAAACAGCAGATTCATTGAGAAAAGGATAAGCTGTTATTTGTAGCATCTGTAGTAAAAAGGCTATTGTCTTTATCCTGCGTCCATCAAAAACTGGGCAGCAGAAGTTAGTTAGGATCATGTCTTTCTTACCAAGCTGCTCCTCTTTCCCCATGCTAAGCTTCAATGCTTCTGTGCAGATTTTGAAAATGTACTGAAGAATAATAGTTTGTCTTGCTTATACTACGTGTGTGTGTGTATTTAAAGCAACTGTGTAAACACTGGACTGAATAAAGTCAGAAACTATTTATAATTTTGCCCACTGGAGTAATTTAAGGTGGAAAGAACTGAGACTAAAACCTAACATGCAGACAAAGTTTATGGCTTTGAGATGTAACAAAAGCACGTCAGATTATGTGTAAAATGAATATGTTTAATAATCAAAGAATCATAGACTCATAGAATGGTTTGTGTTGGAAGGGACCATCAAAGGCCATCAGTCCAACCCCCACTGCGGTGAGCAGGGACACCTTCAACTAGATCAGGTTGCTCAGAGCCCCGTCCAGCCTGGCCTGGAATGTTTCCAGGGATGGGGCATCGACCACCTCTCTGGGCAACCTGATGAAGATTAAATAAACATGGGATGTCTGATGCCATATTTGATATACATTTTTTAATGTATATGTGCACTTAAGGCCCCAGATGAAGGATGGAGGCTGCAGTATCTGCAGCCATTACAATTACATCTAGCAAGGGTCGTATGTCTCAAGCTTTACATGAAGCAAAGCCAGCTCAAAGGTCTTAACCAACATATGCCTCTAGAGCACATCAGACTTAAAACAAAACCCCAGGGCTTGTTAGTGTTGCCAGAAGCAGGCTTATGTTGACATGACAGCCGCTAAATCTCCAGCTGTGGAAGTCTGGGCAGCATCAATGTCTGTCCATCACCAGTGAAGATGGGGCGGGCTATCTCACAGCAGTGTAAGGAACTTTTGGGGAAGCTGTGTCCTCTCCCCAAAGGTCTCCAGAAAGAGTGTCTTTGGCTGCCAGCCATATAAATGCTGAGATATGGGCTTCTCAGTTGGAGGCTGGTGGCCTCCAGCCTTGCAGTTGCCATTGTCTTGGTATTGTCAAAAGAAAAACCCCAGCTTGCCAAGATCAGCTTGTTTAACCTGCTCGGAGTCATCTCCTCTCACATTCTCCAGCACAAAAGTCCTTTCAAAGAAAGGCAGTATCACTTTGCTTTTTAAGCAATCTTCTATCTATTGAAACAACCTGTGGATGGGACATTGCAGGACGCGTGATTTAAAAGCATCATGCAGTGATGTTCAGGCTAACAGATACCCAACCCAGTTAACTCTTACACATACTGGTAATCATGGATTTACCCATTCAAGCTAAGAAGTCATACAGATGCCTTAGCAGGTTCTACTTTAACACACCTAGTCTACTTTTAGATAGTCATTCACGTCCAGAGAGCCTGAGTAGTCCCTGAGTCTTAACACTGCTGCACTGCTGGTTCTCAAAGCCGTTGCAGGCATAATGAGCTGAAGTATGTCTAAGCATAGACATACCCTAAAAGTTGAAATGACAGCTGAATTAATGCCTAGCTCATCCCAGGCTCTGTAGTAGAAGGGCTGCAAGGATGTGACAATCATACTTGCCAAACCTGTAGCCAAGTCTGTAGCCATAAATCCGGGTATAAAGACATGTTCCCTAGTTGGTGAAGATAGAGAGACGCACCACCAGAGAGTTAATCGTGCCCACTGTCTCAGAGTCCTGTTACAGGACGAGTTGTCTACTGGTATTGTCTGTCTCTGTAAAGTAGATTTAGATGGCCTGACTTAGACCAAATACATAAATTTTACTCTCAGACAGAAAAAAAAAAAAAACAAAACACAACAAACAGTTGAAATACCTCTTTTTGTCTTCATTTCTTTTTCTGCATAAAGTCTCTGAGCACCCAGTATGTTTCCTTTAACAGGGAAGATAATTCATCATTGAGAACAGAAAACTAGGAAAAAAAAAGGTCTGTATGGTGATTCTAATCTCCTATGAACATATAACTGATTTCTCAGCTGACCAAAAGTCAGGTAAAAGAACTGGCTCTGTCATACAGTGTGCTGTGTTAGTCAGAAGAGAGTGCAATTTGAATAGAATTAGCAAGCAAATTGATTTGCAGTTTATGTTAAATGAGTTTCTTGTTTCAGACTAATGAGGTTATGATGTTCAAAAAAACACTATTATAATCTCTGTCAATCAGTATTATTTTTGTCAGCCTCAGAAAGGAGAAATGAACTTATTTTTTTGTGGTCAGCCAATTAACATACTATACACTTGCTGCAAATCTAAAACGGTAATCCATATTCCCTGTCTCTCGAGGCACGGACCTTCACTGCTCGGTTATTGATGAGAACGCTCCCGCTCTCCCCAGATTAACTGTATCACTTGCTCATGTCCAGAATTAAAGCAAATACAGTGTAATAGTACCACAGCCAAATGGCAACCAAGCAAGCCTGACTGGATTTTCCAAGCCAGCACTGAAGGACAGTAGAAGTAAGTCTCTGCTTCTCTTTCCTAAGGAATATTCATTCTGCTCCAGAAGCACTAACATCTCAGTTAAGCTGAGAACTAAATTAACTCAAAATATCAAATGTAAAAGTAACTGTTACTTGCCAGGGTATTTGCCAGTCTTCAAACTGGAATTGCAGAAGATGGATAATTGAAAGCCCTGAAGGAGTCCTAATATGTTGTCATGAATAGATATCCGCTGTGGAATGATATTACTGTCTCCATTTAATTTCCATTAAATTTAGCCATCTACAAGTCAGTTCCCTGAAAACAAGCAGTCAGTACTGCCAGTAGGAAAAGACAGATGTCTCTGGAGGGCAAGCCGTCACACCCCTCAGACACCTGGTTTAGGACAGGAGGAATTCTGGAAGGAGACAAAGAGATGATGCAGCATCAGGTGCGAAATTCAGCTGTCTGAACGTAGGCACCCAGAGTGATGTGAGATGCCCTGGGGTGCCCTGCCTGACTTTCCACTGCCAGTCCAGAAAGTCACGGGTATTCTGTAGGTCCTGTGTCCTGCCTGCACCTACCATGGCCCTACAGCATCTAAAACAGCACCAGACACTTGTTTAGGCAGCCGAATCCTCCTCCTTCTGTGCAAGTCATCCTTATTTGCAGGATTTCCACTGATCTATAGGAATCCCTCGGCAGTCAGATGAAGGGTCAGCACTTCGCATGGCATAATTGCAAGCCCATAAGAAGACCCTTGCAATATATTGTGAAATATTTCAGAATTTAGAAAAACAAACAAACAGGAAAAGTGTTACTTCCAGCTGCCTCTTGGAAGTGACAAGTAGTATGCCTCCTAAACAAATTTCTCCCAGCCCTGCATGTCTCCACAGAATTACATGGGACTTTGAAAGGGCTAGGAACAAAATTCAGTGAGGGCAGTCCAAACTATGTCTGTGTAAACAAAGAGAAAAGTAGTAGTGGTATCTCTACTTGCTCATAATGGACTTAATGTGAAATGAATCAATCAATTGCCAGTAACACTTGAAAGATCATAAATCAGCCTTCTCCCTCAGATAAGGACTGATTTAAGAAAACATGAGACTTTAGAAATCAGAAGTTGAAATAAAGATCTTCGTCTTTTGGACTTCAATTATTTGGGGATTCAACCACGAGGACTGGACTTTTGACTTTCTAACAACCCACCAGTTGAGAAAGCTTTTGCAATCGCAGCAAATACTTTAAAACTCCAAAGAAAGGGAAAAGAAACAGTCAAAACTCTTATTGACTGCAATAGGGAGTTGGTCAGTATATCCCCTGGTTACTACACATCTTAGATACTGTTACGAAAAGGAAAAATTTCTGTTCCAGGCAAACAGAATCTAGTTGGTTTTCCTTAGAGCGCACAAAGCTTGTACAGTTTCTCATTCACTGCAATTGTTCCTGACGATGAGAAATATTAGCAATTACACACCCAGTGTTTCCATCTCACACAAATTTAACATTACTTCATATTTTATAGATGTAATTTAATTGCTTCAGATATGCTGATTAGATATGCTGATCAGATATCATTAAGGTAATCTGATACATTCTTTTAAATAGGACTGCAGACCTTCTGTCTCCTTCTCCTGCAATGAGTTTATGTATTACTCATTTGGGAGATTCCATCACAGTTTTTAAAAGCCATTTTCCCCCATCTGAATTCAAAATTGATGTAAGGAGGTCATACTGAGATGGTAAGGCACTGTTTAAATAAGTTGATGGTACAATTAATTCCCCACAAGTGGAATTAACTGCAAGGGATTAATGAAAATGCCAGGGTTACAGGTTGTGCTGGTGATGTGTTTCTACTGTCAGTAGTAAATCTGCTGTAGGTAGAACACAAATTCTTCCTATGTAAGGCTCTTTCTTTAAAAATATACCCTGAACTCATAGAGTAACCCACAGCTGATATGGACCAGTTTTCTGTGAAAGTACACCTGCTGAGGCAACAGAACAAAACATACAGCTTACATAGAAGAACACATATTTCAGGTTTAAGATACCCAATGACTGTTTGGGAAAAAAGTGGATAAAATTAATGCACAATATGTAAAAAGTGGGCTTAAGAAAGAAGTGGGAAAAAAAATGTAATTCATGGACCATAAATTCATTGCTGGCAATTTAATACGATGCTCAAGGTACAAGTTTTGACTTAGGAAGTCCTTTAACAGTTGTTTGCTGGAAGCTGCAGGGATATGTGCCCGTGTGTCTTACAGTCTTTCCTTAAGCACCTGCTTCTGTCGTTGCCAGGCTAACTTGAGCTCTGAGGTTCTTGCATCCGTTTGTGCAGTCATTTCCAGTAATCATTAAACCTAAGGAAAAACACAAGCTGCTTTCAAATATTTTGCCTATTGAAAGGGAAACAACATCTGAGTGGAAGGACAGAACAGTACATACTGAAAAGAACAATGTAGTGATGGGGGGACAGGAGAAAATTCAGACAAAATTATTTTGCGAAGACATAATCAGCTGTCCATAGAGGGACCAGTCATTGCATTGATTACTTTCTTTCTGTTCTGTAGCCCTTCACCCCTTCTGTTGTGGTTTTCAGAATTTTTCCACAGGAACCATTTGGTACACAAAATAAAAACTTCCCACAGACAGAAGACACAAAACAGATGGGCTGTTTACACCACCACGGTATTTGGAGCATCACTGGAATACAGTCAGACTAGTCATTGCAACTCATTCACTCAGATATAGCGAATCCTCCTTGAGGTCTTTGCAGGCACCTACCCAGAAACGCTGCGGCGCTGCTCGACGTGTAGGGGGTTCAGCTGCATGAGCTGGGCGGTGAGGAGTCGGGGACGGCTGGGAGAGGAAGCTGGGGTCAAGCAGTGGTGAGCAGAGAGCACCATTTCGCCCCTTGTTCACCAGCGGTGCTCATGCCGCCCATGAGGGCAGAGCAGGAGGATGAGCCAGTCCCACTCTCCGTGCTTGGTTATCCCCGCTTGGTTACCTCCAGACCAGAGCCAGACCACAAGCCACCACTTAGGCCTGTGTGGACATGAGAATAGGCTGGGCTCAGGCGCAAGTCCAAGCTAACGTGACAGCAGAGATGCAAGTTTAGGCTACGCCTTTTCTAATAAATAAAATAAACCAGGGAGCCGTCTCCAACCCCAAAGCCAAGTGGCATCGTCCATCTCCCATGCACAGAGCTCAGCTCCCTTTCCCCACGAGCAGGGGGGACACATTTCAGGCTCCCTTCTGGAAACAGTCCCCCTCGAGAGCGCCAGGCCACGAGAGCTGAAGCTGTGCCAGGAAGGGTGCAAACAGCCATGAGACAGTCCGCAAGCCCGCACCCTCCTCTTGGCTTATTTACTGGTATAGGCGCCCAAACCCATTTTTTTCTTTAAACACTCAAAACCTTCCGGTTTTAGTGGGACCAGAGAATTCAGGGTAAAGACCATGTATTTTCCCCTCTTGTTTCCTTGTAGACCTATGGCAGCTCTGACTCATGCGGTTAATGATAAATTAAGCTTTAACGAAGTAGATACTTCAGTTAAAGCAATTTCTACTCCTGTGGAACAGAGCCTCCATTTATACAAAAAAAATGGGCATGTTCATCCCAAAAGAATATTATATCTTTGATGTAATGCTCTTTGTCTTTTTACAATTTGTTCTTAGTACCATTTATACTGCATGTTGAATATTACATCTTTTTATTGTTAAATAAGTTAATGGCTATGAGAGGGGATGAAAGTGATCCCTGGGATTAAGTTTTCAAAGGAGAATTTCTACTTTTTACTATGTTACGGAGGCTAATTGTATTGCATGAGTTATTTGTGTTTAACTGCAGAGAACTACAGGGCCAGGTTCGGAGGTGACGTGCTGTCTTTAGGCACGCTTTTCAAAAATCTGTGACTCAAATATATACGGTGTTACAGAGTCACTTCTGCATTTTCGACATGATAAGAAGGGACATCTTGACAGGGTAGAAGGAGGAGGATTAGTGCTGCGAGTGCTACTCAGCCAGATCCATAAACACCTTTGCAAATGCGCAAAACTGTTTTTTTTGTACTTATTGCTAAACTATTCAGCAAAGGTGCCTGAACTCCAGAGACACCTTACAGTTTTATCTAAGAGTTCCTCAGACCGTTTAAGTAACACATGCAGGCAGACTCTGAAAGTGCCTTGTAACACCATTCAGGCCAGAAACGAGTTTATCCCAAAGCCCAGCCAGGCCCTAGAAATAAGGATTTCCCCCACCAGCTCCTCGTCAGGGGCTCAGTCGAAGGGTCGTGTTCTGAGAAAACCTATCAAGTCCTAGAGCAACAGGGGGTTTCTGCTGCTTTTTTTGTATGCAAGTGTCGTTGATGACCCATTTTCTATTCCCTTGTCCTCTCCCGCTCAGAGTACATTAGCCAAATCGCCTTTGCTGTGGGGGGGGAACGGGGCAGAGTTCAATTTCCTCTCCTATCTAAGGAGATTTAAATCACGTTTGCCGATTCCCTAAAGAAAGCTCAACCACTTAATTCTTTTTATTACACTTGTGCTCAGCATCCTTAGCACACAGCCTGTGCACCAAGCCGCCCTCGTAGTTCTGCTCTTGACTGGCTTCCACCGCGTCACATCTTTGAGGGACTGGCCATTCTCAAAAGCAAAAGTCCTGTCCTCCAAACAGCATGACAACTTTCTCTGGAGGTACGACTGCTTACATTCCTGCTTTTCAGTTGAAGGTTGAAATAAAAACGATCCAAGAGCACAGAAAATAGTGTGTAGACACCAGCGGGAGCGTATAGAGCATCGTACGGTAGAGTAGTGCTTCCAGACTCCCCACCAAAATAACTGGACTGATCCAGCAGGATATGTGGATTTTGACTTTAGTCACAAAATTTAATACAGAGGCATGTGCTTTATCCCCTTAGAAGAGCACTTTGACATCAGCAGTGCAGTATCACAGGCCTGCAAGACACCGAAGAGACAGAACCAACACCACCCCCTGCCCCTGGGGCTGCCCACGGAGAAGCTCTTCGGCCAGAGGGAAGGTGATCACGAGCGCAGCCCAGCGGGTGGATTGAAGGAGAGGGTCACACGGGCAAAGAGTGACCAACGCAGCTGCATCCCAGAGCAATGTGCATTGGCAACAACCAGCGTCAGCCCTGACACTTCAGCTCCTTACACGCTCCGGTTTCTCGGTGGAAGTTACCCCGTGCGCAAGGGTGCGCTGTGAAATTACAAGGTGGAAGCCAGTCTGAGCACGGGGCTGCACTTCACCCATGCTGCTATTTGTTTCTGCGGTACCCAGCGGTAACGGCAGAGGCATGAATCAGGCCCTGCTCCTCTTTCCTTTAGCAGTACATGTATGTATGTATATATGTAAGAAGCAATCTTCCTTCTGGCCTCAGGCAGAGATGTGCCTGAGCATGTGCTAGCCCCATCATGCACAGTGCTCGCTTGGGTTTCTGCGGGAGGTAACGCCTGAATCCAGAAAAGGCACCATTGTACACACCAGCCCTTTGTCAGCGTTTGGTGGATAACGCTACACATCCCGCGATGCGTAACAACAGATGGTAAGTCTAGACACAGTCGGAGAGGTGCAGGCTTCTCGCAGGAGATCTCCTCTGTCCTCCTGCATGCAGATTGGCTAGATCGCTAGCAGAGAGCCAGAAAAAAAAAAAAAAAGGTTTTATCTCTTCCAGGAATACGCGTATGAATGCATGAGAAGGTATATGCATAGAGGGACTATAAGGAAAGAAAAAAAAAATGAGGAAGACAGATAACGGAAGAAGGGTGGGTAAGAGCTGAGCAACTACATTAACTATTGACCAGAACAAAAGCCTGAGCAGGTAGAAACAGAAGTGGGTATAACAAGAAATGTTGATTGCAGCACTGCAATCCAATGGAGAAGAGCTCTGAAATAAAACTGAGAAGAGGGATCGGAATTAGTCGGAACAGTTTTTGGAGAAAAAGAGTTTGTGGTGCCTTTCTTATTGACATCAAGAACTGCCAAAGAAGGAATATTTTTCAGTATTCCTCCTTTTCTTTCTGAAAATGTATCTTCAAAATTTAGAGATCAAAACAGTTGACTAAGCAACAGCTCCAAGATTTCCCATGAGAACACAAAGTTTAATGTTCCTGCTGTCTTTAACTACATGCTGAAGTGAATAGGGTGTGCCATACACTTTTACCAGTGAGTCTCATCTTTACAACTTCAAAGATAAAAATGGCTTTTCTTATCAGATAAATTTCAGGAGATATGAGACAGGAGTTCAACGAAAAGATATGCACTTTGGATTAGCAAGTGAGCAATGGACAACTGCTAAACTGCAATCAATCAAAAGGAAATAATTTCTTTTCCCTTCCAACCTGTACCTGGTAAATATACAAAGATTTTCCGAATTTTGTTCTTTTAAACAAACATGTCAGTCAGGTTTGCTCTGTAACTTTCAAGCAGACTTTAGTTTTACTGGCTGCAGTACAGGCCCTATCTTCTCAGCCTGCATTAATCTGATTGGTTAGCTTGAGTCAGAAAAAGTGAGATATACATTAAACAGTTTCGTGTAATGCACTGTTTCACCGAGTTTGTGCAACAGACTGAGCTTCCACAGAGATCAACTTGTCAAAATAGCTGAACAGTATTGTTCTCCACCATGTGTGTCATTAAGTAGTGGTGTACTGTAATTGCTGCAAATATAATCTATATATTCTTAGGGCAAAGCTTAGAAAGCAGCCTAAGCAAATACAAAATATTTTAACACCATTTTACTGCAGTCTCATTAAGTAGTAGCCTGCACCAATTGATTCGCTCTTTCATCCCTAGCTCTGATATTGAACCCACGCAGGCAGACCTTACTTTTGTGTGGAGAAAGGTTCTCCATGGATGATTGGAATTTGTGAATTCAGATTGTAGGTTAATTTTAGATCTTAACACAGATAACTGAAATCCTTTATTGTAGCTTATATTGATTTTAATAGATCCCTTGAAATATTGGCCTGGATGACAGTGACTACTCCGTCTCTTGAAGCAGTGTAATAAAAAGTTTACTTTCTTTTCAGAACAAGGCAGGTTTTGGCTGCAGAAATTGTGGGGTGAATTCCATGCCCCATCCTATATCACCAACCAAATGAACTCAATAGTCTTAAAAAACCCAGGGAACTGTGGACTTAAATTCACAGGTCATCTCAGATCTGTCACTTACTATTTCAACTGAAAAAAAAAAAAAATTTACCATCCTATGGCATTTGTTCTTCCTTCCTCCCGACTAGCCTAAATTACTTTGTCTTGTCTCTTATTTTTCATGCTATGTCCTGAAGCTAAACTTCTGAAATCATGTGAAATATTTACACAGAAATGTGAAAATATCAGCATTTAACGTGACATATGATGGGAGCAGGAGAGCTGAGCTCCAGAGTTTCATTTTGCATAATCAGTCCCTGAGATCAGACAGTTTCGCTGCACAGCAGCACATGCCAGCACAGCGTGCTCAAATAAAAAGAAGAGAAGACCATAAATATTATCTACTGCAAAATGTGTGAAAAAGTTATTGCTTTTTTGCATATCTTGTTCTTGAAAACTGACATCAGAGATACGAGATACCAAGATGGAGTAAAAAACCAGACCTTAATTGGCTTAATTTTTACCCCTGAACAACACAGATACAAGGTACACTGATGGCATGCTGTCAAGCTGCGTGTGCTTCCATTAAAGGGTCTTTATTTACCCAGCTCAATGAAAACACTAACCCAGAGACCAAGAGGAAACAAACAGTCAGCACATTACTAGCCTCCTGAACGTGTCCGTGGCCAGTCTGCCTTGGCCCATTGGTTGATGTGGACAAAAATGCCCTCGGTCGCTGCCTTTGCGCGCACTGCGAGATGTCACCCTGCTTGTTCGCAGAGCCCACGGGATGCTCACCCCACACAGCCAGGAGTCCTGCAGACCGGCGACGTCCCGGGCACTGGGGAAGGTCCTCCTCCTTCTTCTTGTGGGAGACACCACTTCCTTGGGCTCAGCTGGAAACAGGACCGTAGCCTGACTATATGGGATTAAGTAAATTGGTGCGGGGCCAGTTTTCGAACCCTTGTACGTAGCACGTCACGGCCCATTTCGCCCCTCCAAAACGCAGTGGGCATGTCCTAAATACCTGTCGGTGCGCTTGAACACTTCTATTTCAAACCTGAAGCCCAGGCTTCTGGCCTACACCCGGTCGTTAAAATGGCAGCTGGCACACCTATAGCAGGGTGGAAGGAAAACCCCTCCGCCAGCGTTGCCCCGTGGGACCTCCGCCCCCACCCCCATCCCACCACCATGGCCACAGCTGCTGAGTCGTCTCCCGCTCAGCTCGCAGGTGGGAGCCACCCTCCCTGACGTGCTGCAACCCCGGAGCCAAAACTATTATAAAGGCAGGTCCTGTCCAGACAAGGGGTACCTCCCCTGTCCTCTGCCCTCGCTCCGCATCCTCGCAGCCTGCGGCCATCCAGCCTCCTCGTCGTTTTCCGCTCACTTCTCACAGAGCTGTGCGAGCCACCGTCACAGGCCGCAGCTCTTCAGAGGCAGAAAGCAGTGTTTGGCACCAAAACATGAATTAGTTCTTGGGCAATCTTGAACAGAAAGAGCACATTTGCACAAAATTCAGTGTATTTTTCCTAAACACCGTGTTTACTCTATTCCCTCTCCTACTTTGGCCAGTTGGATTTTGTGTCATTTTTCCACTGCTGTAAATGTTCTTTCATTCCATGCCACAATGAAGCCTGTTTCACGCAGTCCGGTGTTTGGGCTGTCAGTCTCTTAAGGCAGAAAGGACGCCAGGGTCACACTTCTAACTGCTGTGGCTTCAGTAAATCGTTCTAATAAAGGGTGTCTCCAGCCTGTATCTTTATCTGCATTTTCACAGAAAAACAGACCCAACCAGAGATTATTTATAATATAGGTAGTTTTACTAAACTGATGAGGAAAGTTTCAGATATTACTTTTTTTCAAAAACTAATTTGTACGTAAGTGATTCCCTAAAAACACTCTTGTTTATTTGGATTACAGGGGTGCCCCATCACCTGTGGAAGATGATGTTGACTAAAGTCATTATAATGTAACTACATCTCAGAGAGAATTAGAATGTAGAATCTGTTGATATAAAAAGTAATATTCCTGTTTGCATTTTCCAGTTTTCTGAATTTTCTCTGCAATTGTGTTTTCAGTTTCATTAGTATGTTCCAACACCCTGGCACAGGGCAGAAGCAAGAATAAATCCTCATTGTTACAATTCCGAAATAGGTACAGCTTGCTTATTTAGACTGAGATTTACCTTTCCTAACTTTAAGGGTCTTTATTTGGCCTACTTTCCTTAGACTTCCCTTTTTAGTCAAGGGAAAGAAATGACAACTATTAAAACGTAGTTTAGCTGATCTATTATAGGCATCTTGAAGCTGAGAATAATGGGATCCCTATTTCTCCCAACTGACCAGAGACACGAGTCTAGGCTTGAGTGTAAAATTTTACACAGTAGACATCCTCATTTGACCAGTTACAAGGTTTGTAGACTCTGCTTAGATCAAAAGGTGCAATGTTTTCTGTGATTCTTGGCAATTCATCATCAACAGGTCTAATAACAGTTGTAGAAACTGTTTCTTCTGCAATTTGTTTCTTCATGTTCCTCCTTATGGCTGGAGGTTGGTAATAGCTAGAAACATGATGTAGAACTGTACCTTCTTAATTCCTGGTGGTATTGATCTCATTTACCTGTTTGGTACCTCAAGTTCACATTTTCAGGGCCTGGTGTTGTGGCCATCCACCCAGTACCTCTGGCAGTTTGATTAAATAAATTTCCTCTATACCAGGGACTTACACCATGAGTAGTATTCTCATCTCTTCTGCTCACTGCCTGTGATGTGTAATAAAGCATGGTGACATTTCAGGTTGATGTTTTGTAAGGGCTTCACAAAGCACCACTTTTTAGAACACAAGGCAGGTGTTAATCAAATGATAGTCACTTCCAGTCCTATGCTCTTATAACTTGTCAGCCAACAAATACTTCATCTGATTTCAGGGAAGAAAACAGGAGAGGATAAGAGGAGATAGAAGTGAATTAGTACAAGAGTATTATTAAGTGGGTTTTCCTATTATATTATTCATTAATTTTAATAATGTTTTGAACTGTAACTAGTCATTACAAACCTTTTAGATGGAAAAAAGGAATAAAATTTTACCACAAATTCCATACAACATGTTTAAGAAGCAGTGATAACCCTTGAGACCTTAGGCCCATGGCTCATTTCACAGCAGGACAAGTCACATGTAATCAAGGCCTAAATTAATATGAGAGGCTTGGAGAAGGCAGAAATATGAAGCATCGCTTCAGTTTATTCGAAATTGCATCTCTTGGCTAGCCAATCTTATCGTACATTTCTTTTTCCACTCATCCATGTGCAAATTGTGTTATTGGAGGGCTAGTTTCTGGCACAACAGCATAAAGGGTGCTACCACCGAGATGGGTGGCACGCTGATTCCCTTCTCCTACAACCAATAAAACGATCTTTATCCAGCCCAGTGTTCTTGGGGGCCATATCTGACCCCTTTTCCTTTGCTTCCCCTGCAGCGCCATCCACACATCACCTTGAATGGAGAGGTTTTATTGTACGGACTAGAATTTCATGCTAGATCAGATGACGGTATGAGATCGTGTATGTGATGACGTACGCACCTCAGGGAAGTCATTTTATGTTCTTTCTATCTAATCTGTCTAAGCCTTTATACTGCTGTCATTACTATGATTTCTAAGTGTTTAATTATCACAGGTAATAATCTACAAAGATTGCAACACAATATTTCTATCAGATTCCATTTTCTTTGATTCTGATTTTGCTGACTCAAATGACAGAAGTCTACTGGGAGTGTCTTTAAATACGCATGGTCTGAGATCTGAAGAAGTTCAGTTTCCCGTGCCCTGTATGGCAACAGCACTTTGATGTTAAATTCCTTTCTTTACTGAATTCTTCTTTCTTCATTGTGGTGGTCGCAACCGACACTTTTCCACAGGACACTCGCACTGTAATTTAGTCGCTTTCAGGCACGTATTTACCAGAAGAAGCAAGACCTGAACCTCTTTGCACTTTTAACAGTACCATCTGGCTCTACCACATGTACGCCCTGACATACGACAGCAGAAGTCTTCAGGAACGCACTGGCTGCCCTCTCTATTTCCCATTTTAATTGCACGCAACCCAGAGCAGGGCAAAGCTGCTTCTTTTAGTGCAGCGCGTGAGCCCTGCGCAAAAGCACAGAAGGTTCAACTACCAGGCTTTGGGGAAAGCTCCTCGCAGGGTGGCACAGGCGGCAGGCAAAAACAGGCGGCTAGCACTTAACACTCGCACACTGACCTCAGGCAAAAAGAATGTGAACAGGTCCATTTCCATCCAATTATATTTTATGTTCTCAGGCCTGTCCTTTCAAGGTTTTTGTTTTTGTCTTTCAGGCTAATTGGCCAAAATAACATAAATCAGATCTGATCAAAAACATTCAGCGTGCACTAAACGAGGGAAAGTTGAGAGGGGAAGGTCGGTCATGTAAAGGTGTGATACGATCAGCGTGAGCCAAGTTGCTAAAGGGTTAGCCCTTCAAATGGCCAAGTTAAATAAGATACAATTGGTGCTAAGTTAGCTTCCAAGAGCTCCCAAGTGTAGGCTTATGAATGCCTGGAGGGACAGGTTTGCTTCAATTGTGCCGTATTTAACTTGGCAATTTAAATGGCAAAAGTCCTTTCTAACTTGGCTCTTGATACGTATCTCACGCCTTTATATGGCTTAACATCTTTTCTAAAGAGGATTTTTTTTTCTTCATGTTAATTAGATATTGCCATATGTGTGTACATAATATTCAGATATATAGACACACATACACACACACACGTAAAATATACGCATCTATTAGATGTCACTGAAAATTCTCACGGGGTAGGTAAAATTTTCCTACTTCTGGCACATAACCTCTACTCAGGTTTTTAGTCCTGAGGGAACTGATTTTCTTAAAGCAAGGTCCTAATGCCCCAGGTAGTCCACGGAGAGAAAGAAGTGCAATGAAGGCTTCTGGAAAGGGATCCTGTCCAGTTTGCCTTGTTACTTTTGTTATCTGGTAATTCTTCTGGGTTTTGTCCACTTAAGGATCAGATGAATCACCAGATAAAGAGAACTGGGGTTTCCAGTGATACTCCTTTTCCTGATATCTCCATTACAGGTTGGTGGGAGTGTGCTAAAGATTGGGTGAGGTCATATTGTAGAGCTAAGGTGGGCATTGTACAGCTGTTCTCCGTCACAGGAACCAATCTCAAATGACTGAGGGCTAAGAAAGGGTGATGGGATTAAATCCTTCTTAGTAAATCCACCTCTAGCACTGGCACGACCGAGACCAGAAGCTCTCTCTTTCTTAGTTTAACTCTTAATTTTTGCTCTGATACGCAATGAACCTCCACTACTATTTGCTATTTTGGTAACCCAGGTGTTCTTCTCTAGGATAGTAATAAGAAAATAATTGGACCTGAGTGGATCTGTATTGAGTTTTTCTAGAATGCCAGCCTCATTTACGCTCAAATTTTAAACTGTACATCCTCAATCATGAGAGCTGAAATTAAAGCACTTCAACCCTCTGATTTCTAAAGGAGCACTTTTCTCTCCTAACAGCCATCCTTTTCAGATAATACAAAGAAAAATAAATAAATTTCTTTGTTGTTTTTGTTTTGCACTGATTTAAATGAATGTGATACAGGAAAGTGGAAAAGGATTAAAGTGGGGGAGAAGATACGTGTTTTCTGGGAGAAACAAGAAACTTTCGGGCACCTCTGGTCTGGAAAGTGTCTGGAAAGCATTGTTTCCCAGGATGGGCTGTTCCTTTGTTATGTATCAGATTAGAAAGTTAAATTTCACTTCCCCACCTTCTCCGAACAAAAACACTGAAGTTAGTTAGAAGGCAGATTACAGGTTGATGACACTACCGCAGGCTGTAAAAGAAACTGCTTTGAAAAGAGCTGCCTCACTACTTGCTCCCCTTTTAATCACTTCTATTTAATCATTGCATTGTTCAAAATAAGCTGTGAAAGCATCATCTCAAAATGGGTTTTCTCCCCTTCAGAATATCAGTGGCAAGTTTTAGTGCTGGGGCATTATTATTCTGCCTGTTTGAAAGGCATGTCGTGTTTGCGTGATATCACAACCTACAAACAGTAGACTGGGCAGCTTGAGCTTCTAGTCCTGTTGAAGACAACAAAAGAAAGTAAGCGAGTAAATCTGTTAAGACAAAGTGCAGGATTTCATTACCTTTCATCATGTTTTATTGCATTGTCCATATCATCATTTATAATCCTTATTATCAGTAGAATGTCCAATTACAGGAAGCTTCAGATATCAATTATTTGTTTAGGTGGGCCGTTGTAGTACTCAACCTAATGCACAGTATTTCAAATAGAAACGTGTATTTCAAAGGAGAACACATAATATCTCTACTTGATGCACGTGCAGTCGCCACCATCCCAAAGCCATTACGTCCTTGCAAAAACGCTGATGTGGCAATGTGGTCTGCCTGGGTATTTTATGCAAAGACAAGCAGACATTAAGAAAGTGGTTTGAAGGACAGTTTAGGAGCTGGGTTCAATTTACTGCTTAGTCAAATGTTTCCTGGGACAACCCGGCAGGTTGTTTAGGACTACACCCACAAACAAACGATGCCTGGCTCAGGAAGATGAGCACGCCAAGGTTACCGCCTGAACTCCAGGTGTGATGCAGAGGGAGAGGAAGGCAGCAGAGAGAGGGATTCACAGCAACAGCTTCTGGACTTCAGCTAACTTCAGCTAGCAAGCTGCAAATCAGTGGAGAAAGGAATATGCCCGAAATCGTTGGAATGTGGAAATAAGACTCCCAGACACAAATACCAGCCTATATTTAGACTTCAAAGTTACGCAACTGGCTGTTAGTGTACTCTACTTTTAAAATATAGGTGAAAGAGAAGAAGATGGTAATACTGCTGCCATTCACCTTTTGCACAATAGCTGAAATAGTTGTTTCCTTTAGTATTTCCTTCAGTTGTCCGTGAAGTCAATGGAGGAAGAAAAGTCACTGGAGGAAAAGTGATAAATAATAAGCACTCCAACTAGGCTTAGTGCCTTTCTTTTTTGCAACTCAGAAACGTAATGATGACTTATAAAGCTTCTGCCTTTTTTCCTAAGGTTTTGTGTGTAACAGTATGTCGCTGCTGGGGATCTCTAATTTGTGTGTCGTATTTATGAGTCACTTCCATACTAATTCTTTTTCTGACGTAGGGTACTGAATGTTACCATTTCAGATACCATTAAGGTTCTAATTGACTTCAGTGTGGAAAGCCAGTAGCATAAGCTTCCTTGAAAATCACTGGGGAAATTTTACTATAATATATTAACTTTAAACTGAGGAAATTTTACTATGCATCTTTCATTTTTTAAAATCTTCCTCCGTAATCTTTAAAAAACCAAACTTCATTGCTGAAAAAAAATTAGGTATAGAAAGTATTATTTACACTGCTCAAGATCTTTTCATGAACATCCCTCATTCATTAAGAAGCTCCAGAATTAGTGAGCCACAGTTTGGAGCACAAGTAGGTAGTAAAGAAATGGCAGATCCAAAAGTAAAAAAAAAAAAACAAACGGTGGAGTTTCTTAGGCTATGAGTCCAACACTGATTGTTTCAAATTCTCTACAAGTTTTTCTTCCAGGCTAAATTATGCTGCTACATGATTCATCAAAAATAGATAAATAGGAACTTCAGATAGGCAAGTTAAATTACCTGGAGCTCTCTAGAGCTATCCAGAGAAGAACCAGGTCCTCCTACGTGATTTTGCTCTGGCTGGCAGAAAGGGGTCATGAACCTGGATGGTGCTCTGCTCTATTCAGTTGAGTAAGAGAGGTGAAAAAGAGGTGGTTCTTCCTTTTTTGTCAGTTACTTTTCATGAATGGGCAGCCAGGCCAAACAGATGTATAACTGGCCTGAGGCACAGTATTCCCCATAAAAGTGATTGGACATATTTTTTTTCTCTTATAGCAACTACACTATAGGGCTACCATAGCCCAGGGAACTGCTCAGAAGTGGTGTCTCGTAGTGTCCCTAAATATCTTCAAGATACGGAAGGCATGTTAAAGCAGAGAGCAGCGCCCTTGCGTGTGTCAAATTCAAACGCTGAAGATACTTCACATCAAGTGGTAACAGTCACGAAGCATGGAGACAGCCATCTGCTTCCCGTATTTCAAAGAGTCTGTTGAAAAGGAAGCATTTTTTTCACTTAGCTAAGAACATGATTTTCATGAGACCAGAACGTCTGCCCAAAGCAAGCAAAAACGAGACCCACTGTCCTTGGGGTAATGGCCGTTTGAACTCTAATATTCCTCTGACATGACTGGAGGAAAAAGAATATGGACAGGTGAAACAAAGCGCCTGAGCGCTGTAGTCTTATATCAGAAAATGAGGCGTGGGCCCTCTCGTTAATCCCTATTTCCCCGCCATCCGGTGCCTGTGGGAAACGCGCAGCTTGGAGCACTGCCATGGTCCTGCGGTGACAGTGAGAGGCTGCTGATGCCAGGCCGCGAAGGAGTGCTAGAAATAACACCTGCTCCCCTTCAGATGGAGATAACTCTGTGAGAAAACTGTAACAGCTGTTAGAGATATGGGACACGGCTCTGATGGATAAGAGCATTCAGAGGGCAAATTTTGCTCTAGCAGCTCTGAGAACACTTGATAACTTCCATAGCACAGTACGGCAGGAGATCAAAGGCAAGCATCTTCTGGAAATCCCTTTCTGTCAACAACGTATTTGGATGGTTTCAGCCTTCTGTGAAGAAAGTAAAAATAAAACAGAACCTAAATTATCTGTTCCCATTGCTTGGCAAGGTCCTCTTGGGAGATTCCCACAGATCCAGAGTGAATGTTTGCTAAACACCTTTCTGCCTTCCTAACAGAGAGACACCAAGTCAGCACTGGTGGGTTTTTGTTGCTATAGAAATACTTCATTTAAAAGTATATCACAATAAAATACTCAAAAAACGAAGTTAAAGGAAAAAACGTAAGCAGATCTTTAGGGGCACTAATTCCACAATCAGAGATAATTGTATATAGCTAAAAAACAGGCCTCATACAGCTTCCAGATGGAAAGTAGGTACTGCTTTCACACAGCTTTGCAGCATTTTCAGTTATCCAGGACCAAGTCAACATGTTATTAGTATCTATATGATTTTGTACAGCCACTTTTCCCAAAGCGTTGTACAGAGAGAAAAGTTTGCTGTCTTCAAGCTGTGCCGTGGACAAGGCACTACTTTTATTGAACATTGTTTAAATTTCTGAAAGAAATAATATTTTTCAAAGATTCATACTCTACTAATAATGTAAAAGTAACAGCTAATAGTACCTTTGCGATTTCCTGAGTAATGACAGATCATGCCTTAATGCAAACCTCTGTAGAGTAGTCAGAATATACTCTTAACATCAGCCAGGCAAATTTTCCTTTTGTTTTTCCCCTTGTAGGGAATGAATATCTAATCTGATAGCCTCTAGGGTTAAGGACATCAGAAAGCATGTTAAACATTAAGCAGCTGATGGCATTTGAAAACCATCGTCACTAGTGAGAGCTGTAAAAAGATTACATAAAACTACATTTAAAATGAAACTGGAGCTGGAGTCAGGCGAAAAATAGAAGGATCCTGTAATTATTGCTAATTAAAGCAAAGTCTGATTTCAAAGAAAAAATGTATTTAACATTAGCGAACTACATTTCCACGCTAATTTCATACCTAGTCGTCCACTGTCGTGCAGCTTGTAGAACTATTTTCACCTGTGACTTCCCATGTGCTTGTGAAACATAGATGTTCCATTGCATGTGATAAAATCACTACCCTAATGGGCTGCAACACAATCACTTGTGTTATTTCAGACCCGTTGAAGTGAAAAATCATATAAAGATGATGGCGTCAGTGTCGTAAGAACACACACAGAGCCCATTGGACACCCCGGGCTAAGCTCAAGCAGCAGCAAATGCAAGAAGCAAACCCTGGTTAGGGCCAGCCTTGAGGCACAGGGACATGAGTCCTTGTGCACCACACGTCATGGAGCCTGTATCACCCTACAAGGCTGATGCAGATGTAACTACAGAAACTGCAAAGCATAATGCTGGTTGTCTATATATCTCTGTAAATATAACGCTTGGAATTTATTATACAATATACTCTGACCAAAAGGTTACGATATGAAGGACAACTTTGCAGAAACAATACTTGCATCTGATACAGAAATTAAAACTTTTATTTACACGAGTTCCATCTTGTTGATATTACAGGATTTTATGAAGTACATGAATGTTTTCAGCGTAGCTCCTAGTGTAAAAATAACCACCTTTATCGAATTCTGCCACAGCTGGCATGAACTCCCGCCCCGTTTTGTTTTAAATCGTACTGGTTAGTTCATTGCACTGATGGTCATTGCTCCCGGTTTATGCCTCTTATGTTGAAGAGAGAGTTGAGACAGGCAGCCTGCAGAGATCCTGCTGTGATAATTGTTCACTACCCAAGGAGCTCTCTGTGATGAGAGACTCCTAGACATTCTTAGGTGGGATTCACTGTATCCTACAGCAAATCAGCTATATGGTTGTGTTTTGTCTTGGTGTTTCTCCTCTGTGAATAGTGCATGGGACAGAAGAGATTCATGGTTTGGTCAGTATGTAGAAAATCTGGATAGAAGATCTTCAGGGGAAAAAAAGGGGAAAAAAAAGGCAACAGGAAAGGTTTCTATAAGAACAGAAGCAGCAAGAGGAAGTCTAAGGAGACTGTGGCAGGTAACTGGGAAAAGCCTGAGGTCCTCAATCCTTTTTTTGCTTCAGTTTTCATTGATAAAGATCCAGGAACTACAGGCCGGTCAGCCTCACCTCAGCCCCTGGGAAAATGATGGACCAAACACTCTTAGAAACTTTTTCCAGTCATATGAAAGACAAGGTGACTGCAAACAGCCAACATGAATTTACCAAGGGCAAATCATGCCTGCTCAACCTGATTGTTTTCTGTGATGAGGTGACAGGTGCTGTGGATAAGGGAGAGGGCAGGCGACGCCACATACCTTGACTTTAGCAAGGCCTTTGACACAGTCTTCGTAGTCTCCGTATCACCATATTGGCAAGATATGGGCTGGATGAGTGAACAATAATGTGGGTGGGAAATTGGCTGGTCTGGTGGGCTCAAAGAGTTGTGATCAGTGGTGCAAAGTCTAGCTGGCAGGCAGTTAATAAAGGCGTAACTCAGGGATGAACACCAAGAACAACACTGTTTAGTGCCTTCCTTAACAACTTGGATAGCAGTGTACTCTCTGCAAGTTAGTAGATGACACCAAATGTGGAGGAGCAGTCAATATATTGCTATTCAGAGGGACCTCGACAAGCTGGAGAAACAGGCTAACAGGAATCTTGTGAAGTTCAGCAAAACTTCTAACATTCTTCTAAATGATCTGGACACAGGAGATGAACGTACATTAATTTTGCCAATGATACTAAACTAGGAGGAGCTGTGGACTCCCACGAGGGTAGAAGGGCATTACAGAGAGATCTGGATAGACTAGAGAGCTGGGCAGTCACCATCCATACCAAATTTAACAAGAGCAAGTGCCAGATTCTCCACCTGGGACAGTGTAATCCTGGTTATACGTACAAATTGGGGGACAAGATGTTGGAGAGCAGCCCCACGGAAAGAGATCTGGGGGTTTGGGTTGACGGCAAGTTGAATACGAGTCACGGCGTGCCCTGGCAGCCGCAAGGGCCAACAGTGTCCTGGGGTGCATGAAGCACAGCATGGCTAGCCGGCCGAGGGAGGTGACTGTCCCACTCCACGCCGCACTGGTGCGGCCCCACCTCGAGTACTGTGTGCAGTTTGGGGCGCCCCAATATAAGAAGGAGATCAGACTATTAGAGCTTGTCCAGAGGAGGGTGACCAAGGTGGTGAAAGGCCTCGAGGGCCAGACTCAGGAGGAGCGGCTGAGGTCACTTGGCTTGTCCAGCTTGGAGAAGGCTGAGGGGTGACCTCGTTGCAGTCTACCCCTTCCTCAAGGGGGGCAGCGGAGGGGGAGGTGCTGATCTCCTCTCTCTGGTGACCAGCGATAGGACACGAGGAAATGGAATGAAGCGGCGTCAGGGGAAGTTCAGATTGGGCCTGAGGAAAAGGTTCTTCACTGGGAGGGTGGCCAGTCCCTGGCACAGGCTCCCCAGGGAAGCGGTCACGGCACCAAGCCTGTCAAGAGTTCAAGGACCGTCTGGCTGATGCTCTCAGTCATACGGTTTAGTTTTAGGTAGTGCTGCGAGGACCAGGGAGTTGGACTCCATTATCCTTATGGGTCCCTTCCAACTTGAGGTATTCTATGGTTCTATAATTCTATGATTCTGTGATTCCATGATTCTATGAAAAGCAAATGTAAAGTCCTGCACCTCAGATGGGAACAACCCCATGAGATAGTACAGGTTAGGGGGCACCTGTTTAGGAAGCAGCTCTGCAGAAAAGGACCTCGGGGGCCTGGTGGACAACAAGTGGAACAGGCATCAGCAGCTGCAGCAAAGGCCATCAGTTACCCGGCTATAAAAGTGCAAACAGATCCGGGGAAGGACTTTCTAGCACTTGTGAACCTACAGCTGGAGTGCTGCATCCAGTCTGGGGAGTCCCCGTTACAAGAAAGAGAAGGACATACTGGAGCAAGTCCAGCAGACTTATTGATTGGAGAGAGAGAGAAGATTACTATCTCAGCCTGAACACCGAAGCTGTTAGAGAGGAAGTCACATGAATTCGTCTACTGCAGGTACCCGTGAGGCTACTTTATTTAATTTATCAGTGGAAAGGCACAGAGAGACAGCCTGAAGCATGACGCCAAGCAGAAATCTTTTTTCAGAATCTGAAATGCTTTTTGGGGTCTCTTATGCTCCCACTGCCTATACAAGACAAGTGAGGTATTTCAGCACATAACATAGTGGAACTCCCCCTGAGCTTTAATTCTTGTTTCTTAACTTTCAAGAAAAAGTTCACAATTAAGTTGTACGTTATTCTACTTTATATTAATATTTATATTAATATTTTAATGCATGTCATTCGCTACAGAGTCCTTATCATTATCTTTTTTTTGTGCACAAGGGGATTAACATACCCCAAAATCCACTAAACTCTTACATGTTTGGTTCTGTGTTGGATAAATCAGAAATGGAGACTTGAACAGCTAGCACCTCCTCCGTCCTGTACTTCTTACGGTGACGGGTAGCGAGGCTTTGCTCCCCCTGCACGTTCAGTGAGCCTCTGTTCCCTCAGTCTCCCTGAATTGCCGGTCTCTAAAACAGACATATATTGGCCTTCAAGGTATTTCCTACCTGGTTAACTCGATAGTATGGCAAGTGTCAGGACTCAATGCAGAACTCCCAGCAGATGCCGGTTGCCTCCTACAGACACTTGCAAGGGAATTTTGTCTCTCCGTTCCCCACCTGTCAGAAATACTGGTCTCATTCTCCTCTGTGCTTAGTCAGATCCCAAGTTCAGCTACAGCTGTGTGCAACTGTTACTGCTGCAGTGTTATTGGCGCAAAGCCTGGGGAACGGGAGGTGGAGAGCTTGCATCGCAATGACTCCTAAATGTCTGTTTAAGTGTGGGGCTGGGAGAGTCTTAAGGAATAGCTTTCAAGAAGATGGACCTCTATCAGGTTCAAAACAGATATTCAAAACCCAGGCCATTTAAATAACAAGTCACTTTTTACATTTAATCTAATTTAACCTTTTTCTTTATTTGCAGACCCATGATCTATAGTTTAGCTTAAACAATAAATGAAAAATAGTATCATAAGCTAGAGTAGGTCTGTGTCCAAAGGCCTCTCAACAGAAACACCAAGACCTCTGAGCTTTTTCAAAATCACCTGCAACTGATCATATACAGGACAGACATCTTTTGCTCTTAATCTCCCTAAAAAGCATGTGTTAGACAGATAAAAGGACACATTTTCATCTTAACTGCATCCTTACAACATGACTGTACCTAGCAAGCTTGCATACGTGCAATTAACAGAAGAATTTGGCCCATTGCCTCCTGCCAATTTTAATGATGATCCTTGACCTGTAACAGTCCTTATAAAACTATCTCATGAATTGTGTAAGGATATTCCCGAGAACAAAACGGTAAAATATTGCCAGACATACTTTATTGTACATTATAAAATGAGTGAGAAAGAATTTACTAAACTACTGCAGCTCATCATAATCTTATCTGCTTAGAGAGACAGCTGGCACTTCTTTCCCTTAGCAACAGCAACGAAAAGCACTAAGGAGCATAGAGATAAACTCTTCACTGGATGATTTCCTTTACAAATCTGTATTAAACTCAAAATTTTGAAACCTGGATATCTGAAATCAAGGGCCCACATCAATACGTAAACCTCCTTGAAGAAGTGACCTGGTTTTTAATTGATACTGAGCATCCACAGCTTCTGCTGGTCTCCCTGAGCAAAAGTTAGGCACTTACCACTGCTTTTGGTGCACAGTGCACACGTTAAACATATCTGAAAATCAGAACAGTTATACCTAGGAGCGTAAACTTTTGCCCTGAGATAACAAAACCATTATTCACAGGTGCATAGTATCATTTCTATCACACTGTCAATAGACTGCAGAGCATGAATAGTGATGTTACAAGTCCCCCACTATAGAGGGGTTCCTACTACTTTCTTTCTGCTAACTTGTCCTATAATCATTTCACAAGGCAAAGCCTCTTTTGTTTCCTGGACCTAATTTCAAGATAAGTCATACGTGGAAGACACCATCATACTTTTGCTACGATAACTGTTGCATTTTGGGGGTTTGGTTTTGGCTTTTTTAAAACGGAAATGAAGTGGATCAGCAACCAAGATGGAGAAGATGTAAAAATGAACACAACATTTTTTTAAAAAATGGCGTAAAGGTATGACATCTAGGTAAAGAACTCCAACAGTTCTTGGTTTTGGTGAGAATTTTCTGTTCCATGGGTTGTTAAGAAATTTATCATCACTTACTACCACTGGCTTACTACTCTGGCTGTCTTTTGTCCCCACTTTTTCTGTTCTCTACCAAATTCCTCCTGCAGCTGACTGTACCTTTCCTACACAGAGCTGTGCTGGCGCTTCCTGCATCTTGCATTCCCAGCAACCAGAGGGACAGTTTATTCCCTTTGCCAAAACATTCTCTCCGACCCCAGGAAAAAGAGAGACAATGTCATTGCTAGTTGCGTTCGGCTGTTTCCACTTCCTTCTACAACAGTGTCCCCTTCCTTCCACAACAGTTAGCAAGGCAACGGCGTGTAACCTTAAGGTAGAGGAAACAGTATTTTTTTTTCTCAGGAGGTGCCAGCACATTCATTTTCAAAGCTCACATTTTCTCTCTCTTCAAAAGAAGATGACTGGGCAGCATTCTCATCAAAGCATTTTCCTGACCCACGCTTCTTTTTATAACTTCTACAGGGCTAATTGCCTCTGTCTCAGAAGGCTTTCAAGGTGTCTGTACTGAAGTTTTTATCTTTCTGCCCATAAGCCTTAGAACTGGTGATCCTAATAAATCATCCTGAATTGTGCTACAGTACTCTCTGAATGCTATATATAGTTCTTTTGAAACTTCCAGGACATTTTTTAAGTCAAGTTCATTCTACTGAATTGTTTAATAACCAGTTTAGCTTTTCATACTGTACCCTTGAAACAATGTCCAAATCATATTTTAAAACAACCTCCCGAATTAGTTACCTAGCTATTACGAATTCACCAGGGATTTCCTACAAAGCACAAAGCAATGTACAGTCTGCAACCATGTACTCTTCAATGCGTTGGAAAACATTTAATACTGTAAGACTTTGCAGATAGTCTGCACCAGTCTTGAACTAAGGACAAACAGATTTCGTAAATTATTTCAATCATTGTTATATTTTTTGTTATTTTATTTATTAAAAAAAAAACAAACACTTTCAGCTTGATTAGAATCATTTATGTATTGCAAGAGTAAAACATCTTTCTCCTTTTCTTCACATGAAAATAGGAGTTATATTTAGATTTTTCTGACCACATACTTAACACTTTCCACAGAGTCCTCTCCTAATTTTACCCACATAGTCCAAAAAAGTTGTTAAGCTCAGAAATTTTGGAGACATTTCTGCTGGTCGTTCACCTGGAGTACCACTCTTAAGTTTTTACAAATGAGCTCATTTTTCATTTCCAGTTTAAGACTTTCAAAATTGTTTCTAGGAATTAATATTCCTTGTGTTTTTCTTCAAATCCTTTTTTCACAGCTCTGGAATTTTACTATTAACAGGTACCTTTAAAATTCTGTGACCACTGCAAGAAACTTCATGTCTAGTCTGCATTTCTTATTTAAAGAAGTAACCATTTTTTGAAGCCTAGAAGGCTTGGAGATACTTTTTAATAGTTGGTACGATATGAATTATGAGGGCTTATGATCTTTTTCTACTCTAGCTCTTCCTTCATGTCTCTTTTTGCCTATGAATAGTTTAAAAATGAGAAAACCTACAGAAACAAAAACAAGCATTAAAATAAATCCCAGAAATTATTCAAGTCTAATTAATTCCACTGTTCTTCTGTCACTAAAAACTTTACTACTCAACTACTGGTTGAGTGGTACTACTCAAGATGGTACATTGTCACCGTGAAAATCACTAGTACTTATAAAAATATGCTGATCGTGTATAAATAGGCTTTTACACATGCAAATGCAAGTTGAATGTTCAAACGGCAACAAATAGAAACATCAATTTATGCAATTTAGGTAACAGATTTGAAATTTCTGGTTGTAAGTCTAAAAAAATGTTACCAGAATAAGAGAGGGAGAGGAAGGAGCTAAAAGGTAAATAAACAATTAAAAGGGAGAACTCCACCACTTGCTATTCTCAGAGTGAAAGCTTTTGTCTGAAAGAAAGGCCGTCACGACCTTCCTGCAAGGATGGGATGAAGGCTTGTGGACCGGCGCTGGGCAGAGACAGGGCAGGTTGCCGGATGGCCGCCCCCAGGCAGCCAAATGGGGGGGGATCTGTGGCTCCTGGGGACTTCGTGCCCTCCTGGAGCCCATTCGGAGGTGTTGGATCACACCAGGCATTCGTGTCAGACCTCTGCATGATCGCATTGCCCAGCAACATGTGAAAGGACAGACAGGAAAGCCCCAAGGGACTTCAGCATCAGGAGCGAGCCCCAAGCTCACAGCACGGTGGGCAGGGGATGCCCCCAGAGCCTGCTGTCACACAGGAACCCATCAGGCGTTTCTGAGGGAACCTCTGAGTTGTGAGTAGCACCTTTTATGGTTCTTAATTGTCAGGAAAGCAAAGAACAGATTTTGCATGGTGCAGTGACATGTTGAAAGAAGGAAATGCATCAAATGCCACGTTCCCACATCCCAGCCAAGAGGAAGAGCTGCATGTGTGTGAATTAGCACGCTCCTGGCCTACTAAATATGAGCATTTTAGCTTCTTTTCATTCCCAGTCTTGCATAAACTTTCCATTCTCTCTAGCGCATTCTAACACTTACCCTCTTTTGTGTTTTCTCCCATGCCTTGAAATTTGCTGGTGTCATATCAGGTGTGATAGGAAGATGTTTGTCTATAACTCAGTGCAACAGGTTGACTTTCCCATAAACCTTCTTCCTTCATGCTCTTTCCCAAAACTGAATACATAGGACGTCCTTAAGTAGTAGTGAGGCTGACAGTCATGTAAATAATGAGTCCTAGTACTCAGGAGAAAGTTATGGTACTAAATCATTTTTGACTTGATAATACTTTTGTGAAAGTATATTCACTTTCAAATAAAATGCAAAAAAAGTTGAAGACTAACATTTAATGTACTATTAGTACATACAGTTGTGCCAAAAAAAGGAAAACTAGATAGCAGTATTAATGCAGAGGAAACGTGCCAGATTTAATCTTGATCTCCTGCTGGTATGAAAGAGAAGCCTATGTAACTATGGTAAAACTGAAACCTTCAGCTGCTATACCTCTGTCTCATGGTAGTTGTAAGAGTTTACATCATCCCCCAAAATATTCCATGTGACAAAGATGGCTATTTTGATGTAGCTGTCTAGTTTTCTACAAAAAGAGGGCAAAGTGATTACAAAAGGCTGCGGTTTCATTCGGTAGGTGTTGCCGCTCCTTTTAAAACTTGTACAGGGATGCAGGAAGCATCAGGTACAAGCAAAACAGGCGTGGTACGAACACTTGCCCTGTCATTCTGGAAAATCATCAACCAACAATGAACATGGTGGAGGGCTTTCCCACCACCTGCTTTTAGGCACTCACTTCGCATTTCCAGCCAAGCCCAGTTTTCCTAAGCTCCCTATGTGCACAATGAAGAGATAAAGGTATTGCCACGTTGAAGCCCACCCAGTTTCACCCCAGAGCCCGAGTCGGCGGGAGAAATACCTGCATTGATGACTGCCGCAGGCTTTGTTTTTGTACATGCCATGTGGCTCCCTTGCTGAGGAAACAAGCCACGGCGAGATGCCATGAGACAGCTGTATTCTGGTATGCAACCACAGAGCACTCAAAATTATACTTCTGCTTTAAATCACCCCCTAAACTAGCCTCTCTCTCTCTAAAGGGCACTTACATTTAGACTGAGAGGGAGACTACTTACTAAGCTAGGGTGAGTACCTAAAGTTTTAGTACCCAAAGTCAGAAAACATGAACTATCCCTGAGTTTTAGGAGAGATTATCAGAGCCCACTCAGAAATCATAGAGAGAAAGTATAGAATTCATTTGAAGCTTCATTTCGCAAAATTATTCTTTACTTATTACTTCTTCCTTTCATGGAAGCATGAAAAAGGGGATAAATTTTGGAGCAAATTTCTGCCGTTCACTTTAAGGATGTGTTGTCAAGCTAATCATTACACAAGTTCCAGCAATACTGCCTGCACTGTACTATTCTGATTTCATCAACTGTTAACTCTATAAAATCAAAAAGGAATAAAGTTCAAGATAATCACTGATAAATGAGTACTGCATCGTGAAATGAAACAGTACTATAGCTACTGTCCATTGGAATTTAGAGAATTTAGAGGTCAGAACTGCCCACGGTTTACGTTCTCAGATACATTACAAGCATTGCCTTAGATCCAAATAAAATGCTTGGGGACTGTATCAGTTTGTACTGTTCACAGTGGTGACTAGTTAAAAAGCATGAGAATCTTAATTTAGCCTCACTGCACGTCAGGTAGTTACGAACACAGCACCCCAGTGCCCTAACCTCATCCAAAAGTGCTTTAAATGAGCTACTTAAAAAGAACAGTCCTACCTCATTTGTTGGCTTGCATACCCACGAGATCTGGAACTTGATGCATCAGCCCCTGGGATGAAAACTGACATTTTGTTGTGGGGATTCATTTTGACGCAGCTGGTGCCTGGGTCAGCTTGGAGCAGCGCAAGGGAAGAGGAGAGAGGCTCTGGGTTCCTGGGTAATCATGGTGCCGGGTGTTCAGCTGGTTGCAGGTACACTGGTGTACATCGAGAGGAACTAACAAGGAGTCTGTAATATTGTGGTATTTCCAAATTAGTAAGAATAGAAAAAGGTCACTGTTGCATAAGGCTTAAATGAGATGGTCTGGAGTTTCATGGGAAATCATCCTCCTGCCTATTGACAATGGTCCTTAACTGAGAAGTTGCTAGGTCTAGAAGCAAGCTTCAAAGCTCCTTCAAAATAAAAACTCAGATTTGGATTAGATCTGAGATTTTACAGAAAGCCATGCAGAGTGTCCAAGGCATCTCTAGTGTGCTGAGGAATCAGGACTCCAGGTTTTCATTTGGACTGTGGTAAGCAACGACCTTAGTCTATGTCAGAAATGTCTCTCTTCCTTTAGGGCCTTAATATTCCTTCTTGTGACTGTCTCGACTTTTACTTTGAACCCAGATGCTCAGACGGAAGCTTTGGGTAACAAGACAGACATCTCTGCGCTTGAGCTCTGACTCTTCTTTCATCCCTGTAGTTTTTTATTACCACAGCAAGAACACCTAATTGTAACTGATGCCTATCAGATGCTCATTGGTAGCCAATACAGAGGTCTGTGACCCCAACAAATTATAAATGTACTAATCTGGGTATAGGGAACGTTAACTTGCCTTGATCATGAACATAAGCACTAAAATAGTATAACTGACAACAGTATTTAAGTGTTTTGTAACATGGTGATGGCATAGCCAGACACAACGTGCAGCCATTTTACTTCAAGTATGCGAGCAACATCACCACAGGGACAAAGGATGGGGGTTGTTGTATGTAGGATGAATACGTGACAAAAAGCTGCTAGAAAAAGCACAAGATAAGCACAAGGGACAGCAGGTAGGGAGGGCATCCTCCCAAATACACAAGAAGGATGACTGGCCAAGTCAAACCCAAGATAAACAGTATCAGGAGCAGAGAAGACGCCTTTTGGGGGGGGGAGGGAGGGAGCAACAGTAGAAAAAACTGAGGCAAAAGCAAGGTAAATTTTAGCAGACAAGCCCACTTCAGCCCTGACATCTGTCATGGGCAAGCTCTCAAGCCTGATCACTTCAGCCTTGGTCATGAAGGACCACCAGTGACCGTAGCCACCCCTGCTAACTACACGGCATCGGCTTCTTGATATTGCGTACTCACAGCTAATTCAGGATACATGTTAAATACTAACAGGTTTGTATACAAAATTGTGATGATTAATATTGTGTAAGATTTAGCCGCTGTCGAGAAGTATGATGTTAATTAATTAAATTAGTAAAGTTAAATTTTAATGTTTGAAGCTGGCCTGATTTTTCAGTCTTCTAAACGCTCCTATCACAGTGATCTTTAATTCCCTAGTGGATATATGTTCATTTGCAATGCTGTCTTTGCCTTTGGCTTTATCCTAGTCCATGAAGTAGGCAGGAGTGTTACCAACAAACTAAATGGAAGCAGATGCGGAGTGAGACTGCTCTCTAGTATGTTAGGTAATATTCACTTTTTCTTCACTTTAGCCATCTTCTCTCTGTCACGCACACACACATGCTGTTTCTCATGCCTCTTTTTTCTCACTTTGGAAAAGGATGTTCTTTTTCTCTCACTCAAGTGAAACACTTCTCTATTTCCCTTTCTGTTTATTTTTTTGTGAACATTTCTTCATCGTGAAAGACTGCAGAGGAACTACCCATCCACGTGAGTATATTGATGTCTTTTATTTAGCCACAGATCCCACAGAAACAGGTGAGTGGAGTGCAAGCCCCAAAGATGTCTAAACCAGCACAGACGAAGCACACTGTGAAGGTGGTGATCTCTCCTCATTAACTGGAAAGGGAGGCCAGGTGCCTAACTTTGAGGTGACTCAAGTTAGTGAAACAAGTGCTGCCCAGAGCAAAGAACTGGTGAACATTGCTTCATAGTGCTGTCAGGAGTTCAAGGCCCCTGTTTAAGTGCAGGATAATGCAGGAAGCGGAGTGACATGTGTAGGCTTTTGACAGATCTCTTCATTTTCTCCCCAAGCTTCTTGCTTCTGGAAAATACTGGAGACTTGACTTTAGAGTCCTCACATATTGGTGCTGGAAAATATGAGACACTGAGACTGATAGATTGCATGCCACTGATGATAGCATGAAACAAGATTATTTCCTGTTGGGTGAAAATGCCCTGATATCTTGCATGCAACAAAAACTGACTGGGCCATATGATCTTTCTATCATTGCTATAGAAATGGCATCTGAATCAGTTTGAGACTACTCTGCTTTCATTACAAGGAGATCTGTCTATTGTAACAAAAACGTCTTTGTAGCAGAAGGATCTAAACTTCCTAGTAGGGTTGTATGTTGCCTCCTCTAATTATGTTTTTGTAGCTTGCCACAAACCCACATTTCACCTGACTTGAGAAACTAAGAAGTCTCAGTAAGATTCAATCCTTTTTTTCCTCTAAAGATGTAGAAACATTATCTAGCTCAGAAAAGCAGTAAATGGTACAGCATCTGTGTACCTGACAACAGTAAGTAGGTGAACTAATTTCTCTTATTCTCCCTCAGCAGCATAATGACATAGCAAATGTGGTATATGGTTTCCACTGAAATGCTAAACCATCTCTTATTTCATGACCCTCAACTCTGCATAAAGTATGCTCTATAAAACAAGCTTTTGCTGATACACACATCTAGAAGTGTAATGAAATGAAATTCTACACTGTATGCTCAGTTTTCTCCTCAAGGAAAATGACAAATTTTGATGCAGTAAGGGACAGCACTGGAATGGTGCAACATTTATCTACTTAAAGTAGACTCAAAACAGAAAAGCTACACCTATGCCTACTTCAGCAGAAAAGACAGGGCCAGAACCAAATAACTTTTGGAACTGATCAAAAGCACCTAGAGCAGTAAGTATTGCCGTAATGTATATACTCTGAAAAACAAGAAGTCAGACGTAGTGGGATTCATCCTCCCCTGATTTTTCCGATGTCTACAATCTACATCTAAGCTATTCATCCCAAGTGCCTAGTTAGCAGATGTATTTTCAGGTATGAATTGTCCGATCTATGCTTGTGTCGTGGTTCAACCCCAGCCAGCAACCCAGTCCCACGCAGCCGCTCACTCACTTCCCCCACACACACCCAATGGGATGGGGAGAGAATCGGGAAATAAAGTAAAGCTCGTGGGTTGAGATAAGAACAGTTTAATAGAACAGAAAGGAAAAAACTAGCAATGACACTGATAACAACAAGAAAGTGACAATAATAATAAAAGGATTGGAATACACAAGACAAGTGATGCGCAATACAATTGCTCACCACTTGCCAACTGATGCTCACTTAGTTCCCGAGCAGCGCTTCTCCCCTAGCCAACTCCCCCAGTTTATATACTGGGCATGACGTCCCATGGTAAGGAATACCCCTCTGGCCAGTTTGGGTCAGCTGTCCCGGCTGGGCCCCCTTCCAACTTCCCTGTGCCCCTCCAGCCTTCGTGCTGGCTGGGCAGGAGAAGCTGAAAAGTTCTTGGCTGAGTCTAAACACGACGGAGCAACAACTGAAACCATCAGGGTGTTATCCACATTCTTCTCCTACTAACCCCAAAACACAGCGCTGTGCCAGCTGCTGGGAAGACAGTTAACTCTGTCCCAGCCGAAACCAGGACAGCTTGACATCTTATTTAGGATGGGAGATGCTTGTTCCTCCCTTGTTTAGCCTGGAGGTGCGTGTTCCTCCCTGTTGCCTATAAAGGAATTTGACCTGAGGAATCCCGCACAGATGTCACCATGGTACACGTGCATACCTGATCCCCTCATGACAATTAATTTAAGTTTGATTTGTCATTCTTGCCTTCTCACAAGCAGTATTCTTGAAACTATGCAAAGCACAGATTGGGAAGACATTTCATCTTGGGTCATTGGTGACAGCTTGCCGTGACACAGTCTGTCAGTGCAGAGTGGTTTACAGGATCACAGATCTCATCTTTACATATACTGCTCTCCAAGGATAGTGGAGGACCTGGAGCTCAATGATGCTTACCATATGTTCAATCAAAATAAAGTTCAGAATAACCATAAAACTACCCTGCCCTCTTTGGTGTTACCACAGTGCTAAAATTAGTGCTGAGTTTCATCTTCTTAACAAATGTGTAAATATTTATACACACTTCATCAGCATTTTTATCCCATCTGAAATTTTCTCTAAACGGCTTTTAGGTCACTTTTAAATAGAGTGTCGCATTTCAAGGGCTGTCTCACATTAGAAACGCATTTGCATCCAATCTGAGTGCTGTCTCTGTTCCACTGGTACTAGGTGAGAATTGATCTATTAATATACAATACATGAAGCACACTTTAACTTTTAATTTGCCTTGTTCCGTAACAGGTAGGAGAAGAGCACTCTGGAAGTGCCCGCTAATCGATGCATTTTATGCTCACCAACAAAACCAAGAATGCATATGAATAAGAGACTTTTCAATTTCTAGAATGAGTGCCAACACCTCAGAGCTTCCAAGCTCTGAGAGTTGGTTTGCAGACCTGAAGCTCATGATTTACCTCCATCCTAGGTACTAGGTACTGCTAGGTACCTAGTAGTATTTACTAGGTACTACTTACTAGTACTACCTAGGTACTACCTACTGTAGGCAAGAACTGCAGAACACCAGGGGAGGCAACAACTTTATTATGTTGGATCAGAGAGCTAGAAGATCAGTGGCATTTTGCAAGGGCAGAAATTGCTCTGAGAGGACTCTGGGAAGGGTCTGATGATGATACAAGGTCGTCAAGTCTGAAGAACGGCAGTGGAGGACATTTTGTCTGGGAATGGTGTCCTCTTTTTGCAGAAGGTACTCTACCAGGTTGTTGTTCGCAGAGCTTGTCTTCAGAGGGGCTGGCATCGAAGTAAAGCCCGTGGCAAGAAAGTATGGCTCGCTGGGACGAAATTTCCAACACACAAGGGAGAAGCGAGACAAAGGAAAGAACTCCTCAGCACTGATTATCTCTTCCCTTTTATGCAGTCTGGGTGGCCTTTTTCTCTGTTCAGCTTTTGCTTTTTCTTTTGTTGTTTTTTTTTTGTTTTTAAATGAAGAGGCTGTGAATTGAAGCTTCTGTTTGCATTTTCCTAGCGTTAGAGTGTCTGAAGTCCCAAGCGGGAATGGAGTGCCAAAAGTTAATTTATGCGAGTCATTGGCCCAAAGTTTCTTCCCTTCTCATATGCACTGGACTGACCTTTCGCAGAAGCTCGCTTGACTTGTGCCTGGCCTGTTGTCACTACCTCCTTGATTTTCTGGGTTTTCATGCTGCAGCTGTATTTTTCACCACGTTTCTGGTTCCAGCGCCAGACTCACCCTCCGCATTAAATTCGCAAGCAGTATCTTAGCACTCAGAAGGGTAAAGCATGAACATCGGGTTGTCAGATAAAGTCAATAAATGCTTGCGGTTCAGCAGCAAAGGCCATCCATGCAGGCAGAACCGCAGTGGGCAATGTCTACTGGAACACCCTTCATCTTGGGATCAGGGCAGGGCAGGGCAAGGCTCAGCCCCTAGAACATTGCAATCATGAGGATGCTGCTTGCTAGAGAGCAGGAAGGGGTTTCTTTTCCCAGGACACGGTGGTAAAGGACCATGAGTTTGCATGTGCCTCTCAATCATTGTGCAATCAGGATATAACCACGCCACACATTCAAGTTGGCCAATAACACCAAAGTCACAGATAATTGTGTCTTAAGGACAAGAGCATGAGCGAAGTGCCTAAATAAAAATATATTTATATCGCGAGTCACCATGAAACAGTTTCCACGCAGAGTGCAGTAACTCCATATAGCTCCAGCTCAAAGATGGCTTCAGGGCCCAAGTTAGCAAGCTGGCACTGAACGCTACCTTTTCAGTGCTAATTTGTCCCAGCCACATCCTTGAAGACAAGGGAGTTAAAGTGTCAAAAGCTAGGGAACTTACAAATAATTTTGTAAATGTCATTGTAATACAGGTATTTAAATATCTGACTATTTTTAGCTATAACAACTGTCAAATAGCTATTTCAACTTTCCACCAAACTGAGTCTTAGTGTCCATAATTTTGTATATAAATGTCTGTATGTCTATTTTATATTTTGGGTTGTTTATATGTATTAATAATAATTCCATTATAAAAATAATTCAAAACACTGGGCAATTTCACAAGTAATGGTTAGGTGCTTCTTAGTGATAAAATATCAACTGCATCAAAATTAATAATAAGGAAATTGTGAATATACAGTAATAAACAGATGTGTACATCAAAACTAGAAGCTGATAGATTAGAAATTATTGAATATCTAAAATTAAAATGCCAAAGTTGGATCAGCTAAATAATGAGAAACTGATTAACTCAATTAACTCAGAGGAAATGAGTTCAGCAGTATAGAAATAAGGTTGATGGCTATCAAACAGAATATTTTATAGGGGTTTTTTTTAGTAAGTGAGCAGTCCTTCAGATGAGAAGTATATCATGGAGTAATGCGTGGCCAATGAGATGAATACCTACATCTGTGATTCGCAAGATGAGTAAGCTAGAACTTCATTCAGAGTGACAACGTTTGTCCTGTTTAATTCATTAATTAGGCATCAAAATCCTACCAGGTAGCTTAAAACAGGTCACAGATAAACTAATTCATAGAGATCAGGTTGATTTCCTCCACGGCCAATTCATGGCTGATAATTTTGTAAATTATCTAATTTAATACAGTAAGTAAATAAATTAAACATCTCCTCCACAGCAGTCCCCTGTTGATACACAGAGAGCCTTTAAAAGGCAATTTACTTAAGTTCCCAAATGAACTGAATATCCAAGGTCTCTGACTAATACTTTATTACTATATTTTAGTGTCACTGCATCTGCTTTTTCTGGCATTTGCCAATGCAATACAGCGAAGGCAGGAGGAGAGCATTTGGCCCTCCCTCCTTAGACATTCGTCTTGCAGCTAGATAGGATCAGCACTGAGGGGAAGCAGTCCTTCTCCCCTAGGCTCGTTTATTCCCTGTGTAGGTAATGGAGGTGCTTCTTAGAGCCTCGGCAGTCCTGGCTGCTTAGGCCGAGATATCTCGGGTTACCCCTGAGAAAAAGCTCTGCAATGACTGCTGCTCATGATTTCACACGCAGACATGGTCCCGGCGATGGAGCCATGCTGTGCACCAATCCTTGTCAAAACAAGCCAGCAAAACAATACCCCTGAAAAATGTGCTGCCTTCCTGACATCTGCTCTCCGGAGGAGAAAAAAAGGCAAAGGGAAAGAAAACAAATGGCCAGACTCACAAGCCTGCTGAAGGAGGTGGCACGTCTTGTGGCCAGTAGCCCGACGGTTGCAGCACCCACGTTAGGGGTATGTGGGTCCCACGTAAGGGCTCGCCCTGCTCCAGGAGAGCTTCCTGACGACCAAGCTGTGAGCTGGTCTTGATGGTGTTGCAATCCCTCCCGTCGATGCCTCTCTGCTTCGTGTAATATTCTGAAATACTCAAAGCAGAAGGAGAATGACTGGGGTCATCAAGGACTAACAGGCTTCTAATCAGGATTTGAAGAATAAAGAGAATAAGGCTTTGAATGACTATCAGCAGGCGAACTGCAGCGGTATCAGGAAGAAAAGGCAGCACCTTTCTCCTCCTCTGGCAGTCTGGTGCCTGCCCATTTTTGCTCATGCCGGTATGAGAACCTCACCCAGCAGACAAATGTGGGAACAACCATTTCAAAAAAGATCGAAGTAAACACCTCTGACTTTTCCTTACAGCTCGCTGTCACTTTTATGTAACCCAGTCCTTTGGCAAAACTGAGACAAATACCATGAATTATTTTCAGCCACCTTGAAACGGTGGGGGTTTTTTTGTAAATACGTTATTCAGAGAAAAACACTTTGCCTGGGTCTAATCAGAAACCAATTAGAATCAGCATATGCTTCTCTGCACAGTTACCGTGTCATCTGGAACAGCTAGATGTACAAACCCAGATCTAATCAAACTGAGATGCTTAACATTGGGAGCATTATCATCTGAAGAGTCTTCTGCAGTCGACAGAAAAAGAAATAGCAGCGTGATTCAACTTACCTAGTATCTTGAACCATCCTCTAAAAACGATTATTGCTCCCCCTTGATTATAGAGGGGGTCTGAGAGCATGATTCAGTTGCCTGAGCACTGGTAGCCAGCACTATTTCGGACGCCCCAGAATACCCACCTGGCCTGCACCTGCCCCTTTGGAAGAGCACAGATCTCTCGTAAGTCCCGTGGCGTATCTGCCAGGCCCAGGCAGGTGTCTCAGGTACCCTGGAAGAATCCCAAACGGCACCTATGAGTTGCACCTTAGCCACTTCTGAGTGTTTTCAGGTAGGGCCTGAAGTCATGAAAGGTGAGCCCAGGCTGCTGGGGTGCTGCAGTAGCCGCGAACGAAGAGAAGCAGGAGTGGCAAAAGCTGAAGCCATGGCGAGGCTAAAAGAGAGCCAAGGAGCAAAGGAGCTGCCACAGAGCAAGCCCTGAGTGCAGAGCTCCGTTTGTTCTCGAGCAAGGCACTACTGCGTTATGAGGGCATTGCTCAGACACTGCCGTTACAAAGCTCATGTGTCAAACTCTTTGCCTGAACCCACTCCCAACATACATGAAGACATGAAGCCATCACGCACATATATGCACAAATCCCACTTTTCTGCCGCATTTCTTATTCTGTACCTATTGACATTATCACAGTTATACAAATTACACTTAGAGAGACAAGCAACCAAAGCAAAAGCCAGAATTTGCAGAACTGCAACCTTTGGTCACCACAAAAGTTGCCTCTCTCAAATTTTCTTCCCCATTTGATGAACTTCCCAGTTGTCCTTTTGGTGTTTTCTTTTGGATAGAGCTAAATGTTTTCCTGTATCATAAAAGAAACCTTCAGTTTTATCATTATTCATAGAACTAAGACATTCATATGAAACATTTCATTTTATGGCAACACACTAGGCTCTTAAAAGGAGATATGAGAGGTCTTCCATCTTATGAGGATCAATGTTGTTGTACAACCAAGAGAAATTTCAGTCCATTTTTCAGACCATCTGAAGTTCCATGTATCAAAGAAAAATCATTCAGCAAATATAGTTTCAGTTCAAGTGGTAATTTATGATTCTATATGACTGCAATGGTATTTGTAATGCTGGCCACCAAAGTTTATCACCAACACTTTGCCAAGCAAAAAGCAACAGTCTCCCATCCTAATTGCAGGTATTCATTTAAACAAATGTGCAGGACAGGACAGATTATTTGCCCCACTGAAAACTGTTCACCTGATTGACACTCATTAGAAAATGATGTATAGCTGAATGTGTTAAAGCACTGAATAATTTCAAAGCATACAGTGAACAGCCCCATCCTGCTGCAACACGATCCAGCTTAAGGAGTCTAAGGCAGGTTCCTCAGCTGGAAACCTTGGCCAGCTGCGCAGAGAAGCAGCATCTGAACCCTTTCCCTAGACCGTCTACGCTGATTCCTAATTTGGGCCCCTGTAGTAGATACCTACAGTCAGATCCTGGAATAAGCCCTACTTTGTGTAATTCTGAGGCCGAGCAAGAGGTGGATAGAAGGTTAGTACTGAAATACCTGTAGGACATGGCTGGAGGGCTGCAAACAAGCAAGAATAACAATGATTTAAAAGTGTACAGTATGTCACTTAAGGATTCCAGATTATAAAAACCCAAGATGCAGAGATCTGTGCCAGTATCCTTCAAAACCTTTATCAAGACCAACCAAGACTGACAAGGAATTAAGAAGATGGACTGCAAAGACATTCATTTGCTTTATGCAAATACATTACTGTTTTTGTCTTCTGTGTTCAGGAATACCAAAACACCACCCAGGTATCATGTTTAAAACAACTTCATTATTCAACAACATGCTCCAGCGTGTTCTACTTGTTAGGACCACTATGCGACTGATGAAGGCGAATGTCCTTTGATCACAAGGTGCAGGGAAGATCATTTGTGCATGATACTGAACAAGCGGAACGAAGATCCTTTGTGCATAATATTGAACAGGCGGAAGGAAGATCGTTTGTGCATGATATTGGCCAGGCACAATCTGTGGAACTGGCCAAAGAGCAATGGGTTTGTAGAGGCCCAGTCGTTTCAGCCTTCAGCGTGTGATAAGAGAAACAGCTGCAGTGCACAACTGGTCTTAGACAACTGAGACGTTGCTGGTAGGACTAAGAAAGTGTGTCACCCTCGATAAGGTTGAGGGAGAGAGTTCACTGTTGAGAAGTCTCCGAAACAGCAGCACCGTTGGAGGCCAAAAAAGAGGACGTGATGTAAAGCCTTGAAGATGTCAGACTGAAAATAAGAAGGGTTTTGCAGATATTCTTTGCATGTGCACCCACAAATCATCCAAACACATTGGACAGAAACCCAGCTCCACACCCCAGGGCCTTGGCTAGCCAAGAAGCACCATGGGCAACTGGACTGGATTAAGTGCGGAGGCTAAGAGAAAGTATGAGTGAGTGTGTAAGTATCTGCTTGCAACTGAGTTTGAGCCAGCCAGAACACCGATGCTCTTCCCCTTGCAACAGCCACACCTAAATAAGACAAATCAGATATTAAATATTAACCTGCTGAAATGTATATCTATGAAAACATATATACTTAAAATATAACAGCATAACATACCTTAATTTTCAGCTGGAGTATTTGTGTACCATGACATGAGATGGCCTGAGCAGATTTAGCTTTGTCTTTGTAAATGCTTATAAAATTATTCTAAAACTTGTCCCTCAAACAAACGAAAACTTGAAGGGAGGAAAGCAAGGTCAATCCAGAGCTAACAAGAGCACAGCAAAAAATCCTTTGAACAGACCTTGAAGCTGAATGATACGCTAGAGCTACTTACTAGTGAGATATGCAGTGCATGCGCTTGATGGCAATAATAATGCTGTTATCAACATGGAAACGCTGGGTTTAAACTTAATCTTTTCCCTGATAAACCCTGCCTTCATCCAGCCCAAGGATTTACAGCCTAGACTGCTAAAAGTATTTCCGACTCAAACTCGGGACAAAACTGTGTATCTGTTTGTCCCATTTCTGTAAGGATGGGAAGACAGGGAGTTTTAAACGCAAATACTTAGAAGTCCAGACACTAGAAGCCGAGTAGCAGAGCTGGAGGACCTGAGGAGGTCCCTGGGGAGGATAAACCCAGCGCGGTCAGCGGAGAGCTGGCCCAGGGCTCAGCGGCACCCCATGCTAACAGAGCAGTAGCTGAGGCAGCAGAAGTGGTGGTGGCACTATCCACCTGGCTGCAGCAAAACAGGGGAAATAAAAGCAATAAGCAGATACTCAGTGGTCACACAATGTCTATAGGCTTGTAGGGAAAATAAAAGTCTTGTGGTTAAAAGGCCAAAAATGATCCTCTGTTTTCAGCAGTGTATGAAAAGCCTTTTTGCTGTTCCCTAAGATGCACATTTATTTTGAAAATCATGGATAATAAATATATTTGCGTTTCAGATTTTTACAGCGTTGCAAAATCTTTGGTTAAAGTATCTATAATTATTGTAAGCAGTCATAGAAATGTCATTTTATTTTTGCCGCTAGAGGACACATTCAAAACAGCTGAAACCAAAAGTGTGGGTTTTGTACACAGCAGCTTGTCCATCATTTCAGAGTTTTCCTGGACTTACTGAAGTGTCAGACGCCTGTGACCAAAGCTGGTGATTGGCATGGGGTGACAAAAGTCTGAGTACGAGGTGAGTCAAAGCTATGGCAGGAGAAATGGAGGGACGAAGACAACTCTGCTTTCCACGAACGGAGAGAGTCAGTCATCGAGGGGTCAGTCAACCTCATGCAATGGCCATTAAGGCCTGCATATATGCTTTGCGCAGAAGTACGTAGGTACATGGAGTTTTCTCTAACGTCCAGGAAAAGAAATGCCAGTGCCTTTCTGATCTACTACTTTTGACTAGCCTGTGATGAGGAGGAAAATAAGTATATAACACCTAAAGAGCAAAATTCGTTTTCTGACAGTAAGAGCAGAATGTACAAATCATCACTTGGGTTTTGTTGTCGATTTGCCAGTAGTAACAATTGGGTTGCAACATGCGGCTTTGTAATACAATAAACTAGATTTTTGTAGAGTACCTTTTATTAAAAAGGAAGCAAGGAAAACAGTGTTTCAGTGCGGTTTGAGCACCAGGGATGGCTTTCATCCTTCAGATGCTATAAGCCGGATCTCCTTTCAGTACATTCACGTGCACTAGCAAGCAACTAGGATGTGTTCATTGGAATAAAAAGATTTTTCTAAAGAGAATTTTGCTCTCTGCGACATGTAACTTGCTTTGCTTCAAAACAGCAGCAGTCGTGTGCCGCCGTCCGTGTAACTTGGTGCAGGACAGTCCTAGGGCACCAAGAAAGAATTCGGACCCCGCAGCTGAGGACGGCAAAGCCCAGACTTCACATGTCAGCTGCCCAGAGTCCATCAGTAACAGGGCAAGGGGGAAGGATCAGTGCCTTCATTTTGTATCACTGCCTGGCAGTCTGAGCCAATCTTGCCCAAGATGGGGGATATTTTGTCTCCAGGCTAAAGGGTTCAGAGTCGCACCTTCCCCGTTTTTCTAGTTAGATGTGGAAAAAGTGAGCGTTATCCCACATTAATGCTTATGGAGAGAACTTCCCCTGAAGTAGAGATAGCAGGAGTAATGTCACATCTCTTAAAAAAGCCTCCCCCCCCAAGTACACGGTATAAATCTATGCAAATATAAATACAAAAAAAAATCTCATGGAGCAGTTATGGACAGGTCAACAGACATAACAAGTCTTGTATAAACCAAACAGACTTTCACTGTTACTCTCGAATTTGCCATTATGCAATACCTGCAGATATACATGTAGAATTTTCAATGTGCCTTTTCAAATGAAGGCAGGACCCCTGCTGCACCCAGTGCCAGTCATCCCAGTACTAATTACTGTTATGCTAAGACAGAAGGCATCACACCCCCCTCTGCTTGTGCACACCCACACAAGAAGAGAGTCGTTGCCACTACCAGCTCACCATCAAGGTAGCGAAAAGACAAATGAAGGCAGCACACAGGGGGGACCAAGAAGAACAACAAAAGAAAGAAGTCCTCTTTTGATAAGCAGCATGTTCTGCAACCAGAGCTTTAGAGAGACAATTTTTGTTCCAAAACCCCACCTTTCCAGGTGCTTTTTTTGCCCCTCTTCCTCCCTGGGGGAAAGGAGACCTTCTTCCCCATCTGCCTGAGCTTTCTTTTGGCCATGTTTTGCCACGCTCCTAGCCATGTACATGCTTACAGCGTGTTTCCAGAAGAGATTTGACGTCGAGGATTACCTTTTAAAAGGTAATCTTTGCAAGCAAAATAGGCAGCATGGGCGAGAAAAATTGCTTAACGTCATGTCTTTAACAAAACAGTATGTTTTCAATGAGATTAGAAAAATACCAGCAACATCTCCATTCAAGCCCATTCTTTTGGGGCATTATGACCCTCCGTGGTTTTTTTGTTGTTTTTTTCTTTTTTTTTCCGGGGGGCAGAACAAAGACAAAATTTAATAGAGCATGCTTTAGTTCTGCTTCAAGTGCATAGTGCTAACAGGAGCCCATGACAAGCCCTTCTCTTTCCAGTTCCCCTTGTAGGAATACCCTTGACACTCCCCATAGCAGCACATTAAAAACAAGCTAGGCAAGCACTATATGCGATCAACGGAGCACTGTCTCTACGTTGCAAAGCACCGAGGGATTCTTTACGACAAGGTTTAACACTGGAAACTGTTTATAAGGGTTCCTCATTTTCCCCTTTCTATTAAAAAATAATATACCTTAATGCATACAGTGGGGCTACTAAGGAGAATAAAATTAAGCACTTGCGCAAGCAGTCACAAAAGCAAGACCGCAAACTGTGAAGTCCTTGGACGCATGCTCCTGATGCCCCTGCTAAGGCTAGCCTGCGTCTTTGGACACCAACCAGAGCAAAACAAGAACTTAGACTAGAAATAAATGGCAAACACTGGAAGGATGGATTAATAGCTCCGTGGCACTTTGAAGTCTAGATCGAGGAGTGAAAATGAAGTGCAGTTAAACGCTGAGTATCACGGAAGTCACCAGACATAATTCTTTCCCAGTTCCCTTCAAAAGTGAGTTTAAAAGTTGAAGAAGTGGGGAATTAGCTTCAGACTGGAGGTCTGTATTTAGACCTAGCAAGAAATCATTGAAAAGAAAGAATGGCAACCCTGAGACACAAATGGAATGAGCTGCCAAGCAGATTTTTCACAGTCATAATTATTTTTGAAATCTCACAGCTTGCTTTTCTCCAAGTAGAAAGCAATTCTCCTCACTATTCTCTCTCATGACAACTTGGGCATCAGCTCTCTCAAAACTGATTTTCACTTGCAGTGGTATTGTTAATTATTATAATGAGATACACAAGAATCTAAGGCTTTAAAAAAAAAAAAACAGATACGGTGCCTCATTGTCTATTTAATTAGAACACAATAAAGTGTAGAATTTATCCTTTTTAATGTTTTGCAGGCAATTTTCACACATGTGGTAAGCCTGTTAGAAATTTCATGCACAGTTAGGTTTAAAGCTTCCCTGATGTTTGTCAGATACAGCTGAAGCAGGGAATTTGTGTTGTAGATATAATTAGGTGCCGTATTGCCATGAGTTCCCCTTTTTCCCCCCTTCTTTGTGCAACTCAGATGTCAAAGCAAATTATTGATCAGCTGTACGATGTGACGGGTCCGGTTACAGGGAAAAAAATTAAGGCTAAATTATCATTCGCTTTTCATTGAAATTTGCAGGTTTCTGAAGCATATTCTCGTCTGGATGGACTTTCCCCCCCACTCTCTGCTCTCTTAGCTTAAGGCAGCTTGTCGTTGACATGTTCTCACCTGGGAAATAATTGCTTGTTTCAGTCAGGATCTTGGTGACTGTGTGTCCTCCTCACAAGAACTATCACCCCGGTTGGGCTTTTCTGGATTCTCCTGACGACAGAAAAGCCAAGACTTGAAAGAAAGAGAAATACGTCTGTGCAGTGTTGGAAAGCTGGCCCACCGCCACGCTAAACCCAGAGCCAAAGTCTGCCTGGGCTGGAGCTGCCAGCGCTGCCTGGGTAGAAGCGAAGGGCAACCCGGGAGGAGAGGAGACCATGAGACGCCCACCACCCCGACGAGCTGCCCGCAGGCCGCAAAGCTTTTGGGCGCCAATGGGGTCCTTGTGCTGGCAAGTCCTCTTGCAGCTGCTTGCCAGAGGTCACGCAGACCTGGTTGGAGCAACTGAATCTCCCTTCCCCACCACCCCCCCACTTCTGCGTAGCTTCTCCGAACCAAGGGCCGGAGGAAGCGGTAGGGCACTTGGGAAACGTTCTGCTGCCGTTTCCAACCGTGGCCGCTCTCTGGGGACTCGGACGAGACATGGGGTGGGTTTGTCTGAACTTGCTGTCTCAGTTCCCGTCACCGCCGATGGCGAGGAACACGACTCATCCTTAGGTAGACATTTAAAGCAGGACAGGTGACAGGTGAACCACATTTTCAAGCGTCTATTTTAAGGCATTCGGGAAGTCTGCTATCTAGCAGCAAAGGTAGAAGATGACAACTTAAGTGTCTGAAACTATGCAAGATAAATCCCAGTCCAGAGTCCAGAGATAGTGATCTAACCCTTTCCTGCACACATTGTGCCAGTGTTTTGGGAAATACGCATTCATCGGTACCTCCCATAATGGCAGACATAAAATGGAAGTGAAAAATAATATACCTGTGCTTTCATTTTAAACCCCTTTGCTGTGCTGTTTAAAGCTTTTGTTCTTTCATGCAGAAGCTGAATTGTGGCATAACGGGCCACAATTGCCACGAAGTGGCATAACCAGCATAATTCTTTAAACTGCGCATTCAACGGGGGAATTTTGAATTTCTTTTAATATCTAAATATTAAAATCTGAGTGCTTCTTAATAACAAAATGATATTGTATATTACACAATTATCCCTTTATTAAGGTAATTACATCTATAATGTTAAATAATAATAATAATTCCCTTAGTAATATATACATTTCTGATTCCCAGCTCAGAGTGCAATTTCTTCAGCAATTCTGGTTGCATCTCAACTGCGTGGGTAGTTACAGTATGGATAATCCGAAGATTTCAGCAGTGCTAATTCAAGCCCTCACAATCTTGAGGCTTGTCTAAAAATCAAAAGTGGTGGCTCTTCTTGTTTTCTGCTTTTGAGCATATTGACAACTCCCGCAAGTTGTACTGGGCCAAAGGCATGCCTACCTGCCTCCTTTCTTCGCAGTACCCATTCTCCTGGTGTGACTGCACTGGCCAAATAACCATACCCATTTTGCGAGGTGAAGGGCAGTGGCAGAGCAATGCTAAGAAAAAACACCTTACCACAAAGTTATGTGAGGTTCAAGCAGTTACAGGATGAAAACACCACCTCTCTGAGCCGCAGCTGGTATTTCCTTCTCCGAACACGAACAGACTCATGATTTTCCTCCTTCCCTATTTCTTCATACCTCCATGGCTTGCCAGTGACTCCCGTAACATTTCTAACATTACAGCCTTCTTGCTTTCAGTCTCCTGCCGAACAGCGTGTCAGTAGGTGGCAGCCCATGGCTCATTAAGGCAGTTCTGCGGTGCTAAATTCATAGCAGAGTCTGGATTTACAGCTTTTTCAGTGGACAATTTATTATTTTAATGCCTTTTTCCACCGTCTGTTATACTGGGAATGATGGAGACTAGCAGTAATGTGTCTAAATCCAAATTTTACTGCAAATTGCCAAACTTTATGTTCTCTAAACTGTGGGCCACAGTCAGACGTTATTATTCACCGTCTACGATGTGTAGTGAAAGATGGGCTGGATATGTATGATCATGTGTTACTGTAGTATCTACCACGGGGAAGTGAGAATAGCAGTCCAGGATACGGCCCTCGGCAATTTTTTAACAGAACGTGCAAAGATCTCTTTTGTTTCTTTTAGGGAAGGAATAAAAATAAAAGATGGAATTCCTTTGTGATCTCTTAATTCCAAGAGAGGACCTTTCAGAAGCATGTCCAAAATTGTACATGTTGCAACCAAAACCCCATCAGCTAGAGAGAAGCCCTGTTAATTGCCCGCCCTCAGCGACTTAAGAACGCACAGCGCCACGAGCAACCGGAGAAAATGCCTCCATCGCCCATGCAAGGTAAGTGAAGCAGGGACGTGAGCTTCTACCCAAGCAATGGTATGTATGACATACGCACGTGAATGATTGCACGTACGTGTCCATCTGCACCCTCTTCCTGGGTCTTTGTCATGCCCACTGCCACATGGCCAGGTTTTGTCAAGCTAAGCGGGGGGAATGATGCGTCTTCACGGGTGGGTAGCTCAGACTGGACAAACTGTTCATTTGTGGGGGGTTGGTGTTTGGGTTTTTTTTTAATTTCTAATGTTAAAAACAGGAATGTGCAAGTTGCTGCAGAGGATGGCCGCGTCTCCGAGCTCCCGGCAGAAACAAGTTCCAGCGGAGCAAGGTCCAAGTGCAACGGAGCATTTGCTGGCTGGGAGAAAGCCCGGACCCTCAGGCCAGCCCCAGCAGGCAGGCAGAAGGGGGAGAAGAGGGAGGCTGGCAGTCCGTCCTGGCACGTCTCTGCCAGCAGAAAGGGAGTCAGGCTTGGAGAGCAGCGGCAGTTTCCCCTTCCCTTGCCTTGTACGGAGCTGCTCTGAGAGACAGGAGTCCTTCCACCTCTGCGTGAGCATGAAGCGCCGAGACAGGGTCACTCTGACCACAGAGGTGGCCTGGCGGAGACCGTCACAGTGTCCCTGCCTCTGATGGCAGCGCTTCGAGCGTCTGCTGCAGCCAGCAGACCAGGCTCACCGGTTTCGGTAAGAAGAGGACTTGACGCAGCGGGTGTGGCTGATGTGCCTGAGCCCTGGCGCTGAGCAGCGCTCTGGCCACGGCTTCTCCTGGACGGCGGCAACACCGCCACAACCTGCCTGCACTTCAGAATCATGCCCGTGGAGACAACATACTCTCCGGAAGTTCAGAGGAATAAAAGGAAACAACAAAACAGGTTACACAGGACTGAGCCTGCTAAAGGGGAAGAGAAAGTGAGAGACTGACTTGTTCCTCCGAAGGTGACCTGCCACGAAGGGGCCAAGAAAGGACTCGGCGAAACTGTTGGCGTGGATTGAGGCGCCCGGTTATCACTACCACCCCCCCTCTCTTACGTTTCATGACCCATAACAGCGCAAGCTTTGCGCCGAACCGGGCTCACAAGTGTACGCGAAGATGACTTGCTTTAACCTGCTCACGCCCACCAGCGAGAGGCCGGGTAGAAGCTACGGCTACCGCTTCGTTAGGACTGGTATCCACAGAGACAGCAAGGAGACCATGAGGAGGTTGAAACCACGGACCCAGCGGGTTTTGGTTACTCTTCTCAGACGTGCCACTGTGGTGGACTCAGGTCCACGTGAAACGGGAGGTCCCACACAGCCTTACCGAGGCTCGGACACGTTATAGGCTCCTTAGGGAGATCTAGGAGGGGGAAGGCAGCTTATGCCGCAGCTGTCAGATATCCCTGTCGAACATACGGTAAACAGGTCAAGCAGCGGTGCTGGAAAAACCGAGGGAGGAACTGGTAAACAGACTGGAAATACTAGAGTGCCTGAGAGAAGGCAGACATCATAGCACTCGGCAGGAAAACCATATCTGACTAGTAGGAAAACAGAGGCAGGAGCACAGAGGCTTGCCCAAAATCCCTTAGGCAGTTACAGATAATTAGCGAAGTTGAGCGCCGGGTATGTCGCCCTGTGTTTGGTCCTGTTTCTCCCGGAGATGCTGATGTGGTGTTGAGGACAGAGTGATGTATAATGTCTTTCAGATGCCAGGTCTCCTGTTCAAAGCATGGCTGTTTTTTATAGAGTTGTCAGCCGCACTTTCTAATCAGGAGCTAGAGAGCTGGTTTTCCAAATTACACTGGAGGTCAGGATCAAATATTAACTTTTCTAAAAAATGTCCCCTTGAGAAGCTGTCCTACAGTGAAATCCTTGCTGCAAATCCCTTGGAAACTACCTTCTCTTCCTCTGAAATCCTTCTCCCTGCCCGACATTCAAACTGAATGGTAGAAAAAGGATGTAAACACAAAACATTTTGAACACAACCGAGCTGGCTGATGAGTTGTTGAGTGCATGGTTTCCATTTTCTTTCTGAAAAGGAATGAAGGAGGTTTCTCAATAGCGAGCAGCGGCAGCAGCACCCGCCTCCCCTTGGGACTCTCCCTTCCACACATGTCCCCCGGACCTCTGCTCTCCCTCCCCAGGGATCACCGCCGCACCTGGAGGCTTCCTTGTCCCTTTTTCTCCGGGTCTGTCTGGGAAACCCAGGTACAGCATCCAGGCTCATCCCGCCCTCCGCGTCCAGCCTAGACTCCGTTCCCTGGGAGCCTTCGCCGGGAGCCTCCGGGCAAACCCGGTGCCACCGCTCTCTGCTTGCCTCTGATGGGACTCAAACGGAGGCTCGCACAGAGGAAGGAAAACTGCAGCCCCGAATAAGGTCTCTTCCCACACTTGACTTTCAAAGAAACAAACCCAGAGGGCTAGTAAATCAGATCAAACTTCAAAGTCAGCACTTTAAACCTCTCCAGTTCCTGCCAGCTGGAAGCAGCAGAGCACACACCTTGACCCTCACATGGTGGCCTTTGTACCAGCCTCTCCCTGCTGTCTATAATCCTGTCAAGACAAGCCTTGCGACAGGCCAGGATTTAGTAACCCCTTTGTGCCAGAGGGTCCGTACATCTTGTGGTACCATTGCCCAGCGATGGCACCAGCCTTGAGCCTATTCCCCTCTTTTCCCCAGAGGTCTTCATAGGCATTTTTACACTAGCTGTCTTTTGTGCCTGGGACACATGCAGCGAAACCCTTCTGGAAGAGCGTTTCTCAATGCTCCTTCAAACTCCAGCTCAGGACTCAATTCTAATGACGTATCGATCGCATTTACGCGCATAGCGAAGTCAAATATGTCAATATTAACGTCCTAGCAGCTCCTTAGATGAGTGAGAGATGCTGTGCAAGTCTGTGGAGATGCTGAATAACTCTAACAGATAACATCAGCCTTAAAAATATGTGGCCCAAGTGGAAATACTCCTGGGGGGGGTGGGTTGATGGGACACTTGTGAAGACCCCATTCACAATCATTTTGAGCACCTCTAACAGGAAACAAAGAGGCTCTTTTTGGACATTCTCTCACCAAGGAAAATGAGGCAACACACGATTTGAAACGGAAACATCGAAATCTCAAGCCCCTTCCAAATTTGTTGCCTCTCTATTGCGATCCGCCGTGACACACATAAAAACCAGCAGCCGTCGTACAGTAACAGGCATATCACATACCTGCCCCACATACCTTGCAGGGCTGCTGTCCCCTGTGTGAGCCCATGACAGGCGTGACACACTGACTGCACGCAGGCCAAGCATATATGTAGGCAGATGCACCTGTAGGCTTCTGCTCCACGATTCGGTCATCTTTTACCTTAACCTACAACGCTCTTGTCTTCCAAACCTATTAGCCACACTTTGCACTGCCGGTGTCCGGACAGGTGCATGAGGGTTATCTGCATAAACTATCAGATGGCAATACCCGTAATAAACAACACTCAAGCACGCATGAATTCTCCATTAAACTGGCTTGTTACCACCTCCCTCAGAGAAAGAGACGTGGGTAAACCCGGCTTCTCCCTGAAATGCACCACGTTTGTGACCTTCCCTGCCGTTTGGTTTGCCAGCTCGCCTCAGTTACAGCAAGCCTCTCCCTGGTGAAACAGGCGGATGGCTCCAAGCCAAGTCTCTTAGGCTGCTGGTAGCACAGCTCATCTTTCTCACTCACCACTAGGCGCGACTGTCACCTAAAGGTGGGTACGTCTGTACCGGGGGGGGGGGGTGTCAGCCCCCACTCACTCACGTGCTTTCTTCTGCACAGTTCAAAGGAAGCAGGGGGGGGGACCCCCTCAGAGCTAAATTATAAAAGGAAGCTGAGGCTTGTACCTTGGGTCGGACGAACCTCGACCTCGGTGCTTTTAGTAGGTGTGGATCTACTGGACCAGAACCTCATTTTCCCTCACATGTACTTCTCATACGCTGGTGTTTTTTTAGCTAAAGGCTTTTTTGAGGCAAGATCTACACCTTCCTGTGAGAGCTCTCCAAGGAGCAGCTGTTAGAGTGCAAGAGACAGGAAGCTTCACAAGCACTCTAGCACAAGAACTTAACTGATTCTGTGTCTTTTTAAAAGTTTTTACCTTCTCCAACCCCCTTCTTATGCACCATTTGAAGTCAGGGACATAGCTATGCCTGAGCACGAGCCTCTGCTAAAGCTGCAGGAAAGCACTTTGTGTACCACTGCCAAAATTTCATCCTTCCCGAGCTGGCTTTAAACTGCCTGGCTCAACAGCTGGTGGCAGGACCGCCGCAGCAGCAAGGAGCTCAGGATAAAGGCCCAGAAAGCCTGACCACCTTCTCAGGTCGGTTTTGCAGCCTTCCTTGGTGTCACTGCTATACGTGCAGCAGGTAACACGTTGACGTCACGGCCGTTCAGTGACACGGCAGCTGTAGCCGGTTACCGCGCTTGCTTACGCACCAGCAACCAAGGAGTAACGAGAGCTGCTTTTGGGTCCTGCCCCAAGAGCCCGGGTGCCGCGGGGCTTGCTGCGGCCGAGCACATCATGCGTCTGCTGGAAGGCAGATGTTGCACTTCACTGTCTGGAGGGGACAGAGAAGGACAAAGGTGCGATTCCAAGAAATCACAAAACCCAGTAATCTGTATTTCCTGTATCCTCGTGGTTTAGGTCTCCCAACGAGGTGGCCAGCCAAGGGAAGCCGAGGCATCAGAAAACAGTCACACGAGGCTGGAAATACTTCTTGGTAGGAAAATCCCTTCCCGGTGTAAAGGTGAGAGGACGGGCACTAGCCTTGTGCCTCCTCTCTCACGCTGAGCGCTTGAAACCTTCACAGCATGTAGAGAAGGAGCACGTGGGAAATGGACTCCTACACTATTTGCTCAAAATAAATCCTAGACGTGCACAATTTTTAAAAATATCTACCAAAATATGTCACATTTTGCAACAGGATTTTCTTGCGTTTACCCCACAATTTTCACACCGTAAACAGGGAACTTCCCAGAACGCTCAATCTTTAAACCTTTCCTCAGTCAGTTGTTCGTCAAGAGGGCTCGTCTTTTTTTTTTTTTTTTTTTTTTTTTTTTTTGTAGAGCTACAGTGACCTCCAGTGGCCAACATGAGCCTGTCACGCACCTAAACATTTTGGGAAAGGTAAAACTATCCCTGATTATTATCTGTGTGTGACAGGCGGGTCTGGAAATGGAGACAGATATTGAATCCGTGTACTTCTGGATCAAAGCTGAAGACTAACTATGTTATCTCGAATTAAGTAACAAGAGAGGAGTTTAAAGAATTCATTACCTAGCCATTTCTTTATCTGATATGCCTTTAATTAAACAAGGCTTGTTTATCTATCTATAAATCCTTCTAGTAGCACCTCTGCATTGCAGTTTTAGTGGGAGAAATCTCATGTCTTCTTATGAAACATGAAAAACATCACAAGTTATAAAATAAAATCAAATATTGTAAAATATGGAAAAGCAAAATTCAAGTTAGAAGAATTAACAGCTAGTGTGTGTCAGAAGAAGAACGCAGAAATGTGTACACCAAGCACCTAAACACTTTATGATACTACAGTTCAACAACTTCATGTATTTCAGCTTCTGATGAGAGCAACAGCTTCATCCAGGTGATAAACTTTTCCCATGCTGGATTTTTGGGATGTAATGGTGTAGTCCCTTATATAGCCCACAGCATGGCAAATCCTATTCTCTTAACAGCCTGTCCTGGTTTCAGCTGGGACAGAGTTAACTGTCTTCCCAGTAGCTGGTACAGCACTGTGTTTTGGGTTAGTATGAGAAGAATGTTGATAACACCCTGATGTTTTCCGCTGTTGCTCAGTCGTGTTTAGACTCAGTCAAGGACTTCTCAGCTTCTCCTGCCCAGCCAGCAAGAAGGCTGGAGGGGCACAGGGAAGTTGGGAGGGGGCAAAGCCGGGACAGCTGACCCAAACTGGCCCGAGGGGTATTCCATACCATGGGGCGTCATGCCCAGTATATAAACTGGGGGGAGTTGGCCTGGGGCAGATCGCTGCTCGGTAACTAACTGGGCACTGGTCAGCGAGTGGTGAGCAATTGCACTGTGCATCACTTGCTTTGTATATTCCTATCCTTTTAGTATTATTGTCATTTTATTACTGTTATTATTATTTCTTTCTTCCTTTCTGTTCTATTAAACTGTCCTTATCTCAACCCAGGAGTTTTACTTTTTTTCCCCTGATTCTGTCCCCCATCCCACTGCAGGGGCAGGAAGTGAGTGAGCGGCTGTGTGGTGCCGAGTTGCTGGCTGGGGTTAAACCACGACAATATTGTACTTTTAAAATCTAACCATGCTCTGAAAAGCTGTCACAGAAATGGCACTATAGAATTCCCCATATGTCTCTGAACGGCTTCAGTAACACATCTGCCTAAGTTACAAAAGCCTTTTCCCAGCTCCTCTAGCAACCAGAGGGTTTGGAATCCAAGCTGCGTTCATTCTGCCCCGTTTATCCACACCAGTAGTATGGTCTTGCTACCAAAATCTTGGGCATAATGCTGATGAGGCAGGAGCCAGGGCATGATTTTTTTCCATTCTTGCCAAACTGAATTAGTTCTGCCGGTTTTAGTGGAAATCAAGACATCAAGACAGAGGACTCTGAACAGACACACAGGAAGGCTCTGTTAAGAGTCATTATCTCATTGGTTTTTTTTTCCCCTCAACGTAACAGCTTTATTAGATAGGCCTGGGGGTAAAGATTTCCACATGTAATACTCTTATGTAGTCTTCATCTGCATGAATGGCAATAGCTCCATTCTGATGGCTTGAAAACTATTTTAAGTATTACCTCAGGCATTGCTTCAAATAATGTTCTTTTTCGCTGTGTAAATTCTCTCAAATAAGTCAAGATCTCGTATTTTACTTCTGGAGGCAGCTTTTTGAAATCTTCTGATTCAATATCTACAGAATAAGGATTTTCACACAACTGTTGCTGTAAGAAAAAACAACATAAACACCTATTTTATATTGCAGCACAGCAAGAACAATAAGATACTTAGAGCACTATTCCAAACAACAACAAAAAAGCCCCACCAAATCTTTGTTGCTACTTCCTATGCTGTGAAGAAAACAGTTAAGGAAAAAAAGGTAACTACTACCTAATAACATAATGTAAAGTACATAATTACTGATGTACACTATACAGAAAAACTTCGTTTTATTCTTTTTACAACAACATATTTAGTATTAATCACAGAAGCACGTCCTATAGCCTCAGCTAGTCTGATTTTATCCTACCAAAGAGGTTCTCCTTCTGAATGTGAACTACTTCAAAGATAAACAGTATTTCCAAGACTTTTTTCTTCTGTCTTTTTTTACTTTGATGAAAGCAGATGTAATTTTATTATTCATTATGCCTTCTTCTTAGCTTATATATTTCTCTTCTCCTCTTCCCATGAGATCAGCACATCAGAAGGGAATACAGAATTTATCCATGAAAACTCAAGGACTGAAGTACTTCAACATCAACTCGTATTTGGAAAAGCATCAGAATTTTGTTAAATATGCTGTCTTGTATGTGCATACACATGTGCACAAATGCATACATTTCACTTACATCTGTACAAAAAAACGTTTCCTTCTCCACATCTTCAGAGAAAGTAGTCAAAAGAGAAAAAAAAAAGATACCATAAGAAATTCCTATTCTGCTGTATTCTAGTGGAGAAAATTCCTCATTAGTAGGAATTCAGAGTACTGAAAATTAACTTGTTTGCTTGATAAGTAATGCTACAGTAAGACCTATACCTCCAAACACTGCTTTTTTTAACCTTTTTGTTTGTCTTTTAAGCATAGCACATGAATGAGAGGATTGTTCACAGCAACAGGGCAATTAGGATGCACTTACACGCAACATCATTTTTTCATGCATTCTTGCTTCCCATTCTTTTTCCTCTTCCTCCTCTGAGCTAAAAACACAAAGAGAAAAAAAGATGTAGATATTTACCTAGGAAAATAAAATTCCTATTTTAAGGAAAAGGACATTAGTCACCCCTTCACCGGTAACTACAAAAATTCACACGCAACATCAAAGTACACACATTTATATACACATATACATTCATGCACACATACACACACACACATAAATACATACACAAGTCAAAAAGATCTGAACAGAAAGCAAGAAGGCAGACTTAGGTCAGTTAAAACTAGACTGAGACAACTGTTGCTGTTTAAATCATTACCCGATTCTTATTTGGTCACCATTTAAAGTATATAAAAGTATATATAAGATGTGCAAAGAGTAATCTAACCGATCGCTCCACATTCCCACTTAGTGTTATTTAAGAATATGTCACAAGTTTGACAAGTACATACAAAGCCTACTTCTGCTTTCACATCCACACTACCGAATGAGGGGGCGCAAACCGGAATCAAGCTGCCACACACCAGCTACCCCAGCTTCAACCATCAGTGCCATTTAGTCGTATAGACACGGCCACAGAGACCTTAAACATGAATCCAGTGTACAAATTTAATCTGTGGGCTGAAAACTGCTTCTGTTACTTTCCCATAAATAACTAGAAGGCTTCTGTATCCAAAGCTATAAACCGAACTCTCCAAAAAAAAACCTGAAATAAAATATAAATTAAAGAAATATACTTCAAATATTATGGAGTCTCATGGGTCAAAGGCCTTTCAGCAGCGTGAAAAAATGTGGTTTATACTTTTATCCGAGTTTATTATAGCCATTTAAGCTTTTTTTTTTAATTCTACCTACCTGTTCTTCTCGTCCTCTAAAGTACAGAACACATGCATATTATCAATTTCTTTTCTTCGAACTTCTGTAATACTGGGGAAAGCATCATACCTTAGGGAAACAACAAAAAAAACAAACCCACAACAGTTAGTAAGAGCTACATAAAAACTTACCTGCCACTTATAAATGAGGGGAAAGTAAATTTTATTCTTGCCTTCTGCGTCTAAGAGCAGTTTTGATAATTTGTCTCTTCAAAAACGTTTTCAAGAATTTATCTCTATTTTTCTTGGAATCACTGATGGCAGTTTCCTTTCTTTGTCTTCGCTTAGCCTGTGAAAATAAGATTAACACCAACAAACTTTTGCTGGGTGGTGAAGATACATATCCAGTGAACTGTTGTTATAATTCTGTATGCCGAGTCTACAAACAACTCCTAACTCATCCTACATCAATGGGGACATACCCTTCGGATCCTCTAAACCTCTCTACGTCTGTTTCCTCTGTGGGACTTGGGCACAGTTTTCAGCTTCTGGGTATAAATGCTTGTAAGAGTTCCGTTCAGGTCCATTCTGGAGCAAGACCCAGGCTTCTGCCGTCATCTACCTCTCTGCAATCTGGTTTCTACGCAAATCAAACCTGAATATATCAAAAGGGAACTGCTGCATGCTCCAACAGCTAACCAAGACTGGGATTGCAAAGAACACCTGCACAGCGGTGCACTTCAAGCCCTCCGTCCTCACAGCTCAGAAGGGTAAGCAGAATACAAAGGAAACTGAAAACGGCTACTTAGTATCAGCAGACGTACATCCTATTTTGCATGCAATGACTCACAAAGGTACTTACCAATGTTTGTCTCTTCAGAAGCGGTGCCTCTCCATCAAAAACAAAGACAGGCCGAATTCGAAAAAACAGTAACTTGCAGAGTCGATGAAACAGAGTGAGGAGGTGAGCATTTTGTATGGAATTGCCACGATGATCTCTGGCTCCCTTTATTGCTTGGTTCAACCAAATACTGATATCTTAAAGAACCGTTAAGAGGAAAAAAACATTCTATCTTACACATATACCACACTAATAGTTTCTATAAAGTGCACATATTTGACTGAGTGGCTTTTGCCCACAGGTTCAAGCTTGGCTTATTGAAGCCAAGGTTACCCAAATATTTGTGAACTTCGGAGAACAAATTGTTGCCCCTACCACCCTGGACAAAAAGCAGAGTTGAAACAACTGTGCAGCACATAGTACCTCCCCAGTTGTTTTTACAAATAAATGAAGGGTAACTTCTTTCCACATCTTTCCAGCATTTAACCAAGTCTATATGACAGGAAAGTTGATGCAAAAGTATTTAAACTTTTTCATCTTATAGTCCTACTGTGAGCAGCACATTTATTTATAAAGCACAATATCCTACAGCCCAACACTTGTGTAACGAACCTATTAAAAAAGTCTCTTTTTTACAAGACAAAAATACCCAAACCGTTTAGTATTCCACATATTATAAAGCATAAAACACACTTATCAAAATGTTGTCATAATTAAAAAAAAAAAAATCTAATCACGTAGAAAGAAGAGAAATAGACAAAATAATCTCCCTCACAAATTTGGTTCCTCAGCTTTACTTTTAAAGGATACCAACAGCAAGAATTTTTCCTTCCAGCATTTCTGGGTTTATAAGTGTCCCAGTGCATTCAAGCAGTTTCCAAAGTCCTTGAACTCCCATTGTCGTTTCTTAGCTAGCCTGAGAGAGAAGACTCTATGAGGATCAAAGGAAGGAATAACCCAAAGATTATACGATCCGCGTATGCTTTATTAACGCGAACGGGTTATTCCTGCAAACAGAAATCGGGGGGGCGGGGGAAGG
>JAVKLA010000008.1:2708298-2779491 GCA_034782735.1 Sagittarius serpentarius
GCTCGCCGCGAGCGCACCGGCGCCCCCGCCGCCCCCCGCCCCCGCCGCGCCGCCGCCGGCCGGCACCAACTCCCGCAGCCGGCCGGGGGGAGCCGCGGGGCTGTCCGGCGGCGGCGGCGGCGCTCCCCTTTGCAGGCCCTCACGGTGCCTGAGAGGAACGGGCTGGCCGCCTGTCGGCTGGGCCGCGGCTGCGCCTCGGCGCTGTGAGAGGCACCTCTTTGGCCGTGTGTCCTCGTCCGTCCGTCCGTCCCCCCCGTGTGCGCCCTCGTGGTCTCGTCCGCCGCTGCCCCGCGGGCAGGCGGGGGAGCGGAAGAGCGGCCCGGGGGGTGGCTGCAGAAAAGCGCGGTGAGCGCCGTCCGAAGCGGTGCCGCTCCGGATCAGCCGAGGCCCCGGCAGGCCCGGGGTCACACATACACACCCCCGCGCCTCCCTGCCTGCACCGCCTCACCCGTCAAAGGCGGGCGGCTCCGGCTTCCCTCAGGCGGCTGCCTTCCTCGGAGGGCCGCTGCTCCGAGGCGGCTGGCCCTGCCGCCCCCAGCTGCCCTTGGCTTAAAGTAGGCTTGGCTCGTGGCAAGTCTTGGCTCAGCTTTGGTATCGCACTTCTCACTGCGGCTAAATCTTCCCGTCCAGGGCGGGGAAGGTGTCAGGGCATAAAAGCGAGCATTGGGCTCTTCCTGGGGAACGAGGGACAGACGTCCGGACCTTTTGTTCGCACCGGATTTCTCTTGGTTTCCCGCTGCCTGCAGTAAGAATAGGTGTAACAGAAATGCTGCCGGAAAACTGGATAAAGGAACAAAAGATTATTTCAGGTAAACAGCCTCTGGAACTGCTGACAGTATTTCCCGTCTCATCTCTGCTGCAGTCAGTGTGTTTTCGACGTGAACAAACACAGTGGCGCTGAAGACGCGACTGGAGCACTTTCAGTACTGCCACAATTATTTAAAACTTACTTATCTTTAAATACTCAAATTTGTAATATTAAGTGATTGCTTTTATAACCAAGTAGTTAGAAAATTTAAAACCAGAACAGAGAAAGATCAGAAAGTCATGTGGCGTCCTGCCGACAGAAGGTTCAGTGCTAGTGATTACAGCATGGTGCCCTCAGCCCACGGAGCCCCTACTCCCAGCCGCAGCTTCCGTGAGAGGTGCTGCAAGTAATGGAAAGAAGAATCCCATTTTTCCTTACTTGGTAGTTCTCAGTGGTTAGGCAGAGCAAAGGTGCCAATGTTCTCTAACACTTGTTGGCACAGACACGTTTGCCATCCCCTGGACACGAGTAAGGCAAGCCCTAGATCGGGTTCAGAATTTAATGTGGCTTCATCCCAAGGCAACCTGCCTCTCATAATGGAGAGCATCCCTGACGCCTTTGCCAGCTGGAAGCCTGTTGAGCCTTCGTCGGCCAACAGCCTTTGAAGTAATTAAACAACTCTGCCTCCAAAGCATTTTTCTCTGAGCCAAATTATAGTCATTAGGATAGCAGCAACGTTGGCTTTGCCAGCCAGGACTAAAATTAGGTTGTATGATTTATTTTACAACTTGTTTGGGTGCTGACAAATAGTGCCAGATCCAGACGCAGATTCCCCGAGCTGCGCTTATGTGGGGGAGAAAAGCTGTAGGAGAGAACAGCGGGAGGGTAGAAGTGTGTCACCTTTACTTCGTCGCTGCTGTGGTTTTTTTAATGTGCCGATGCCACCCAGCTAGGAAGAGGCAAAACATTCTGTGCATTCTATAGCTATGAAATTTCTTTTTAAATAAAAACATCTTTAAAGTTCTCTTCCACTAAAGGAAGCTGTCTTGTCTTATACAGCAAAACATAAGCTGAGAAGGAATGTGATTTCAGCCTGTAAAATACATCAGGAGAGTAAAGATGGGGAAGGGAGAGGAGCTAAAGGGTCACGCATTTAAAATAGGCCCTGCATGAATTTTTCGACTTGAACTGCTAGTCTTCTAACTGCTGAATGTCCTGAAAAATCATGTCGATGGGAACAGCAGGAGACAAAAACTACGCCTTTAAAAGTTGGAGCTTGGCGTTTTGTGATGAGGTTACTGATTGGAAAAGACTATGTTCATTGACCCAAGTGCTCCTGTCTCAGCTTGCAATTTTCTCAAAGCAAGTGATTTTTTTTTGTGTGTGTGCTTTTCTCTAAACATAGTTGCAGTATTCCAAAACGTAAAATACAAGGTCTCTTCAAAATTCATGACTCCTTGATGATGAGGTTCAATTTTCCATATTGTTTTCCTTAACAAGAGAAAAGCAATGAAGAGCAAAATTGAAAGTATCCTTTCGGATTGAAGTTCTCCCATGAAGAAGCCTTAATTTGGGTGAGGTTTCCATAGCTAAATGACAAAGAAAAGCATTTGGGTGTGCCTGTGTACATACATAGTTAAGAACAGCATCTTCTCACTTGGATGGCTTGATGGACAAAGGGCTGTTGAGTCACCAAAGGTGCCCGGTGGGCCAGTGAGGGGCCCAGCAATCCAGGACAGTGGCCTGAGCTTCTGGATGCCACGCACCTCCTTCTGCCGCTCTGGGGAGAATTCTGAAAACCTGTTTTCCCGACTGTAAACTCTTTCATTTCTCACCCTAATGTAATGGAAACTGAGCGAATGAGGGCCGGGGGGAAACTTGAGCTCACGACACAGAGAAAACGGCGACACCGAGATGTCTGAATGTCTTAAGTCAGAGACATGGGTGGAACCGGCTTTTCCCCAGTCCCCTTCTTCTGAGGTAATCCCGGCCGTGGGTCCCAGCAACGCCCCTGCAGCCGGCAGGCTGCTCCGGGGCTGAGGCAGCCCGGTGGGGGGCACCAACAGCCACCAACCACCTCTGAACCGCCTCTCAACGGCCGCTCTCCCCCGGACTACACCTCCCAGCAGCGCCGCTCCGCGCGGGAAGTGCGGCACCGCCCGCCCCGCCCCCGCGGAAGCAGGTGGGTGGGGCGGACGATCGCCCCGCCCCCCTCCCCTCCCCTCAGGCGCGGCGGGGACGGTTCCCTGAGGAGACGAGGTGGTCGCGGGTCCGCCGTCCCCTCCCTGCCCCATGCAGCCGCGCCGCGGGCGGGACTGCCCGGTGCCGCGGTGAGGGAAGGGGGAAGGTGGCGGCTGCGCTCCCTCCCGCGCCTCGGCGGTGTTTCTCGGTCAGGGGGAAGCGCTGTAAATGCGTGGCCTGTGGCCGCTCTGCGTCGCCCTGGGAGCCGTTGCGGCGGGGGCCGCCGCGGGCGGGGGCGGCCGGCTGAGCCCCGAGCGCAGCGCGGTATGGGGGCCCGGGCTGCGGGCGGAGGCTGCCCTCCCCGCTCGCTATTTTTACGTGCAGGCCGTGGACGCCGAAGGGCGGAGGTAAGCGCGGCGGCTTTTCACGGAGATGGTGGGCAGAAAAAAAAAATAAAAAATCTGAGAGATCGGTTAAAAAGTCACGTTCCCTGCCCACCGACACCGCCCCGGTCAGGAGGGTGAAACGAGTTAGGCGGGGAGCGGCAGAGCTTTCTACGGGCCCTTCCCGAGGCACCAGCAACCCTCCACGGGTGTGCGGCTTTACCCACGCTGGGCAGCCGCTTAAATATTCGCGGGCCCTGGGTCCAAATCGTAATTTGCTGGATTTCTTGCGAGGGAGAGAATCGCCCTCGCAGCCGTGCCCCCTCCTCGGCGAGGCTGACCTTCCCTGCCCGTGTCCCAGCTGAACCCCTGTCCCCTTTTAGGCAGAAATTTACTCGGGATTTTCTAGTGGAAAGGGAAGGCTGAAGGCTCCCTATGTGACTTTTTTGTGATATCACTTAGGAAAAGCTAATTCATCTTTTTAGGAGTATCAAGTAACTGCACAAGGGGATGAGATGAGAAAAGAGGATGAAAACATTCAACAGCAAAACACACGTATTCGTCCAACCAACAATTTATGACTTATTCTGCTTTGTCAAAACCTTAACAATAACTGATCTATTTAATTTATGATACACCTGCTCAGGTGTCCTGCTTGTTTCCACTGTTAGGAACATAAGTATTTCTCCTAAACATGTAGGCACAAGATCAGTAGAGTCATTTAGGAATTACTCTATAGGCCATTACGTAAACTTAGTTTTCAGAGGATACTCGTGGCTTTCCGTTTCTACAGGAAAGAAATCCTGACCGTACAAGCTAGATTGGAGCTCAGAGTGCTCCATCTGGGTTGTCCAGATTAGATGCACCGTGGCACGTGCAAGTCTGGAAGCTGCCAATTCAGCTTGTCTTGAAGAGTAAATATTTCCTGCACATAGTTGAACTAGCAGCTCTCTAGTATATCTGAACAAGTTTCAGGAAGGGTGACCAGGCTGCTGGGCGGTAATCTGTTAGTCCACTCACTCCCACGACCTCTCTCTTTATCCCAAGGTCTCCCTACATATTTGGGACTGTGTTTAAAGAGGTGGAAGAAAGTTGGCAGATGCAGTGTTTTGACTGTGCCAGCTTTCTTAATACCTCAATGATATGTGGTTAACTTCATGATTTTTCAAATTATTTCATTTGGTTTTATGGAGATTTTTCTATGATTGGTGTATGGTGAATTTTACCAAAATGTTACAAGTACGCATTGAATTCTGTGATCCCACTATGTTTTTCCCCTACCATGACACTGGCATTCGTAATATCCTTTCTTTTCCCCTGTGTGAGCTACCATAATGATTAAGAAGTTTAACTTCGTTCTTTACTTCCTTAAATAATACCTGGAAAATAAAATAATCTGGAAAACATTCTGCTTCTCTGTGTAAACTAACAGACTTATTAAGCTGCTAAAGTAAGGCTTGTTCTAGTAGTTTTTGTAGACTGTTTGGGTTGGAAGGGACCTTAAAGATCATCTAGTTCCAGCCCCCCTGCCACAGGCAGGGACACCTTCCACAAAACCATGTTGCTCCAAGCCCCATCCAGCCTGGCCTGGGACACTGCCAGGGATGGGGCATCCGCAGCCTCTCTGGGCAGCCTGTGCCAGTGCCTCACCGCCCTCACAGGGAAGAACTTCTTCCTTACATCTAATCTAAATTTACCCTCTTTCAGTGTAAAACCCTTGCCCCTTGTCCTGTCCTGTAGGGACAGGACACCAAGATATATCCACAAAGATCCACTTACCTGCATGCTCTCTACCTTCCCATCATTTTACACTATAGCTACTACTAATCAGGAGCTGTGTTGGATTTTTAAAGGTTCTCTGTTCCCATATAATCAGACTGTATTTCCAACACTGTTCAACATGTAGAGCACCAAGTGATTTTGGAGGTGTGCTCATGAGTATGTGAGCGGAACCTTCTTGATACCCAGTGCTTCATAACAGCATGAGGCATTTAGGTACCCTAACAAAATTCTCTTTGGAAAAATCATGCCTTGCTTGCGAACATTAGGATGTGCTCATAAAGACCTAGCGTGGCTCAGTGAAGTCACTGGAAATCTGTCAACTTGAAAAGGAATGGATCAGACCAAGAAAGCTGTTGTGCGTTTCCTTTTTTATTAAGCTCCCACTTATTCTCTGGGTAGGTTCACTTCATCGCCGGGTGAAAATGCATTCCAGGTGAAGATCACTGCTCCTGATGAACAGTTCACTCGGGTTGGTGTACAAGTATTAGACAGGAAAGATGGTTCCTTCCTTGTAAGGTACAGGATGTATGCAAGCTACAAAAACCTGAAGATAGAAGTCAAAACTGGAGACAGACATGTTGCAAAGTCCCCGTATATTTTGAAAGGTAAGAAGCAGCACTACATACAGATTTCCTGTCATGGCTTCTTCTCACAAACTGTGTCCCAGAATGTCTTCTAGGATTAGCATAGGATTCTGCAGGACCTCAGTACTTCTCTGGACTATCAAATCCCATTGGAATTACGGATTCTTTATAATGTGTCCTGTGTGTACTATTCAAAATAATAAAAAGAAGCAAACGCTGTGAAGTTGTTGCCTAGCAAATACATGTAGAGGGCTCACACAGAAGCTGATGTAGCTTGGCATGACTTCATTGGAGTCAAAAAAAGTTCAAACATGTCCATTTAGAGTTGCTGAAGGTGAATGCTCAGTGCCTGACCCTCTTTTGTGGTCTCAACAGCCCTGAAGTGTGACTTTAAAAATACAATAATAATTGTGTTCCTGATAGGACCTGTTTACCATGAAAACTGTGACTGCCCTCAGGAGGAAAGCAGTGCATGGCTGGAAGAGATGAGCTGCCCTCAAATCATTCCACAGATTCAAAGAGACCTAGCAAATTTTCCTATTGTTGATCCAGATAAGATTGCAAAAGAAATTCCACAGAGGTTTGGACAAAGACAGAGTTTGTGTCACTACACCATCAAAGACAATGAGGTATGGCATGGGTTGATCTGAAGTCCGTACGGGGATTTGGTGGCAAGTCATACAGCTAGGCTGTTTGGCTGTTCCCAATTGAAAGGTTTCTTGTAGTCTCTTCTTTAAGAAAGTTCCTTTCCTTGCTTCTCTGTCCTGGAATACTGTGCAGTTTGTATATGAGCTCAACAATATCTGTTCTACTTTGTAAAGTGCTTTTTGTCCACATTACAACTGAAGCACAGTGAAGGCAAATTACGTTCCAAGCAATCAATACAAGTACCAGGCACAGACCCAAGTCTCCTAAATGCTAATTCAGTTTCCTGTTCTCTGAGTAATACTGCTGTGGAGCGTTACGATCATCTGATTTGACACGCACCAAATTACGTTGTGCATAATCCTGAGGTAAAGAAATAGCACTTTTAGCTCCACTTAGGATCAGAGCTACAATTCTTTATAACAAAACTGTAGTGACTTCAGTAGAGTTTCATATGGAAATGAGAACAATGGAACACAACGGCAACAGGCAATCAGTTTCTGTTTCCATGAGACAGACCTAGAACGTCCGCAAAAGCAAGCAAAGCTTGTCCTTTTTGTTTTGCTCATGTTTCTGTGATGAGCTAGAGAGATGAGATTTCTGAACCTTCCCGGCTGATTCATAAATCTATACATCCATACAATCTGTCTGACTAGTTACTAAGTGATTAAAAGAGCTCTAAATTGTGCCAGCCGTTCTCTGAAATGAAAACACCAGACCAGTAAAACCTGTGTTTATTTTCAGGTTTATATAAAGACGTATGGGGAACATGTTGGCTTCAGAATTTTCATGGATGCCATACTGCTTTCTTTGACAAGAAAAGTGAGTACATCTGTACAGTCATTTATTCTATATGTCCTACTTTATAGAAGCCTGGGCTTAACAAATATACTTCAGCATATTTGTTGCTATTTCTATTAAAAAGCTCTTCTTGTTCTTTGATAATGGAAAGGTCAGATGGATTTTGCTTGTTTGAAGTTGGCACATTCTAGAATGCTATCTGATCAGTGTATGGAGTATTGCAAATGTTAAGCGAATAGCAGGCTTTTATAGGTGAGTTTGATAGATTTGGACAGAGTGTGGGTTTTTTTCTATAGACTAAATAAATCATCCTGTAGCATCTAATGGAAAAATCTATCTCTGCTAGTACATTTTACAGGATGACTCAAAAAAAAAAAAAATGGAATGTATATCATTCTCCATTAAATTCCGTATGTTGGAAACAAGACAGGAAGGGTTGAGAAACAGCACCAAAAGCTCAACAGGTGGCATGTGGGGAAACTCCCTTGACGTACAAGCAAAAAGCACCACACAGACTCTTCCCTAGGGAAACTTTGGAAAAAAACTGACATTATGTACAATGACAGAATATAGCAGGGCTGAAGTTTCAGCACGCATCAGTATGTGATTATTATGTAAAGAGAGTAGTAAAAGAAATATGAAGATACCCGAGTTAGTATCTGTTTTTGACTGTAAAAAGACAAAGCACTTTGTCTTTTAAAAAGGAGAGAAAGAAGAGAGAGGAGCTACTAAAGTATAGAGTTGTTCACCTAAAAAAAATTCCTTAAAAAACTAATAAAATATAAACACATTATGTATAAGCAGCAGAAAGATAATTGGTATGAAACAAAATGGATTTATCATAAGTCATAACTATACAATTTCTTTCTATAACAAGATAATAGACTTCCTGTATGGATGTCAAGTATCTTAATTTTAGTTAGGCTTTTGAGTGTAAAAGTCTCACACGTTTCTCATAAACAAGATAGAAAATCTTTGCCTAGAAGAACCTACTGTAACCTGCTTGGAAAGCCTCACTTAAGTAATAGTTGCCGATGTTTCCAGAGAGGTGAAAGGTGTCACAAATATATTCTTTGGAGATCGGCCCTAGGTTCAGTCCCCATTTAATAACTTAGTTATATTTTGACTGAATGATGGACTAGAGAATATGCTTATTGAATTTTCAGGTAACAAAAATGAAAGCACCTGCAAGCACCTCATGGTACAGCACCATAATTGGAATTTTTCTTAACAAGTAAGAGAAATTGTATGGCTAAAGGGATAAAATAAAGTGACAAGAGCTGGATAAGTCATATAGTTATGACACCTGTTTAAAAGAAGGAGTGGTTATTTTCTGCAAGTGTGAAGGTTACAGTATCACAAATTTAACATGAGTCAACAGTGGCATGGTGTTGCAAAAAGCTAAACACACACATTAACAGAACACACACATGAAAGAAACGTAAAGTAACCTTGCCACTATACTCAGGATTAGTAATGGATCAGTTACGCTAGTGTCTGCCTTTGGGTGTCATAGTTCAAGAAAGATTGTTCAGTTACTGACATTGCACAGGAAAGTGGTAAGAATGACTAGACAGACAAATGAAGATCCACTGAAGTGGGGATTGTTTCATTTAACAGTGTCTAAGGGAAGACATCAGTGTAGCCTTTAATTATCTAAAAGGTTGTTCTACAGAAGATGGAAGTAAGCTGTTCTCGGTGCCGGTAGTGTTGGATAAGAAATAGTGGAATTAAATTGCATCAAAGGTATTTAGGCTAAATGTTAAAAAAAATTTGCTAACTCCAAAGACAGAAACTGTTTACAGACCTAGAAAACACAGCTGGTCGCATCCCCATTAAATACTTCAGGAATTTCTATTAAGACAGTGTCACTGAAAGACAATAGATGTACTGGGTTGGAGAAGATTTAACCTGGTGAATGATTCTGCCATTGAGGATGCAGGTAAAATAAAATTTGTAGCTTTTCTATGTCTGTTATAACCATTAGATGGCACTGTACTAATGAAGTTTAGCACGGAAGAGCAGAACGTGTAGCCAAACCCCCTTTGAAATGAAGGTACACAATAAAACCTTTTCTGTCTGTCTGCATACTGAAGACAAAAAGTACTGCTTTGGGTCTCTGCCTTTAGTATTCCTGGATGTCTCTGCCAAGGGTTTTCCGCTGTCATCAAGTCAGAAAAGAATATCTTCAACCATTTAGGAGGGTGTTTGATATTTGGCAAATTATTAATTTCTGTCTCTGACCATAAAGATTTAATTAAATTAGAAACTTAATAAAACCCATTTGGGCCACAGAAGAATCCTGAAATGTTAGGCTTTGACCAGCTGTTCTGATCTGAAGAATAAAGGGGTTTAAGAGGATAAATGCTTTGATGCCTGTATATGATGAGGAGTCAGCAATATGTTTAAACTCTATTTTTATATGTATATTTTTAATTTGAGAATTATTAACATTCATAATTGTTCTTTCTTCAGAGAAGATATTTGCTCATGTAGATATTAAGATAGTTGATAACACTTGAACAAAACATCCTAATCACACACATACAGTCATGATCTCCAGATTATCTGTTAGTAGTCAGGACAGAGATCTTGAGAGTTATTCCAACAGTTTTTCAAAAATGCCAGTATAATAATCACATGTTTGTAATAGTCAAATACCCAATTAAGACTTACTAAGGAGGGAGGCAAAAACAAAAGAAAAACACATTATGGCACAGTATAAAACCTGTGACATGCCCATCCTGTGAAGACGGTGCAGTTCTCATTTCACTTTCTCAACAAGAACTACACAGTGAGAAGGCTGTTCAGGCATGCAAAGACAGGCTAATTTGACTAGGGTTCTTTTGCTTTGAAAGAGGCAAAGACAGGGATGTAACGGAGCTTCTATTTTTTAAAACTTGTCACAAAGAGGGTGAACTAAGAACGGACACGGCACCAGTTCTGCACTGACTTCATACATGCCTTCAGGGTTCTGTAAAACTCAACAATATGTCACCTTCAGCTCTCGAAACTGAAGTGTCCCACCACTTTCAGTTTCTCCTCACAAGGTGGCTGGTCCATTCCCACCAGAGTAGCTGCCTTTCTTTGTACCTTCCCTTACTTTGTTTGCAAATACCAGAACCACACACAACGCTCAAGATGGGGTGCATTCAAGTTTCATATAGCAGCAAAATTATGCCCTCTGTCACGTTGTTACAACATTTCCTGGCCATCAACAGTATTTTGCTTGCTTTTTGGCTGCAACAGTGATGTCAGGTATGGTTCCATACTACCAACTATTGTAAATAAGTGAGGATGTTATGCTTAATAGTTAACCCCAGCGCTGACTAAATGTGGCCTTCCCATCATGGCTGTTCACTGCTGTTCCTTCTCTTCTGTTGGATTTAGTCATCACGCAGGCACAGGGCAAATCAGTTCACCGGTGTGACAGAAAACTAATTTACCACCCAACAGAAATTTTCCATGCAGTCATCAAGGTGGTTCAGCTTACCTCGGAAGCATATGATTGCTTACTAGATCCCACTGCTAGCCTGGAACAAAGACTGTGTGGCCAGTTATGTAAAGCATAACAAGAAACCATCTTCTAAACTGGGGTGTTCCTATCCCTTAAAAAAAAGAGAGCACATTTATGTGACTTTGTACAAATCTTTCAAAAAAAAAAATATCTTGTAGACTTTGCCCTGTGGTCTCAGTACTTCTAACACATTTCTAAACTTTAACAATTTATTACAGGTACGTTAAGTATGTCAGAGACCTGGCTATTTTTTCTCTTGGTGAGGTGGTTTTCAAAATGCACGATGCCAGCAGAAGAGTACTGCTTTGTATTAAAATGCATTTGTGCCTCCTTTGCTTCTGTTTAGGTGAAAATGCCAGATGTAGAATTTTTTGTTAATTTGGGGGACTGGCCTCTGGAGAAAAGGAAGTCCCCACAGAACCTGCACCCCATCTTCTCATGGTGTGGGTCCAGTGAGTCAAAAGACATTGTCATGCCAACATATGACTTAACAGACTCAGTTTTGGAGACTATGGGACGGTAAGAAATTGCTTAAAATTTTCACAAAATTCACAGTGAATGGTCTTCCAAAAAGATACTTGTATTAACAGTATATTAACTGTTTTTATTTATTCATTGAGACATTGGCATCCTGTAGGTAGGCAGTAACTGTGTAATCAGTATCTTAACATTAACCAAGTTATCTATTATATAACAAATGACATATATTAAAATACTTTACCATTTTATGTAAAAAAATCAAAATTAATCTAAACATGGTCAAGTCACTGAAAACAGCACTTGGAAGGAATGTTTCAAGTGTAGGTATTTGTTTGCTTTGTTTCCCTCCCGCCCCGCCCCCAAACATGTTGGCAGCTGGCCAGGTGTCTCTCTTCCCGATTTTCCTGCAATCTTTTTTCTGTACCTTTTAAAACCCAACATAGCCAGAATTCTCGACCTAGGACCTACCATCTCCCACTTTTGATTACTAATCATACCTGGCCTTGGTAACTGCTCTGTTGCTGTCTTGAAACGCTATGTCAGCTTCTAAAGAGATCTTTGTAATCCCTTTTGAACCTGTTTATCATTTCACTGCATTTACATCAGGTTCCTTGTCTTGATAATAAAGACTTTTCCTACATTGTTTTAATTTAGCAAAGTTTTTAAGGAAGTGAAATATGTCATATTAAGCTAGTTACATTACCCTGCATCACCTTCATCTGTCTGGCAACCATGTCCACTTTTAGCTACTTTTTTCTCTGATAACTGACAGGTACTCTTTCCACACGCCATGTTGTCGTTGAACTGATGCTGTCTTGCCCCAGGCCTGTGAACTTGCCATTCCTTATCTATTTTTATTGCTGCAAAAATACCGATACAATACATACATGGGTTTGCTCATGACTTACCTTCATCCTTGGTATTTGCCTATTGGTACTGTAAGCTCTAAGTAATTGCACTTAAAATTTCCAGTAGGCTTCACTATTAAATCACTTCTTTCTTCTCCAGAGTCAGTCTGGATATGATGTCAGTTCAAGCAAATACTGGCCCGTCATGGGAAGACAAGAACACCACAGCATTCTGGAGAGGACGCGACAGCCGCAAAGAGAGGCTTGAACTTGTAAAACTCAGCAGAAAATATCCAGAGATCATAGATGCTGCTTTCACAAACTTTTTTTTTTTTAAACACGATGAAAGCCTCTATGGCCCCATTGTTAAGCACATTTCATTTTTTGATTTTTTTAAGGTAAGCCACTAACCACTTTTCATAGAACTAGGTTCTCAGTGTTTCCCATTATCACATGGCTTTGTAGATATTATTGATAATAAAGTGATTTTCAGATTTTCAGCACAACACCAGTAACAAGCATGAGTAGGCATCCCTCCAGTGGGATTAACTGCTATGTAGCTCTTAGACTGAGGATAATAATGTTTGATTTACATCTAAAGGTTCTGTAGAACCTTGTGTAATCTATGTAACTCCAAGTTCCTTTTTATTTCTTTCTCCTGATTCAGCGATCAGGACTACTAACATAACTAACATAGTGGGAAAATCAGTGGATGAAGTGGCACATCTACCCTCACATCCAAGGATGAGCGTCTTAAGAATTTCCGGAGAACTTAATTGATGAAGAGGGCATCTCTGTGTACCCTGCACTGTGATGAATTCCAAACTAAATAATAAAAGCTACTTAAACACTGATGCTTGCCTAGCCAATCCTACATTTCTCAATATCGGCAAGTCAGTGACACCACTGCCGTCAGAATAACATAACCTAACCAAGCTACTTGGATCTTCTGTTTATTAATAACTTACGGTCATTTTCTTTCCAGTATAAATATCAAATTAATATTGATGGCACAGTGGCCGCCTACAGATTGCCTTATCTACTAGCAGGAAACAGTGTGGTGCTAAAGCAAGACTCCATCTACTATGAGCATTTTTATAATGAGCTGCAGCCATGGAAGCATTATATTCCATTTAAAAGTGACCTGAGTGATCTAATAGAAAAACTTCAGTGGGCAAAAAAGCATGATGAAGAGGTAAATATACATTTAGAAGTACTCAGCAATGTTTCTAGAGAAAACAGCGCAAAAAGTGCATTTTTTAAAACAAACAAACAAAATCTATTAGGACTTAAAAATTATTGTCATAAAGTCTACAAATAAGAAAAACGCTTTTTAAAAAATACGTAATACTGCCCTTAATTGAAATTAAATTGAACTTTGGAAAAAATGAGAGTATTTTCATAAGAATGCCTTACTTTTAAAATTAAGAACGCTTAAATAAAAATAAGTAAATTATCCTAAACTGTCAACACTATACTTAACTCCAGAATTAATACTGGCATCCTGAAATAACTACTATTTTTTGAGAATTAAAAAACAAAAAACCCTTTTCTTTTCTTTGACAGGCAAAAAACATTGCAAAATCTGGACAGGAATTTGCAAGAAACAATCTCATGGGAGACCACATTTTTTGTTACTACTTCAAACTCTTCCAGGTTAGTATATTTTTAACGGCTCCTACCACAAAAATAGAAATCCCACAGAAAGAATTCAGGGCAACAAAGCTGCTGGAAATCAGCCAGTCCAGTACTTAAGCCACAAAGCGAGCAGCAGCCGTTAGGAACTTCAGTTGGTTTACAAACACTGCAGGCAGTTATTTCCTACGAAACCCCGTAAGACTATGCTGGCGCTTTGAGAGCGGCAGTCGGATCCCATAAATCTTGATGTAATCTGCAAGAACATGTTGCCCACAATGATCAAAGAATTCCACATCAGATGCACACCCTGTGAACCACAGCTGAAAATATCTGTGCATTAGCACCGAGATACCAGAACTCCAGTGAGGCACCCGTAGGGGCTCCTGTCTGCAGTCAAGTATCTGCTTGCCCTGTCCATGACACAGTAGGGAGTAACAGATTGTGTAGCCCCAGAGTTTTTATGGAATTACTCAGCTGAGTATTTACAACCAGATGTACACTCTAACAAGTTTATGAATTAACGATACCTTCCTTTTTTAAAACAAGGAATATGCCAGCTTGCAAGTGAGTGAGCCAAAAATCAGAGATGGGATGGAGAAAGTGCAGCAGCCTGATGATGACCTTTTTCCATGTACTTGCCACAGAAAAAAGGTACAGTATATACAGCGTTAAACGGAAAGTGCTGGATGTCTTCCCTTCTTGTTCAGCCAGACTGGAAGAGGCCTTGCTCAATAGCCCCTGGTAGCAGTTACCAGACCATTAACACTTAACGAACTTAGAAATATTTCTTAATGTATTTGCAGGGCTAGACAGTTAAAAACCGAGTTTCCAATTAACTGAAAACTGTTTCTTCTTTTTCGCTGCAGGCCAAAGATGAACTCTGACAAAAGAAATAATTTTTTTTTTTTAATATTTACCTACATTCAGACTGTTGTCTTAAGGAAAGAAGAAAAATTTGGATTAAAATGCCAGTGGATAACGTTAGTGGATATTACGAAGTTTACTGTATCATGATCTACATATGGAAGAAAACCAAGCACCCCTTATTTCCTTTTTCTCATGCAGTGGTTGCAGAGCCTTGTTCAAAAACACTTTTATAATTTTTCTTTTTTAAATAAAAAACATGTTTGTATCAGTCACGCGTTACTGTCCTGAGACACCTTGGAAATGCAGATACTTTTTACTCAGGCTTGTTAGACTGAGTCTATTCACAAGCGTGTTCTGCAAAAAAGGGCAGATAATTGAAATCTACCCCCCACACCTCATGTATCTAACCAAAGTCATCTTTTTCAGACCATGACTTTGGATCAGTATTCTCAAAGACAATGATGTGGGGTTTATAATACATCTTTTTAACCTCAAGGAAAAACACAGTGCTATGGGACACTTAAGAATATTAGATAAAATACCACTTTTCACAGCTGCTTTGGCTGTGAAACTCAGTCTGTTTGGCAATATGAAAAGAATTAAGTAGCAATGAAGAGACTACTGAAACTAAACCGAACATTGTTTCAACAGTCTGGTCTTTTTAAAATACTTTCTTTCCATTGATATTAAGTAATTCAACTGTTACTTCTGAGCATATCAACATCTGAAAGTGATCTATAGGTGAATTTAAAGTCAAGTCTAAATTCATCAAATCTAAAGTTAATGCCTATGTTTCCAGTCCAAAGTGAGGATTTATTCTCCCTGTTAACACAGCCAGTCAATTTACAACCCACACAGCTGTTTTCTTTGCAAACATTTAGATGTGTGCTATGCTTATGGAACATTACTGCTGGGCAGTCAGTGTTCTTGAGGCATCTTGTGAGAAACAACAGAAGAATATTGTATCTGATTAACATTTTTAACTTTCACCTGCCTGTTATTTTTACTGTAGTAAAAGCAAGCCTAAGGAATAGTTTGTTTGATCACGTGGTAAACAATATATGGTACAATTTAACTATACTAACCTACAGTCTTGAATAGATATTTTTTTTTTTTTAATGCAAAATAAAGCTATCCGATCTAACCACCTGACAAAAACATGGCGGAAGCCCTCTCGGCTCAGCAGGGTCCGCACTGTCACACACAGCCGCTCCTCCCAAGACGACGCGAGTGCCAGGGTACAGCACCAAGGCAGAGCAGCACAAGCCATCCTGGCCAGCCTCGGGGGCCCTGCTCGCCAGACTCTACACATCAGTAGGTTTAAATTTCAAACAAGTACAGCATCAGTAATACTCTCAGAAATGAAAGGCACCTAAAGATTTGCTGTCAAAATAGCTTTTTTTCCCAGTATATTACTTCAAATATTAGTGAAAAGCGTTTCATTAGTGCTCTGCATTACTAAGTGTTGTATAGTTATTTGCATAGAAACACAGAAAACAATGCTGCCATCTTAAATATCTTGTAAGTTTTCTGTCTTTCCTTTAAAAAGTTCTTTATTGTTTTGCATAATTTTTTTCATTCATACAAAAAAAGTTTTATTTGCATTTACACTTAGACCTCTGAAAACACCCATTTAAAAAAACCCGACACCTTCTAGAAATAAAACTCTGATTTGCTGCATATAGGAACAGCTAAATGAAGATACTGCAGATCATTCATGCTCCCGTTCAATATTCTGTCTAAGCCAAGAAAAAACCTGAGCATTTATTTCTTCCATGACATCGTCTGTCGTTCGTCCTTTGACTGCCATCCCATGGTTTGCTTCACCAACCCAATGGATTTTCTTAGGGGCTTTCATTTTGCTTGCCACACCTTCTAGCAATTGCTACAGAGAAAATAAGAATGAAAAAGTTAAGAGAATCAGCTGCTACAAACTGTGCAACTCCTAGATGTCTCTTGCTTTGCCTGTGTAACGCATAATAGGCAGCTCTTAAAAACAAAATGGATCTGCTTGCACATTAAAAATACCTTGACAGAAAAGGTGGGATTGATAGCTGCATTCAGTAATGGAATTTGCTCAAAGGTTCGCCCTCACGCAAACACGGAACAGCAGAAAATTACAACTTCAAAAACTGCAAAGGTCACAACCCCGTGCAGGCTCCTTCCCCACACTGACAAAGAAGGAATCCGCTTTCACTGCCAGGGGGTAGTACTAGCAATAAAATGACAGAACTTCTTAAGTCAGGTTTGTCTACAGTGGCAGAGTAGCACTATAATTCCCTAGAGACTAGCTTTGACTCCCTTCAGCTTTCTCAGCAAACAGGTCCAAGAACCAGCTCAGAAAGTCTTAACGATTTCTCCGTTAAGAGGGCACTCCGAGGATCTGCCGGTTGCTAGCCTGACTTATTTTGGTGACAACTCCTCGCAAAAGCATTGTAACTCCTTAGAAACTGTCCAAGCATGGAAAACACCAATTGCACACACTCCCAAATTCAAGCTGAACTGTTCAAGAACAACAGATACCTATTTGCAAGAAAAGACAGAAACCCACTGCATTCTCATCTCTGCACACCTGCTCTTCATATCTCTACAAAACCAGCACTTTCTACCACAGAAGCCTGACTTGCAGATAAAACTGCTTTGCTAGAAGAATTTGTCGTGAAAATGTGATAAATGTGAAATTGCTAGCACAGCAGCATTCACGTTTTGTAACCTGAAATGGTTAAAACAGAATAGCAAGTAACTCGCTCCTTCCATAGGCTGCTTTTAATTTGTGCAGTCCTATCAAAAAAGACAAAACGTTTACATTAGCAGTATTTTAGTGGCCCAAAGATGAGTTTGCTAAAGTGGATGATTAAGTATGATGCAGCAGGTTTGGGGTTTTTTTCTTTTTTTTTTTTTTTTTTTTTTTTTTTAAGCACTGCAAGAAAGCGCCACCAGGCTTCCTTATGTCCGATGAAGTTTCCTACCCAAGGCTTCCTTCTGAAGATACATATATATTTAGAGAAGGCTGTTAATCAAAGTCACAGCTGTGTATGCCAGTACAGACGTCCCTCAGACTCATTCCTACTCCTCCGTACCGCCCCTTCAGAGCAGGATTTACAAGGGTACTCACTTTTTCACACATCTCATCTGCTGATCCTGAGACAAACAGCACCGGACACCTGATAAATAATAAATCTTCATCCCGTAGCTTGGACTGAAGTTTTGGTCGATGCAATGGGTAAGATAAACATACTAGGCCTTGAATGAAGTCATCATCACCATCGTCCTGGCTAAGCTGACGTATCGCAGAGGCAGCAGCTCGTGAGCCCATGGAACGGCCTTTTCTCCCATGTTAAAATAAACAAAAAAAAGTGTGTCTGCTGTCACCTCATATGCATTCTGTTCGAGTAAACAACTCCTAAAAACAATCCAACTGGGTGTCTTTCAGCGTACCAGAAGTGCAAAATGCTAGGGATGCTTTTGTTCATCTGCTCCATGAAAAATATTAATCCTAATTTCAACATTTTCTGCTAAAATATTTGTCTGTTTGTATTATGATTTCACATCCTCATTTAAAAAAAGAAGGGGGGGGAAAAAAAATAAAACCTAAATGGAGAGGGATCCTTTACTGGAAGGAACAACAGCGCATCCTAGGGGCAGGGGGAAGAGAGGGAGAGGTCTTGCGCTCCAGACCCTTGAAATTCGAGATAGCAATGCTATTATTATCTTGTGTAAATTTCTTCATGCAACCTTAATCTGCTCAAATTAAAAACAAAGTTTTATGCATCTTAGTCCCAAAACAAACCCAGCAAGTGTTTATGCACACCTCAAACTTCAGCCTAAAAGAAGTAGAAAGAGGGGAAAAAAAATAGTGAAGTGTGAACTTGTAGCATGAGGTCAGCCAGTAACGGCAAGGGGATATCAAAATACCTCCTCAAAGAGGAGGCACACAGGTGGACAATGCTCTGTAACTGAGCGTTAGAAGTGGCTGATTCCAGTGGGATTAATTTGCATCAGCACAGATTTGGTTTCACTTAGTCAGAGATCATTCAGAGTTTCCCATATCAAGTTATTCTTAATCACACCTATCTACTTCCCTTTTCACATAACAGAACTGATTTTTTTCATCTGCCGCTAGGTTTTATCTACCAAAACCTGTTTTGGGAAAACGGTTTTCCATTTACCAGTAACCAGAACTGTTCAAGACCTGCAGTTAAAACGGACACGTGGATTATCAGAGAACCCGTGCCCTGTCACTTACAAGTGACAAGGAAGTTTTCTCCCAAAGTACCTGGAAAACAAGGTCTATTGCTTTTTCCTTCCTCCTTCTGGAGCGAGATCTGTGGCATCGCGAGGAGGGTCAAGAGGTCTAGACAGCCACGCTCTCAAGAAAACCTGATGAAAGCGGCAGGCTGGACGTTCCCACTTGCGACCCGAGCAGCAGTGCTGCCAGAGAGCCGAGCTGCACGCCCGCCTCGCGCAGCCAGCGGCCACAGGGCTGGTAGCATTCAGACACCCGAACGCAGATCTCTAAGTGGGCTTGGCACCTACGTTCCCATGGCAGTCAGTGGACTGCTAATCAATTAATGAAGGTCACAGAGCATTCAACCATCAGCAGAAAGCTGAACTGCTCTCCCTAGGCAATACCGACTAGCGGGAGTTTATTTCCCTTGTTCCCACCTCAGACTGAAACCTGTCATCTACATCTGTTCATTCACTTCTTGCCCAAGTGGGATAGACTTCAGAAATGGAGTAGATTGCTATCATTAGAGGCAGTATGAGAGAGAAAATTATAGATAATATAAACAATACCTGCAAGGAAGACACCCGAAAGTTTATAATCATCAGAAAGCTTTAAGTATTCCTAAAGAAATAAGATAAAAAGAAGCATTACAAGTCAGAACTAAGACAGCTGGGAGGCTGGGGATTTTTTTGTTTGTCGCTACCAAACACAAAATGGGAAGGTCTTTCAGTACTGCAGATTAAACAAAAGAACAGATAGATAGAAGTTGCTCTCTTGTTTTTTTCACACAAATGATTTCATAACATTTTGCAGCAACAACATAATAAACATAAACGATTTCACATTAGCTCTCAGCAAGTCCAAAATATCAGATGCACTATCAAGTTACCAAAACATAAATGACTCCTGTGTATCAACTTAGTTATAGTGACAGATGGCAGGCACACTCTTAGCCCATCAAAAGGCAAAGTAAGTTCCCAAAAATGCCCTTCACTAAGGTCACGTATTCCCAACAAAAAGTTTAAGACGCAATCAGTTATGTCTGACAGAAAAGATAAAATTCAGCAACAAATTTTACAGTTTTTAGGAGATAACTAATTAGATGCTATCTTAGCAGAGGCCTTTAAATTACCTTTACACAGCAGCATTTTAACATAAACTCACTAACGACATCATGCTTCTTCAAAAAAGAATGGAGAACAGATCCACCTTAAAGCCAGCAAAGTCTAACTTCAGATTAATGTACATATAATCACAATGACACCATATAAATTAATTCCTTAACAGCTGGTCTTAGTTCCCCTATAAAAACATCTGATGCTCAATGCAAAGCACTCAAGCTACCTTCCCATGCCACAGTAAAGTAGCTCGATAATCGGGAGAAAATTTCCACTCCCTCCTACAGGCTCCAGAACAGAAAGATACTCTTAAGCTGATACTATTGTAAAAAAGGTTGCTCATTTTAACAAAACCTAGGTACATAAGAACATCTTAAATAATGTAGCAGCAGCAACAAGAGATAAACACAGGCACATAACAGTTTAAACTGATTTGGAAATGAAAGCCCAGTTTGGTTCTGGGGCTCTCCTATGCTACTCCCAATCTCTTCTTCAACCCCTCCTGCGACGCAGAATCCCCTGCTCTCTCCCCAAAGTCTTGTTCTCCCAGCAGCCACAGACCCAGCACAATTCCCAGGCCAGCTTCCTCCCTCTCAACACCACTCCCAAAGCTGTATCCCTTAATCCCTCTCCCCTCACCAAGCCCTCCCAGAACACCTACCTCTTGTTTCCATCCTAAATACTTTCATTTTTTCAAGCTGTAAAAGTTTTCCCACAAAACACCCTTGCTTTCTTCACATCCTTCTCTCAAGCTTTTCTCTCTCTCCCTGAACTCAAACCCACACCCTTTCTGCAGCTGTTCCAGCTACTGCCCATACAAAAATTGCTCCTGCTGTTTCTGTTCGCAGACAGTGCTCCATTTAGCTAACCATCACTTCTCATTCTCCTATTGTTGCTTGACTAATCTCCGGTCACAATTTAAGAAACCCAGAAGACATTCATGGATCTAAACTTTGGCAGAATTTGGTCACTTCTTACCACAACTGTTTTGAAGGCCTTAGCCCTGTAAGCAACGTTAAGGCCTTTACAAGTAAACCGCAGGCACAGAACTCCACGGGATGCAAGATAAGCTGCCAAAGACACTAAGTGAGGGAAATTCATATCTCCTCCAGCTCCATGGGTAAGAATCACTCCATATGTTGATTTCTTCTCTGGGACAGAAAAGATAGCATCAAGATATTTGTTCCCAAAAGGTATTTTCACTTTAACCTAGAAATGAAACAAAAAACAATGTCATTAAAAAACAAAACAAAATTTAAAAAAAAAAAAACCTACATTTTCCCAGTCTATGCATTATGACGAAGAAAAATTGGACAATTAAGAAAGAAACCAAAATTTCAAGTCTGCTTTTATTCCTTCTGTTTAAGAGTACTAAATGAGTAATTCTGCCTCTGACTCAAAGATTTTCCATGCAATAGTGGGCAAGGCACCTTATCGCTCCACACCTTACTTTCTTCATTAGAAAATGAAGCATCCCTAGCTTCAAAGGATGCTTCAAGGCATAAACTGAAATGCTTCTTACCTTCTTTATATACCTAGATCTACCTATTTGAGAGCTAACTGCCATAATTGACTTGAACATTGTCTTCCACACAAGAAAATTAACTCTTCCGTAAGAATTAAATAAGAAATATGAACTCTTCTATCATTACAGTTTCCTACAGTGGAAAAAGTATTTTTGTCTCCCATCTTTCACAGACATTATTAAAATAAAAGAATTAAGGAAGCCCCTAAACATTTATTACAACCAAATTCCTTCAGGTCTGTAGAGCCATATGGAGTATACGGTATTAAGAGAAGCCCATGCCGGCAGCAACTGTTTAATCCTGTAGCTGTAGGATCCACGTACAAGCTTGATTACATCATGGAAAGACCAAAACAGCGTATTATGAAAAATGGATCGGAATACACTAGTTTTAGGTATTACACGCAACTATAAGAAAAAAAACCACAAGAATGACTTTTTTCATTAAGTGACAGATGTCACAAGATACATATTTCATGTATGCCTATAATTGATATTCTAAGATAACCAAGACACTCTCTTAACTAGCAGCCAAACCCACAGAAACACAAGTCATGAAGACACTGCCCAGCAAACGTTTCCAAATCAGCCGGCAGTAACCACTCAGCGGAGCGGCAGCCTCCGCACAGTCGAGGACTGCACTTTCCCCACGGACAGGGGAGAGACAGCCCGGGTCCAGCCAAGGCCAGCGCCGGGCTGGCCGAGGGCCTCCAGTCGCGACAGACACCTGGAGGTGACAGACATCTGGAGGAGCTGCAGGAGAGGCAAGACCAGCTGATGTTGAGCTGGATGAAAGGCGACTGGACAGCGCATGTGCCCCTGTTCATGCCACAGCTTCTGAAAGCAAAAAATAAAAATAAAAAAAAAAAAAAAAAAAAAGGAAGACAGCCCGGGGCTGGGGTGGAACTCCATTTCATGCCGCCGTGCTCTCCCAAAAGGCTCTCCGTGGCAGTGGCCCTACAGAGGCACAGGGGAGGAGGAGGTGGTCAGCGGCCTCAGGGGGCTGCTACCTCTACAGCCCCCGCCCAGCTGAAGGGGGCAGAGAAGGCCAGACGGAGGGTGCGGGACAGCCAGCAGCCACGGAGACGGGCAGAGGGCCCAACAGCCAGAGCTGCTGCTCTTCCTCAGTGAGGACACCGGGCCGGGCGGGGCTCGGCTGGAACAACGGCCGTGTGTGCGCACCTCTGCCGGGAAGGCAGAGCCGGCAGAACAGACACCGCCCCCCCCGGCCAGCTCCAGGGGCTCCTCAGAGTGGAACAGCGCTTGCCCCCGGCTGCAGCACCTTACACACCTAGGCCAAGCACGACCGCCTCCCCAGAGCAGCCGCTGACCCCCGGGCCCGGGGCGGGCGGGGGGGAGCCTCACGAACCCCTCGCCGGGCTGCGGCGGCCCGTCAGAGCCACCCGTAAACGGCCGGCAACTCCCCCGGCGCCGGGGCGGGGAAGCGAAGGCGGCGGCAGCGGCCATACCTCTGCGGGCCCGCTCATGCCGCTCCCGGCCCCGTCACGCCACGCGAACGACAACCCTCCCCTCCACCGCCGCTTGGACAAGGCCCTCCCCGGGAGGGGTGGGGTTGTGGCTGCTGCGGTGTTTGATTGGCCCGCTGCTGTGCGGGGCCCCGCCCCCAAGGGCGGGGCTAAGCAGCCCGTCTGCTTTTGAGGGCGAGATAATGGCGGACGGAGGCTGGCGGCCGCGGCGGGCGGGCGGGAGGAGGGGTTGTAGCCGGCCCGGCCGGGGCCACCGCCACCGCCACCGCCACCGCCACCGCCACCGGCAGCGGCAGGTGTTGGCTACTGGCGGGAATTTTGACTGGGGACTGGGTTGAGCCGTGTGGGGAGGCGGTGGGAGGCACCTCTGCAGTAGGGCCTCGGGGGCGCGTCTGGGCAGTCGTGGGGACGTCAGGCCCTAGTAACGGTGTTTTAAAAAGCTGCTGGCATATCAAGAAGCAAAGTGTTGTATTCGCCGTAGTAGCTAGAGAGAATTTAAAAAATAATGGTTATTTAGTTGCTGAAGTAATTAGGCCTGAGTTACGCTGTTGGGAGAGTGCACACCGTGCCCCATCAGTAGCGTTTATTCACCTATAAATGGAAAATGCAGACTGGTGATGACGAATCAGAAGAAATAAAGCCAATTACTTAGGAACTGTGTGGAAAGTCAGGTTCTCGCTGGCTTCAAGGACTACAGATACAATCCGTATTATGAGTTGGCTGGCTGGAGCCACATCAGGCGATTTTTCTGGCAGCTGTCGGCACACTGGATCCGTGTGGCGTTCACAAACAGGAGAGACAGACTACGTGGCTAGCGTTGTAGGTACCAACATACAGCTATCCCCTGGGCCGTGCTTTGTTGTACAATAAAAAAACCTGGTGTGTTCAATAGTGTGTTCAGACCACAGCCTTAAACTGATGGACAACAGCACAAATATTCTGCAACAGCGCTTGCAGTATTTATATTTTGGGTATTCCGCAGATACGTCAAAAGAATTTTTTCTAAAATCCTCTATGGCAAGGTATTTAGTTAGAGATCATGTTTTCTTCCATTATTGGTGTATAAAACTCATATAAATGAGAGTACCCTGTTACTTAGCTGACTGAAGATGCCATCACCAAGTGGAACTTTGCTTTTCACGTGTTCGCCTGCTGGAAGATAAGCACGTGCTGGCTTGTGCTCCGAGTGTCTCGCTGTCACTCTGCTGTCTGGATATTGTCAAACACTGGGATCCAAATATTGCAGGCCCCTGAGAAGCAAACCTGGCAGGGCAGCTCGGATATACCCACTATCTCCGCGACCACCCCTGCCATCTGAGGACTGCCAGCCTCACAGGCAAATTCCTGGCCCAGGCATTATTAACATAAAATGTAAATGTTATGGGCAGAAGTGGAGAAGTTCAGCTGTGATCAAGCTGAAAAAGTCAGGGAGCTTTATTTGTCTTAAGTTTCTACCTTGCCTAAAAAAATGTCAAGCTAAAGTGAGATGCGGAAGCATAAAGCTGAGTGAAAGGCACCAGCGCAGCCTGCATGAGTTATACGCCTTTTGCTGGGAGCTGAACTGCAGACAGTGTTGAGGCAGCGGCTCCTTGAGCCATAGCTTACATTCGGGGAGTCCAGCGGACTAGGGCAAAGCAAGTGCTTCAGAGTAAGGCCAGATTGACTTATCTTGGGTGGAGATCACGCTATTCCGATTAATACTTCACACCAGTTAAGCCTTTATAAATGAGATACTTGGCAAAAGGGGACTGAGACAATTTGTTATCCTGAAGCAGTCAAAACCCTAACCTCAACCCCAACCCCAGCCTCAACCTCAGTAGATTCTGGTTGATTTTCAAGTGTGCTGAGTAACTTCTGAAATCCAGAAGTATTCACTGCCAGGAGTCACTGAAAATCATAATGCTTTTCTTTACATGCTTAAATATGAATTATGCATTAGAGTGTAAGTTTAAGCTCCCACCTTTGAAAATACTGGTTATAAATCTTTTCTGAACTTCTGAATTAATGTTTTTATTTAAACATCTAAGAAAACATGGTTTCTTAGATGCGTGGCATCGTTTTGTAACTTCAGCCTTACATCACTCCTGGAAATAGAATTTTATCCTGGAAACAATATATGGTGCATAATAATCTAAATTTGTCATCAAATATTAAAATTATGAAAGGTATGTGATCTGACATGTCTCGACGAGAATATATGTTGTGTGTTATGATAATCTATACACTGCTGTAAGCACCTCTGACAGATTTGATATGCCAGAGACAGCTGGGTTTGAAGAAACAGTGGCTGTTTGTCAAAGAATGACATTATCCCCAATCTAAACTTGGGACCAGTTAACTTTTGGTAGCGCATCAGACAATCCCTGTTATTTTCCTTGGATTATAAATACAGCTTTTCATACCAGAGACTTAGATTTATATGCAATAGGAACAACAGAGATGACCTTTCCCACTAATCTTGTTTTGGAATAGGTTTGTTTGGAAAAATGTGTAAAAGTATTTATAAAAGTATAAAATAATACGGTTTTTTTTTCCTGTATTTCAGTGCAAAATAACTAAAGGCTGAAGGGCATGGGGATCAGAAACAGTTTTTTTCTTTTCTTAAACTTTTTAATAAAAGACCATCAACATTTGTTGTTGTTGTTGTTTTAGGCTGGAGACATACGTATTTGTTTTAAAAGCTCAACTCTCACTCTAAATTGGAAACCTGACTTTTGACCAAGAGCCTTCATTTTTTCTTTTCCTGAGGATGTAGATACACAGCAGCTCATGCCTGTGCTGTATGCACAGGTATCAAAAGCACCTTTACTGATTTTCTAAAAGTGATCAGCAAGCTATTATTTGATTAAGCCAGTATAGTTTCCTGAGTTAAAAAGTAGTGATATCCTTAACACTGACTAATTTTTAACTATTTTATCATACTTCTCGAGGGTCTGAAAAGATTTTGAGGTCCTCTGTGAAAGAAGCGATGGGCAGGTGATAAGCAGAACCACCACAGTGTGCAGAAAAAGACAAGATTTGAACATGGTGTGTGTAAATCTCCCTGTCTTTACGATGAGCTGGAGAACTTGGCCGTTTGCATTAGACAACTTTCTCCGGGAAGGGTGAAGGAGCAAGCCAGATGCTCACGTTCTGCAGATACGGACATCGACCGCCAGCGAGGTCAGAAACTCCTGTCTGTGACTTCCCTTGGGACCTGAGGCTAGTCAGAAGGTAAATTACTGGAACGAAACTGAAACCTTTTCTATTAGTGGTAATTCTGTCAGTCTGATAAAATGTATTTATTAGGCGATCTGTTCATTTGACATTGATAACAGTATCATTGTTTTATTATTCTAGCTTTTCCTGTGATCTCAGCTTTCTCATCATGTCCGTCCATCATTGATTAGCCTATTCAGACTGTAATATATCAGTAATACACTGACTGTAATGTGTATTTGTTAGATACTGATTTTTATGAAACTATGACATGTACAGAGAGCTGGGGTCTTTTGTAGCATTATATTGGTCACAAACTCTGGGAGCACAGATAACATCAGGTAACGAATGTGCAATGCATTAAAAACTTTCCCTATTGAACAGCACAAGGCTCTTTGGGAACGTTTCTGGCTTTGTAATTGTGGTGCTAAATGGAAGGTCCTTGCTTTAATTAGGGAAGGTGTCATCATAATGCGTGCCTCTGGATGGCAACTTTTGGATGCTATACATTTCTCAGGGACTTTGTTAGGGATTTTCTATTCCCTCATTGTTCTGGATAAATGCAAGCACTTTGTTTTCCCGTGGCAGCTGTTACAATTCATTCGTGCGCTGGGACTGCACGGGGAGCTGCTGGCAGGAGGTCGCTCTGGCTGTTCTCTCCCCTTGGCTGACGGTGAACTCACCCTGCCAGGAGCCAGTGGAACAACCTTTCTGCTCCCGCTGCTGCAAGGAAAGAATTAATAGGTTTGGCATATTCATAGAGTCTTTGAATGATGACCTCAACTCTGTGTATGTTTTTGCTCTGAAGTTTCACTCTGTTTCTATCTGTTCCTTCTTCAAAAGATTAGCATGGTTAGGGGTGGTAAAGAACATTATTGCCGCTGCTGGGATTACCTTTATTGTGAACATTGTGTTAAGATCTGAGGCTCTTTAACATTTAATTCTCGGTCTAAAACTGATACCCTCTGCAGTCATGTTATCAGTCATCCAAGTGCGTTACTTATCTGGAGATTATTGCTATTTATAAACACTGTGTTACAGCCCCTAAATACGGGAACTCAGTACATTTTGCATCTCGTTGCAAACTCTTAGGCCATTTTCGCTTCCATTAATAAATTGATTCATCCTAAGATGCAGAAAATGACATTGCACCTCTCTTTACCTTTAACTCACACAGATTCACACAAATTAGAAAATGAAGGCATTTGTTTATCCATTAGTTGTCAGAGCATGGGCAACTGCAGAGTAGCCCTGAGGCTCTGCCGATGTCTGTCGTACCTTCCTCAGTTATCGTTCCTCCAGGTCGTTTCTTTCGTTTATGCAGATGTTTGCCTTCTAACCCCGCTCTCCAAAACATTCCAGAAATCCCTCTCAGCCTCACATCACCTGTACATTTAAGAAGTACATTAGCTACTCTCTAATCCAAGATATTTCTAAACATAGTGAGTTTCAGAAAGGAGCGCATGGAACTCTCTTTGATTTATTCTTCTGTTCTGACAGAACATCACTGAGAAGTGCTTTCTGGCCTTGCACGTGTGCTGTTGGAAGTTTAATTTATGTTACGATTCTCTAGTCTGATCGAAGGAAGCAGTGGCAAAGTTCACGAAAGTCGACATCTACTGCCGTTCACAAAATCTGCTACACTGGGATAGGAGGAAAAAACAATTTCGTTTGACACAACTTCGCAAACCCATTCTGGATACTGTTCATCTTTAAGTAGATTCCAGTGTACACAAAGAGTGTGTATCTGCTTTAATAGTGCCTAGGAACTGAAGTTAAACTGAAAGGTCTAATTATTGCCTTCTCCTTATTTTCCTCTTTTAACTTACACATTGTCAGGAATTTACATATGTAACGGGATCTAGTTTGCTACCAGCTAGATACTTTTGAATACAAGCATCCATACCCAGCCATACACACATGCACACTAAGGGCATTAGCAAGCAAGGCAACAAGTCCATAAATGTCTGAAGACTGACAGATGTGGCTATGGATGGGCCCAGGCCGAATTTTTAAAAGTACTGGTACTGCTCAGAGCCGTCTTCCAGCTCACAGTGTGCCCAAACGACAGTTCAGGCATCACCTAAATGCGCTCGATGAGTCTTAGGTGAGGGGATGCTTACGTGGCTATTGCCAGCTCTTCTAAATCCTTCTGGTGTCATGCAAAGCTATGCTCAGTGCTCCGCAAACTTGTGAGTTCATCACAGCGCATGTGCTCCGTGCATCATCAGTGCTTTCAGGGGTTAGCATCTTGCTGCACTTGGTAATCCAAGTAGGTGGGCGTTCTTGAAGTCTTGCATTTAGTGCCATATCTAAAACAAATCTGAGCATATCTGGAGAGATGACGTTCGTCTTGGAGCCAAGTATCTTTGGCACAGATCTCTTTATTTACAAGACCTGCTCTTCTGAGCACAGGAGGAATCAACTGTAGAGAGATGATGTCCTGCCTTATGGCCCTCCTGTGTTCCTAGCCATGCCACTGGCTGAAAAGCCTTTCCCTTACCCTTTTCTTGGGTCCTTGTATCCACACGCTCTCAACTGAGTAGAAGCTCCCCACTTTTTCTGTATACTGTATTTGTTCCCATCTCAGCTGTCCCACATTCAGTGTTGTTCGGGAGCTTCCAATCCCCGTCGGGTGTACCGCCACCTCAGTTCTTACAAATGTGCTTCACATCTTCTACAGCTACCCGAAAAGCAACGGTTAAGTACAGCCTCAGTGATCTCTACCCCCTGCCACCCATTTATGCTCTGCAGTTTTGGGTGTAAAATTTACAAAAGAGATGCATAGAAACTCGAATGTTACATGGTGACCAAACTCAGAAGCTCTTTGAACAAGGCTGAAAGACTTGCTCTGACTATGGTTTTTTTTTTTTCTGGTGCTGCGGTCAGTCAGCTGGAACTCAGCTGAAACTAATGGACCAAAGCTGTTACAAAATTGTACAGGAGAGACTCTTGCAGCCATTGCAAAGACTTTGATAGGCTGGAAGAGAAGATTCGGGAATGGTGCAGGTAGTTAACACTGACATTGTACATGTGACTCATTTGAAATCCAGATTTTAAATAAAGCTGAGCCTCATAAGAGCTCCTCTGATACACTGTTATATGTGTCCTGACCTATTTCTTCTCTGAGCTTCTTGCTATGTGGTAAACCACGCTGGGTATCCTGACCTCTACTTGAAGTTATGGGTTGCATGTCACAAAATCTGCCTGCCTTGTACAAGGACTCATTTATTGCCAAGTGGAAACTCTTCCACAAGATGCTGCAAGGGCAACAGATTACTGGAGTCCACATGACAGCCTTTAGCCCTAGATGTGTTTGGCACTTCTTTTCCTCAGCACTTGTAAATCAATAGATTATATGGCGCGAATGAGTTTAGAAGAAAGATGAAGCAGAGGACTTCATCCACGGTTAGTACTTCAAAGCTCCTGTAGCATTACACGGCTTCTAGCGCTGTGGGACTGGTCAACCCAGTTTTAACCTTTGAACTTTTGGACATGCAGCCTTGCCTTGATCGCCCGGTTACTTCAACAAGCAAAGTCCAACCGTTTACTTTGGAGATTGGATCTAAGATCACAGGTCTCTCATGTGTCTGTTCCTCAATTAATCTTGTTAGCTGAAAAAACAAACAAACCCCCCCCCCCTTGCACTTTAGCCTTCTGAGAAAATGCTAAGGATAGTAACATTACACTCAGAAGCTGGAGGACTTGTTTCCATAGGGAATTTGCAGGTCTTTGCCAATGGCAGCAAATCAGACTGAGGATGTCTGAACAATGACATCAGGCACACCGTCCCTGGAGTCAAGAGGCAAGTTGGTGATAAAGTCAGAAGGAGGCAGGCTTGGCAAAAAGTGCATCACGCCTATGCCAGCTTGCGCTGGTGCACGCGGCGAGGTTTTGGCCTTGCACTTTATAGCATGATGGACAGGGGCAGAGCTAACGAAAGGGGTGGTGAAAAGGGGACCTAGGGAAAGATCATCCACAGGGTGGAATTTATGGTGCTATTTGTTTGGTGGTTTAATTACTTCTTTCAGTCCTTCCCATTTTGTACACTCCAAAGGGAGTATTTGCTCCCTGTGGTTTTTCCTTTGATTTTGGTTTTGTGGGTTGTTGGGTTTGGGGTTTTGGGGGGATTTGTTTGTTTGTTTGTTTGTTTTCTTTTCCCACCAAAGGGAATAACTGCAGGGTTTATGGGCAGTGAGTTTAGAATTTTAACCCTTAAGAAAGTGAATCACTTCCAGACTAACGGAGATCTGGCCAAATCAGTCTTAGGACCCAGTGGTGGCAAACCATGTCTATAAACTTGTCATTCTCTTGGATGCTCCGCTCGCTTTGAGCTCTTGGCCTTGTCCAAATGCTGGGCTGAGATTGTAGGCCCTCATGTGGCCTGTACCCTATCTCAACCAAGTCAGGTATGAATTTGTATCAGCAAGGAAGGAGGTCAGATCAGTTGATATTGGTGAGATCAGTCAGTTGACTTCCAATTAGTTGGAAGAAACTAATGTGTTTGCATCAATTATGCATCAATGCATCAATTATTAAAAGTCTTAAAATCTTTCTTTCGATACAGATTAGTGGGATCCCACGGAAGGAGATGCAGCAGAAGTGTATCTCAGCAGATGCTTTGACATCACTGCAGTTAATTATCTTTTAAGTGGCAGGGCCTTTTTCCTAGGACCATAAAAATGAGGGAATCAGAAAGCAGCTACATTATCTAGTCCTATCCCTGCCAGTGCAACGTTGTATGACATTCGCTGTGGTAGCTGTCGGGAACTTTTAAGACTACATTATGGCAGCAGTCGTCGTGTTTGCAGTGACACAGCCCCTAACAGGGGAAGGGAGAGGCTGTGCCAGTACAAACACACCAAGTAATCTGTTTAGTCCCTTCAGCCCTCTCACTCTCTGTAAGCTTATACCTATATTAAAGAACATAATTCACATCAGAGGTTTGTCCTCTCCCCCTCTGCCTAGGGGAAGTGTGCGACCAACCGCCTATCTTCATTTGAAGATGGATTGATTGTCTTCTCTTTGCACACACAGTGCAGGTTAGTGCGTATTTATTTCAATGCTCATATGACAAAGTATTTATGTCCCAGGGCTTGCCTGTATAATCCTGAACACTGTCTCATAGTGTTTAATCCTGAACTGCACTTACAGTTTCATACTGTGTTTATTTAACTCCCAAGACCGTTTCTCCTTTCTTTTGGCAGGGCAAGCAAATTTTCTGCAGACTGGCACAGTTTGTGGGCACCCCAAATGGCCTGGCCTGAGCAGATTGTGCTGACTTGTGATCAGGCAGGGCCCTCAGGTAACTACAGGTGAATCCATCAGGAAGAAGCTGGAGGATGTCACATGCCATTTTGGGGCCTTCTGTTTCCTGGCCTGCCCTCCCTCTGTCCTTCTCTCTGTCCTCTTTCTGGTTTGGTTCAGTGGAAGATTGTAGAGAAGAGTTTGTTTTCTGTAGCTCTGCTGTTCTTCGACTCTTGCAGACTCACCTCCCCATTTCAGGGTAGCAGAGTTGTCAGAAATGCCACATTGTCATCTCTCAGATATGTCCCAACATTGTCTGTTACCAAAGTGGCGAGACTGGATAGCTGGTAGTCGAACAGTCAGCAGCCAAGTGTCTCTTCTGCCAGCCCGCTCTACTGGATACACTGATAACTGTGTGAAGCTGAGTGGTGACTTGCAGACCTTGCTGAGAGGTCTCATCACCAGCTCGCTGGACAAACACCCAGAGACACTGGGGAACCTGAAGACAGAGACTCCAAAGCTTCATGAAGATGTACTCCTTTAAGTTTCTGTGCTTATGGGTTCTGGTTCTGGCCACCTTTCACAAGTTTTCTAGTTTATTGTTTGAGGCTGGTAACACCTCAAATACGTCAAGTGTTGCTTTTTCTCCTCCAGTAGTTACATCCCTTTCTTTACCCTTCCAAGGACACTCTCCTCAACTTTCCTTCTTTCTTTCCTTCTTTCTTTCCCTCTTTCTTTCTTTCTGTTCTTCTTAAGGAGCCTTAAATCCTCCAGTGGCAGTTGCTTTTTTTTTTTTTTTTTAATCAGCTTGAGGAAGGTTTAGTCATGTGTTACTTGTGCTAACAGTTTCTCATACTAAATGCAGGCAGCTTGGCCAATGCTGTACCTGCACATCCCACAGGATAGTGGTTCAGCAGTAGGAGCACTGAAGCCACCAAAGTGGTAGCTGTGCTGGTGAAGCTAATACATGCTGCAAATTAGGTACTCATCCGTATGGGTGGCCTGTTGCTGGCTCAGCACGCTGAAGTATGTGGTCCTCCTGGAGCCTTTTGAGTTCCTGTCTTAGCCAGAACTGCAGGAGCGTAGTGAACGTAGGCTTCCTCCTTCTGCATCTTAGAGATGGTGAGAAACTGCTGAGAAAAGCCAGGGAAGAAAATGACAGAAATATTAATAAGAAAGGTCTTCTATTTCCCAGTTTACTTTTCCCAGTCCCAAAGCAGCTGTGAAAATAAGACCACATCTTTGGAAGATACATGTACGTTTACTACACCGTTTATATGACAGCAGGTCTTTTAACTAACCTGCAGGCAATTGATAAAAGGATTTTCCAAACCACAAGGACTGGTTAGAGCATCTTGAGCCTCAAGGGACCACAGGGATCGTCGGTAACGCTTTCTGTTCCGTGCGGTGCGGGTACAGATGGAGACTTGCATTACGTACACATCAGTGGGCTACGTTCACCGCCTTGGAGCGTCCCATTCTTCATTTGCAGTGCTAATATCGTGCTTATTGCAGACAATAAAATACAGCAGAACCCCCCCCCACCCCTCACCCCCAGCTCTTCTCGTGTTTATATTTATACCATTTCATCTTTGGCCAGAAACTTCATGGGGTGCACCTTCAAATACCAGCACATGGGAATACCCACACAAACATGCAGATATGCTTATGCACATGTAAACCAGCAGCTTTTTTTTCTTTTTTTTTTTACTTATAACACAGTTGCTTTCAAATTCAGGAATGTTAGGTCTGCAGGATGAAATAAACTTCCCTCTGGAAGGTCTAGCACAGACTCAGCATTTAAGCCCCGTTACAGCCCTATTTTGAGAGCTTAAATAGTATTAAATGTTGCAGGAGCCTCATGCCACGACTCTGCAAGGGGAGTGGGTAGAGTTTGTTCACTGTGAAGTAATGCTTGTGTTAATAGTTACAGGTAGGGTGACTGGGAATCCATGCCTGGAAAACCTGTGATCTTGCTGATTTCAGTGCCCTCTCTGGCATCCTGTGAAAAATCTCACATGACAGCTTTGAGGGCAGCTGGATCCCTTGCTGGTCAGCTGCTCCCTTCAGAAATCTCGTCTCCAGATATTCTCCGGATGGCAGAAATCCCCATCAAAACACCCGTCAGAAGGGAAGGATCACAGCGGTGCTGTGAAGAAAGCCTGAGGTATGTCTATAGTGCCCGTATTTCCAATAAGCCTGTCAAAAACCACTTCTGGGTCGGTAGCATCAAACACGTAGAATGTTGCAGCACGGGGCTTAGCTTGAGCTGTTTTGTTCATTGGTGGGGTAGGGTTCGAAGCCTAGAGTGGACCCCACACTGCTGCGGGAAGCTAGCCACCAGTGCTTCGGGTAATGAGCTTGAAGGCGCATCCACAGGGCAGAGACACGTACTGAGTATCTCCCCGACATCCCAGTCCTTTGGGATCAATCGCTCAGCAGTAAGTAAATAAATAAGCCTTTGCGCAAAGGACACCACATTTATGAAAGGCATCTGGTGCGTGGCTTAGGCAAAATGTGCGTGGCTAATGCCACGGAGGTGAGGGCAGCATCTGCCCGCGTGTGCTGCGGGGCTTACAGGTAACTTTGGAAAATGCCTCATCTGGGCAGGGCTGCGCGTAGCGGCGGCAGTGTCCTCCTCGCTTTCAGCATTCAGATGCTGCAAGAGCAATGTTCCGAGGGAGCATGATTTTTTTAGACATGCTCCTCAGGCCATGCTCGATATACGTAGCATTAGCAGGCAGCCCATGAGGCAGCTCTGTGAGCAAGAGGTAGGCAGGGAGTTCGCTCTGCTGGTATGAGACTGTGTCTGAGGTCATATTTGAGACAGGAGTGGTCTGGGTGTAGCACAAAGCTCCTCTCAGGGCCCTCTTCCCTAACTGCTTGCAACGTCTAGCTCTGGAGGAGCCTCCCACCCTACTGTCACCATGTCCCAAACAGTAATTTCAGGCTGCCTGGCCTAGCAGAGTTGTAGGCTTCGAAATGATGCTGGGATATGATCAATAAATTGCCGGGTGCCTGCAGCGAGGGCAAGGAAAGGAGTGCTGGGAACGGTTGCGGAGGAGATCGCCAAACGCGTGAGATGACCTCCATCATGGCTGAGCCCAGGGGGTCCCCCAGGCAGCAGAAAGGTACCCACAAAAGCCCGACTGCATCATACCCCGCAGTTCCCGTTCCCTGGATGGACTCTCCTGTTCTGGGTGAGCGAGAACCACCATCTTGTCCTCATCAGCCCAAAGTGCCGTTAGCGGTCGGTGAGAGGACAGGTGACAAACTTCTTGGTGGCAGGAGGCAGCCCCGGCGTGCCTAGATGGGATGGGCTGCGGGGGAAGAGGCGATGGCTGGTTTTGTCCTTGTTTCCGTCGCTGGAGCAGAAGGATGCTCTGCCTGCACCCTCCTGGCGACCAGGCAGCAAGTTCCCAGAGGGGCTGTGAAGAAGTCTTTGAAGGTTCATCTTCTTTCCATTTTCCTCCGACTGCCAGAAGTCACAAGCACGTGGTTCAGCCCCTGCTATGAGACAAGATGCCCACGTCCCATTGGAAGGCGGACGTGTGACGTTGTACTCCCTTTAACTTCGCTCCTTCCCCGTCGATGTCTGCCCAGCCCTCCTCCCGCTCTCTCCTGGATTCCTCCAGGGAGCTGCTTTACGATGCTCCCGTAGAAAGTCTTGCCACATTCAGGGAACCGAATGGGCAAAAAGCTAGAGAAAATTATTCCTTCTTTTCCCCTCTAAGGTTAGTTTTCTGGCCGCTTTGTTTTCTGCGTCGCCTGTGGGGTGACAGGCGCGGGAGGGAGCGGCGGGAGCAGCCTGGCCCCGCAGGTGGCACTTTGCCACTTCCTTGCTGCTGCTGCAAAGGGACAGCAAAGCCTCCGTCACCCTTGGGGAGCACGTCTCAAGACAGAGCATCTCCCCGTTCCTCCTGGGGTGCGGGAAGGAATCGCAGCTTGCTGCGACAGGGACACCCCAAACCTGTGCGAGAGAGTGAAGACAGCAGCTATGTCCGCAGGTACACAGGACGGATTTTCTTTTGTAGCTGTTTATTAGGGAAAGTTGGGAAGTGGACTGTCCCTAGGGTATTTTTGACCATGAAGGCCTTCTCGCTCACCAGTAACCTAATCCCCACAGAGGCAGGGGGATCCTAAATACTGATGGGCAGAGGGTGATGTCTGCTGCCATTCTTTGCATCAGCCTTTTTAACTCACATAACAGCTTGCCACCGACTCTGAAGACTGCCAGCATAAAAACCTATGCCAGTGGACATGTAAAACGAACAGAATAAAATGAAGAAAAGTAAACTGTTTTTCTGAAACCTAGGGAGGTCTCAGATGTTGATCAAGATAACTTCAGTCTTCGATAGCGCTAGACAGTTCACTTTCCACACTCTCACACATGAGCAAAATCTTTTTGTGTACAATGTCCCTTGTACTTTGGAAGAATAGCTACGCATTAAAAGAAGCCCTCTTTTTCAACTTAATGCAAGCAAGTCTCACAGTGATTTTGTTTATTTCATAGCTGACAAAAATACCCTCTCTCCCAGGAACAAAAATCTCCCAGCTTACGGAAAGGCAGAATCAGTTTTTCCCTTGCTTGCAGAGCTCATTTTTTCTTGTAATGGGATGTTAACACCTCTGATGCTACGACAGATATCAGAGGCAAAGCTCTGGCACCGTCCCGGCGGGTCGGTAGTTGAGGCAATGGCAGGGCTGTAATTTGCGCTTCTGACTTCAGGTTTCAGTTTCCCGGGGAAGGACCATGCCAGGGTATTTCATTTCCCCTTTCCTCAGAGGTGAGGGGAGCCGAATCAGGAGAGCGCTGGCCTGACGGCGCCAGGCCATGTCAGGTATCCAGCTTCAGCATATTTCCTGGTGCAGGGATCCAGCTGTAGAGTTAAAGATCCAGATGAGTTTCGGGGTGCTTGAAGTGAGACGTGTTCACCTGGGTTCCAAAAGCTCGCTGCACATTTTTAAATAGGTGTATGCCAAATGCTTTGTGAGTTCTTCTTTTAAGGAAATGTTTGTACGCGTGTATGTACAGGAGCATTGAATGGGGTGACGAGGCTGTTCCAGAAGGATTATACATCTTAAGTGCACTGAGATAAGGGAACAGGTTATTCCCGACACTTTCAGGATCCTTCTATACAGTAAAGTCAAAGGATTTTAGGAAAGGTTGCTGAGGGAGGCTGGGAAGCTCCAGGATGCAAGAATAATTACTTGTGAAGAGTTGCACCCTCTGACAGAAACAAACGCTCCCTGGGTCTTTTAAAATAACAAGTAATCTTAGACGTGAAGACCCCTAAGTGCATCTGCAGCTTATTAAACAGCTGCTTTCCAGGCCATATTTAACTGAAGAAGAGATTACTTACAACTATATCACATCCACATCAGATCCAAGGTCAAACATAAGCTCTTAAGCACATCCATAACCTGAGCATGCCATGCGTTCCTTGATGCTGAGAGCTACACGTGCCTGTGTTATAGGCCATGTCTGTGCCACCGCGGACTTTGTTGAATTAGAATTTGAGGTGCTGGCTTAGTGAAATAAAAATCATTGAATTAGGAGGCCTAGTTTGTATAGTGAACTTTATTCTAACAGGGCCGTGTTTCCATTCCGGCACAAATGTGTCCCATTGCGCTAGGTGGCTTTAAATCAGAGACGTTACAGCGCGTGTATATTAAAGTCTGTAATTCAAAGGATTCCTTGCCTCCCTATTCTCCTTCCCTGTGTCTGAAGGAGGAGGTGAAATCCCTGTCCAGATGGGACATCTGCAACTGCCTGCGACAAAAGGACGCCCGGCCCTGGAAAGCTCACTGTGCCGAGTGCTTTCCAGGCACACAGACACGGTCCCCACTCTGGAAAGCTCAACACCATTTGAGTCAATAAGAGAAAGTAACTGACAGTAGAGAGGTGAAAATGAATAACACAATTGCTTAGGTACCATTTCAGCAGGCTTGGAAGGGCCAGAGTCTCTGGTCTGCTGAGGCCGTGTTACATTGTAGATGCAATAAGTAGCGCACTCGGGCACTTCGTTGGTGTGTTTAAATTGCATTTTGGCCAGTTCTTGGTCATGGCTTTCCATCAGGGAGCCACAGTTCCCTTTCCATAGGGAATCAAAAATCCTGGATTCTCAAGCCAGACGTGCCTGGGTAAGGTGGTGGGACAGCTGGGTAAGGTGGTGGGACAGCTTCTCTCCGTGGTCCAGCAGCCCAGCAGAAAAGGCAGCCTGAGCTACCCAGTGTCCTTTCGAACTAGAAATGCTGTAAGAGCCACGACAACTAATTAGGCACCTGGACAGAGGTCTGAATGGAGGTCTTCAAAGCAGGAAGAGGACAAGATGAGAAAAGCTCCTATTTCTGTGAAAGGAGTCTTTGCTCATGTAAAACTGTGCCAGTGGGCTTTTCTGGCCAAGAAGGGAGGAGAGTGTCCTGGAGACACAGCAGGGTAAGAGGGAGGATGGGGAAAAAACGGGCGAGAGAGGTGACTTCCCAGCATCTCTGTTGCTGTCCATGTCCGATGCACATGAGCTGGCTCCAGGTGCTCCTGAAGCTAGCCGGAGAAGGGGCTGCAGCACTTCTGCAGAGGACAAGCCCTGAAAAACACAGGCTTCATTCCTGGTGCACGAGCACCCCACCGCATTGATTTAAACGAGTCAGCTGCAGGACCCTTGGCAGGGTGGGAGCCTCTGTCCCAGCAGGACAGTGAATGGCAGTGAGAATGTGGCTCCTCCTCCTCCTTCTTGACTTCTCTTCCTCCTCCTTGACTTCTCTTCCTCCTCCTTGACTTCCCTTCCTCTTTCCACCGTTTCCCACCCCACACTGCCCCTGTCTCCTTGCCCTCACTCGGGTGCTGGTTGGCCACCGTGGCACACGCAGACCTTCTCCAGCAGGAGAAGACCCCCCCGTCCTGTGGGGTGAGGGTTACAAAGCTCAGTGGTGTCACAGCCAGGGAGTGCTGGGGAAGCAGGCACAGCAACAGGGAGCAAAACCTCCTGCTTGCGGTGGTGGGGAGCTGCTGGCCGGCTGCACCGAGGGTGTCCATTTCTTCATGTGGAGGTGGGTGAGCAGGCGGGTGCTACGCTACCAAGCTCCCCGGGCCTTGGCTTGCTGGTGGTCTCCCTCCGGGAGAACCCCTCGGCCAGCTCAGGTGCCCGTGCAGGCTGTCCCCTCCCGCCCCACGGAGGGTTGACTAGGTCAGACCTAGGATCGGCTGATCGGCGTTGTGATGGTTGACTCTGGAGTGTCTCATGGCTCATTTGAAACTACGCCTGAGCTAATTAGGCCTTGAGGACAGCAGGTCAGAAATATCCTGTCTGGCTCCGGGTGGCACGGCGGGAGACCAGGACCGGGAGAGCTCACCTCTCCCCCTTCCACGCTTGGGCAGCTCCTCAGCTGGCGCACGCCGCGGAGCTCATGTTAGCTGCCTCGAGCTCCGTCCCGGTGTCCCCTTGCCCAACCCTGCCTTGTCTGCCGAGGGGCGGCGGAGGAAGGGTTTCCTGAGCCCTTTTTCCTGATTTATTTGGGCTCTACCAAAAGGCCTGTTGCTTCGTGTTTGGCTCCCGTCACTGTTCCTCTGGATTAATAACCTAATAACCGGAGCAGGCTCTCCCTGCCCGTGCTGGGCACCGTTCGGGTTAACCCCACGTGCCCAGCAAAGCCAGCTCTGGCAGCAAGGGCAGAGCCTGCAGGGTCATTGCCTCCTCCTCCGTACCGCCAACAGGGGGGCAAAGCGAGACAGCCCCCAGCCTTCGCTTCTCTTCTCTCCCACCTTTCAGCAATGCTGCAGCGTACCAAAGGGACCTTTCCGGACACAGGGACACCAGTCATTTAAATGCTTCCGATAAACTGGTAAGAATTGGTACTCACAATGGAAAAAATTAATACCACATTTCTATTCAGAGATCGGAGCAAGGGAACGAGCACAGAAGCTCTCTTACTAAACAATCATCAGCCCAATGTTATGATTAGTTACATAAAAAATGATACATATCTCTCTCTCTCTCATTGTTCCCCTCTCATACTTAACTGTTAGTTTCTGATTTTTCCTCCTCTGGATGAGGCAGGCCATTGCTATCATGCTATCTTTATGATTTCTAACTTGGCTTCTGCAATGAAATAAAAAACCAGTCCTCACTTCGCAAACATGTGGTCATGCTTCTTAAATGAAACGGTGTGATGCTCAGAGTACCAAGGCTGTAATTCAAGTTGCTGATCACAAACTGCCACAGTCATTTTTCTTTCAGGATATTGCCTTGCACTGAGCCTGAAGATTGACTTACAATTTGTTGGACCATGCAGGATCTCTGTTACTGTTAAGAAGACAGATTAGCAAACACTGGCAAGGCATTCTCCTAAATAATATGTTACTATTACTCACTGGTGAATTTAAATGAAAAGATAAATATTATACACAACAAGCTTAGCTGCATGCATATTTTTCCTCTGTTATTACGCATTTCTTAGTAGCTGATAAGAATTTTGATGTTTTGTGAGCTGTAATTTAAAACCAACAAATCAAAGATCCTTATTAAAGGAGCTTCTGAGCATAGACGCAGGTCTTCTCCTATTCAGAGCAGCGTAGCCAGATGTTTAAAATTAGAAGTGCAGAAGTCAACCTTTAAAACACTCTGAGTTAAGTAGTATGTTTGCAGAAATTGTCCCCTTCAGCTGAGGCTATACTTGTTTTGTCAGTCATTTATAAAAATTTAAAGTGCTGGGGTTTTAAAGGGATTTTATGCTGCTTTGGCTACTTCCAGTTGACTCTGGTGGCTTTGGCTAGTGCTGTCCTGGTCCCGGAGAGCAGCTGGCTGAAAAGAACTGTGCTACGATGCTCAAAATAATCATGCCAGCATTGCTCTTTGAAGGTGCATTTTTATCACCAAGAACCAAGGCGATGACTAACTGGTCCCAAATTCTCCCATCAGTCGAGCGGCAGAGAAGCGTTTGAGATCTAGCCAGACATCGCACAGAATGGTGACAGGGCTTTCTATGGGAGAAGAGTGGCAGATGCCACAGAGAACGCTCTTAGAGAAGTCTTCTTGCTTTTTTTTACAGGTGTCCTACAGCACCAGGCACCCATTAGATGGTAGCCTTTAGAAAAGAGCCCTCAGCAGTGCGGTGTTGAAGGGGAGGGCTTGAAACGACGGAATAGCGTGAATGTGCACAGGGGAGTTGACCAGAGGGAGCGGAGGCGACCTTACCCTCATTAACAACATCTTAAACCGTGGAGAGGGAATGTCCTTTCTCATATTTCCTGCACAGATGCTGGAGATAATTCTGAGTCTATAAAACTTTGCTGGATATAGCTCTGTTTGTGGGATCTCATTCCAGGTTTGGGGGGTGAGTACATCTTGTCCGGTCTTCTGACTGATGCAGTTTGGAGAAGGAAGAAAAAAAAAAAAAAAAAAAAGCATGCCAGAGTGAAGTTTCCTTCCATGTGGTCCTCTGTCAGCATAGATGTCTGCACCGCAGGTGGCATACACTACTCTGCTCCCACCCCCACTAAATTTCAAAACTATTTCTAAATTGAAAATTGTATATCTGTCTACCTGTGCTAGTTATTCTCTTTAAAGGAGCATTTGCCCCGTAATCTCGCTAAGAAGCACAGTTTAACTCAGAGGATGCTCAACACTTACTCTTTGCTGTGAAACTTGTTGGCTCCTAAGGGGCTGGAGCGACTTCTTGCCGCGTACGTCTCAGTCTAGCGAAGCACCAAGTGATACAGTAAGGTGGCGAGCAACCCCAGCTCACGCTCAAACACATTTGCAGTTGTCATTCAGCAAAGTGCTTACATACATTTTTCAATTTAATCTTATTGGATTTAATGGGATTTGGAACGTCCTTAATGACCGTGCTACAGCTGAGCCATCTTCTGACTTGGAGCCTGAACCCGAGGCTGTACAAAACCAAACGGTGCAAACCCGCTCTCACCCTTGCGCCCAGGCCCTGCATCTGCAATCCGCTGCTCATCACAGACCTCAGTAAAATGGAGACCGCACCTCTCCGGTGGCCTTGAAAAGCAGCTTAGAGAAACATCTGCCAGGAGTGGTTTAGGTATAGTTGCTCCTGCCTTGGGCTGGTTGAATGGCCTTCTACAAGCAATTGCACCCCTATTTTCTAAGACTTCTAGGAAGTTACGCTCTATGATGGTTAGACTATTACATGGATGACAAGTACAGCTACTAGTTAGTGGTCAAAATTAAAACCAATCGTATTAATTATGCAGATTTTCATGTAGCTGTTGTTAAACCTGTCTAAGTTTACCTAGCTATCTTCCCCGGGAAGAGAACATTGGAGGAAAGAGAATGTTTCCCTGTCGGGAAGAGAATCCTTTTCAACTTACTGACTGAATGAACATACTTTCCATCCCATTTTACCTGGTTATTTCTCCCAAGGATTGAGAGAGACAGAAAAAAGTCGACATCACAAACGCCAGTCGTAAGCCCCACTTGGGCAATGAAGTCCAAAACGTATATCCTGTGAATCCCACCCTTAGCTGCCGCTTGGCTCTGGCGACATTTACCCTCTAGCTCTGTTTCCATAGTAAAAATCTCCATCTTGGCAGCTGCTGGCCATAGTTACAATTAGTCAAATCCAACTGCTTTTGTCCAAGCGCAAGACCTGGTGGCCTTCCCAAAGAGACGCTTTCCCATCTATTTCACCTTGCGCAGGGAAGACCTAAGTTTAAGCCTGCCCCTCGCCTCGAGTCAGACCTTGCTGCTAGTTGAACGTGTCTGCGGCACCCTTCTCTAGGTAACAGAGAGGCTCAAGGCTCTTCATACCGGGGGTACCGTTACAACAGGAGGGACTGTGAAAACCTGAACTTAAAAATAACCATCAGCCTGTAAGCTGGACTGCCGTTTTGGGAGGCAAGAGAAGGGTGGTGCAGAGACAGTTGCACCCATGAATAGTCGAACTGCGGATAAAAAGGGGCTTTCAGCGTCCTAAATCTTGTGGTTTTGTCAGTGAGACAGCTTTATTTTGCGGAGTCAGGCTTCTGTCTTCTCTTAAAATTTAGTATCTCGGCTCCTACTATAAACACCAGAGATCTGGTCGATGCAGTCAAGGGAGCCTGGAGGACGGTTCAGACGCCCGACCGGCACGGATGGTCTTCAGTTCCCTTAACGTTGGCTCCTCCTGCTGCTTGATACTCCAGGGCAGACGAGACGTCTGCACGGGGCTGGCAGGCGTGATGCAAGACGGAGGAAACCCAGGTTCTTTTTGGTGCAGCGACGGGATGCCAGCCGGGATACTCCACCGCACTTACAATAGCTTTAGACACCTGTTTTTGGGCAACTGAATCCTGGTTTTAGAGAGATTAATTATTTCAAGATTCATCTATACAGACTATCTCTCCGTGGACTGGAGTGAACCGAACTCCCACATTGACGCCTGAATTTAGGTGTTCTCACTGGGAGCCAAACCTCCTCCCCCAGCAGGATTAAGTGGCCTAAATATGGGTGTCTGGTACAATCTCAGGTACCCCACCTGGACTCCAGTGCAGGAGGGTGAGGGTCTCCCGGCAGTGCCCCGCCTTCTCCGTCAGCCCCACGCAAGTACTCCGGACACGCCAAGGTATCTCAGAGGGCTTTGGGCATCTGTATTTAGGCCACTGCGCCCTGCCCATAGTGTCTCGAAGACAGCTGGGAGGACGGCGGCAGTACGGTCGGCGCCAGGGGCACTCTGATGTCCCTGGGAAGGGCAGAGCCGAAGTCTGCCCTGACGTTGTTCACGAGGACTTTTGTCACATCTGCTGGCTGTGATGGCAGCACCGATTCGCTGGTTTTGCACTACGCACTGCTTTCCGGCTTCAAAAGCATATTGGAGGCTGAAATTTCCAATTTTTTTATCCTACAGGTCTCTGACCCGGCGAGCCCAGCAAAGCAAGATGAGCTGCGCCCTCCCACACGAGCAGCGCCCATCACGGACCCCCCAGCGCTTTCTCACTAGTTAGAGCTGCGCTGCTAGGTTTTTGTATTTTTACTGCCAACCCAGTCTCTCCAAGAGAGTTCTACGAATTGTATTTCAATATGCGGCGGTTTGAAACTCTTTTTCGGTATCAGCATAGACTTTGCAGAGTGGCACCGTGCACCGAGAGTCTGAATAATTCAGATAACTCTTATCACTGGAGTAGCAGGCATAAAAGGAAACCTCAGTGCCCAAATGATGAAAGGTTTCCATTGTCAGCTCCAGATGCGGCCATGCGAGCGATACAGGAGAGCAAAGATGACACCCAAACTCAAATGGGCAAACCTGTTACTGAGATCCCTGAACCCCATCCCAGCTGCTTCAAAAATGGAAGCTTTAAATTAACAGTTTGCACAGGGACAGGCAATAAACATCTAGAACATTTTTATATTTGCAGGTAAATGTGAACTACTCTTTCTCACACTAAAATAATCATTTAACTTAAGGGGATAAATTCTGCTCCCCCCTTAGCCAGCTTTCACACTCCACTCACTGTGTATAAGCCAAGGGATTCCCTGGCATCAAAATTCAGAAGCATCATTTAAAAAACAAACAAACAAACAAACAAACAAACAAAAAGCCAAACCCAAATTGTTTTAGTGCAAATCAGGAGGCTAAAAGCACAGAAACACCCTACATACGTGCAGGCTTTCCACGACAGCAAACTGTCCTTCCCTGGTACTTGATTCGGTTGAACCAATTCCCAAGTTACCACTGGTTGGGGAAGAAAGAAGTAGCAACTCCTTTAGACAAAAAAGCAAACAAACAAAAAACCCCAAACAACTTTCATTTGGTGTTTCAGAAACGTCTATAGCTACAGCGAGGTTCTTGTAAAGGGCTCCCTTTCCCCCCGCTTCGAGTTGTAGAAAGGGGATGGGGACAGAAGGGTTTATACACGGACGGCGTAAGGGTATGGATGCTTCCAGAGCTCCAGGCATGAGTCCAGACCACCCTCATTCCCCGGCTCTCAGCTTCTCGCCAACACTGAACTACCCACGTTCAGCACATACTTGACTTCCAGTGGGACAAGTCTGCTTGCACCATTAATATATTGAATTTCTTTGTCGGTGGCGCTTAAATATAGGTTTAAGAAATGAGAGCACCACCTATTGCCCTGAAGCCAACTGGGGTGGTCCCTGAAGAGCACCCAGGGCCTCCTGCCTCTGTGAGTTACCAATAAATGCCTAAAAAAGAAAAAAAAAAAAAAAAAAAGGACCTGCCAGGGTGGGGACATGAGCAGCCGCTCCTGTCGCCAACCTGCGAACCCGGCACGGAATCAGCAAAGTGCGAACGGCGTGAATGTCGCTGTGCTCTGGCCTCCTCCCCGGCGTCCGCATGGCGTTTGCAGGATCTGGTCAGCAAGGAACGGGGAAAAAGAAACCAAAAAACAACCAAACAAAAAACATCACCAAGTGCCTTTGCGATAGATACCTCTGCGAGCGCGCAGCAGGAGGGCCAAGAGCTGGGTGAGAATTACGTCCGTCAGCAACGGGCAGGCACAGCAGGCCGTTCGCTGCCTCCCAAAAGCCGCAGGTGCAGGAGGAAGCCTCGGCTTCCAGCAGAGGAGGAGCTTTGCTGATGGGGACAGGCAGGGTCCAGCACTAACCGTGTTCAAATCCAAGTGGTAAATCCGGGATGTCCCGAGCACCCGCCTACAAACATCTCGCTCGGCACGGGAACAACAGGGGACTGCAGTGACAGAGGCTGCAGCTGCCTTAACTCACGCAGACACGGGGGATACCAACAGCAATTAATATTACCACAAAAAAAAAAAAAAAAAAAAAGTATTTAAAAGCCGGTGTTACCAGGCAGAGTTGTACAAGTTACAATTACACATTCTGCAAAGTGTTGAGCCATATTAATTACAACAAGTCTTGTTCTTAGTAGACGATGTCTCTTGTCTCTGCTCCTGGCTTTTCCTTTTGGCCAGATCACGTTTTAGACAGACTTTGCTGAAGATCGAGCTGCTACCAACTGAACCACGATGACTGTCTGGAGTCGCTGAAATGTCAGATGAAGGACCTGGGCCAAGAAGACATGTTATTACGAACGAGTCTAATACTGCAAAGCTCAGTTCTTGTTTGTTTATTTTTTTAAAGTCTTTGTAAGTTGGCAGTTGTTGCAGGGAAAAACGGCTCAACTCGCATGATACCACCACTAACCCCATTCTTTAGAAGAGCTGCATTGCAGAACAGGTGATAATTAAAACCAAAATAAGACTGTTGTTCTGTTTGAATTTCGTAACTCACACGTGGATAACCGCATAGGAAAGCGTTTGCTATATACGCACCCGCAAGAACTGCTTCCACGTGAAGCAGCTGGCGAGGGCTCCTTGCCATCTCAGCAATACATTTCAGTGCTTGACCAGAAAGAGAAATAACGTAAAAGCATCCCATACCGCGGCACGGTCTTCCTGGGGAGATACGCGAACAGTCATTTCCCCGCAGAAAGGCGTCACTCAGAGCAGCGACACCGGAGCCGACCACCGCCGTTCGCGCAGGCACGGGCATCGCCCGAGCACGCGGGAGCGGCGAGGCAGCCTGCCGGCCAGCGACCACAAGCTCGCAGAGGGGCCGGTAGGAGCCCTGGGACAGAGGAGAGGATGAGTAAGGGGCAGAAAACCGGGTTTGTGACACCAGATGTAGTTGCCCAGGTCTGCTGCTGCTGTGGCGCTAGACCAGCTCGTGCTCCGTGGCAGGATACCGTTACTCACGGCATACATTTCACTTGATGTTGATTTCCTACACAGCGCGGCCACTCCTCCTCGGGGCTTCTGTCTGCGCTGAAACGCTGCGATCGTGGCCCTTAAACAGCTTTTAAAATAACTGCCTTTATTTCCCCCCGCGTAGGCTCGCAGACGGAGACCCCGGCTCTCCGCCTGGGCCCGCGTCCTCGGCGGGGAGCAGGCCAGCAGAGGATTTGCGGGGCCCATCTCTGCCTTAAAAGGCACGAAGCGACCCCTCTTCTTTTTGGTGGTGCTGGCGGGGAATAGTTTTGACCTCGCCGTAATAGTCATCCCAAAATATCTTTTCTGAATAGCCTTACAAAAGCTGCCAGGCAAATCTTTTCATAGCTTTAAGTATTACTGGTACTTTCCAGATAACGTAATTCTGCTTTCTCGGGGCCATTCCTAACGCATTACACGCACGCTGCGTGACTGCGGAGGCAGCAGGACAACAATAGGTTTGCCAAGACCGATTACCTTCCCGGAGCCCAGCTCCTGGGACTTCTCACCTCTCACCTCCACAAAACACAACGATACCGTAGGGGAAGCCGAGGAAACATGCCAAGATTCAAGCGTCCCTCTGATTTAAAAAAAAAAAAAAAAGGAAAAAAAAAAGCCGAAGCTCTCCCTTCAAACAGTCAAACTTTGCTTTGTGTCCCCAAAAGGCAGCAAAGCCCAATTTGTGCTTCTGCAGACCAAAACCAGGAACAATTTTTGGTGTCCTACAGAAATCGGGAGGGGTACATTGCCAGCAGCTCCCTCTTCTGCGAGCTTAACCGATGGCTTCCGACTGACTGGAAGAGAGCTGTTTGCGGAGCAGCCGGATTGCAAGCCTTTTAGACTTCATTATTTTTGCAAAGTCAGAAAAAAATTCCTACTTAAGAGGCAGCCAGTACAGGTTTGCCTGTGAAGCAGGTGCACACAGCGAGATACAGCGGGTCAGTCAGTACTGAATTTACAGCCCATTTATAGCTCTGGACAGCAGTTACAAAAGTGTGATGATAGAGGCAGGAGCTTACAGAGTTTTTTATTTTTTTTTTTTAAATATTAATAGTGACTCAGGATTGAATTCTGCTGTTCTTGCTTAGACAAACCTGCCTGGCTTTCATACATACTGCAGCACGCAGATGTTGATTAAATCCAAGTGAAACTGGACACTTCAAACTATCCCTTTTGTACCCAAACTCATTCTATAAATGAAAAAAAAAAAAAACCACCAACCCACAAACAACAAAACAAACTCAACACCGAATGCACAAGAGCCCTCTTAGAGCTGAACCTGAGGAAATGATGAGATATTCTATTTCTCACAGTCCAAGGCAAAAATCCCACTGATTCCAATGACATAGAAATTCACTTTATGGTCAGCATCTGACATTTTAACTATGGTTTCGGTAACGTCATCAAGAGCCTGTGGACTAACTCAGGCGCGCAGCTGCTCGGATTCGCATTAGATTTTTGATCCGCACGCACAACCGTTAAGGAAACAGGGTTTGTATTGCCCTTTGTGTTTGTACAGTTAAGCTCATACAAGGCCAGGTTTGTTAAGAACCACGTGGTTTAGCGGTGGACTTGGCAGTGTCGGGTTTATGGTTGGACTCACTGATCTTAAGGGTCTTTTCCAACCTGAATGACTCTGTGATTTTAAGGTGGCTGCCAAGTCAATAGAGAGTCTTCTACCCGATATTTTTTAATAAGGACAAGTTACTTCTAATAATTGTCTGCGAAGACTAATTTCTTAATACTTAATTCCTGTCGCAAAACTAATTGATTAATTGTAATATTGCTTGAGCTACTCATTAGTCACTCATTTGAAATGACTTTAAATCCATTTTTATCTTCCTTCTAGAGAAACACCAGATTGTTTCCACAAGTGGAAGAGAAGCAAGGAGACTCTTCAGCGGGACACCATTAATCACATCTTGCATTCCTGTTACTCAGCCATTTAATCACCCCCCACCGTGACACCCCCACCCCGTGGCTTCAGCAGCTTTACCTGAATAAGAACTTGCAGAATTGAATCCTAGGCAAATACGATTACAACAGGGGATAACTAAGTGTCATCATTGTGTTGTGTGTGTCCCCCCCCGCCCCAAAAAAGCTGTTAAAAAAGCCCTGCCAGTTTTCTTTCTGTATGGCGGTAACTGCAGCCAAGCAAAGCCCGTAGCACTGAGCGCGGCGCGTGGGTCCCTCCTTTGTGTGTATAGTAACCAGCCCCAAACAGATCAAGTAAAGGCAGCCCTGCTGTAAAACTTCCAGTTCGGTAAATTAAGACCATCACACTCTTTGCTCTATAAAAAGCCCCATGGAATTAGTTCAAGATCTCTTTCCTTGCCATAAGGAAAAAATAGCAGACGGCATCGAGTCCTTCTCCGAGCAACCGGCTGAGAAATGGCAGAGGGACCACGGGAAGTAAGACAACACCCCGTGGCAGGGCAGAGGTTCTCCTCAGCGAAGAGGTAAAATTCTTCCCAAGCTTTGAGAGAGTTCAGATGAAAGTTCAGCTTTAACGACCTCTTTCCCCAGGGAGCAGCGGACCGGCAAACAGGGCGGGGGGTGAATAAGCAGATGAGAAGGAGGTGGCACCACGGAAAAGAACTGTCCCTATTGAAAACAGTGCTCTCCAAATTCAGAGGAGAACTAAGATTAATGAGGAGATTCAAACTAAAACACAACCCCTTGGAGGCAAACAGCTTCAGATTTCGAAAAATTAACTACAGGAGGCTCAAAGACATCCCCAAAACTCATTGCTGAGGGGAGCAGAAGCGTGTGGCTTTGTGATAAAACATGAGTTAATCGGCTGCAAAAAAAGTCCACGGGTGTGCTGTATTGCCTCTGCTGTCGACACACGAATACAAGGGCAAAGGATCTGGTTCACCCATGACTTCACGCAGTCAAACGCGCTTTTTGTATCCAGCAGTGCCAGATGTTGTACCTCCCCGCTCCCTCCACTGCCTTACCCTCTCTAACCGATCTCCTCGCGCAAGTGCATGGTACCGAAATGACCTGTGGTCATTTACGTAACGGGTCTTTGCTAGGACAGGAGACACACAGAGAAGCTGGACAAAAACCTCAACAACAAGGAAATTAGTAGGAAAAAAGAAAGCCCAAACCCCAGAACTATTACCTTGGTATTAGAGCGTGTGCTTAAATAACACTCCAGGGCTCTTGACTTAAAGACAGGTGAAGGGAGGTCCTACGCGGACCACCCAAAGGCAGATTTACACTCATCTGTCTCCCTGTTTTTCCTGCAAGGCAGGAAGAGTGCTTGCTCAACACATCACATCCCTTCTCACATAAATGAGGCTCTTCAGCCTAATCCAGACCAGCCCAAGTCACAGAGGACAGTTAGATGAAGGAAATAAACAATTTCTAGTCCCATTCCTCACCATCTTGGTTCCTGCAGCGAGCCCAAGGGATGCAGCACTGGTTTCCTCAACAGCTTCGCTGCGGAGCCGCAGTACTCGCACTGCTAAGGAAGGAGCGAGCAGGAATTAAATACACGGCTAACGGCAGCCAGGAGCCGCTGGCAAGGCGAGCGCAGCCTGGTGTCCCTCTTCTCGGCATAAAATCTTGGAGCATTTCTTCTGAACATAGAATCATGGAATCGTTAAGGTTGGAAAAGACCTCTAAATCACCAAGTCCAACCGTCAACACCACCATGCCCGCTAAACCACGCCCTGAAGTATTACCACGTCTACACGTTTTTTGAACATCCCCAGGGCTGGTGACTCCACCACTGCCCTTGGGCAGCCTCTTCCAATGTTTGACCACTCTTTCAGTAAAGAATTTTTTCCTAATACCCAATCTAAACCCACCCTGGAGCAACTTGAGGCCCTTTCCTCTCGTCCTATCGCTTGTTACTTGGGAGAAGAGACCCACATCCCCCTCACTACAGCCTCCTTTCAGGCAGTTGCAGAGAGCGATAAGGTCTCCCCTCAGCCTCCTTTTCTCCAGGCTAAACATCCCCAGCTCCCTCAGCCACTCCTCATGGGACTTGTGCTCTAGAGCCTTCACCAGCCTCATTGCCCTTCTCTGGACACGCTCCAGCACCTCAGTGTCTTCCTTGTGGTGAGGGGCACAAAACCGAGCACAGTACTCGAGGTGCGGCCTCACTGGTGCCGAGTACATGAAGATCCCTTATATGGTAGCACAATTTTAAACTATTACTTATCTGGCAACACTCTGCTTTGCTCCCTTCATCCCTTAGTGTCATCTCATTGTATGTGCAAATAATAAGGTGAAGCCTGACCAACTTAACATGCAACTTTAAATCAATTAAAGAAAAAAAGAGAACGCTTTTGTCCAGCATTGGAACAGGCTGCCCGGGGAAGTGGTTGAGTCGCCATCCCTCCGTCACCTCAGCTAGATGAGCAAAAGAAGGCCCGTACCAAGGAGAGAGGACTTCCCACTTTAAAAATAATGAAAACAGTGGGTTTGGTTTGAGGATCTCCTGTTCTGTGTTGCTCTATACCTTTGGCTGCTGCTAATCAGGAAGGCCACCAGTATTACCTTTGGGTATTATTCACTTCAAGCTGGGGATTCATCCCACAGCCATAAGGAACAGGGGGAAAAAAAAAAAAACAAACAAACCCACAAACACTGAAGACGCTAACCTGGAACAAATTTCACCTTGCAGTGGTTTGTACTTCAGCAAACGGACGGGCCCTGTCAACACCACGCTGTAGACATTTAGCTGGCTGCTGACAGCAGTGAAGAAGTCCCTGCCATTCGGAGAATGCAAACATGCTTTCCGCATCCAGAAAAAGTCCAGCAGGTGCCTCCAGCAATAAAGACGAGGAGAATCTGCTCTAGAACGGGGAGCCTGCCATTCTTCGTCAGTCATTCACCAGGGCCCCCAAGACCTCCGGCAAATCCTGCAGGAGCTCCGAGACCCCGAACGTTTCAATCGAAGACTTGAGTCACACGCTGAACACGCGGGACAAAGCCTGAATTCCTAGAGCGGGAAAACAACATTCCTTTTTTGTCATTTTGGGTTTTTTTTTCCTTCTCCTTATAAAAACGCAATAGTCCCTTTATGGTTTTGATTACTGACACGGTTTGCAATGGTATTTTTATGTAGCTGTCCCTGGTGCCATCCAGATCTCTTTCCTAGGTGGTACCAAGTTAGAGGCTGTCCCTGTGTATTATACTTGTCAGCACCGAATTTCATTTGTCATATTCTCACCTCTCTTAACATGTCAGAGATCCTTTTGGAACTCTCCAGCTGATTTTTGTTTTCACTCTCTTGAATAAATCTGCAACATTGTCACCACACTATTTTCTTCATTTCCTGTTAGCTTTCAGGAACGGACTCGGCAGCGCAGCTCCCCGTGGGACACTGTAAACCTGACCGTTTATTGCCTCCTTGCCGTTAAAACACAGCACGCCGCACGTTCGTAGGATTTCCTGTGCGCTGGTATCAAGCCTGCTTTCGGCAGCGGGCACCACGCTCCGGTTCGGAGCTGGGCATTTCACGGCAGCGTTCTGGGTATTTACCATCTGGTCCTGGTGATTTGCGACTATTAACTTTATCGATAGAATATCTTTTAACTTTTCTGGTTTAACTCTGCCTTCTTTTGGCACAAATCTGGGAGGCTTCTTGCTCCTGGTGGGTTCAGAGAAGACCTTAACCTTTTCGCACCTGGTTCTCACAAGCTTTTAATTGAGGTTTTAACAATTTTACATCATTTTCCACTGAAATTGCTACTATTAACAGCAGAGGAACTTTTAAATTTGTTTTAAATTTAAATCACTCTAATCTATAATCCAATAATATGAATATAGTTCTACTCTGCCCGAAGAGGATGCTATTGCTGAGTTCAGTGACAGGCAGAGTTAGGCATAATACTCTTCCCAGCCTTCCTGGTAGTTTGACAGCACTAAAAAGGAGGGAGACCCACACCACCGATCAGGTTTCATACAACCAGACTTAAAAGCCCCAAAGCCCAAGCCACACAACTCACGTTAAAAATAAATACATTCTAAAAATATTTGAAGTTGGATTTACTTCATCGCACGTGGCAGCCTCTTGCGTTTCGTCTTTCACAAACGGTCTAGACGGCAAAATTCCCCTGAGTGTTTACAGAAACAGAAAAGCCAACCGAATAATTCAGAGCTTTGCGGAACTGGATGCGGAGTTAATAACTGAAAATCGCCCTTTTACACGTAGAACGGAGGTGCTGTACTCCCCTCAGCCTGCCTATCCACGGAAGTCTGGAGAAGTTTTAATTCCATGGGGCTACACCTCCAGACAAGACTCATTTTCAATACTAAACAAGAAATGCTTGGAGACAGACTGCAGCACAAGAAGCATTTATAGAAATTATATGGTAATTGTATATCAACAACAGCTACATTTCAGGGTATCAGCGTTGACTCCTCTATCACTTACAAACAAGAAACGAAGCCATACCTACATGATTTGTAAATAAGCTGTAACACTGTCCCTACAGCTGCCATCCTCTTCCGTTGCTTCCACAAAAGACTCTACGTAGAGTAAGCCAGTTCCTCTGATTTAACTTAAAAAATAAACTATTGAATGTTCAGCATCAATCCCATCGCCAAAGCGCAGGACTGAAATTTAACAGCAGCACCAGTCCAAGCTACGTTTACCCCCGGTGACAAATACAATGGATACGACAGCGGGAACGTGCCTGCTGAAAAGACCACATCTTTAAGAAAGGTACGGCGGTCCTTCCAACTGCAGCGTATCTGCCTTTTTCTTTCTAATAACAGCTACCGACCTAGCTCGGGACCGCTCGTTTGCACTACTTGTAAAGTCAGGCAGGTCTCTGAAACGCCACGTTTACAATATCAGCTTAATACAGTTAATATCTTAATAGTAGGTCCCAAGTATTCAAAAAAAAAAAAAAAAAGTGTCTTTTAATGACCAAATTTCAGCGGAAAGAACCTGGTGAGCATCGGAACGAGCAGCCCAGCGTTTGCTGTACCTGGTGTGACTGCTAGAGACGCACAGCGGTGAGAGACACAGCCGCCGGGACAGAAAGGGCTCCTTTTTCCCTTCGCCGCTCCTCCAGAGAGCACTACCCGAACGCAAAAGCTGTTCACCCAAAGATGCAAATGCCTATCAGCGGCGTTCAAAATCTGCGTTCCCACCTCCCCCCGCTTATTTCTGTTGCCAGCCTTCAGTGGTTCATTAATTAGCTGGGGGTTGTTTTCTACCTTTACGACTTTCAAAGTGCCTTTTAAGTTTTTCTGCCCTCTAGCTGAATTTCCTTCTACAGTCTTTTCCAAGAAGGAGAAGGGAGGGCAGAAGGGCAGCGAAGTGATAAATGCATACAAAACTCTCAAATGCTTGAAACGTGGAAGGAATACGTATATCTAGTTTAATCCCCAACATCTATAATGTCCCTCCGTTTCAAAAGCAGCGACCGCAAGATTTTCAGACGGAAGCGTGGTTTCCACGTTTGCGCTCTCTCTTTCGGTAGCTACAGTATTTCCTACGGTTACAACCTGCGCTAAAGATGACGGGAAAGCTGTTATTTCCTCAGGACTGTCCGTTCCCCGTACTCTCCGTGCCTCGGGGCAGGGGAGGGGACCCAGAGCCTCCCCAGGCAGACGCTTGGCGGGGCAAGGCAGGCTTGACCTTTCCCTGGCAGCAGGAGCCTCGTGAACTTTTCTCTGCCCGTGGGCTACTGCCAAGTGGCCACACGTGTTATTTAGAGGCTAGCTTGCCCACGGGTAAGCAGCTTGTTTGGGTCAGCACTGCGGAGCGTAAAGGCGAAGACAGGGAACACTTAAATCCGCAAAAGCGGAGGGAGGGGTTGGAGGACGCCGAGATTTTGTTTCGGAAGGCTGGGACGCTTGGGGCTTCAAAGCCGTAAGAGCATTTTCGTTTTGTACTGCCAATGCGGAACAGTTTAGCGTAACGCAGTGAAGGTCTCTGAGCGCTGCCTGGTAATGTTTCTCTAAATAGCCTGCCACCCCACTGGTCGGAGCAGAGGGTCACTCCTTCCAGGTGCATGCCCGTATAAAAACCTCTGGCCCGTGCATCCACCCACAGGGACCTTCCAGTGGCCTCTGGCGCAGCAGGTACCGGCACAGCTGTCCAGCTAACCCTGGCCGACGCGCCCCCGCCTCCTCCGCTAACTAACAAAGGAAATACGCTTGTCTGAATCCTTGTGTTTCAGGTCAGCCCCGGCAGCCAGCGGAAGCCAGCTTGCCTGAGCCCCTACTATTTCGCGAGGAGTGACCCTTATTGCTGGGTTTCAGTATTTGGATACAATTCCCTTGTGGACTCAAATATCACGCAGGTTTACTCTGTAGGGATGTTCCTAGCACTGATGTTTCCTTTATTTCCTAGCATTTATGTTAATCATTCTTCTTTCTTTTTTTTTTTAAATTTTGTTAATATTTCCTCTTTTTCTTTTTGATTTTTATTTAGTGCATGATAACGTGCGAAAACTGCAGAAGCACGGATGTTTGTGTATGGTGTGCGTGTATTTCCCCGTGCCAGCAAACGGGATTGGCTTTTGCCCAAATACTCTGTGTTAGTCTGAATTACGCAGTGCAACTCCGCTCAGAGGCGGGAGAAACACGGTGCCGCGGAGCTGTGCTCACAGCTGACGACCCAGTGACACAGTACTGCTCGCTAACCTACTTCTCTTTTTTGGCCAGGTAGCTAGATTTGAAAAGCTTCTTTCCAAGCAACGGATTTTGGAAATTTAAGAGGCACAAAGTTTATTCTTGTAGGGGATAAACTGTTACCTTAAGGTAACCATTTGCCCTTCAGTGTTTCATTACCTTGTTAATTTTATGTGGCGTTGTCAAATAGATAGTTTTGTGAATTACTCTTCCTTCCTTAGGTTCTGAAGAAATCAAATGTGATTTTGTAAGTTATGTTGTTCACAACAGTTTAAGACTATTAATGAAGTCAACAGGGTTTTAAAAACTTTGGAAATCACAGAATTCAGATGATTATTTCCCATCAGGATCATTCGGGAAAGAAATCGGCCGCTAACATTCAGAAAGAGCCAACGTTTTCTAAGGGAACAGATATTGGTTACTAAATCAAAATTCTGACGGAGATATATCATCTTCCGTAAAATATGGATCAGAAAAATGTCAAAATAGTAAGAAATGTCAGTTTTTACAATTCTAGAAGCACGGCAGCAACTTGACCATGTTACACCTAGGGTATGTAATAACGCAAATGCCACCTCTTTGCAAATAGCTTACTCAATACTCACTTGTGTGTCTGTAGTCTTCAGGTGCAGTTTGTCACTTAAAGTGATAAAATAAAGCTGTGCATCATTAAGGCCAAGATACTAATATACTTGAATTCTTGAAATTTTAAGACTAAACCTCTCCTGTAGTTTGCAGCTAAAAAAAAAAGCCTTACTTTTTAACTCCATTTTATGAAATACATCATTTAGTAGTTATAGCAATAGGAGATGGAGGGAGGGAGGGAGGGAGGGAGGGAGGGAGGGAAGGGGGGGACAGAGAGAGAGATACACCCTTTTATGTTTAGGAAAACCTATGCCTATGAAATTAGATTGATATTATTACAGCACCTAGAAGCCCCAGCCATAAACCAGAGCCCAGCGTGCTGGGTGACATACAAGTGCAGAGAGCATAATCCTCATCCCCCCAGTTTACCCCCTAAGAGCTCAGGCAGCTGACGGACCCAAGGACCACACCAGTCTCACCACAGCACCAGTGTAACCCGGAGGTGTTTTTTAGACCTCCTGATCATTTTAAGAAGGGATTTAATAAAAGCAGCAAAGTGTCTTTATAAATATTTAAGCAGACTCCTGTTTTGGAGGAGCTCAAAGGACAAAATGGGAGAAAGTGTAACAATTTTTAATTTGAAAATGTAATATAACATGTCTAATTGAATTTAGAACTCAGTCTGTACTGAGTGATAACAGGGTGTGTGTGTATATATATATATATATATATCATGATCAGAGATACCACTGTATTTGCTGCAAGTACTTAGCAGTGGATCAACAAACATATATTTACTAAGCATGTTTCCAAGCTATCTTCTGGTATTCACTGCTACCCACAGCCAACTGAAATTTTGAGCTGTTGCAGAAAGAACTCGTCTAAGCAAGGGGAAAAAAAAAATAAATACAGAAGGATCACTTTCTATCCAGGCTGACAAATTAAAGCATTTACTCATTGAACAAGCCCTTCTGTTTTTTACATAAAAGAGTACTGAACAAGGCAAAGTTTCCTCCTGCTTGTAATTTCAGGATTGGCTTTTGACTTACATAGCACAAATTTCATGCTGCAAGAGCCTTACCAAAGAAACCCCCAAAACCCGAAACACCCACCCACCCCACCCCAAATTTGAAAAGGTAGCGCTTTGCATGTTTAAGCACGAAATGTTCAGAAGACTGGGTCCTGAAGCAGGTGTTTTCTGGCTGAAGCCATCACCAGTTCTGGCAGATTCTTCTCTTTTCATTACGCACCTTCCCAGTTACACAAGTCTTAATATATTTTCCCAGAGATTTCCTAAAACATTAAAACATGACCAGATTTTATTCTGGCTCAAGGCATGAAAAAGAGGCACTGCTGAAAACTGGAAGTATAGTTTGGATTACATGAGAAACCGTCGCTGTCGTAAGGAGGCAGGCTTCCAGGTGTGAAACACAAACACGGATGCATTCACTCATACGTCAGGGAACGCAGTAACGAGAGCATTAACTTCAGTCTCTTACCTAACATCATCATAGCTTGAATTATACACAAAGGGTGCATAGCCAGGACGTGTTACTAGCTAGGTGGAGGCCCCCTGAGAGGAAAAAAAAAAAAAAAAAAATTAACACCACCACCCCACCCCCCCCCAAGATCTGTAGAAATCAATTTAAAGCACTCTCTTTTCTGAAAGGGTACAAAATCACTGTCACGACTGAACAAATGCAGTGCCAGAGGAGTTCGAGCATAAATCCTGTCCTTGTGAATAAACAGAGCAGCGATAAGGAATATATCAGGCATCGCGAAAACCGCAGTGGTGTCAACATCCTGTGAGCAAATAAACCGCCCGCCCAAGTCAGCAGTCACTCTGCTCCTTTAAATACTACCTGCAGGCATCGCTCAACCTCCTGGCTGCTGCCAAACCTCTCCCCGTTCTGGCCAGGATACCCAGAACAGCCTCCCGCAGTATGATGCAACCCAAATTACGCAACGCGCCGTCTGCAGTCCATGCGGCCGGAGAGAGCGGGGGAGAGCGCGAGCGCGAGCGCATTCTCAAGAACGAGCGGAGTTAAGGCTGGTCACGGATAAAAACGTAGCACGCTCCAGCCATCGTGATACGTGGGAAGGGAGAACTTGTACAGCCTCTGGCCAGAGCAAGTTATGAACCCTTTTTTCCCCCCTTTATATTATATATCTCTGTGTGTGCGTGTATATACATATCCACAGATACGCACACGCACAGGTGTTATCGCTGAAGAAAACTCTATTTAAGCAAAAACTTTCACTGGCACATTTCTCCCCAGGCAAATTTAGATCCAGCCCTATTCCGGCTCTTCCTGCTCATTGGCTGGTATTGAGCAGTTCCTTCTCATGCTGGGTGCTGCCCTCTGCACTGAAGATGCACAGCCATTCGTAACACACACGGAGTTTTCCAAAAAAGCTTACCGATTCAAACTGCTCACCGCAATTACTTCCTAACCGCAATCTGCATGCTCTGCAGTTCACGACATTTCAGGGCAGTTCAATTAGCTGTTCCGCAGGAAAAGGCGGAGAAGAGAAGGCAACCGTATACAAGGAGACAAAATCAAGCGCACTGGCTGCAGCAAACTAACCAGGTTTATCACAGGAATGCCGAGTCCCAAGTTCTCTGGGAAACGGTAAATTACGCAGACAAAAAGTCATAGACATTAAAGGCCAGTTCATCTTTCTCAGCTGCTCCTTCAGCTGATGGGAGTACCATGCAAGTAGCTCACTTCTTTTCAGACCCATTACTGCCATCAGTTCAGTGACGTAATGCTAAGATTTTTGCATAAATGATAATAAACGTGATAAAACAATGAATATGAAAAACATGATAAAATAAAAATTCTGATAGTATTACCGCATTACCAGAAAGTGCTCGCAGCCCTTTCCAGTGGAGTGGGGCGGTCACCTCTCATCATGGCTTCCTGCCCCTTCAACCCATCACTGAAAAATACCCCAAACCAAAGCCCACCCAAACTACTGTCTTCTTCCAGTCACATCTCATACAAAGAGAGTGCCCACAAGCTTTTACGACATTATTTTTCCCCTCCTATTTCAGCTTTTTCGCCATGATCTCTGCAGAGCAGCCACCGTTCCCCAACAAAATTCAAAGAGTAATGGACTGCCAAACTGAGGAAGAGGAAACTTGTGAAGAGCAGTCGGACGCTGAAAACTCCACTTGCGGCTCCAAGCCTGCATCATCAACAGCAGAGCTGGACTCAGGTTTAATCCGATTTAAATACTGCAGTTGTGATGGCATGCTAGCATTTCATACTTTCATTTTTTCCTCAGTCTTCAAATAGTAGATGTCACCATATCACTTTTCCTTTCGATCTCTGGGTTGTTTTTTTTTTTTCCCCCACCACTTCCCCTTATGTTTGTATTTATTATCAGACCAAATCTACAAAAAAGTCTATGTCCATAATTAAGATGTATGTTTAAAAAGGTCTCTGGATTTTATTTAGACATCTAAGAACTATTTCTCAATTACCATCAGAGATATGATTATAATATGCATTAATTGGGCTGGCACTGTTGAAACTGTGGTATTACAGATTTCAACAGGCTAAACTGCTCAAACGTCTCCCAGGGATTCCAGGCAGGCATCAATTAAAATCCATGCAAGCCAGAGCATAATTTTTCTTGGCAGTTAAAAGTTAATTTTCTGTCATTTATCCCTATCCTGCTAAGAGGCTTCCAACAACAGTATGCTCACTCAGAACAGCACCCTTGTTTTCAGCGAGGTCAGAGGGAGCAGTTCAGCAGAGCTCTCCTGAAAAGTCTCACCTACAAGCCCCCTCGCTATGATGAGACCTGCCAGCAAGCACAACTCTAGTACTGACTCGCTGAACAGCACTGTGTATGTCAACGTATACTTAAAAGTATCTTACGACCCCGCTTTTGTGGAAGAATGGTTAAAAAAAAAAAAAAAAAACAAAAGACTGCTAAAGAGAGCTAGGTTTTCTTCCATGCAAGAGGTAAATCCTAAATCCTTCTTTTGTAAAAAGCAGCTTAATGTTCTAGATCTGTTGGCCTCACGAGGGAGAGCTGCAGCACAAACCCCTGCGTGGCATTCTTTGGCACAGTAAGAACTGCGGCATACCCCAAAATACAAGCTAACTTGGTCCTGAAAAGTCTTCTAGCTGTTACTAGCAAAGTTACATATTTGCATTAGATTTTTTCTAAAAGGCTCATTTTATCTGTAAATTGCCCACACAAATGCTCAGAACGGCAGGAAACGTTGCCTTCGCTCGCCGGTCAGCCAGCCGGACCGTCCGCTTCTGGACGGCGACTAGTCTCAAGGCCAATGGCCTGACAGCTTTTCTGGTCCAAAAGCCCACGTACTATTTTCACAAAATACTTTTTACCCTTCAACAAGCTGCACATAAACACCTGCACATAAAAATACTAATTTTGTCTTTTCTCTCACAGATTCACCAGTAACTCTTAAAATACTACAGAACTGGGTTCCCAGAGTTTCGCACTACTTTGATAAAGAGCACTACACGTACGTTGGCCACCAGATCGTCATTCAGGAGTCCATAGAACACTTTGGAGCCGTGGTGTGGCCGGGGGTAAGTACGTGATACGGCATCCAGAAAGCTGACGCGACCGAAGAGCAAACCATGACAGTGGCAGACAAATATTAAGGAAGCTTTCTCAGGCGACACTTCTGGCAGCGGAGGTTTCCCTACGCAGAACGAAGTTGTGAAGTACTTCAGCAGAAAGCTCTGCCTTACCCTAATTTGCCAGTTCATGCCAAAAGAACTGTGGCACCTAAGTGTCTGTAAATTGGATGCAGATATTGGAAAAAAAACTAAGAAAGGGAATTTGGGAAGAAGTGCTCGGCTTCCTCCATGTTGCCAGTCAGTCACTGCTGGGAAGTAAACAATCAGCAGTACAAAAAGGAGGCTGAAAAAGAAAACAGTGAGAGATTAAATAAAGGAGGTTAAAACAATTAAATAAGCTCCTTTTAAAGAACAGGCTGGAACAGTTCCATTGCAGTATGGAAAGCCATACTTGCAAACAGTTGTTCTTCAGTCTTTGCTTCTCCTGCTCTTAAAACCAGAATTTTATGTGGACTGAGAAAACTGCCTTTGAGGAAAGAGAGGGTCAACTGATGAAGACATGCAAATTAGGATTTCAAAATTTTTCAGATCCACATTTATTGAAGAAGTGCACAGAAAACGGCAGACGATTTCAAAACAGTAAGAGAAAAAGAAAGCACACGGGTGGGTGAAACAGTATCTTATTTTGAAATGTCAGATCATCAGTTCTCACATTAATCAGGTGTCAGACTGCAGATGGTAAAACTTTCCAAGAAAACGCAGAGCTTGCACAAATGGGACTGGCGATTCAGTAGCTGTCAGCTTTCCCAGAGCAGATAGCCCGTGTTGCATTATGAAAAGCACAAGAGTTAAAACAGTAACAGTAACACAGTTCTAAAGAAGAGAAGCAAAAGGGGGAAGTTAGTTTCTTTGGCATCGGTTTATGTTGCCTTACAAACAGCCGATTTATATTCTATTGGCAAGATCTTTACAAAGGTCTAATAAGCAAAACTTCCATACAGTGCTGCTGGTTTTGTTGTGGGGTTCTGTTTGTTTGTTTGTTTGTTAAGTTTATACTATTATCAACAGACAACTGTTGAGTTGGTAAGTAACAAATTTTTAATATTTCCTTTGAAAAAAATAATTAAAACAAACAAAAAAATCAGTTTTCAAAAAAATCCCTGTGGAAACCCGAATCTAGTTTACAATAGTGATAATAAACCATAGCATTTATGATAATAAACCAGAAAATTACTTTTTACATATTGTTACATCTCGTTTGCTGTTCTGACTGTATGGTTCACATCTAAACACTGCCTACCTTGGGCTGTCAGAGGACTCAGTGTATAAAAGTGTGTAGCAAATCCATATCCCACAAACATAAAAGTAAAAATAAGCGGTTTAATTTTTTAATATAAAAAACAGGACACATCATAATTCTTTCCATATTACATTTTTATGGTACAGCCTTCAGTTTTTCATTGTATAAAAAAAAAAAAACACCAACCACCTGTATAAAAACATCTAATGAATTTTTGTGCAACTTACCTGTTACCCTCTTATGGGTATGTGTTAACCCTTTTAGGCACTGGCTTTATCTCAGTATCTGGAATCAAATCAAGAACAATTCAACCTCAAAGACAAAAAAGTTCTGGAAATTGGTGCTGGAACAGGCTTGGTTTCCATTGTGGCCTGTATCTTAGGTTAGTAAATTCATATTTCCTTTTGGATTTCTTGTGAAAGATGATCTAGATCTGCCACAGTCATTTTAAGGCAATGAAGCAACAGCTGAAGTAAACTTTGTCACTGCTTTTTTAAAAATGAAAATTACTGTAAAATACTGTTTTGTTAATAAAGTAATTACCCTAGTTATTGGTGAGGGGGAAGCTGGGGAAGTTACGCAGATAAAGTTTTTATATATATATATATATATACACATATATATATACACACATACATAAAATCATAGAATGGTTTGGGTGGGAAGGGACCTTAAAGATCACGTAGTTCCAACCCCCCTGCCATGGGTATGTTCAACTACCTACCTCTGAATTGAAACAAACCCCTGTTTTCTTTAGGAGCTTACGTTACAGCTACTGATTTGCCTGAAGTTCTTGAAAATCTCTCATATAATATTTCAAGAAATACAAAGAACACGAATATGCACAAACCAGAAGTGAGAAAACTGGTGTGGGGAGAAGGCCTCGATGAAGACTTTCCTGTATCAACTTACCATTATGATTTCATACTGGCAACTGACGTCGTATACCATCACACAGCTTTAGACCCGCTGCTAGCAACAATGGTGTATTTTTGTAAGCCAGGAACAGTATTACTATGGGCAAATAAATTCAGATTCAGTACAGACTATGAATTTTTGGAGAAATTCTGCAATATATTTAACACAACTGTTCTAGCAGAATTTCCAGAATCAAATGTCAAGCTGCTTAAAGCCACAGTAAGAGAGAATTAAAGAGAAAACTATTACTAATTTTGATTTAGTGGCAGCACCTTACGGTTTGGAATGTTTTGCAGCATTACGGTGCACCTCCTGTGCATTTGTGTTTGTAAAGTTGCAGTTGTATCCGAGTTTTGCATTACAAGTTATGCAAAAACTGGCAAGACAAATGATACAGCAATTTGTCTCTGGTTGATACGTATGACCTGTTCAGACAGACCAATTTCACGCCACTGAAGGAACAATGTTAGTAGCAATAGTTAGTAAAAAGGGTTTAACAGAAAGCATTGATCTTCTGGGCTGCACTGAACTTCTGTTGTTTGTAAGGTGTTTCCTTTCGGGAAGTTTCATTTATGTACGCTTTCAGAAACCAATACAATTTTTAGCTTCATTATTCGTTTTTATTAATTATAAAATAATCTTTCAAAGTATCAGAGTGCACATGGTGTTTTTTGATCTTCAACTTTGCACATTTATTCTGCTGTGTTTTACATTTTTAACATTATTAAACATATATGTATAGCTTTACAATACCTGATCAAGATTGAACTGTCTGGCACTTTTATACATGTATCAGCCTGTCCTGATACTTGGCTTCACATGGATTTTAGAGTTTGCCTGAAATCACTCCAAAATGAAGATTTACAAGAGCACCTATGCATCAACAATTCCGAGTTACCCACTCTAACTGTTTGAGAGGTTGAATTTTTCTTAAAAGAAATTAAATGTAAACTCTTGCAAACAATACAGGTAATGATGTCCCATTACTTTAGTCTAATAAATAAGATTTTAGCTACTCTTGAAGTAGCTTTAAGGCCTTCATACAACTGAAATTAAGACCAAACATGTTAAAATTCAGTTTACTGTAAAAAATACAGAACTTGTACAGGTTTGCAGTTAAAAGTAACAGTTAAGAACCTAACATGCATGCAGTAAGCCTTTCCAGCCTAATTCCAAATCCTTGGTGTTGGCAGTTCTGGCACATCCATTGCCAGCAATGGGATGCACAACAAAAACTCCCCAGTGACAGGAGTTAGGTTAACAGGTATTAAGCTGTACCCAGGTGCCTTTACTGATAAATACACACAATTTAATAATCGGCATTCAATAATGAAAACATGCGTTCCAATAAAAAGTCAAACTTATCTTTTCATATCCTGCCCCATATAAAATCACTTTAAGTTTACAATTGTTGGTTTTCTAGAATACACAATAATCGGGTGGATACATGACAGGAAGCCAGTTTTCAGTGAAAGTTGCACAGTGAGTCCATCCAAGCAATTTCATGAGCTAAAATAAAAAAGCAAACATTAAAAAAAATGAGAAGCTCTAGGGTCTTATTCTTTTTAAAATCTAAATCCTTCCAATAAATGCTGCACTGGTATCAACATCTTACTAAAGACGTCTTATCAGAAAGATAACAGACTGGAGAATTGCTGATCTTTGAATTACTTAGTCCTGAAGGGGGAAAACAAAAACCACGCTATATGATCTACAGTCTTTCAACTCAATGCATAAAAATTTTGTCCTAGGAGTTACAGTCATTCCCATTAATTCTCCACCTATATTCTACTAGCAATAATTGTGATTAATAACAGTAAACGTAATAGTGGTTAAACAGCAACATAATGGGATTTTAAATATGCAGAAGATCTTTGGTTAAGTTGTCTCTACTGTCTTTATGCCCCAAAGTAAGTTCCAGAAAGTAAATCTGCCAGAAGTTAGTTACTCACAAACTAGCTATTCTAGAAAAAGAAAGAAGAAATCACTATTAAAAATGGAGGCCAAGCACAAAAGCCTGGATAAAGTTAAAACGTTATGTTTAGTGAGTTCTACGATGTAAAAGGTATCAAAAATTCAAAAAGACTCAGATTTTACTTTTATAAGCTTACTCAGCATGAGTGTAGCCCATTACTTTACCAAACACACCTTACCTGAATGCAGTTTTTCAAGTTGTCCTTCGTTGGCTTCTCTTCTGCAAGTTTTGTGGCAAACTTGAGACCTCTCCCATACATTTTATTTACCAGTGCGTGCTTATAGGCAAAAGTCAAAACCTACAATGCGAAAACAGAAACAAATTAGATATTTCAATATTTTAATCTTACCAGGCTTAACAAGTAATAGCAGATTCTGTTCAGGTAGCAGAAGTGATTTAAACAAAGTAAAACATTTACACAAGATAGCTTGCATTTTTCTTTGCAGCAAAACAGATGATTCACAGGAGTAGTTATAAACATGAACTTCCTAGAGACTACTTCTGACTTCATGAACATATTTGACTTTAGAACATCTTATGTAACACAGATGTCACTATTCTAATTTTTCATTCATCACATTTCTAGCTTCTTTGGATTTTCATTCTCTAGAGGCAACAGTATGGTATTAAAAAAAAAATATATATTAAAAAAAATCAAGAACCAGGCAGGTATATCTTTGCCCCACAGCAACAAAGACCCAGTTGAGAGTTTTGATTCCTAGGAAGTCATAAACTTACTGCAGAAACAAGCATGAATGTACAAAGTGAGTGATATATATATATATACACACATACACACACAGACACGCACAAACGCATGTAATTATAAACAAGCAATGAAGACAGGTAAGCATGAAGACAAGCCTCAGGTTTTGGGTCAGCTCCTCACTATTGGTAATTTATTGAGAAGAGATTATAAAAATAGCTTCCTCTTGGTAACACTAATTCTAAAGAGACAGCTTAGAATACTTGTCAATACTACAACTAACATGCGCAAATGAATGTTTCTACTTAATAGCTAATGTAAAATAAATCAGGTTCTTAACACCCAAACACTGACAGCTTTTAGGGTGTTGCAAGACAGTTCATATCATTCCACCAGTTACAGCACTAAGAATTAGTGCCATCAAGACACTGTTTCGTACATTCCCTTTGGAACACTCATAGTAAACAGCTTTTATTTATTTTATTTTATTTTTTACTGAAGAGTGACATAGCAGCAAAGTTGGTGAATATGGTCGTGTTTCTGTTGTTGGCAAAGTTTATGAAATCTCGTATTAGAGTTTGCTGTTCATTTCCCCTCACTCATTACAGTATTTTTCCTTTCCTCTGATTCCTCCAACAAAAGTTACATTTTCCCTGTGTCCGCTTAAAATATCCCATTAAGATAAGCTAACAAAACCCCTTCAAGGATGTTCAGAAATATTTTGCATTACAGCAAAAAAATTTTAAATATTTCTTAAGAATATAAACATTAAGGAATCCAAGATCCAAATCCTGCAAGGACTGAAGAATCTGCCTAATTTTAGCTGCCTGAACACTTTCACTGAATGTTAATCACATGCACAAGTCTTTGCAGAATCAATACTTAAAAGATTGAGCTAAAAAGAAATAACGAGCTTAATTATTGAGCACGCAAAGGTGTACCTTTGAAGCTTTAAAGTATATGCCAAGCACTCAGAGTTGCCCATTCTTCTGTCTTCAAGTACTTATTTTGTTGTGTTGAAGTATTCACTTAAGCTGTTGTAGCTTAAAACATATATGCAACACATATATGCAACAATGAGCATACAGCACCATTCACATACAGATTTTCCAAATATTGTTATTGGAAAAATACTTTGCATGCTGCATTCTCAATCCAATTATTTTGGATATTTTCCTAAAGCAAAACACATTAGCAAACACTTCTGAATAACTGCTTGGTGGATCCATTAGCAGCTTTAGTTGGTTAAACTGAACTTAAAAAAAAAAATCCCTTCTGTAAAAGATGATAGAACCACAAAACAAAACCAAACCAAACCAAACAAACAAAAAAAAAAATCAAATGAAAAATGCATTGGAGCTCTCAGCAAATAACATATCGGAGGCTAACCAGAAATAATGTCACTGCTCTATTAAGAAAGCTCTTACCTGACCCTGTAAGTTTTGAATGGTTATTGAACATCAGTGATAAAGGCAGGAGGAAAACCACTTGACAGCATTTCTTTCGTAACAGGGCTTCCTAGAGTTTTTGTGGCAAGAAAACAAAGCATTTTACGAAACACCCTTGCTCTGGCCAAATAAAAGTTTGGGTATTTCTAAATGAGAAAAATAGTTCTCTGCTGGACCAAAAGGTTGAAAACAATGCTCCAAGAGCTCTTGATAAAAGACAATAATTTATGTCTTAGTGCTTGGAAAAAAAAAAACCCAATCAACTGTATACAAATCAAGTAAAACTAGTAAAAGTTCATTAGCACATCAGAAGTTAAGAATAACGCATGAGATGCTTTAAAATCAGAATAGGTTTACAAACAAAAAATGCTAGGTAAGAAATAATACTTTATAACTTGTACACGTTTTGGTCAAATTAAGCCTTATAATTAAAATACTGCAAGCTTTACAAGAACACAGAAGTGAAGATTATGATTCCTTGATATGTGTAAACAAAATGTAAACTGGAGTACTATTAAGATGTAACAGAGAAAACAGCTGCTATCTGAAGGTGTAACAACAGCAAATAAACCAATTTGTAGTATCTAAAAGCAGTTGCTAGATGAAATAATAGGAATGAATTCTAAGTATTTGATATTATTTCATAATTTCAATAAATATAATTAAGGCTAGCTTTTACAGAACAAGTGATATGGCCCAGAAATTGGCCACAGAGTGATAAACAAAGGGTAACAAGAAAAGGCAATGTGTTCTTCTAGGATACTGGCAGGGGGGAAGTCACTGTTAGATACTTTATTCCCCAAGCTAATGGCCTGTAATAATAAGTGTGCTAAGAGCCAGACCCATGAAAGTGGTTGGATGTCCACCTCCGAATCAGCTGCCTAACTTGCCATTGGCTACTTAAAGATGCATATTTAGGACAGTAAAATGCTGAAACGATCTCTCCCAAGACATTTGCAGGGCTAAAGTATTTAAAAGCCTGAAAACATTCTTTAAAAAAGAAAACTTTTTGAATCCAGCAACGCTAAACTACTTAATAAAACTTTTCCACTACCCTAATACTGTTACCTATGAAAACCAGACTCGTATAATGTTACTTCATTATTTAAACATTTGATTAAAATGTACCTACATTTACAAGTAACTAAAATACTAGGTTAAGGGATATAATCTATAGATAACACACGCCAACTACTTGTAAAAACACTGAAGTTGTAATGTTTATCATTACAGGCAAAAGAGTTTTTTCAGGTTCATATACATCTATGGTAATAAACTAAGGTTTCTTAGCTACATTTGTTGACTCCTCTCTGCTCTATCAACAGGCCTATTACAAATAAAAGCCATACTCATTAAAAAAAAAGGACTCATCATATTTTCAAGAGAGGGAGGGGAGTTAAGGAAATGAAGTATCCAGCAGCACGTTTTTGGCAGTGATTGAACACAATCAGCTGGAAGAGACAGCTGCATCTGACAGTGCAGACAGTAATATGAAAAACAATCCAGGCTAACGATGTTTAAAAGACGAGATAGAAAGGTCTGGGCCTATTATTAAACTCATTTTTAAACGTGACTTTTTGCTTTTCCCCAACAGCTAATTTGAAGATTGAAGGGCATGACATTCTACAGATGAGTCATTACCAGTAACAAACAGGCAACATCCTACTGCTCTCCTGTAGCAGTTTGGTTTAGAACTGGGGATTTTGGACTAAAAATTTTAAAGCTAAGTTCTAGGTAAAAGAAAAATTGCACAACTTATATTTCATTACTAAAAATCCTGAAGCACTATCACAAATGTGTCAGCATAATCAAGCAAATACTTGCTGCATACAGCTCTCAACTGGAGTTTATTTGAAACACTTTTGTGTACACAGGGGACATAAATATTTTCTTTCATGTTTCATTCAAGATAAACCTCCAGAGACAAGTGACCTAACTAGAACAGCTGAAAGTGTGAACAAATGCACTTACTATCAAAAGTCAGCACCAGCTTCCCTACATACTTGCTGCAATAAGGGGACAAGCAGGATACTTCAGTGGAAAACAGGCGATTCAAAGGAACTAACGAATGCTCTGTGGCAACTCAGGTGCCACCCCTGCAGAGGAGAGGTGAAACAAGTGACAGGACTTGGTTTACTAGAAGGTGAGCAGAAACGCACAGAAAAGTGATGATGTTCCTGATTCATCTTTAAAAACAGCACAGAAGAAAGCATGGTCTCTCTTTTGTTTTCAGAATTTTACTTAGCCTTTTAATTACTCACATCTGGATGAACTTACAGGAAGCTTAGAAGTAAAACCACTTAGAGCAATGTTTCTATTCAAAGCCATATATATACTTGATGATCAATGCAGTATTCAGGTGCCTTATTTCCATCCTTTCTCAGCCAGTTGTTCCATCTTTCACATGCCAACGCCACAAAACCACATCCATGTACAGGAAGAGCTCCACATTCTCGTTTCCAAATAGCGCTTTAGAATAAGCTGGCTGCCTCTTGAAGACTCTCATTTGAAGGACATTCACACAAGGTCTATCCCTGATCCTACCTCACTACTTCACTCTACCCTTCCTCCTTCCAAATCTCTTCTATTCCCCAAAAGGTGAATAAGTCATACAAGGTTAGGTGATAGAGCCAAGTCATGCCACTTCATTTTATCAGTCTGCAGTAGCATCACAGAGAGGCCGTTAAAGCTGTAATTTCTTGTTTTCGATCAAGATGAATTTTGCCAAGCACAAAGTCAGCTGGCCTGAAGAACATAGTCAACGCTTTTGCCCTTACCCTAGAAAAATACTTGTTTCTTAGACAGAATCTGTTTTGAAGCCTTAAACACTATTTAAAAAGATTAAGTCCTCAGCATGGTTCCTAAACTCCTCATCTCAAAGGAAGTGAGCTACATGAACAGTACGGTTCCCCTTGAACAGTCAACACGCCAGATTTTCCTCTAACAGTCTGTAAAATAAAATTATTTGCGCTAAGCTGTTCAATTGTTTTTTCAAATCGCGAAATATTCCGGAAGTACAACAGCACACTGCACGCAACACCAAGGTGGAGGTTTATACAACTGTTTCTTCCAAGTAGACAGAAGAAGCTGCAAGAGAAGAAGACCAAAGGCCACTGCAGATATTTACAACATTCTATTGGCCCATCTCTAAGGCAGAAAACACTTATTTTTATTCAAATAGGAAGCTGAGCAATCCTTAAGCACAATCCCATTTACAAAACTTGTCAGCCATTATAAATAAAAATGAATGAATACTGATCAGACAGCTTGAACATAAAATGCAGTTTGGCAGAGGCAAGTGGAATGAAGGAACTGTAAAGTATTAAGTTGATTTTTGAAGAACAGTTACAGCCCGTGACACATGTGTACAGCTATTCTCACAGTTTTACAACAGACAGCAGGAATGTAACTGTGATTTTTTTTCTTACGCTTTTTTGTGTCAGACTGTACCTTAATTATGTAGTCTTAGTCATTAATAGTGACCCTTAAAAAAGCTAAATAAAGCATAATTGGATCCTCATACATTTATGATTTTGAATGACCAAAGAACATTCCATCATTGGCTGGAAACTAGTGCTAACAAGTGAAACAGCAATTACACTGTTCAGACCAGCTAACTATGGCCACTTCCTAAGAAAACTACTAGAGGGACACGACATCTGTTAGTAAAGGAAACGAAAGAATATGAACAGCAGTAAGCATGAATCTTCTAGTAAGCAGTAAAGGAAAAACAAAAAAGTTCTTTCTCAATTGAAAGTAACTCCCTTCACCCTAGCCCTTTTCTCCAAATCTGTTATCAGGGAAAATCATTAGAGTAAGAGCTCTACTATCTCCATTCAAAGCAAAATTCTCAATCCCATCAAGGCCCAAGTCACATTATTCTCACTCCTCATCCTTTTCAAAGAGTTTCCAGAAAAAGAAAACCCCAAAGTATAAAAGTGAACAATTCAAAGTCTCAGTTCCAATAATCGTATGAAAGCTTTAAGTAGCAGCATGTATTTCTTTCCCTTCAAACTTACTTTTTTTTTTAATCTTATCTATAGGTACTGCTGGGATTAGAATTACTGAACAGTACCATGGGAGAGATGAGAGGATACATCCATCATGTGATCTTTAGACACATTAAATTGATTGCTAGCAAAACTAACACTACATCATTACTGACCAACATACATGCTCCTAGATCACAGAAAACACGAAGAAAACCACCACAGAAACGAGTGAGCTACCAAAATTACTTGCCAAACAGTCACTGGATCACAAAATGTTTAAGGCAGAAGAGAACTCTGGAGATCATCTAGTTCAACCCTCCTGCTCAAAGTGGGGTCACCTATATAGCAGATTGCCCTGGATCACGTCCCATGAAGTTCTGACTGCCTCCAAGGACTGAGACCTCACCACCTCTCTGGGCAACCCACTGTAGCGTTTGACCACCCTCCTAGTAAAAAAACTAAACAAAACAAACAATGCCCTCCCCCCAAACCCACAGGAAAACCAAACCCCAACTTTTCCTTAAGTAGAAGTTTCTGTGGTTTAGTTTCTGCCCGCTGCCTCTCCTCTTGTCACTGGGAACCACTGGGAAGAGCCTGGCTCCATCTTTTTTACTCCCCTCATCAAATATACACAGACAAAATCTCCTTGAACTTTCTCTTCTCCAGGGTGAACAGTCTCAGCCTCTCCACTTACAACAGATGCTCCAGTCCCTTAATCATCTCTGTGGTCCTCGTAATACTACATATACTAGTAACCATAACTGTACTGATACAGAGCAATTTGTCCAGCAGCAAGAGAACATAGATAAACTGTATGCGGGCCAGGCAAGGTTCAGTAAGTGAGGCTATGTATGGGTACAGGACAGAAAGGCTGCAGAAAAGCACAGGACAAAGATGTACCCCAGAGGTCATTCAGATGTATTATGACAGGCTCATTTTATCCATTTTCAGAAGCCACCAACTGAAAATACCCAAAGCACTCCAGAATGTTTCTGGGCTAAAAGTACCCTCAAGGTATTGGTTGTGGCTGGGATAGAGTTAATTTTCTTCACCATAGCTGGTTCAGGGCGATGGTTTGGCTTTGTGCCGGCAACAGGGCTGGTAACACCGGGATGTTTTGGCTGTGGCCGA
>JAVKLA010000008.1:2779705-2814932 GCA_034782735.1 Sagittarius serpentarius
TCTTCCCGAGCCCCCGTTAGGCGTGATGGGGCCCGGCTGTCCCGGCGATGGCTGAGCGCCTGCCCGCCCGTGGGCAGTGGGGAAGGAATCCCCGGTTCGCTTTGCTTGTGCGTGCGGCTTTTGCTTTGCCTATTAAACTGTCTTTGTCCCAAGCCACGAGTTTTCTCACTTTTACGTTTCCAATTCTCTTCCCATCCCGCTGCTGGGGAGCAAGCAAGGGGCTATGTGGGGCTCACAACAGTCAATCAGTTTAGATTTCAATTTTACTAGTAAGACCAAGAGGGAAAAGCAGACAAACATACTGTGTAAACAGGATGGAAGTTGTTTCCATATGAAATGCTACAGAAAAATCTAAAAAGTTTTGTTGGTCTTTCAAATGCACGGTTAAGGCAGTCAAATAGACAGGCTCAATCCCTAACACATGCAACTCAAATCAGTTACTCAATCCAGGCACAAAGCACACAGCTGAAGAGTGCCAGGAATCACTAACTGTCTTAGGGAAAAAACCCATAACAGAGCGATGAACTCCCAACATGACGTCTATATGGGCAGTTTTTCCACTTAAATTATTCCCATTAGCTTTAAAAATCAAAAGGCAGAAGTAAACCAGGGGTCACTATACTGGAACACCGTACTGTATTTACAAACAGACAGCAAGAAAATCATGTGCCAGACAATATGATTAAAGCACAAAATCTGCTACCACAGGATATTATAACCAATTAAAGATTAGAAGAGGAATGCTGAAAAGATGTAGGTGTACAAGAATATATACGTTAAAAGAAGTGAGGGTAACCACCACCAACCTTCTTGTTCAGGGATCCAGCTAAAGCACAAGTTCTTACCGGGAAGATTATTTACTGTTAGGGAAATTAAGCAATTTTTTTTTTTATTTCGAAGTTTTTCATTTGTAACTATCTCAAGTGCTTTGGCAATTTAACTGAATTATAAACAAAGAAACTGGTCACTTCATCTTCCACTAAAACGCACCCATATGCAAGAGTTTAAGTACAGCAGCTAACTAATATTCAATAACTCAACAGTTAAACATACAAAGCCATAAACTCTGTAAATTAAAAGCTACATAACTAATCATCTACAATGGATTTTTTTTTTTTTTTTTTTTTTACTTTGGGAACAGCTGTCTTGAATGAAGCAGACAAAAACTTAAATCTCAGGATTAGGAACCTTGAAATGACAGGGAAATCTGTGCTAATAAATATGTAAGTGTAATTATTTCCAAGGGTTTCTTCCTTTACCTCTACAGACATTACTGACAGCAAAACACAAAACTTCTCTTGTCCATAGTGTAGAAGAGGCTACAGAATGCAGGACTGAACACAGTAGGGATGCTGCACACTTCTGTGTGTGTACAGCTAGAATAGCGTAGAGGTTAATAAAAAATATTCCCTGAAAGGTACAGAAAAAAGCAATTCAAATAAAGCAAGCAGCTTTTTCATGGAAATCTGGTACTGTTCTATACCCTTCCCTTAACCTCTACATTCACATGCACGGAGATGGGCTTACCATGGATTTGACAGGCTTGGCAAAACCTCTGCAGAAAAAGGTAATTAAGGAAGCACAACATATGGGGACAGCATGAAAAAGTAGAAGGGAGAAATGCATGAGGCTGTGCACACAAAGGCAGTGCATAATTCCAGGAGAAACCATCAAAAACCCAACATGCAAAAGACAAAAATTCTGCTCTTCTTTCTTACCTTGCTGTCAAAAAGATCAGTCCATTTTGTCGTTTCCCAGAATGTCTCTGTCAAAGCTTCTGAGCAGCTCTCATGATCCTCATCTTTGCCTTCCACATCACTGGAAGCAGCCCCTTCTTGGGCCTGCAGATGAAGAAGTTGGTCAGCCAGCGCACTTCCTTTTCGACAAAGTGCATCCACTAAAGTAGTCTTCTGTTTTTCCATTTCACTAGAAAAAAAAACAGCATGAAAAATATTAAGGACTTTTTGCAGGTACCTGATTAAGAACAGAATCAGTGCTCTACTGAGTTTCAGCTAAAAAGTTTACGGCAGTTAGTACACACAGAATGAAAATAAACACAAAGAGAATTTTTAAGGCATGGCTATTTACTATAAATTAAACTAACTGTAAAAAATTACGTAGAGAACAAGCTCAATCATTCTTCTAAGTCTGAAATGCCTTTGATGTCTTAAGGCAAGGGCAACTCAGGATTCTAAAACTGAATAAGCCAGCATCTAGAAATACAGCTTTATAGTTCCTGGCATTATAAACAGAGAGTCAAATCCACCACTAACATAAGCAGATACAATTCAGCTGACTTCAAAAGGAATTGCACCCATTTAAAGCACCACTGAATCTGGTGTTCAATTTCAGATGTTAGATTCAACCACAGGACCTAATGTGTAAACTTACCAGGAAATGTTTAGAATTAAGTTTATGATGTCATAAGCTTTGCTTTTATATCAGCAATTCTAGGATTATATACAAATATTCAGGATAGCTAGAACAGAGTAGTTTTATGATTGAAATCTGGTATTTTTTCTAAAACAGTCAACAAATATGCATCTCCCATTTTAAGGGCCTAATCTTCAAATCTGCTGCTCTGTTTGTGACTAAACCAGCACCACGCCACACACTGTGAAATCCACCAGTTTTTCTCTGGACTAGGGTGTCACCTTCAAAATACTGTCTTCCGAAATACTGGTAATTCAGAAGAACAGTCTAAAACTAAAGGAAAACAACGGGTCTCAAAAATATTCTGAAGCACAAGTATGGTTATCACACTTTTCGCAAATGAAATCTTTTGCAAGCAGTTACTTCTTAGACTGCTGTCAATTTTGTCTTCAAATACAGATCCAAAAGGTTGCAAAGTATTACGAAAGAGCAGACAGCATTCAAAACACATACCTCTGTAGCAATATTCTAGTGGTCGCTCTAACCTGAGATTAAGATTGATACAAAAACTTAGTACTTCTGACCCCATTCTTCTGACACATTTAAATCCTGAAAGCACCTTTGTTTATTTTATTTAATATTTTTAAAGTAAAAATTTGCAGGTTTCAGTGTTCCTGCATTCTGGAGATATAGCAAGAGGACAAAATAATTTTGCAGTCAAGTTTGAAATCACCTCTGCCCCAAAAAATAACACAAGTTATTCAAAAAGGTTATAGTCATTCCATTTCCTATAAGCAGAGACAAAGTACACAGATTACAGAAATAGGATGCAAGAAAATTATTTACTGGGTAGGTACTTTTTTATAGTAGTTGCATCAGGCCTGGGATCAGTCTTCATGGCAAAATAAACTGCTAATGCTGTCTGATCGATATGAGAGATTACAGTATTTGCAGCTTCAACAATTTCATCAAGCCTTTTCATTCGTTCCTAAAAGAAGAATAAAACAGGTGTTTAGCACTATGAAATCACACTACTTGATTGCTGATTCTACTAACACTAGGATAATTGCAAAGGTATGCACAAATAATATTTAATAATTCAACATGTCCTTTTCTCCACTTTCTCCAATTTTTGATTAAAAAAACCTGATAAGAAGTCTGCATGATCAAGATTTCCCACATATGTAGTCCATTTCACTGAAAACAAACTGTAAAATACGAGGTGGGTATATGCGAAATGCAGAGTTTGCAGAAAGAAAACCACCTTTCAGTACAAATTAATCCTCTTACATAATGGTAGCAGTTACTCATTTCAGAAAAAAATATAAAATCAGAATCAAATAAACACAAAAATATTCAATCTACTGACATATGCACAAAGCTGTTTATCTTCAAGATAAACAAAAAAGCAGACATATGTAAACTTTTCTGTTCACAGTTCTCATTTTTGGGGACAATGACAGATGGTGGATTTAGCTGTGTCATTTCAAGGGGTTACTGTCCTCAGTTGTCTGAGCAATTCTGCTAGAAGAAATTATCAGTCCAGTAGAGGAGCAGAACGGGATGTGTGCTTGTCTCAGTAACCACCATTTAGAATAGTATCATTGCAGCCTAAACCAGTAAGGAAACTTACGATGTGTTTAACTTAACAAGGAGTAAACGATAAGCAAACATACTATAGGCAGGCATACTGCTTTCATTCTGCTGTGGGATTAAGTAAATCACAGTCAGTTAGGGAGGCAGCCGTCAATCTAGTTAGGAATTTCTGCTTTATAGTACTGAGTGCAGCTATGGCAGTCACCTCAAGACCAAACATGTATGAAGAAAGATTCAGTTGTTATATGGATGTATTGAGACAAACCAAGTTTAAGAAGTGATAAATAACCTTTTCAGAATCCAGCTGATGAAGTCTTGCAACATACAATGGAAGATGATTAGGAAACGCTTCTTTCAACTCATTATACATGTCAGTGGTATCCAGCCTAGAAGAGAGGAGGACATAGCATGAAAGTACATATTCTGGATATTTTTTGGTACAGCTGCTTCAAGCTTGTGTAGTCATGACAGCAGACATACTTGGTCATCCACTGTATTTTTAGATCTCTTAAAGCTTCAGCAAATTCTTCTTTTACATCTTTTTCTTTTTCTTGTTCTCTTTCTTTCTCTTTGCTGCCATTTTTACTCTTTGATGGTGATGGTATCAGATGATAGTGAACAGTAAGGACATCCTGGAGGCAGGAAAAGAGACATATACTGAGAGGGATACAGTACACTTTTCTGATGCTATATAAAAGCTAACTCATAGCAAGCAACTACCCTGAGCTACACATACACTGAGTAAGGATTCTGAGAGCAAAGGTATTAGTCATTAAGAATTCAGGAACTGCTTTAACTTTTTATTTTAAGCACTGCAAGGACATAAATATTAAAACAGCACACTGGGTGTAAGACAAGAAAGCCTAGAATTTAGCACGTTTGACATTTTTGTATTCATGTAATTCTACGTAATATTAGTTAGGGAATCAGAAGGGTATGGGTTTTTGTTTGTCTACAAAAAAGCAAATAACTTGGTTAAAAGTTAAAGGAAAAAACATCAGTTAGAGGTCCTATCCTACAAATCTGGCAATAAACAAATGAATAAAGATGACTGAATTCTAAAAAATAATACCACAGTAGCATAAACGTGAATCATGTCATACGATACACAAGTTTATTCCTCCTGAGACAATTTTTCTTCCATGTGCTTACTGAATTAGCTGATGCATCCACAGTCAACTGTTTTCCAGTTTGCTGCTACAGACTTTCCAGTTTCACCTGTATCTATGCTCAAATTAAGTAGACACAACAGCAAATATTTTTTTTTAAACCCTATATGCTAGCATAGAAATATCACTATAGTTTGAGAGTTCATGCTACACTACTCAACAATTACCATGAGAAAATCAGCTACAGCAATTTAAAAGGAAAATCCTAACCGATCTTGGGCCATGCTCTGAAGTCCATTTCCTAAGATGATTAACATACAAATTTGCAAATAAGCCAGCATTAGATTTCAGTCATTGCTTCTAAAACAGTGCAATTGCTGGGGGAGGCCGTTTTGTTGGTGTTGGCTTTGGTTTTAATGCTGCAATTTTTAAAAAAGCCTCTCCCCAAACAGTGAGGGCACATGTCCCATTATTTTAGATATAGGATATTTTGCAGAGATCACTTAAGTGAATGGTTAAGATACCGTTACTCTATTGCAATTTTGTGCAAAATATTGTGTTGCATTCTCAACTGCTGTGGCAGTTTAATTATTCATACCAAATTTTTCCAAAATACATTTGTGGGAATACGTTTCCCATAAACCAGGTCAGTGCTGTGTAGTGAAATGAAATCTTGTGCACAAGATGGATTTATTTCAGGTTACTTAAATAGTGAGTAAAAAGGTGACTGTTAGAAACTGCTACGTGTAACCTTGAAACAACAGACTTCAACACTACACTTCTGAAACTATTCAAGAACATTGATTCAGAACAATTTTATTTGAACTAATAGTTCAAACAGACCAGCAGCTTGCTATGGGTTATGAAAACAATACTGGTAAGAGAAAGTGACATCAGTATTCCCTTAAAACAATTTTTCCAGCTACTTGTTACGTGATCATAGATGAACCACAAAATTGATGTTTACATATTTCTTCTAAAACCTAGTTTAGATTACTAAACTACATTAAAGCGTAGCTTTCACAGGAACTATCCTGCACACACACATTTCAAGCATGAAGGGCATGACCAGGCAGTACACCCAAGTAAGACTTCAGCAAGAGCTAGGCCAGAGCATGACAAAATGGGTCATGGAGACAAGTGCATGTAGTGGGAGATACAGAAGTCAGGAACATGGTATGGGGCTGGCTAAGGTAATTAGAATGGCAGAAAGCAACAACGTAGTTCCTTAGAGCAAACTAAACGTTCTAAGATTCCTAAGAAGTTAGTTCAGTACTAAAATCTGCATCAGTAGTTTATGGTGTTTTTAAAAAGACATCCTCTATTGAGACTAATACTTTCCTAAGAAAGAAACCTGCCTTCCTAGAAATTTTCTTCTAATATTTCAGGATTTCCTTCTTAAAAGTCCTCTTTGATTTTATTTGGCAACGTAAGTTTGGAGTTACGTATCTAAATGGCCTCTGCAGTCCCAAGCATTGTCTATGAAAAGGCTCTATGGTTTAAGTTTCAAACCAAGCGTAATTGGATTAACAAAATCCCACTTATGTGGATGAACACTTTCATTTAAGTGACTAACTCTATGTAGCTAAACCAACAGTAAAACGTCTTCTCCCCACTCTCTCAGCTGGGTACGTTTGGTCTCATGAGTTTCTGCAAGCATTACAAGCTATGACCACTGTAAGGAAAATATTGAGCTTCAGACCTAGGCACCCTCCTTTTTTCAAAAGAGCCTACAGAAAGAGAGGCGTGGTTCTCTCTGCAGACAAACTTATTTGATGGGATAAATAAGGTTTAGGTGCTTATCCCACATTTAACTAAACTATCACAAGACTATAAGACAGACTGAAGGCTTCTTTCTTTCCTCTATTCTGTCTGTACACACTAGACATCATTTACAAAACTTGGCAACCCCCTAGATACCAGAAGATCCCAGAATGACACTGTCATTGCCACTACAGAAATGTTCATTGTTGGAGATTAAGGTGAAGAAAGGCAACTCTTCACAATTCAGTGCTTTCATCTGTTTTCTTACTCAAATTTCACTCTGTTACACAGCAACAGAATTGCTAGAGTAGTGTACTAGATTTGATTTGATATATACCTATAGAAAGATATAGAGCTATAGACAGAGAAAGGCAGCAAGCATATCCATTGAAAAAATGACTTTAAGGAAACTTTCAAATTAATGAGAAAGCTGCCCTTTGTTTATCCTCTAAACAAATTAAGCAATATTAAAAACTTTGAAAGCATATAGGACATGCACTTTGGTCAGAGTACTCTGTGCACAGTTTGATAAGCCTCAGTGAGTTTACTAGAACTACAAATTGCATACATATACAAGCACAATGCCCTCAAAACAGTCAGCTCCTTTGAAAAGCTTAATTAGCAGTTAAGTTAAATTTGTTTAGAGACTTAAATTTAGATTTCTGTCCGATGATTCAACTTCTGGTACTTTATGTGGAAAAGACATACAAACTGCCGTTATCTGTACTTTAAAACATTCACAGCATAACTAACCACAGGAAAAAGCTCCCTGAAGGAGCACATTGCAGGTCTCATTTTCCATTTTAATAAATACAACACACATCTGCATACACACACCGTTGAATGTGCATATGGAATTTGTATCTACTTTCAGATGCACACTATTTGTGCATCATTGCTTATTTTTACAGCAATACTCTTATTTAATTGAAAATGAATGAAGTTTCTTGAAGGTACCAGCCAGGCTTACACAAAATTAAATCAGGCATGTACTTCATCCTATTTTTGAAGGCCTCCTGATTAAACAGGAGTAGCATCTTAATGCTGAAAGGAAGTCACCCTTTTACATTTGACTTCACAATGGTATCTACTAGTCTTCCACTGGTACTTATCAATATCTGCTTAATGCACTTCTTGCTTCAAATTGGAGGAAGAGATGGCAGAGTAGGGAGAAAAATGTAGAAATTTTCTATCCCTTAGGTAGTTGTTACCTGTTGCTGTTCAAAAGCGGCATTATGTAAAACAACAACAAAATTCTTCTAACAGACCAGAAAAAGTCAATGATCTGTTTTCATTCTAACTATGTTCAGGACAAAACTTGGAGACAAGGGGAAAAAAAAGATCAGCTTGTACCTGCATTACAAAAGTTAGGTTGTGAAAGAAGAAAGGTACATAGAACCAATTTGTTTTTCACATGGTTGTTTAGCACATGCCTCCCCATTAGAGACCAAGGACACTTCTAAGGGAACATCAGCTTCCCAAGCCGTGACAGTAGGGCACACTCTACTTCAGTGGGCATCTGTTCAAAGGAAAAACATCACTGAATTCTGAACTTCATACATATCACAGGTTTAGTAGTCAGAGAGAAGGATTTTTTTTTTTTTTCCCCCTGAAGACAGGAAGACATCAAGTAAAATCCCATGCCCAAGGGTTGTTTCAGGTTTTGTCTGGGGTTTTTTTTAGACAAAATTAAGTTCCCTAGAATAGCTCTTTGAGCAGAAAATTATGGAACAGGCATATCATTCTGCTCTATGTGTCTAGTAAAACAAATACACCTGCTTATTCTGTGGAAAGAACCCACTGACATTTTCGTTCAGTCATAAAAGAATTAACTATCTTCTTTGGAAAATTAGGCTGCTATTTCCCGGCATAACCTCAAACTGCTTTCATGCAAAATAGAGCAGCTGTTGAAGCATGGACTGGATGAGCAGTCAGGTGGATTGAAACCTGCTGAATGGCCAGGCCCAGAGGGTGGTGGCCATCAGTGGCACACAGTTGGAGGCCAGTAATCAGCAGCGTACCCCAGAGGTCAATACTGGATCGAAACCTGTTCAACATCGTCACGAATGATCTGCGTGATGGGGCAGAGGGCACCCTCAGCAAGTTTGTAGATGACACCAAACTGGGGAGAGTGGCTGATGTACCAGAGGGTCATGCTGCCATCCAGAGGGACCTAAACAGATTGCAGAAACCGACTGTCAGGAACCTCATGAAGTTCAACAAGCGGAACTGCAAAGTCTTGCACCTGCAGAAGAACAACCCCAGACACAGCAGCTTGGCAGGAAAGGACCTGGGGGTCTTGGTGGACACCAGCTTCAACATAAGCCAGCAATATGCCCTTGTGGCAAAGAGGGCTAATGGCATCCTGGACTGCATTAGACATAGTACCAGCAGGTCAAGGGAGGTGATTCTCCTCTAATCTGCACTGGTGAGGCCACACCTGGACTACTGTGTCCAGTTCTGGGCTCCCCAGTCCAAGAGAGACATGGATGTACTGGAGAGATTCCAGTGAAGGTCCACAAAGATGATGGACAGGAGCATCTCTCCTATGCAGAAAGGCTGAGAGGAATGTTTAGCCTAGAGAAGAGAAGGCATTTGGGGGGTGGAAGGGTGGGTGGCATTTGGGGACTGATCTTATCTAGTGTAAATACTTGTAGGAAGGGTGTAAAGAGAAATCCAGACTCTTTTCAGTGGTGCACAGCGACGGGACCAGAGGCAATGGCCAAACACAGAAACACAGGAGGTTCCCTCTGGACATCAGGAAAACACCTTTTCACAGTGGGGGTGACAGAACACTGGGCACAGGTTGCCCAGAGAGGTTTTGTAGTCTCCACCCTTGGGGGATACTCAAAAGCTGTCTGGGCACAGTCTCAGGAAACTAGCTCTAGGAGGCCCTGCTCGAGCAGAGGGGTTAGACCAGATGACCTCCAGAGGCCTCTTCCAGCCCCAGCCATTCTGTGATTCTGTGAAAATAAAAGTATGTTCAAACAACCAGAAATGCCCACCCTGGAGTTCTGGTAATGTCATGCACATAGGTGCAAGCTAACAAGTTCCCTCCCTCCTCAACTAAAAATAAAATTAAAGAAAAAAAAAAAAAAAAGCTGCCCACAGACTTATCACCAGTTTCAGAGCAAAAATATACACATAAAATAAAAATGGGACTTGCAAAATAACACTCCTAATCCTACAGGAGGGCCTAGACTTGCCTGTGAAAAATATGAAGAATGTACACATATCTTTTTGACTGACTGGGTCACAAAAGAAATACACAAAAATGTTTTCCATGCTGGCAAACATCTTAACTGCATGTTAAACTTATGACAAGGCAGGATAAATATTCAAGACCTGTAAACTAGGAAGCCCTCAGAGTTGCATTCTCAGAAAAATATATTAACAGAGGTCTTATGGATCAACGCTCTGAAATACACTGTTTTATTTATTTGCTGCTAACACACCAATGCCTCTTACGAGCATCAGGTGGAAGTATCAAGAAGAACAGTTTTTATTTTGGCTTGGGTGGGTATACTGTTCAGATCTGAACACAAATCTCTGTTCTAAAAACAAAAGAAAAAACAGAATATGCAGCCTCTTGGATCTGTTTAATAGGTTTTATTATGCAAACTAAATTATGATTTAGAGTTTAACTCCCTTGTTAGAGATTCACTCAGTGAACATTTTATACCCTATTCATCAGGAAGCCACACATTCACCTAGGATTTTAAATCATCTTTCTAAAAGTGATCTGCATAATTTTCAGACGCAGTATGAAAATAAAATTGCAGCAACGCATGTTAAAATCCTTCCTGTAAAGCCTAATCACCTTCCCACACAGTTATTACACCAAGACCAGAGTAAGTTAGCAGGCTCAGTTACCAGCTCACTGTTAACAAAATAACAGCTTACAGCAATAAACCATGTTATTCATGATTTTCATGCCTTATTTCTAACAAGAATCCTGACTAATTTGCACGTCAGTCCAGAACACAGTACCTTGAAAACAAAAGAATGTAAACAGCCTTACAACTTGGAAAAAAACCCCACCTTACAACAAGAAAAAAAAAAACAAAACCAAACAGTAGCCTTATAAAGGTAGCCTGTTAAAATAGTTTTTTGGTTTTTTTCACAAAGACTGTTTCAGTCTCTGACTGCTGGCAGAATACTGTATTACCTAATGTAAAAATATGAGAAAGCACAATATTAAACACTGCTATGTTAAAAGTCACTCACTCCCTACCCGAAATATTTTATACATGCTCCAAAATTCTTTCTGTAAATTCTACTACCTGCTACCTCACGGTATAAGCTCTAGCCTATAACGAGTTATATTAAACTTGAGTAGAATCATGAATTGAGAGACTTTTTGGTGAAGCCTGTCCTTCCTAAGAAAAAAACTTCTCGCTGCAAGACGTTTTTTACAACTAATAAAGCCAGCTCTCAATTCAGTAGACTTGGTATGCAGTTAGATATTCAATTCTACATCAAAGTGTTAGGTTCGTATTCAGTTGTCAATTTGCAGACAGAATATAATAGGCAGAAACACCTGCCACAGAAAATCTTGACCATAAACACCGAGGACTCCTGAGTATTTCATAAGAAGAAAAATTACAGACCACTAATCACCACATGCATTTTTACAGCACTTATTGCAGAAGTATCCAGACACTTACGTGTCTCTCAGCTTTGTATCACAGTAGTGTTTTGTCATTCTACCAGTAGACATACTTAAGGTGCTGAAGTAAATAACCCAGGACTAAGAAGGTAGGTGAGGGAGACAAATTAAAAACCAATACTGGTAGACAAATTCTTTAAGTCATATGCAAAAAGACTTAAGTATATCTTTTTCAAAAACTAGCATTCAGTACCTTTTTAAATTTTCCTTGTCGCTTTGCTGCAGACTGCCCCTGGGAGTTAGAATAACATACTGTAAGAAAACATGCACACACCACACAGGATGGAGACACCTTCTCTGTACAATTATGGTTATACTTTCAACCTACAGATTTTTAAACTTCTAGAGTCACATCTATGATCAAACATGCTCTTAAAGCATGCTCTTCCAGGTTTTTAAAATTAATAAAACAATGCATTATTGTGTATACAGTCCATTATTCCTGTAAGACAAGCAAGTGTTGTTAACCACTTAGCTTAAAATAATAAATTACAGAAATTCAGCCTCAAAAGTGTAGATTTTAGATTTTGACTGTTTAGTGGCATCGTTCCATTTCATAATAAATATACAGAAATTAGATACATTTTCCCTCACATTGCTTCTACTTGCTGACCTAGAGACAACTTTGCTGCCTAGTCCTCCTTTTTTGTCTCCTGGTACATACTGACATTCAGTAAAGGCAGCAGAAAGTATCTGACACTATTTGATACCATCCTTTTTCCAGTGAAATATGACCATAACAGTAATTCCTTAGACTATGACATGAGACACGCCTCAGCTAAAATTTCTCTCCATGTAAGCTCTTAAGTATTCTTCATCACATGAAATTTGTCAGGCAATAGCTAACTACTTCCTACTTCCCATCCCAGAAGTCACTGTATGTAACCACTTAGTCTGGTTTTAAAATCAGATAGACAAGTATTACAACCAACAGTTCAAGGAAGTGCAGAATTCAAGTGAGGGAAACTATACTACACTACTGTAATGGATTTACCATGGATTTCATTGAAGTATACTTGCAATCTTGCAGGAATCACAAAGAAATATAAACCTAAGTATTTTAGTGTTCTTAAGTTACTGGGTTTTTCCTCACTGATACATAAACTCTCCTGACAGACATTATCTAACCTGCAGTTACATGCAATCTGCCCCAAAAGTACTACCTACAACCATATCACATTGAATGAACTGAACTTCTCTGCTCAACAAGATCTAAAGGTATGTGCCCCGCTACTCACAGAAACTTATTTTCTATGAAAACATACTCTAGTTTTATACATTGTTCAGCTACATCCAGTAATACATGGACATAGATGAACTACCTCTAAATATTAACGATCACCAGGATTGATTCAAATTTATTCTCAGCTTTGACATCTATTTAAAAATAGCTAAGTGAATCTTCTAAATACCTTAGCACCAGATACACACAACAGTGATCTGGTTACTATAATCACTGTTGCACTACAGATTCATACAAGTTAGAAACCAGCTTTTACAGGATGCTGCACTACGAGCAAAAAAACCCTACAGCTTTTTTCTAGCACCACATACACAGATCTGGCATCATTCTGTTGAAGCATACAGTTGTAGTGGTTGACAACATCAGTGTGCAGTAGACAAGAATATCTGCTTACGCATTTGAGTCAGCAAATTCCTGCTACTTTGTAACAGTAACATGTAGGTGTTAAGAAAGCACATATTTTTGCTGAAAATTGTATGCATGCAAGGAAGAGTATAGCTGTTCATTAGAGAACCAACATGCACAAAACAATATATATGCACGTATTTTTTATTCAAAAATTATACTAAGCTAGGCAATTACACAGAATCACTTTTAAAGGCTCCCCACAAACAAAAAAGCAGTTGCTTCTAGAAATACAAGGATTTGGAGTGAAAGAATTAGAATTCAAAATTTAGAAAATGTAATTAAATTTGGAATTATAAGATGAAAATAAAAATAGAACTACTCAGAAGTTACTCTGACTTTATAATGAAACAACTGCTTCTAAAATGGGTTGTTACTAAATCTAGAGCTCTTTAACGTACTAAAATCATGAAATACAGCACTTCCTGGCATGCCATTTACTCGCTTCAAAAGTTTCAGAAAAAGAAGCCATCATCCATTTCAAATACTCACAGCTTTCTTTCCAAGTTCTGTTTTAGACAGTGTAAGAGCTCCTGCAAGATAACATCCCGGTCCTGCTCCTTTAGGTATTCTATTCAAAGAAAGAAAGTTCAGTGTTAAAACCAGGTTCATCAATGTTCCATGGGGACTACAATAAAGAACCCAAACAATGAAAGAGCAACATAAGAGGAACTACCAAGCCTAAACAGGTAGACACTAGCAAAGTATCGTTTTAGTTAGGTGCAGAGGCAGCTGGTTAGATGTAGATGAGAAAAACAGGACTTTAGTAACTTACTTGTCATCAGGCAGAGATGTAACAAAGAATGGCTGACTGTGTTTTGGTGGTAATGTCAAACTGTTGGATTTCTTCTTCCCTAAGAGAGCAAGGCTATGGTTTTCATAAATATCTAAGCTCAAGGTACTAGACAACCTGTGAGAAACAATAAATGGAAGGTCTTTGATGCGATCCAGCTCACTGTTCTGTTCGTGACGAATTTGTAACCGAATAGTGTAATCTCCTTTTTCCAGTTTCACAGAATACTGAAAGAAAGAAGTTCTCATAAATGTCAAGATTAAATACTTTACCATTCAAAAGAAACCCAGAAATAAGACTGTCATGTTCTTCTTGATCCATATAGCTCTAGCCATTTAAAATATGCTAGACTGCTTAGGTTTGGAATCTCTTGTAAACAGTGTTTTCAAGACTTGATAGCAGCCCAAACACATTCTGGACTGATTGAAAAAAAAAAATTAAGTTTTCAGACCACAAAATGGGCTGACATCATTTGTTCCTACTGTAACACTGTATTAACTGCTCAAACAATAATCAGAATTCTTGCTAAACTTTCAGTTCAAAACCTCTAGCAGGTTTGCCTTGATACACTTTCAGTTTACTATGTAGGTTTGGGTGCTCTGTCGTTTAGATCACAGGATATCTTCTACTGTCTCAAACATTGTACCAGCTTGCACACTGAGGGACCCAGCATTCCTGTGAGATTTAAGGCTGCAGCTTAAAGAGCTGACAGATTCATTGCTCTGAGCTTTTTATATACTGTTAGGAACATGCAGATAACATCATCTCCATTTATTAAACCCCGTTCCCCTCCCGCCCCCCCCAAAAAACCCCAACAAAAAAAAATGCCAGGCTCTCAAATTCTTAGTTTTGAAAACATTCTTTCATTTCTATCAGCCTAAAAGGGCATCATGTGGATGTTTTGCACAATAGTGTGCTAAGTTTCCTTGCTGCTGCTATAATACAAAAGGCAGCCCTAAGTAGAAAGGGACAGTAATTCAGAACTACTCTGCTCCCAGAATCTCCCTCCCCTGGGTTAGGGAGTCATGCTTCCTGTTGGTATTTCTTCCTGGATTAAATAATTTTGAATTGCTTTAGAATTGTTCTATGGTGCATAACACCAGAGATTTACAGCATGGTGGTCCACCAGGTGTAAGTAACAGACCACTCTGGTAATTTTTAGATTTTATAGCACCTTAATAATGCAGGCTAAGGAGTAGGAGTTTAAATAATGCAATTTCAGAAATTCTTTTATAAGATTGAAAAGACATGCTTTAAAGTTGATCTTTTGTACACTTCCAGGATGATCAGTCAAAATAAACGTCATATTGATGAAGTTCAACTGTGATTTTAGGTTGGTAAAAACCAGTTTAAAACCCCAGAACTATAGAAAATGTTTCTCTTATGCTTTTTTTTTTTCATTATCCTCCCCACCAACCCCAATCCAGACAAACTGTCTGTTCCGTCAGAAAGAGATTCCCACAGAGGGCACAGTATCTACAAGTCTTGTGCAAAAAACAACTCCCTTTGAAAGACAGCAACAGGAAGCAAACCAAGCTACAGCATTTAAAAGGCTGTTGAAGACATCAACAGCACTGAAGACAGCCTTCACGGATCCAGAAGCCTCTGATCTATCAGTGGACAAGTCAGACTACAGAAAAAATAATGGATCCTTTCCACCTTAACTAGAAAATGTCAAGATATGACCTTTTTAAAAAACCCAAATATAAAGACAAGAAGAACTTGAATTCACTTCTTGAGAAGCACCAGTCAAAATCACAAGAAATCACAAGTTAACAGCTTTTTGTAGAAATAAACCACATCATAACTCTTTCTCCTTCCTCGGAAGAGGAAAAAAAATCGTAACTTTATTTCATGGAAACCTGTCATTACTTTTTTTTCATACAAATATATCACCGCTGAATCTGTCTTCTTGTGAAGATATAAGACCATTATACCTACGCATCAGGAAATGTTAGGAGCTAACAGCAGGCCTGGGAGGTGAAAACGAATGAAAATTTTCACACTGTGCAGAAAACAGAAGGTAAAATAAATACATTACTCTGTACCTGGTGCGGATAGGCATCTCCTGAACCCATCTGTCTTTTGTTCTGGTCAAAAATGATCCAAAGTTGACTATCAAATTCAGATTCGTACAACAATTCACAAAGAAGTGGACAGCTTGGAGTTACTTCTCCGCTCTTAGGCTATGAAAAGAAAGGTCAAAACATTTAATCCACTATTGAATAAAACAAGTACAATCCTTACACACATATTCAAAAGGATATCTGAAATAAAGCCCATTTCAAGCAACAGTAGCTCCTAAAGAGAACCAAATCAGAATTTTGACTGTAGACAGTCTAGAGTGTGAATCTAGACCTTGTTTCTGACAGAAAGCTAGTTAACATTAAAATCTGTTTTTAGAAAACATGCTGTGTTTATTAACGACTTTTTTTTTTAAAATACAACAACAACCACCCACAACCCTTACCTGATGGAAGTTATAGGTCAAAATCATCTCATACAGTTGACGATTATTTGGTAAAATATCTCTGGAGCCCAAAGGTTTTATTTTTGCACTCACTGGTCTGCAGTTAACAACAAAAAACAAACAGAAGGTACTCTTAAGAAACACGTATCCTCTATCAAAATTTGTCTTGCTTAAGCAGAAGCATATTCTTAAGTACAACTGAATTCAGCATATGCAATAACATGTCTTAAAATATTGTAACTATCCAGGCAGCATAAATTCCTTGGTTAAAACGAAATGTCAGTTCAAAAACAAGGTTTAGTGACATTACAGACACTGCCAAAGGAGAAAGTCAACCAAACTTAGCAAGCATGTCTAAATGATCATAATTAAAGGCCATTTAAAAAATAAAAATAAAAAAAGGGAAAACCAACAGACTTCAGGATTAGGAAGAAAAGTCAGGTTACTTTACATCTCTAGTATCCATGCTGCAATCAGCACTTTTAGTCACAGATCGCAAGATTAATGGCACAGTAATCAGAAGACAGAATAAACAGTTGATAATTGTTTGTTACAGAAGATTATAACAGAAAAGAATCTGTAAGAGGTCTTACAGAAAACAGAGTAGTAACACAATAGAATGTTAACATACACTGCCTATGTAGTGTGTGTTAACTCAGAGAGTTAGGACAAGCTATTGTTCAGAGCAGCACAAACACTTCAGACCTTAAGCATCAAAGCATATAGGCTAAATAATAATGATATAGGAAAACTGGAGCTTCGGAAATAAAGAATAGCACAACGAGGGTGGCCTGGCGTCATTTAAGTTCACATTTCATTCATTCATCCTGACAACCTTTAATTACATGATCCAAGTTTTTCTATAAGATTCTGTCAGCTCTTTCATTGTCAAGAGTACAGACTAGTCACCCAGTAAAATATCTGTGCTGGATCAAACCACAGGTACATTTAATCCAGGTTTCATAGTCTGGCAGATACCAGACAGGCTGCTGACAGAAGACTTAAGAACCAAGTAATACCACACATGATATGTCTCCCTAATACTCACCCTGCCTCCAAGTATTTGAAACTCGAGAGACTGAATGAGAAGCCATTCAACACTTTTTTTCCTCTCTGTTATGACTCATTACTTCATTCAAGAGTCACTATTCATGCCTTAATTTAAATACGTAAGTATTTCTCATTAGTTTACTTAACTGCAGTTTGTTTACTGTCAGATAAGTGCTTTAAATATTACAAGGAGATAAGAGCATCTCCATTTTACAAACCAAGAATGATGCAAAGATACATTAGGGGATTGTTTTATTTCTTCACTTAAGGCATATCAAATTGGGTATTTCTGAATGTAACATTAGGTGTCATGTTCATTAAACAATAAACTCCTAGAGACCTCAATCCCAGTTACAAGTATCCAAAAGCCCCACACAGAGCCCAAGGTCCACAACCGAGAGGCCCAAATAATGGAAAACTCTGGATTACTGACCACTGAAATTGTGTGGCCCAAGTCTTAAAAATACTGCTGAAACTGTATAGCATTTCTCTTTCCTCCTGAACTGACCAACTTTAGTAATTGCTGCACTGGTTAGAAATTTTACAACAAAGCTTTTCCTCCAAATCAGCATGTGTCAAACTTACCACAAGATAAACACAACTTTCCATACAAAATTCTGCACCAGACCCTACAAAAACACTTCCAATCAAGCAAGAGAGAAGACAGTCCTCCCAGGTCAAAATTGGGAGGAACTGAAGCAGCTGCTAAAAAAACCAGAACAACAAACAGTAGCGCCAAATAACTCTACAATTTGTTTCTCTAGATGTTAAAGTGCCTTTTACCTCTATGTGTCTCCTTCGGAAGCAATGGAATATTTTTGTAGATTTTTTTTTTTTTTAAATTAGCTTAAAGAAAATTATTTGTATGGAAAAGTCACCGTAATTCTCAAATTTTGTCAAAGTTAAAAGGAACCAAAAAAGAGAATGCTGAGAAGTTTTATCAATTGATGCTTCCAGACCAACTTAAAATTTGACAAAAATATTGTTGTTATCCTAAATTTCACTATTAACTTCCTGCTGTTTTAACTACATACGAACAGTTTTCCCACCTTCCCAATACAGTTCCCCAGAAACCCTACCTGAGTGTTTGAACCCAGCTTTTCAGATTTATGCATGGAGCAATATCTTCATACTTCAACAGAGACTGCACATCAAATCGTACGATGCCTTCTGAAGCATGCTAAAGAAAGAGTATATAACAATTATGCTTCTGTGCACTTATAACGTCAGAGGTGGACGATCTGATACATCCCTCAAAAATACAATGCAAGCTGTACTTAACTATATTATAAGAAGTAATACTGCATGAGTCTGAAAGTGTCACAAGCTTCTCTCTATTTTACAACAGCAGATATACTGGGACTTGCAAAACTTTAGCAATTGGAGCTAAAGTCCAATTTACTCCCCCCTGCCCCCCTTAATAATTTAAGTACTTCATACAGAACTGTACAAGTCACCCTTTGGGCAGGGCTGGGTTTTGTTTGTGCATTTGTGATGATTTCCTCTGAATATGTAATTCACTAAATACAAGCATTATTCATCTAGAATCTTAAAACAACTATTTTACGGTGCTTTTGCTTAGGATTATTATTACAGAATAGTTTAACTCTATGAAAAAGAAACAATACTACATATACAGGCTAGTGATGGGCAAAAGAATTTGAAAACTTTTCTCCTAGCAGTATCCCATGACAAAGCCACCAGTGTATCAGCACTATTAAAATTTATTTTATGAAAGTTAGAGGTGCTCAAGAAGGAAGGGCAAAACTGTTTGTATTCTCTTATTTTTAACTCTGCATTTTTCAGTTGATGTAATCCTGCTGGGGTGGGGGAAGCTGCCGTGCATACCACCACCGCCAGCTCTTTCTTTTCTTGCTCTACTGGTTCAAGATCTGGCACCTTAGCACAATGAACCCACTCTTTTTTTCCCCAGTTTATTCAGCTCTTCAAGCCTGAATACATCCAAATTCACCCATGGGGCAGCTATAATTTGCTCTGGCCCTTAGCTGAAAAAAAGGGAGGAGCCAGGATAAATTAGCACGGTGCTGTTTCATGTAGGTATTGCCATCTCAGGTCTCAAAAAAAGCCCTCTCCTGAGGGAGGCAAAGTCAAGCTAAGCCAAGTTGCACAGCACAGCAAAAAACACAGGAGCATGACAAAGTACTGTAGATATTATCATACGAATGTTTTTAGCAACTTTTTCAGTCCTTTGCCATCACAGAGCCCTAGGAATCACAACACTGCCCATCCACTGTGCCTTCAACTGCCCTAAACAATGAATCTCAAGTCAATTAGCACACCTCAATAAAACAAATTTTGATGACATTTTATTCTGAAAATGGTATTCAGAGTACTGTCTTCTAGCAATGGTAGTCTAGATATTCTAGAACTGTGGTCCCAGCGAAGTTTATTCACACAAACACTTGCTAGTGTAAGTATAGTTACAATTTCAGCCTTTTAGTATGTCCTTTCTATTGCGGTTGGGTTTGGGTTTTTAGTTTGGGGTTTGGGGTTTTTTTTTCCCTTTCTTTTTTTCCCCCTACTGATTTATAATGAAAAGGCATCATAAAAAATGGTAATGGGCATTTCTGTGGGACTGAACTCCTATTTACCTATTTTTAAGAGAAAACATGAACATCTCATGTTTAAAGACACTTCTAGTCTTTCTAAATACAGGCAAGAATGAAGAAAAGCCTTTTTTTATTCTGAGATACCACATGACTTCAGAATAATTCAAAATAAACACTCTGGAAAACTCACCATGTTTAGCTGAGGAGTAGCACAAAGTACACCATGGAAAGAAATTGTGTAATTAATGCTAACATCGCTAAGGCTTGCCCACCACCGAGCAACACAAAATTCAATGGTTTTTCCAGCCTGGGTAACAAAAGCACAAAGTTAGACTTAAGCTCCCATCTTTGCCTTCTATTCACCCGCCTCCCTCATCCCAAGCCAAAAAAAAAAAAAAAAAAAAAAAAAAAAAAAAGGAGTATAGCTCAAAAAAGACCGTTATGTCCAGTTTACTCCAATTGTACAGGTTTTTACAGTACCAAATAAAACATTATACTTGGTGCAGAAAACACAAGACAGCTCCAACACAACAGGATGACTGATGACCACATCATAACAAAGAGCGCCAGGGGTATACCCTACAGAGAAACGTACAGCTTTTAAAGATGACATCTTCCTTTCCTATCCTTCAAACTAGGCAGACAGGTTAGTTCATAGATAAGTTTAATATGTGTGCCCTAGAAAATGTGTGTCAGAAAAAAGAGATCCCACTCTCTGCCTAAATAAGATGACATGAAGCTCGGGAGGTTTGGGGTTTTTTTACGGTTGGTTGGTTGCAGGGGGGTTGCTGTTGGTTTTTGGTTTTGTTTTTTTTTAAACTAACATGATAAAATTCACAATGTGTCAGTGGGACAAACTTGGTTTAGGGTCCCCCACCTGACCTTTTCACAGAGTGTAAGGGACTGAATAGCACAGAAATCATAACCACTCTTAGGCTTTAGAGCTATACTAAATTAAGCAAGGCAGGGGACAAACTTGAGAACTGGACTCTATTATCCACATCCCTGAACTGTTAGCTCACTCCATGGTTCTGTTTTGGACTCCTGAGCTAGCATTATTCAAGCTAAGCCTGCTGTACCTAAGCAGTATGAATGTGAGCCAGGCAGTTATCACCTGGCTTCAACATAAAGGACATGTCCCAGATTACCACATTAAGCACTAAAGGCAAAATATGCTGAACTACATCTATCCAACAAGCCATAGACCTTGTTTGAAAGGGAAACAAACTGGTTTGTATAAAAAAGTACGAACAAACTGAAGAGATTAACATGTATTATAAGGGCATTACCAAATAATTAAGAAACACTAGCAAGCTATTAAGAGATATTTTCAAAACCGAAAACCAGATGCATTCACTACTGTAACAAACCTATGATTTCTTGGGCTTGGGGCTTTTCTTTGGATAAAAATCCAGAATGAGTTATGTTATACTGCACTGATATATTACTTCTCTCTCTTCCCTCACACCACCCTAAGGTAACTTACTAAGACAGGAAATGCTTCAGTCACTGATCCTTTTTCTGGTAAGGATGAAAATTTGTAGAACTCATGACTTCTATATGCTTTTTGTTTCACCAGCTGAACGGCATGAAGCACAAACTTGGCAGTCACATCAGCTGAACATGAACATACTGTCACTTCTAGATTAAAGAAAAAAAATGAGTTTCAAGAGCCAAGAATTTCAGAAGGAAAGCAGAGATTCAGCAGAAAAACACTAGTTTCACAAGTAATTTGTATTTTAAGAAGTTATGCAGTACCCCAAGTGGCTCCACATGTGAATAATGCTTATATACCAGTTATTTACAAAGACCCTTTCAGATTAAGGAAACTAGCTAAATTCAGAGATCAGTTAAAAGAAACGTGACTCAACTAAACGGTGAAAATCAATCAGATAGTACAGGTGTATCATCTGTACAGGACAGACTGCTGCTGAACTACTAATTAAGAGTCCTATCATTAACTTCAGTCTAAATGAAAGATTCTTGAACGGATTATTATTTAGTAATCCCACACAGGAAGACAAGGAAAAAAAATCACTTTTCTCCTCCCTGCAGAATTATGAGGTACTTGCCCATTATGAAAATCCCATTTCTTCAGTTAAGACATCTTTCAACACTACATCCATACACCTTGAAAACTAGGCAAACCTCAGAGAGTAATACTTTTCCATAAACATGGGGTAATCACATCAGATTGTATTTGCTGGTTGCCCCAAGACTGAGCATCAGGATTCTACTATACCAAAAACCACGAGATAGGTCAAAAATCACTCCTCTAAGAGCTTAAAATCAAATAAATATTTTACATATTATTCATGGGTCAAATCCTTCAATTCTTATTCAGCCAGAACTCAAAATGATTTCAAAACAACTTTGACAAGTCTGACAGATGTGATTTTTTTTTAAATTTAAATAATGTGGTCATTTTCCTTACCAGCCCACGTAGCTCCCTGTGGAACATCAATGAAGTGCCTTCGGATTTGACCAGGTTTAAAATGAACATCTGTATATGTCAGGTCATAACCTGATGATTCATCTACTCTGTATGTCAAAAAGAAAACATGAACAGTAGTCAATCAAGCTGTGAAGTTTTGTTTTTTTTTTTTTTTAAGTATTTTTAAATGCAAAAACACTCTCCAAAAAATGTATACAATGAGGATATTTAGTCCTCAGCACCAATTATTCTAATCCGTACTAGTACAGAAACTGACAGCACAATGTACCTGAAAGATTTAAAACATCCGCTCCACCACATTATGTAGACACCCTCCCCGCCTCCCTGAAGTTACTGTGCTTAAACATAAGTATCAAACAATCCTAGTTTTCAGTGGATCTGCTTTTCCTGGCTGAGTGACTTTCCACTAAAGTGAGCTAAGGTATGTAAGAAGTAGTATTTCTATGAATAAGTTACAGAAAAGTTACTTTTTCTTCCTCAGGGTAGATTGTCCACTGAATAGGTCTAATAAGACACTCACCTTCCTTACAAACATCACAGAAGTCACATGTTCAAACCAACGAAGGGCACAATACTAACCCTCTAAATTCACTGTATTAAAGTCATGATGGAAGCTTATCCCAATGTTCACCTGCCAAATAATGTCCCCTGCCTTTAGGTACTCTAGTCCACCAGTTAGAAATGAAAAAACAAACTCCAGTTGACCCACACCTACGAGTATATTGATTGATACTTTGCTCAACAAGCCAGAAGTAATCTGTATTCTGATGGACCAGGAACCTGCTGCCACTGTGGCTAAGCCCACCAGAAAACACTGCCTTCTGGCTGCCAGGACCAAAGCTATAAAAAAGCCACTGCTGCGGGAGTCTGCTGCAAGAATCTCTTCAGATCTCGGCTCCTTTATCAATGTTAGCAGTAAGTTCAAGAACTCCCAGAGAAAGAAGGTGGTGAAATGAGTGACAACAAGTGAAGTGGGTACAGAAAAACTAAACTTAAAAAATGCAGATTAAAGCCTGGGTTTACTGACCTTGTTGGTATAACAACAGTTATTGGAACTCTGAACAGAGGGCCTGCATTAGGCATTGCAACATCATATCCACACACCTGACAAAGTAAAATACAGCCACTTTGGTCAAAATGAAACTATAGAAGACAACACTAAACTTAAACTAGTTGCAGAGTATTTTGAACCTTTGTAGTTATCAGTGCAGAAAAAAAAAAAAAATCTTCATTTGACCACTGTCACCCTAGAAATAGTAAAACAGGAACATTCACCAAGAAAAAAAAAAAAATTAGTTTTCACACTTACACTAATTTCAGTCTTTCTTCAGAAGTTTTCAAGCTTTCAACCCACATTTGCTAGTCCCTATATCAAAAGGTCAACCTAGTTTCAACTCAGAATTTGTCCCAAACAGCCTTATTATTTTATTTCAGCTATTTTGGATGTTGTATTAAAAATATTTTAATCCTTGTTTTCCAGGATTATGTTTGAGAAAATACAGTTTGATTTACCATGCTTTTCGTGGCCAAGCTTTAAATACTACCTCTGAAAATTTGTTTCATCGTCACTTTGCTAAAATGTTCTCAGTGGTACCATAGAAGACTTGCAACCCTAAGCATCTTGAGCAAGTCACTTCTACAAAGCAAGCTGATATCATCTTCATTATGATCAACTACAATACAATGGAAACATTTCAATGCTAATGTAAGGTTTGCGACGAGGATGGAGAGGGCTGAAAAATATATTTTGTTGGTGGGTTTCTTTTGTAGGAGTGAAAGGGGATGCTTGGGAGAGAAAACGAGAAATTTAATGGCTTTTTTATTAAATTTGTGCAAATTTGAAGGCAGCCACTCAAAGTCAGCAAAATACTTCTGCTGTCACAGCCATTACCACACATTTTTCTCCCTCACCTTCCAAAATGGGATGGGGTGGAGGTGAAAAAGAAAACAAGAAAGGTGAAAAAGGAAACAAGAAAATAGGTTGCATCACTGTACCCAAGCAACTCCTCAAGGTAAAGCAAAATCTTGGGTCCATATAAGGCTGCACAGCAACACCACAAAAGCTAGACCAGTCTTTAAGCCACCACAGAAAGAGAGAAATATTTAAGACCTCATAAAAACACAAATCTCTGTCCTCAGCAATAACACAGGACTGAGCCAGATAGTCAAAGGTGAATATATATCCAGAGAAAAAAACCCTAATGAATGGTTATTTATTTGGTTTATATTTCCAACATGCTTTTATTTTTTAAACACAGATACTCAAAGTCCCACGGGCATGTGCCATACAACATCGTATAGCATAACTACTGCTGAACCCTGGACTCAGCCTGTATAGTGAAACAGAGTGCAGCAGTATTTTCTAGTCTGTACAGCACACAGGTTTTATTTCCTTAAAAATTACTTCTATAAAAAGTTGATAGGGACCACATGAAAAGGAAAGGGCACACAATCTTCCTTGGAACACCAATACTTCAATACCTCTGTATAATGTAGTCCTTCTCTCAGGCCACGTGGATCCACACGTATATTTATGTGTCGACACTGGTTCATAAGCTCTAAATGACTAGGACACTGGACCCATGGTGCATTTGAAGTTAAAGCTAAATGAAGCTGGAGAGATATTCTTTCAGTGTTTTCTGTCAAGAAACAAATTAAAAAAAAAAAAACACAAAACAGTTCAATAACACAAATACATGCTCATATTCTACTATAACACAGTATTTGCCATTAAAAAGTACATACATATCAATAACATGTAATAGGAACCAATTCCTTAGGGCCCCTGAATGTCAGATTCCCCACGAAGGACAGTGTTCTATATTATTTCTTTTAACTTGAGAAAAATAGAATAGCAGCAGTGTACAGTAAAATAAAGGTTGACCCAATTTTGAAATATCCCCCTCCTGAAACACTGAAACCTGACAAAGTCAGAGTCAGGCTAGTAAGCAATGCTTCAGTTACCCACCCACAACACAGTCTGGACGCAGGTATAAACTTTCTTACATAGATATAGAGTCTTGCCTAATGCACAGAAATACAGTAAAAAGCAATTGCACTAATTTTGAAGGTTACGTTAATTGACAAATTAAAATTATAGAGCAACCTAAGCGAGAGGTAAAGTCTATTAAAAAATCACTATGCTAATCTAGTCTGACTTTGCAAACAGTCCATTTAGTCGATTTCACAAACTAGCTTCCATGTCAAAAAAGCTATGGGTTAAAGCACAGCTTCCAGAAAAGCATCCAACCTTAGCTAGAATATTTTAGTGATTAAAAACCAGCCCCCTCTTGCTCTAAAGATTAATGACACTTTGGGGAAAAAAAAAAAAAAAGTCCACATTTCCTGGTCCTAATTAACCTTAGCTTAATTTTCAGACATTTCATTACAACTTTGTTAAGTAGAAAAAAAGAGCACTCCATTATCAGACGTAATTCCCTCATAGGTACATGAGAAGCAATAAAAGCTCAAAGAGAACTTCAACAGACAGACTGAGCAGATCAGCCTCCCTTAACATCTTACTAGAGTTTCTCAAACTCAGTCTTGTTGAAGACACCAGACAGCACAGAAATAACTGGACAGGTACTAGGGAAACAACATCATGCTACAAGCCAGTCACCCACTACAAACATCTAACTGTTTTCAGCTTGTCTGCCTCCTGCAGAAGAGTCTGTCGTACAATTATTTTATTTCTGCGTGTCATATGGTAAATTTAAAAAGCAATGATTGCAATGTCAAACAACCAAGTTACTCTGAGTCAGTGAACTGTACTGTTTCATACCCTTACTTGCCCTAAATAAACTCACCCCTTCGTCACATGCCAACCTTCTTCGGGATCACTGGGTTTAGGAAAGGAATTAATCGCAGTAACAAGCTCTCACATGGATCGTTTTTTGAATACAATCTAATTCAGTCTCTCCGTGAGTTCCAATTTGTGTTTAAACAAGTAAAGCAGGGCAAAACAGTTTATGGAGAAAAGATGTCAAGCCTTATTTTGATTTGCACAAGTTACTTTTACCCTGTTAGTAAGTAACTAAAACCTGTAACAATTCCTATATTGCCTTTAGATATATTCGTGTTTATCCATTATCAGATACTGAATGTAAGTCTAGTTTGTTCAAGATTTTTCTCAGGTTGTGGAAACTTAGATAAAGTCCAAATCTAGAATTTATAGTCTTTAAATAACTGAGAGACTAATTTCTGGGTAAGGTCTTTCATCTTTAGAACAGTAATCATTCTTTGTCAAGTTATCTACAATAAAAACCCAGAAGTTCCACAATTTCATGAAACATTAGGGATACTTAATTATTTTTTTGTATTTTTCCCTAGCTCCACAACTTCACTTTAAGTTTCTTCAGAACAAAGAGAGATCCCTTTTTTTAGTGAGAGGAAGCATGGAGCAACAGATTCCCCCAAAACACGCAAGTGTTGCAGTTATAAGTCTGAGGCTAGAATGGAAATGTTGTTTAGCTGCATGCCTTCATTCATCATGAAATTCAGAGTTGCACTTACTCGTTTTATGGTACAGATTCCTATCACCCCTCATTAATCACAGCTTTTTTGTTTAAAGATTACACTTTATTTCCACCCCCTCGCATACAAAAGCTCTTTCCTACCTGTATTCTCAGGAAAGACGGGTTCTATGCCAACCCCGTGATCAGAAGGTGCAGCTATCTGGGCAGGATCTCTGAGGTAGATTCCACGGTTGCTGCCAACAGTAACTGTAAAGCCTATGTTACTGGTGAATGATGAATTCTGAATGAGGTAGTCATAGGCTTTATCAACCTGTTAGAAAGAACATATACTAAATTAACAAGTTTCAACTTCATAGTTATTTATGCATATTATCTTCAGTACAAAGCGTCCAGCAAGCGCAGCAAACAGGGAAGCAACTCACATGCTACCTGAGCCCCACTGACTGCGCCTTACCTATACTCAGTACAGAAAATGAGGCAACGTTTTCAGTCTGCAACAGCCACACAGAGCACAGAAAGTCAAGAACATTAAAAAAAACCCAAACTAACCCCCCCCCCCCGGCAAATATCCTTTGCTATAAATCCATCAAAAGATGCATAACGGAAGTTTTCAGAGATTATTTCAAAGACAAAGAGGACTTCAAAGGCCCAGACCTATTATACTAATTTAGGTGCTTTTTTTATATGTGGAGCAACATCAGTTAAGCATTTAAACCTTTTATACAATACAAAAAGTTGAGCAGTTGAAAAGAGACAAGCATTATGGGACGCCCATATAAGTTCTATATATGGATACAAAATAAGAGAATTGGGTCATGAAATCCAACCGTGGATTTAAATAAATGAGCTGTCACTGTAAACTCAGATGACAAGTTCACCCTTTTGTTTTAAAAAGTCACCCTTCTATCTCTCTCTCTGTTCTACTGACTCCGGAAATCTAACATTCTCTTCTACTTCACAGTGAGCTACCTTCACCAGCAGAGGTTAGGGCACTCTCCTTTGAGACAAGCGGACATGTAACAGCCTCGGTCTCCCAGATCAGAGTTTTAACCACGTTTTAACACATGCTTTAATCACAGACTACTGAGTCATAATGACTGGTGCATTTCATTTTTCTGTGGCAATGTTTTTTATTTGATATGGCTACCACTATTGTTGCCTTCTGTATGAAACTCAGTGTTACAGAGGTGCTTAGCAGATGTTACCAACTAGGTTTTACCATCTCCAGAACATGCGTTTAGGGCTAAGCATTTAATATCAAGCATCTTTAAGCTAGAGAGCAAAATCTCAGTACCTCTATCTGGCTAGGATGGGAGTGACTGTAGGCAAAAAACAGCAGCAGCTCTTTAAAAACCTAAGCTTATGCATAGGGAGCCTGTCAGTCACTGTGCCTTCACCATAAAAAGGATCACATCACAGATTTCCAAGCTATGCAGAAGTCAACAGGATACAAAGAACACTCAAGACTTCAGTGCAGGTCCAGAGCAAAGTCATCGCACGACTGCAGCTGTACTGCTTTGTGAATCAGCGTGGGTATCTCTATTTTCACTGCCCAGAACTTACAGTTCCAGCTTTTGACTGCACAGAACAAGTTCAGCTCTCTTTGACAACAGCATAAAACCATTTTAGGACATTAGGACAGATTTTAGGCATCCGCATCCACACGTGGGTGATAAAAATCCACATCCCACTTTTACGTCCACATACCTTTTTGACCAGTCTAAGAATGTGACTAGTTAACACATTTATTCTACAGTAACTGCATGCTGAAAACTGAAAGAACCGTCTCAATCCTCCTCCCCTCCCACTACATTCCCTTCTTCTCCCTCAATCAGATCTGAGAATCAAGGAGCATGGGAGCAAACTGAGCAAGTTCATCTAGAAAGCTTGGGGGGCAGGCTGTGGGTTAGTTTTGCACTGGCAGTTATTTATATTACGTTCGTTTTTTTGCTAGCGAGTACCTGAATAATACCATGTCCTTGTGCAAATACTTCTATGTTTTCAGCTTTCACTGCAGTATTTTCTAAAGCTCTTCTGACAGAATGAACAGTGTAATGAATATCATTAGCCTTGAGTCCTGAAATTAAAAATAACAGTATTATTGGATGCAACAAAAAATTTGAAAATTACAGCTTTTTTTTTTTTTTAAGAGGAAGAAGTATCTAATCTCTTTTAGACTATGCATCCATATTTAACATTGTAGTACCTTACCTGACAATACTAATGCAATGCCTCCACATGCATTCGGAGAAGACATGGATGTGCCATTCATGAGTTGCGTTCCTCGCAGAGTCCAGTTTGGAACAGAAGCAATAGCACCTCCTGGGGCACTGATACTTACTCCAAGGGCTCCATCAGTGCTAGTTTTAAAACAGAATGGTTGAAAAACAAATGGTTTTTTCTGTACACTATCTTGGAAGTTTTCTGTGCACTCAAAAAAATAATTTTAGCTTCAGAGAACATTCAGAAGTATATTACTTCACTAACCCATTAACCCATTAAACCCAACAAAAAGCATGCCACTAAATAGCAATTTAAAATGTCACATTAATCATCAGCTACGCCTGTTTTACATGGAGGTCTTCTAAACTTGCACCACTCGAATAAGGACAGCACTATTAAGTTTTGTGGAGAGGCAGGGTATTTTAGGGTATTTATATCCCACACTAACAGCTCCATATGTCTAAAATCTGTCTCAGAGTACTCTCAGTATGATACCATAATGTAACATTTGGACATATTTTATGACAGCCCTATACAAACAACGGGTTCTGTATCATGACAGTTCTGGCATATATCTGCCCGACAGCCTCTCCTGCTTACTTGGACAGACTGATCCCCTACCCCAAGCCTGCTCTAGCAAAGCTTTAGGAACTCTCCAGGCACCTGCGTGTTGCACCCTGCAGAAGGGGAATCCTCCTTTGGCCAGACTTGGGCCTTTCAGCTGACATACGCTCATTCTGACTATTTTACAATGCAAAGTGATAAAGCACACAAAATTTAGTTTTTGTATATAGGGTGTGTGTGTATGTGTATCAATACTAACTACAAATCTTTCTCCCCTTCTCAGCCAAAGGCAGACACCACTTTTCTCTTTTCCCTACACAAAACACAACAATTTACACAATAAGGTTCTTGGAACAATATACATACACCACAATAGCTAACTTTAAAAGACCAACACTAACAGGGAAGCATTTGCTACCTAACCAGCAAATAAACCAAGGACCAACCTCAAGCTATGTTTTTTATTTTTTCCCTCACCCAATACTATTGTAGGGTAAACTACAAAAGGCACTATACAGTAACTCCAGGACTCGCAAGAACAATTCCAAAGTCTAAACACAGGCAAGAACTCAGGAAGAGACACTATTCCTTTTTCTTTTTTTCGCTACCACATTACTATCAAATGCTTCCGAGACATGAAATAAAATTCAAGTTTTCACTGCCCCTAAATTTTCTTTTATAAATCTTTGAGATAATTTTCTATAATGTGAGGTAGAAAAGCATTTTTTTTTTCTGCCTACTCACACCTCTACCGGACTCAAGTAAAACCCTTGAGTAAGTTGAGCCATCACAGCAATGTCACTGAAGTCAGAAGTAACACCACTGCAGTAACACTATTTCTTTTAATCTTCAACACCAACAGAGCAGTTAACTTCACCACACTAACTTAATGAAATCAATACTATGGAAAAAAATCCCCTGAAGAAATAAGTTTGAGAAAAAGAACAAATTTCCAAACAACTTTTCAACAACTTTTGTCATCTCTGAATAGGTTTGTGCTCATCAAATACACTTCCCTGAAACATACAGGTTGTGCCAAGGCAGTTCAGTGGTCTTCTCCCTCCCCCACGAGTTCTAGCGCCTGACATACAAAGGCCTTCCAAGAACAGCAGGCTACCTGTGCTCTTCCCATGGGAAAAGGATACTTTTATTCTGGTATTACTAACCAATTCTTAGATTTTGAATTACATAATCTGAACCCCGAAGTAATGAATTTGTTCTTTTAGTATAACCTACCTAGGCCCTCTGGATGACCAAGTATATTGATTTGCTGGCAGTTTTTCTCTTAAAGAGTATTCAGCAACCATCATGTCAGGTGATACGTAGGCACCAACACCTGTAAAAACATTCAAGCATTTTAGATGTACGAGGTTTTATTAAAAGCAAAAATAAGATATCTGTGTTTTAAATTCAGTATGAGAAGAATTGTTGCTTGACATTTAAAAATGGAAACACACATTTTCCATCTCATTAAATCCAGATATTTTTACAAAGCAAGTGTAAAGCAGTATGCTATACAGTAACAATGCTGATGGTCATACTGTATAACATTAAAGTATTGTATCAACTTCAAAAGTTTCATTTTTATTCAACTGGAATAGAATGTATTCACCTTCTACATTTCTTTCACAACAGATCACTTTCACATGTCTCCACTCTCTCCCGCATCCCTTTGGCTTTGCCGACACTGTTACATACCCAACCATACCTCAAAGCAATCTATGTGAATTGGTTCATGGTCACTGGCTCACAGCTATGCCACCTCGAGCAGATGGCCACATCCACACAGCTCAAACACAATGATGAGACACTCATTACTTTCCTGTATATCAGTTCAAAGTGACCAGAGCATGTAAATTACTACATCAAAGCCTGTTAAAGTTGCATTTTTAGAACACAATGTCAAGGATGCACATTGCATCCATGCTGTGTACCTATTCTAAAGTGTACACTCCATTTTCTTTATGGCACAAGCGCTATCAGGATGGTAGAAAACTACCACACCAAGCTGACAAACAAATTTGGCAAGGTCCACGTCCATACTGTCTGTGTGAACCAAGCCAAGCTGTTGACTCTATTTTGCTTTATCCTCAAAAAAACAACAACAAAAAAAAAAACCTATCTGGTTGACTCCAGATGGAGGACAAGGAGCAAGCTACTTTGCATGCAAAGTGAATGATCACCCAGTCTCTACAGCAAGTAAGGTGAATTGGCAGAGTAGATGCACTGTATGAGCAAAGCCAACACAGATCTGAAAAGACCTTGTTAGTTCCGGTTCCAACCCCCAGTCTCAGTAGTGGCATAATTGCAGATTAACTTTTAGAAAGTAATCAGCGTTCATTTTACTAGCTGTCCTGAAACAGTGTCTCTCCAACTTTCAAGTCTACATGATAGTCTCCTTGCATGAGAATGCTGAGATTTAACAAGCATCTTGGGTAATGAAGTAATGAAGCATCAGGGGATTTATATAAAAAGTAAGACTAGGAAAGTTACCCCTGAATGCTAGACCTTTTGCTAAGTCTTATACCTCAGTCTTTCACTCAAAGATCAAAAACATACACTAGCCCATCAGAAAACCCAGTTCTTATGCCAGTAATAGACTCGCACAGAAGTGGCACTGCAGCTGAAAGAATTATTTCCCTAGAAGCACTTGTCTAGGTCAACGCCATGGGATTATTTTATATGCAAATTAAAAAGCTTCATTTCACTACAAAGAGAAATTAGAGTATCTGATGAAGACAGGTGATCTAAAACTGTGGTTCTGACAATTCAGAATGCATTACAAGACTTTCCAGAAGATTAATTAGAATCCAACTTATATTTTTTACAAGTTGCATTTACCAGCAGTTAATGGTCTGAGCAAAGTGGTTTGCTCAGACGGTTACAGTTAAAAAAACTCAACCTGGAATCTTCAAACAGGTCAGACCACAAAGATTTCTTCTGCAAATGTTTTACGAAGCCACATCAAATCAAGACCATCCGCCTCCTACCTCTGTTTTCTACATAAAGTAAGGTCTTGAATTTTAAGAAGGTAACACTCCAAATTTTTATAGCTAAGCATACAGCAAGTGCCTCCCTCAGAATTAATCTTGTAGCCCAGTAGTCTTTGATTTTTATTTTTTTTTTTTTAGATTTAGTTCAGCAATGAACTGGTGATCTCAAACATGTAACACAAGTACAAAGCTGGAAAAGATAGAAGCCGAATACCATCAAAATTTTTTTCAAAACAAATTATTTACCTATTACACTAGATGTAGTTCCACCAGGACATCCTACTGTAGAAAGGCAAGGGCCATTATTTCCTGCACTTGAAACATAGATTACATTGTGTTTCCACACTGCTTCATTAATTACTTCGCAAATTCTCCTGATGTAAGAGGGGAAAAAAAAAAAAAAAGTCATTTAATCAACAATATTGTTTTCTTCCCACAGGGCAAAACTCCCATTTCTAGTAGAATCTCTGTGACCAGTCACAGAACAAGGAATATTATGCAGCCTTCTGCCCACACGGAGCAGAGGCAGTTCCAGTACAGAAGCTGACCACAAAAAATATCTTCTGGTTCTAAAAAGGAGTAACAGCTATGTAGCAATATTACGTCTTCATAAAATCCCCACAAATTATGTGGGGTTCCAACTACAAAAATTCTTTCTTATTCTAAAATATTCTTTGTATTATAAATTAACAGCACTTTCAATAAGTTTACTTAACTTTCAAAGATAGTTAAAAATGTAAACTGCAACAGTTTAACGTATATAAATCATTTGAGCCTAGGCAATTCATTCTTACTGACAGTTTATTTACACAAAGCTCAAAAAATGTAATTCCACTTGTGATATTAAAATACTTTTTATTAGCCACTGTAGTACTCACCCAGAATTTGGCCAATGTGTTGCCTCTCCATAGCTATAGTTGACAAGATCACATTTGTATTTTATTGCTTCTATCATCTGATAAAGTAAAAATAAGAGCCAAAATACATACTAGTCATAGAATAAGTCACTTAAGGAATGGCAAAAAAAAAAAAAATCTGCTTAAACTGATCTGCTACAGATCTAAGAAAAAGGGATAAATTTTTTCTGACTCTACAGAAGGAAATAATTTAATTTACTTCAATCAGTTATTTAAGCGGTATTTTCCCAGTGAGCAAACAGAATAAAAAAAGAAAACCAAACACCCCCTCAACAGTCTTATTCTTGCCACATTCCAAGCTATAACTTAAGACATTACCCTAAGACTGCAGACATCATTAGTATTGTCTCAAATGTCTGTCCTCAATAACATAAAATTCTCCTTTCCTGTGCAGTTAAATTCCAAAAAGTCACAAAAACATTACTGTAATCTTGACGTTGCTATAATAAGATATTCTATAGGCCACAAATATAATTTTCTATTTTCAGTTCCTTTTGCTGTGTAAAATTTTTCCCCATCAAATCACTCTATGGACAAGGTCTTGGGTCTTTCATCATTAAAAACAAATGATATTTTTCCTTACTCTTAAACAGAGTTAAAACAAATTCAGCCACATGGGTAGATACTAGTTGCTATTCTTGATTTAAGTATTCTAAAGTTAAGTAACTATAAATAAATACATTCACAACACAGAATAAGGAACTTTAAATAAGCATACAAGTAACAGCCCATGTGTCAAGCTAGCCAGACACACTGCAACTCTATCAGTCTGAAAAACCCCGTAAGTGCTCTAAGCAACAGAAGTCTTGTTTTATATTAAAACATTAGTCTCAAGATATGTTTTAAACTATATTCTGGTTGGTTTTGTGGGGTTCTTTTGGTTGGGTTGTTTTTGTTTGTTTTGGATTTAGGGTGGGGTTGGTTGTTGGGTTATTTTGTTGGAAATATTCTAGAACGATAAAAACACAGCCTATAAGAAAGTGGAGCAGAAAGTGTTCTACAATATTCACAGTATTCTACAATTAAATCACACCACTGAGATTAATCATTTATTCAGTGCAATACCCACAGCTCTTATTAGACCAGTGCCAGTTTCCATTGTACTTAGTCTCGTATCACCAATTTTGATTGCAAGAATCTGAGCTCCAGGAGCCACACCATTCCGTTCTGGTTCTTCTGGAAAGTATCCAGCTGCAATACTAGCCACGTGTGTTCCGTGCGCTCCTGAGCAAGTGAAAAATTGTATCACTGTGTTTAGTGAACTTCATTTATACTGATTTGATGCACTACAGCTCAATTAATTTTCACTTATTAAGCTATAAGTATATAAATCCACTTGGCGGCCGGTCACAAGCCATGTTCCCCAGGGCTCAGTACTGGGGCCAGTTCTGTTTAACATCTTTATCTGTGATCTGGACGAGGGGATCGAGTGCACCCTCAGTAAGTTTGTAGGCAACACCAAGCCGGGCGAGAGTGTTGATCTGCCTGAGGGCAGGAAGGCTCTGCAGAGGGACCGGGACAGGCTGGATCGATGGGCCGAGGCCAACTGTACGAGATC
>JAVKLA010000008.1:2821540-2834300 GCA_034782735.1 Sagittarius serpentarius
TTGGACTGGAAGGGACCATCACCTATGCACAACATATGCACCTATTTTTACAGTTCTACATTAAAGATTAATTTAAAAAAAAAGAAGAAAGAATCAATAATCTTCTCAAATCTCCTATACACTAACTACGCTGAAAGTGAAAAGTTTCTTGTTCAGAAAAGCAGCAACATTTCCTGTTTTCTGCCATTTAAATATTTGGTATTGTTGCCTTTATTCTCTATCAATAATTCTGATGCTAGACACAACATATATGGCAGGTAGTTTTGCTCAAATCATGCTCTGGAACTGTGAATTCAGCTGCTGGAATTTAACAACATGATCAAGCTGTTCCATAAAAGTCACTCTGTTGCTGCCAAAAAGACAAGAAGGGTCAAGCTTTTATCACACCCCAACAAATAAGGATAAATACTTCCAAAGTCTCAAATTCTCATGTTTAAAAAAAAGACAAACAAAAAAACCCACACAAAAAAACACAATCCCCCAAACCCAAACAAAAAAAAAAAACAAAACAACCCACAAAAACCCAAAACCAACCAACAAAAAAACCACCAACCAACCAAACCTCAATCACCCCTCCTCCAAACACACAGAAAAACAAGTAACCTTCCCCCCCCCCACTAAAAACAGGTTTAAACAGTTAAAAAAGAAAAAAGAACCAACCCCCAAAATCCCAGACCCATAGCACCCATAAAAAGGACATTAATTTCATTTCCCAGAAGGTAACAAATACTGCTTTTGAAGAGGCTTGCTAAGTAAGAACTTCCATTACAGAAACCAACTGTTAATCTGTTCATAGAAATTCATGTTCAGTTAAGAAAGCTGTTAAAGCATGTTAACCTGGTAAAACATCTACTGAACAAAAGTTACACAGTAGTAAAAATTTACTTGGGAAACACAGTGCAGCGCGTAGGCACTCAAACCATGTAATTTTCTAGCGTTTGTAATTAATGCCTTCAAATGCCAGTCTCCAGTCACAGAAAAGTCAAGAGCTGCTGCAATCACAAAGCCACCGCAAACCAAACCTGAGATTATCAGAATCGGACATTTTTCAATATACCTCTAATCAAAGCGCATTATTCAGTGATCAAAGCACAAGAAAACAAGAATGAAAATGTAATCCAAGGTGACTTGTTTGAACTAGACAAGTTATACTGCAACAGGTGGCCAGAACACAGATTTATGCCGTAGCGAGCTTGGGTAGTTTTAAAAGTTGTTTCCTAGCCAGGAAGACAATGTGCAACTCCTACACTATACGGCTCTTTGCCTCCTAGCTGAATAGCAGGTCCACACACGCACATGAGTTTGTACAGTTAGAATCAACAAATCGGAGTCTTTCAGTCAGACACAAGAAACTCAGAGTTTCAGGTGCAAAGGTCCAAGGTTCAATTCCTAACAGCAGCGATCCAGACAGGTTCACGGTCATTTAGCGCAAGTAACCGATACGGCTTCTTCTGCTGACATGAACCGTTGTTTGGCATACTGCCCACCAGTAGTAATGCTACAGTGAAACTCAGAGTTCAACTGGGTTTTCCTTTTCAAGGCTTGTAATTCTGAGGAAAAAAAAAATAATAATAAAAAAATAATCAAGTGAACTTGATCAATTCCCTTGTGTGAACAGAAAAAACCTGAAGTAATAAATTTATTACAGACAGAAGGTACGTTTCAGTACCTTTCACATTATAATTTAAAAAATGAAGAACTCTTACACAATTAAAAATATTTTACAGTGTATTTATAACAAAATCCCCGACCCTACCTTTAATATCATGGTTTGCCTACAGCCATTAAAAAAAAAAAATAGTCTACTAGTTTGTAACTGAAAATGTTTCTATTGCTATACATTTTAGTTTGAAGTTTGAAAAACATACTTTCATGTTAGCTCTGACTCTGTAAAACAAATAAATTAGTAAATTGAGCACATTAAAAATAAACTACCAGCGTAATCCCGGCAGCTGATCAGTATAATTGAAGTAGAGGAGCACCAGTACCTGTGACAACCCCAAACTAAAAGACACATTCAAGCATGTTTTTGCCTGACCATACACTGTTACTGATTCCAACTGACAGCTACTGCTGCAACAAGAGTTGAACAAGTCCTTCAGCACTCTGGGCACGGGACAGCTGATCAGCATCACAAATAAAATAATTCTCAAGCAATTTTTTTTTAACTCAGTGCTGAAAAGCAAGTCAAACCAAACTAACTGCTACTGCTCAAAGGTTGTCTCATAAAAGTACAAGCTAATTTTAGTAAACAGTAATTCGAACAGGCACTTCACAAAAGCAAAATTGCAAGAAGCAGATGAACTGACCTATCTATTGTGAAAGGTAACAAGAAGTAACAACAGCAACAGGGAAAGGACAGGGTGGGGCTGAACAAAGACTACACATACACAGACATTAAACATACCTTATCTGCTCACCTAAAATTTCATCAGTTGCTGTGCCTTAATGAGAAATTAAAAGCCATGACTCGGCAGATAACAATAGGAAATAGATTCTACCAAGAGGGCTGAGACAGGAAAAAACTAGCACAAAAGAAGCAGACAAACTGAACTTTACAGTTGGCATCAACAGGTGGAGTGTGAAGCAATGGAAGAGGAGGTGAAAAGAGTTCCCTAGAGGGCACTGGCTACAAAAAATTCACAAAGAGAAGGGAAGTAAGTACAAGTTAGGTTAACATTTTGTGTGGCAAAGCAAGCCAACCAACAGAAAAATGACATTGAGGTAAGAAGGTTTGTTAAGCACAGTAACTATTCTCTCTATAGCAGCAAGTGTCCAGGGAAGAACACAAACATAGTGGTACTTCCCTGTTATACTCTGTCCCCAAATCTGAGAATCTACGATGCCCAAAGTGATCGTATGCCATACATTTATGGTACCCGTGTTTACAAACCAAAGTACAACATCAACAAGCAAAGGACCCCCATCCAGGGATGAGACACTAGAGAGCAGCAAAACATGAACTGCTTTGTTTTGACTAAAACCCCCACTATATTCCTAACGAGGTAGTTCATTTTGGCCTGTAATCATTATTGACATTAACTTGAACTCAAAGTTGTAATACCTAATAGCCTTCCTACATATGCCTTCTCTTCCCTCTAAGCAGCTGACTCAATCCTCATAGTTCTAACTCCATGCCAGGCCAAGAACTGACAATAAGACTGACAGTAAGAAAAAGGAGCAGCAGAGAAGGCAGGGGCATTAAAAAAAAACTGTCCCAAGGTTAGAAACTACTTGTCACAGTACAGCTACACTGTCTGTGCCCGGGCACTGTCTTATTCCGTGGAGGCAAAATGTAAACTGCTCAATACTCCACAGAGTGATGACATCCTCTTGCTGAAAAAACACAAAGCTATTCTACAGACTCTGCATTGCCTCCCTCTCCTTTGTAATTCCCTGTACCCTGTGCAATAAGCCTTCCTGTGCTGTAGTTTAGCAAGCAGCTTAAGCCAGGTGTGTTAAGTGAGCAGTGTGGAAAGAGCACACCGCTTCTTTACATGTTTTTCTAACATTCCTGCAAACTCGCTCTCACCACTTGCAAGATGAGTTCCCCCTCAAGTTGTCTACAAAATCTTTTATTTCACTACCTGAAATTTTATCCTCCACATAAAGCAAACAGGTTAAAGAAAACTGGTGTTTTCAGGTCAACACTGAGATCATGAGGGTTTATTATCCCTTATCAGTGTTGGCTTACCTATCTCAGAACAAAGTTTCCCTCTGCTGCTTGTAAACTCACGCTTTTTTTTTTTTTGTTGACCACTCCTCATTTATAACCTCTAGAGATTTAGGTTTTTTGCTTTTGTATGTGAAACTTCAGAACTATGCACATCCCATTTATATGCACATCTTCCTAATTGTCTTTTACAACTGTCTGGTCTGCCCATGGTATTGTTTGCGTTTTGGATAGCTTTCCTTAAGCTTCCTAATTACTATTCCGCTTACCCACAACTTTTTTCCAAAAGCACTCGTTTCATTCCAGCTTAAATCAATCGAACTTACAGCTGTCCAGTCCCTCCTTCCACCCTACCTGTCCTCTTCACTCATCCTTTCACTTACCTCAAGCCCATAAGGAGTCATTTCAGAACACCAAGCTAAAGATCTGCCAGGGTTAGGTCCCTGAACTAGGTCACTCAGGAGTAAAATCTGTGCCTGTGCCAAAGAAAGCGCAGAAACCAACACAGGCCCTGCTTAGTTAAAAAACATAAAGGATGCAGTTATCCAGGCGAGTTGCATATAGCTCTCTCTGAATAACTTCTCAAGGCTTCCTTTGCCATATCTCAGAGAAAACACGTTGAAAGAAACTGGAAGCAGTAGTGACATAAAAGGCCACACACAAACTTACACGGTAAAATGTTAGGAGACAAAAGTTAAAAGAAATAAGGCAGTGCTGAAAAATGCCAAAATTAAAGTCACATACACAGAAATGTACAAACCCGAGGCCGAGATCATAATGGCAATCACCATGTGATCTGAGCTACAAAGCTAGTGGATCCAAAAAAAGCTGGCAGAACCAAGTTTGATACAGATTGTTACTGCAATACGAGGCACAAAAAATTCACTGAGAAAGAGAGGTATGCAAATTTTGCCAGAAATACGCTTCTCATGTAAAAGATCTAAGCGGCTGTTTGTAGCCTCAAGCTACCTACTGTTGAGTAACGCTAAGGTTTAATAAACGTACAAAGTACTCTTTTATAACGAGTTCTACGTGAGAGAAGACAGCCAAAAAGAGATTTAAGTACCGTAAATCGGCTGTGAATGGCTTAAAAGGAGGATCCTTACCCAAACACCCCAAGTGACCGGAGCCCCTCTCTACAGAGTTCCTCCGCCCGCCCGTACCAGAGCCCACGCTCAGGCGAACGCACGCTTAGCGGGAACGGTAAGCAAACAAACAAACACCAGCAAGTCCCCAGGACAGCCCTTCAGGGGCCTCCCCTGCTCTCGCCGCCGCCCCGAGCCGCCCGGGGGCCATGGCCGCTCCCGGCCGGACGTCCCGTCCCCCCGCCTCTCCCCGGGAGCGCGGCCTTCACAAGGCCACAGGGACAGTCCGGCAAGGCCCGGGTGCTCCCGCCGTCCCCTGAGGGCCGCCCGCCGCCGTGACTCAGAGCCACCGCCGGGAGAGGCTCCTCTCCACCCCCCCATTACCTGCATGCCCGGCGCCCCCGGGTCCACGCCGGTGTCCAGCACAGCCAGCAACACCCCCCGCCCGTCGAAGTCGGGGAAGCGGGCGAGGAAGGCGGCAGCGCCGGTCTCCTTCTTGGGCAGGAGGCCGTGGAAGGGGAACGGCTCCTCAGCGGCTGCCGCCATGGCGGGAGGGAGGGGGAGGGGCGGGACACGGAGGGGGCCGCGCGAGACCACAGCGCCGCCGGCGACGAAGGGAGGACGGGCGAGGCCACGGGGAGGCGCATGCGCCGAGCCGCCCCACCAATCCCTGGGGAAGCGCACCCTCTCGCGGCCCAGCGGCGCGAGAGCGCTGGGGCTAAACCGACCAATAGGACGGCGCGGTGGGCTAGTCCTTCGTCCCGCAGCTGGCAGGGCCCCCCGGGAGGGGGGCCGGGCCTATGGTGGAGGCAGCCAATCGGAGAAGGGACGTGCGCCACGCGCCGGAAGCCGGGGCCGCTTACGGCAGCGGCGGGGGAGCCGCCTGGGAAGGGCGAGAGTTGTTGGCCCGGGTAGGCGGGTGCCGACTCCGCCGTCCAGCCCCGCTTCCCGGCGGGCAGGACGGCTGCCGTCTCCTCAGGGGGTCGGTCCCGCCTCAGGGCTGCTGTCTGGCCGCAGCCTGCGGCCGTGGCGGGTGGCCGGTGGCCTCCCTCCCCGTCCTTCCTCCCTCAGGCACCGCTGAGGGGCCGTGCCAGTGCTGCAGCGCGGGGGTGCGCGAAATCCTCCCAATCGGAAGCAGAACCGAGCGCAAACATTTTTTTTTTCTTAACTTCAATTTTTTGCTGATTCATAAAAACACGTTACGTGGTTGCCGTGCCTGCCCGGGCGCTGTATCTCCATTACTGTGGGGTGACAGGGCGTTTGTAATGAGTTGCACGGCAGTTTGATGCTTGTGGGACTGTTCAGCAAAGAGAAAAAAATACCAACATTACCTAAAGGTTGTGGAGAGCGCCAAATAAAATTTTTGATGAAGGAGTTAAGAGGAAAATCTCAAATTTGAAGTGGGGTTTTAAAGTTAGTTTCTAGCTTTCCTGGTCATGTATAAACTTGCAAAGAAAGCTGAACTGTCGAGTATCTGAAACCAAACATACAGAGAACTTCTCTTAAAAAGATGTCTTATTTGTGGTGTCTGACGCGTGGCTTTTTATCCATTTTAACCAGCAATAAGGGTACAAACTTGTTGGTTACTTGGGTATCACTTTGCTTTCTTCAGGCAAGTTTCTGCTCAGAGAGATACATTGGGGGAAAAAGGTGAACTTTGGATACATTAACATGTTCGCCATAAAGCAAAGGAGATTTTGGCTGTTGAGAATTTTTCTATTTGTGTAAATTTTTTGTTTCATGGGTCTAATGAGATTATTACTGCATGTTTGTCACACACGAATCTTCATTGAGCTAAATCTGGCATTTGTTCTTTCTTAGCAGAAATGTGGGGGGTTTTGCTAACAAATAGTGGCACATTATGCAGTTTCCCCATTTTGTGGGCTACCATCAGCACTGTCTTCCATCAATGGCTTTAGAAATCTACAGACTTTTTATGCAAGTAAAGCACTAAAACAAACCTGAAGAGCGCTGCCTTAAAAATAAGTATCATAAAAAAAAGTCAAAGCTGTACCATATGTACTTACCATGTAACTCTTATCTGCTTGCCTCTTTGACTTTCAATTATAAGCCAGAATTTTACATTTTGATGTCTAGATACCATGTGCTTGACTTTCTTAGAATTCTGCTTGTGTCTAACAGCCATATTCAGATTTTTCAAAATTACATAAAACGTTGGCTGATCTTACTTCAGGGGAGAGAATTATTCTGACAAGGTGGTTATTCACTTGTTTAATACCTAATTCACTGCCCAACTGAGTTTAGTTTTCCTTCTGTGTATCATTGCTAACGCATCTTTATGGCAGAGGCTTGTATTTCTGGCAGCACGTTCAGATCAACAGAAGTCTAATATACCCTATTCCTAGTATATTTTGAGACATGAAACTACCTCAGATTCTCAAAATGTTTCATATCCCGTTCAATAAACAAGCTGTATGTTACAGTTTGGAAACATTTATTACTAACCCTGAAAAGTTCTGCTCTGTTCTGTTGCCTTGGTCTTAGAGTTATACCACAAACAACTCATCTAATTAGCAGGTACGTTAATTGTACAGGTACGTCTAATTCAGTGATGTGCACTGCCATGTAGCAGGGCAGGTTCTGCAGGAAAAATCAGGATTTGAGGAAGGTGTGCCAAACATCTTTTAACAGACTTTAAAGCAAGACCATGGGAGAAGAAAGAAAAACCTAATTTTGCTTGCAGTCTTTAAAACATAACCGTATTTTATTAATTGTGTGAGGACAACTGCTGTATTAGGACACAGTGTTAAGGTTAAGGTTGTGCATTGTACTGAGCTTTTGCAGATCTGAACATACTGAGATTTTTGGAATTTTACATTTAATTCTGAGCTTCTCAGGTTTCTGATGTTTAGTTTGATTATAGAGCATCTTACAATAATTCCGCAATATATTTATTTTAGAATGAAAATATGTGCACTCAACATTGATTTGCCTCACTGTATCTGACTTTCTGAATTGCAATAAGTAGAGCTTTGTTTTGCTCTGAGTAATACTGTTGCTGCTCCGCAAAAGTAGAGAAGTTGCCATGTTGAAAACTGAGAAGAAGAGTTTGTCACAAAACTTCTTGGGACAATATGGTTTGGTCGTTACTGTGGTGATTTAGCCTCTCTAGGGATCTAAGTTTGTACAGCAGCTCGTCTGGGTGTGCTGTGTTAAATAGAGTCACATCTCCATGTTAGGAACCATTTCAGCTGTTTGCATCCGAATCTGGGGACTGAGCCAAAGCGAAAGAGTAAAGCAACAGCTGCCGCATCCCAGGACTCTGATTTTCAAAGGTGCGCGTGAGCTGCAGATCCCTGTGAAAGCACTGAAAACCAGGGCTGCTCGTTTTCCCTCATGATCATTCCTCTACTCCGAAAGAGGTTTTAGGCCTGGCGACAACGAAATGTCTACAGTTGGCCAGATTTCCATGGGCATGTGATGCTCCATCCAGATGCGGCTCAGAATACTCCCAGTAGGGATGTGCTCCGAGGTCTGCTTCTGAGAACCAGCAAAGCTGCTTCAGCCTTGACGGCGCTGAGCCATCAATTCCTCACCTTGCTCCTGTGTTAGGCCTGTCAGGAGGCAGAGCCGAGCCAACTATCTCCTTGGCTTTCACGTGCAGCCCTAACGCACTTCAGATAAGAAGGCTGAGGATACTTCCTGCGTCTTCCGCCCAATGTTACGCCCAGAAGTAGGCTGCTGGGATTCAAATCTCTTTTCTGTCTGAGCTTGCAGCTTTCTGCAAACTAAATGCTCTAGCTGCTGCAGGATTCTCTCCGAGTCAGGCGTTTCTGTTTTGCGTGGAAGCATCCCAAAGCCAACAGGAGACAATATGACCTAATATCTTACTACTGCAGATATTTGCATGGATGGAGAAGTACTGGGGTTTTCATTCTTTCTCTAATTAACACCGAATTATTATATGCAAAATATCAATTGGAGTTGAGCACAAGAACTCTTTAAATTTCAGTTGCAAGCAATTACCTTCATCACCACGTTGCCTATTTCACCCGCTCCTGTCTTCTTTCAGCCCTGCCTTAGTTACAACTTGTTGAGAGTAGGATGAGCCTACCAGTTAGACCGGGAGAGGAGGTGTTGGATCAAATCACACTAGGCAAGGGAGGCACTTCAGTATTCTGAGTGAGTTCATTAATTACCGAGGTGTTCAGTAGAGGCTCCTCCTCGTTCCCACTTTATGAGAGAGGGTTAGCTTCGGCTTTAACTTCTAGGTTATAATGGGGACAGATGATCCCTGAACGAGGCGGACGTCAAGATGTACTTAATTCCTGCCATTGCCTTTTGTCTCCCTTCCCTTCACACTAGCTCTCGTTATTCCCATGCAAGTGTAAATCAACACAAGTCCTCCAGAAGGAACAGTTTCCCGCTCCCTCCCAGCCTCATTCTTGGCCATTCACTCTCATTCTTCTACTTCCCCAGCCACTGGTGCTGGTGTGGCTTCATGGTGGAGCAGACCAAGGAATAAATCTGGCAGAAAACTATCCCACGAAAGCAGTTGGGAGCATTTACCTGAGACAGGTTTGTGTGCCACCTCTGTCATGCTTGCCCTGGTGCAGAGTGGAGATGGTCCTCAGCAGCACGGCACTCCCCGGTTAAACGGGCCATGGGACTACGGCGCTGCATGGGGAGCCCTGGCCATGGGACGTGGTCCGCAGCACACTGTGGCAGGGAAGCTGGGTTTACAGGGTTTAGATTTTGTTTACCAGGCCCTGTACTCAGACGTCCACAAAGTGCCTGGGTAGCTACAAGCCGGTGTAAGTTTTTTGGTGGATCTATTTCATAAAGATTTTCAGAGAAGGTTCAATCCTAGTACTGTTTTCTTTGATTAGTACAGAACAGTTCAGCGGAGAAAAAGGCATTGGATCTACGCAGTGAGCACTTTGACACTCCTTCTTCACAGTGTGAAAAACATGCACCTGTCCCTTAGTTTTGATAAGAAATCTTCCTTCCTGGACAATGTATCCTCAGCTTTGTCTTCATGAAGTTATTTACCTGGTTGGGTCAGTTTGCCATGTTCGTCCCTTGATAAATATAAAATAAGAAGATTGTTGTATACACATAACATTATTAGATCATTAGTTAACAGCTGGCTGTTGCTCTCCAACATAATTGTATTTCAAATATGTCCATGAGAGTTAGCAGAAGCTAAAATTAATGAATTCTTATTGTTCTCTGTCACAGAATCTTGAGGCCCGGCTAATAGTTTCAGGCGATATTGTCATTTACCAAATCATTAAAAATTGTCTGAAATGATATCTGTATGGAGAGCTGCTGATATATTGCTTTAAACACTTTCTCAGTAATGCTGGTCAAAGAACTGGTGAGTCCTGAAAATTTAAGAAGGTAGGGTTCATTTAGCAGGACACTGGCCTCAGCAAAAAGCTGCCCCTGAACCTCAAACATCTAGTGGTCTTCTGTGGCAAATTTATTAGTAGGGTTGCTTTAAAAACGTATTTCCTTGAGAACAGAGACACAAAACCAAATGCCACACTCACTTTTTATCTTCGATGTAGCTAACAAATGTTTTTAGTTTGCTTTTCTTGGTATAAAAAGAAATAAAGAAGAGATTCGCACCCTGTAACAACAAACGCCTACAATGAAAGAAGGCTCAGAGGAGGTGGGCAAGAATGATGAGCTCAGGGAAGATTATAAGGAATGGCCGCCAATTATCGTAAGGAAAGCTGAACTTATCTCAGCACAAAGGGTGTTGAGGGCGACCTTTGTTTTATATACCCAGCTGTAAAAGTGGGGGTTTGAGTTGTGTAAACAGCCTTGCTTGAGACAATTAGGGGAGAGAAGCGCATAGGCGACTCAGCCAGACCTAAAAGTATAAAAAAGTATAAAAAAAAAATAAAGTATAAAAAAGTATAAAAAGTATAAAAGCTGAACGACCAGGAAAATTAACTTTGAAGAGAGCAACTGACTTGAGCTGGTTTCAACTGACGTATTCCTCCCTGGAGACTGGGGTGCCCAGTGTCGTAATGGCGAGCGTACAGGGGCTGGTAATGGCAATCAGGTTTGTATTGTAATCCAACTGAGTGTTGCAATGGTTATATTGCGCTTGTGATCTTAGGACATTGCTGTATCACTCTTCTAAATAAAAATCCTGTGCAACATCAAATATCTACAAGTAAGGAAATTTGGTGTTAAAATATGAAGCCCTCCTCGTGTGTGGAGTATCTCAAACAACCTGCTCGGAGGGCATTGGGGTCTGACACATCCCCAGTCATTAAGAGCCTTGAGGGCCACCACAGGCCCTCAACACAGCTGGCAGTTGACTCTATAGGAAGCATTCCTTGTCTGAATTCCTAATTCAGAACCACTGGAATCATTGGAGGTTGTGTTCCAGTTGCAGAGTGACTTTCTAGAAACTTATCTTCCCGAAGAAAATTCGACATGCACTTTCTGTCCCACGTGGGGGAGATGAGACAGACATTTAAAGGAAAGAGAGAATGTAATTCTGTCATTAACTTGCAGCCGAGGTTTGCAATAGTGTAACACAGAATGATGAGAATACAGCAGATGTGGCCTCCATGATCTGTTTTTTAACTGGAGAGCATTCAAAGCCAAGGTAGTATGTTTTGTTTAAGAACATAAATGAACATAAATGAAACTGAGACAGCCATGTCTTTGTCAGTGGAGGACAGGTGCTAGAAGGCCTGTGGGGTCTTCTTTATCTGCGCTGCAGAAATGAGCAAAGAAATTGCTGAATATAAATACAGGCTTGCTATTTCTAGAGCTGAGCAAGCAGATGCATTTTTCAGGTTTCTCTGAAGCCTGAAAGAGAGCTGAGCCTTTTTCCCAGACCTTGGCCTTGCATAACATGCAGAGATTTGTAATAGAAATGCAAAGATGAGTAGAATGAATTACAGATGGAAATGTATGTATGTAAAAGCACCAGAAGAAACAATACCAAGGGGAAGTTGAAGAACATCATGTACCGATAACCAAGGACATGGTTAATGTCAGTCAAAGGGGTGAACACCAAGGAACGTGTTGTTTATAGCGAGACCAGAAGGCCTGAGCTCTGGTGGGGCCACGGCATGTTGACACTTAAGCAGAAGACTTGAACTCTGGTAATGGGAGGATGGCAGCAAGGTCATAGCCACAAAGATGCCCAAATGAAGATACACAGACCACGGGCAGCAACCTTCCCAAAAGCTTATGGAGGAGGAATCTTTAAGCAAGATTCTGAGGCAAGAGTGCATGCCATAGTAACTAACTCTCAAAGTGAAAAAAAACTATGTCTAAAACCCGTTGTTGGCAAGGGGAATCCAAGAGGTTTAGTTAGGAGTTCGTAGCTGATGTCCCTTGTCCCCTGTGTCACGTATAAGTGAAATTGGCCAGGCCACTGGGACACATACATCTTGCTGCATGTTAATGTGTGAGTGCAGGAGAACAATCTATGAGGTAGTGAATGTAAATGACCAAAATTGGGTTTATCTAACATAGGTATCACCTTCTTCCTCCAAGTGGTTTCACGCTGATTTTTGTTGTATTAAATTGCTGCAATCACAGGAATACTGTATCAATAGGGTGATTGCCAAAGCAGTCAGCATTGCAACAAGTGTTTATTCTGTTACATGAAAGTCACTTTGGGGCTTTTAGGCTTTTAATTTGTTGAATTTTGTAAGACACTGCAGCTTTGTTTCTTTTTACATTTATGAATGCAAATACTCTTGTGCAAGTTACACTATGTTGTGGTTTAACCCCGGCCGGCAACTCAGCCCCACGCAGCCACTCGCTTGCTCCGTGCCGCTGGGATGGGGGATAGAATTGGAAGGGTAGAAGTGAGAAAACTCGTGGGTTGGGACAAAGACAGTTTAATAGGCAAAGCAAAAGCCGCACGCACAAGCAAAGTGAACCAAGGGATTCCTTCCCCACTGCCCACGGGCGGGCAGGCGCTCAGCCATCGCCGGGACAGCCGGGCCCCATCACACCTAACGGGGGCTCGGGAAGACCCACGCCGTCGCTCCGAACG
>JAVKLA010000008.1:2834482-2847790 GCA_034782735.1 Sagittarius serpentarius
GCAAGCCCTGCTCGGCCACAGCCAAAACATCCCGGCGTTACCAGCCCTGTTGCCGGCACAAAGCCAAACCATCGCCCTGAACCAGCTACGGTGAAGAAAATTAACTCTGTCCCAGCCAAAACCAGCACACACTGTTACAGATTTAAGTACAGCAATTCATGCTTATTTGTGATGGCATAAAAATCGTGCATCCTTACAAGCCATTTCTGAAGACTGCCTGTATCTGCTTAAACTCTAAAGCCCCACCTTAGAAATGCTGTAAAATGTACCCTGTATCTGCATACATATATGAAATATATACATATTCCCTATAATGGAACTCAGGAGCTTCTTTCTGAGAAATGCTTTGTTCATTTAGAAGTAAATATATGAGGTATTTCAGACTATATTTTCTTAGTCAGAAACTATACAATAAGCCAACTAGGAATATTTCCAGATTTTCCTGTTACTGCTTCTAAAACGTCGTTTGGCAATGCTTTTTATTACTGATGAGCCTGAACTAAAATGGAGACATAATCTGAGCTCTAAAGTTCTGGTTCTTGTCTCTAAGGGACGAACCTGAACACCAAGTGTCTTTCTTTAGCTTAGACGAATAGGAAAGGGGCAGCAGCTGCTGGATTCCAGTAGTCACGGTTAAAGAGTGTGCTTTAAGTACCAGCTTGTCCTGAAAGAAAAGAAAAAAAATCTGCATCGAGGTAAGAGAAATTACTGTGATTTTTTTTTTTTAAATGTAGGGGGTGTCTTTTGTGAGACATGTCCCCAAACAAGAGCAGCTCTTTCCTTGAAGACAGTGGTGTCCATATCCCCCGCTTAAATCTTTCTTTGTTGTTGGGCACCATGCAGTGGCACAAACGCTCAGTGAAAGTTTACCTCCATTTTAAAACAGAAGCAGCTACAAACCTCATATAAACTAGTTACAACATGTAGCAGCTTTTTACATCACATAAGTAATTTCCCTAATTTTTTTTCTTTTAATGACTACTTGAACGCATGCATTAGTAGCCCTCAGCAGGGATATTGCTGTCTCTCTTTGGGGTCATAGAGACAGTTAGGTGACAACCTGGACTGACAAGAGAAAAGGAAGCACAGGAAAAAATTACAGGGTCCTGTACAAGGTAATGGCCTTTTGTTTTCTGTTTTCCAGTGGGTGGCAACGAACAGCATAACCTATGCTGTTCTTGACTTTTGTGGTACTGTTGTCTCAGCCTCCAGTGTTTTATATGCAGGTGCAGACATCTGGTACGACATTTTCTGTTGAGAGCCCCACCAGCTAAACAGTATTACAGGCACACTTTCTGTGCGAACTGTATATTGCATATGAGCCTTTTATCACAATTTCTTGTGCAGCACAAGGCTAAAAGAACATCTATCAATTAAGGAAAGTATTTCATAAAAGAAGGCTTGAATAATACCTGAAACTTTTTAGATTGTTTTTGAGCTTAAATAGTCAAACTATTTCCTTTTTTGTTTGTATTCCTTAAGTTGTTCTCCAATTCATTTTTTTTTGTTACTCTTCAGTTTTCCCAGAAAGACAAAGATGTGGCTAAACAGGAATTTCAAAGAAATTTGTAAATCCATTGGTAGAGTTTTGCTAAAAGAACAAACCACTGAGAATCTTCTGGAAAGTTTTTCACTGCTTCCAGGAAATGCCTCTTTTGAAGAGCTGCAGAGCTCCTTCCAGGAGATGACAAGGACACTGGGCTTCTCAGAGGCATGTCACAGATTACTTAACCAGTACTTGAGGACTGTATTTCAGAACCTAAGAGTGGCTGGTGGGTTCATCTGATCCAGCATCCTGCCTCCCAGTGAAGCCCATTAGCACACACCAAGGGAGGAATAAGACCTGGGCAAACGTAAATGATATTTGTGAGTAATCTATCTCCTAAACTTCTACTATTTTCATCTTAGGGGACTTCCTGAACCTGATGAGGCTTTTCTCTTTAGTAACCTTACATGGATCTGTCTTCCAAATACATATTTAATCTCCACTTGGAACTATACGTTGGCGGTGGTGGGGTTACAGCTATCTAGTATATGGTTTTTCTTTTTATCTGATATAAAATGTGAATAACTCTAAAGCTAAATGTTTCAGACTTTGAAAACTCTTTAAAGACATAGTCAGCTGGAGATGTAATGACCGGGATGTGGTTTTGGTTTGCAAAACATAAAAACAACACCCCTCAGTCATTGCTTTTAATAATGTCATGAATTAGGTATTTGTTAAAGTTCTCCTCTTGAGGGCAGCAAACATTCAGAACTAAAAGTTGTTCATGTTTCCCTATGGTGTGATAAAGAATATCCTGAATTTAAGATAGGCCAGGGCTAGCTTGCCCGTTGGCCCCCATGGTTCAGAGTACAGCTCTACTTACAGCTCTACAACTCTTACACTAAAGGGCAAAGTCTGAAAGCTTAAGTGGAAAATACAGTGTATGAAACCAAGGCCTTCAACCAACTGAGAACCGAGTAACTGAGAAGCAGAAACACATCCTGCACTTCATAATCTCTCCGCTGTTTGTAAGGTCAGGTGAAAAAATGTGGACATCCACTAAAAATTAAGCAGTTTTCTTTTTCTGTGCATTGTTGCAACTAACCCCAGTCATGTGTGATAAAGTTTAAAATGAGCTTTTTCAATATGGCTTGATAATAATGGAGCTCAACCAAAGGCTGTGTAAGAAGGTCGGGTGCCTTGGACAGCTCTCGTGATTCATGAGGATATTGACACACGACCAGCCAAGACGAACGACATCTCTGGCTGTGTTCTGTCTACTGCGTCTTTGTCATGGATGTCGTGCTATGCCTTCAAACAGAGAAAAGGAAACTACGAACAAGACAGCAAAAAGTACTAGCATATGTGCTGGGTCTGCCTTTATACTGTTTGTGTGTCTCCCATGTGGCTTCATTCTTCAGTGCGGGCTCATGCTGCAGAACAAGTAAATGCAAATGATTGCAGCGGTCAGTCGGTCTGCAACAGGTTGCAGGAAGGATTTCTGCACCTCAGCGCAACACCTGCTGTGGTTACTTCTTGTGTCGGCGCAACATGCTGCACGAACGGTGGGCGAACTTTCTTCACTGCTGTAATCAAATTGAGTGCAAGCCTAAAAGGAACAATCTTTCTTGCCTTATTCGTTAATAAAGAAAAGAGCTATCAGGAACAGTTTGAACTAGTGCTGTATTTACTACTGAAGATAACTGTGACATCTGTGTAATCTTTGAATGAAGCTAGATAAAAGAGTAAATTAGACAAGGCTAAGTGTAACATTTCATGCTGGCAATGCTACAAAAATGCACATCGGCACTTCACTGTTACATTGATCTTATTAATAGAAACTCTGTGATTCAGAAGTTTTCTCTTTGCTTTTGACCCAGAAAGCGTGCCTGACCCAGGAATGACCCTCTTCCCTTGAATTTCCTTCATATACTAGAAAACATAAAGACCTCAAATTTGGAGAGTGATGCAGAGCTCCCGGGAACATGGAAGAAGTTTGATTGTCCTCTGCTTGTTCTGTGGCTTATTTCCAGCTCCCAGGAAAGCTGGATATCAGTCTCGGTGTAGTGTAGCTGCTGTGTACCAAACTGCACTCTACTTGCAGTCCTGTAGCAAGAACATACACTCTGGATGTGTTATCCAAATCCCATACCTCAGACCCCAAGTAGCTTACATATACTTAGATTCTTCACTCGTGGTGGCATTGATCAGTTCATCACAAGGCAGAGGAAGTTGGGGAATGGATCTTCAAGGAATATCACGTAGACCAAAAGAATGAAACTCGTAATGATGTGAAAGGCAGTGGGTGTTGCATGCCCGTGCAGGTTTACGAAGGAGACCCGAGCGTGCAGGGTTGTTCTGTATGGTGTGCAGGGTGAACCGCATCTGGGTTGGTGAGAGAGTGTATGATTCAACGCTCCATCTATCTGTGTGGCTGGACTTACTCCCATCCCTTTCTGCGGTGGCTGACTTGTTAGCAGCTGTCTCACCTTGTTTCTTGCCCTTCTGTCAGGCTCTGTTGATGGCTCATGTGGAGGCCCCCCCCATGCCTGTGTCATCCCTTGAAGAGAGGCCAGAGGACAAGATGAGCATCGAATGAAGCATCGGTTCATCCCGCATCAGGCTGGACTGGGGAGCAGAGCTATCCCTTGTCCATACGTAGTGCCATATCCTCTCTTTGGGTTGGGGAACTCAAGAACTGGATGCTGCTGACCAGTCCTCATTGGGAATTAAGGCACCAGTGGCCCTGCATGGAGCAGTCCGGAAGGCCACGTGCCATGGTATGTGTCTGCGCTGGGGGAGCTGGGGAAATCAGTATAGCTTCCCTGAAGTCCTTCAGAGTGGTGGCCATGGAGCCCCCATCCGATGCCTGGGAAGGTTTCCTTTTCTTTCCCAGGCAGATCACTCGTCCGCCAGAAGAGCAACTTAGCTGGGCTAGCCAAGAGAGGAAAGGCTTTCGTCCATATGCTCTAACGTGCCCTGAAGGATTAGTTTAATAAAACATTATACATGTCTGCTTGGTGTCATATATGGCAAGCCATATATGGATGGTCCTTCTGCTTTCAGGGGTATCAAACCCTCAAATCCTTGCTAATTCTGGCTATATTACCATTTTACGTCTTACATTTGGACTGGATTCATAAATGGCATCATCGCATGCCAAAATCAGAAAGGTTTCTTTACCCATATGAGTATCTTTAAATGCCTTCTGAATTTCTTCTTCTTCCCTCTGTTAGTGTTGTAGCATTTTTTGCTCTAACATAATTCAGAATTATAAAGTATATATTTGTACACATATATATGTGTGGTTTCCTTATATGGGTTTTTCAAATTTTATTAAGATGCATACAATGTAAATAGAAACGAATAGCATCCGATATTCAATATAAAAAATGCCTTTCAGATTAGCCGTGCAAAGTATAGACAAATAATTAACTTCATGGCCACTAGATGTGACTGTTGCTCTATGTAGACATAGCTGAAGCATCATTCATTGCTCTAAGTTGTAGTCCCTTAAAAAAAAATTGTGGGATAACTCTATAGATTTCTAGTGCTGTCACCTTAATTCTATACATTGAATATTCAACATTTCTGTTAAAAATTACACCTTAGAAGTTGTAGAGCAATGAAAATACATTATTTCATTATTCTGGAGTCTTAACGATTAGGTCTTTGTATTAGAAGAAAAACATTTTTTCTAGAAAAATAAACTGGTAGTAGAAAAAGAAATTAGTAGACCTTTGCATGGAAGATTTGCTAGATACTCTTTGATTCTTTGATTTGGTTAGATGCTGGAAATATTTTATGGTTCAGATAGAACTTGGAAATTGGAAAACATGCCTTTTCAATTGCTAATTTATTTCCTCCAAGTCCAAAATAAACCTTAGGCCTTATGAATACATTCAATAAATTTATTGATGTTTTTTTCCATATCACATTGTCCTGGTTTCGGCTGGGATAGAGTTAATTGTCTACCTAGTAGCTGGCACAGCGCTGTGTTTTGGGGTTAGTAGGAGAAGAATGTGGATAACACCCTGATGTTTTGGTTGTTGCTCCGTCGTGTTTAGACTCAGTCAAGGACTTTTCAGCTTCTCCTGCCCAGCCAGCACGAAGGCTGGAGGGGCACAGGGAAGTTGGGAGGGGACCCAGCCAGGACAGCTGACCCAAACTGGCCAAAGGGGTATTCCATACCATGGGGTGTCATGCCCAGATTGGGCGGGGAGGAGCGCGGCTCGTGCGTCCGTTGGCGAGTGGTGAGCAATTGCACTGTGCATCACTTGTCTTGTGTATTCCAATCCTTTTATGATTATTGTCGCTTTCTTGTTGTTATCAGTGTCATTGCGAGTTTCTTCCTTTCTGTTCTATTAAACTGTTCTAGTCTCAACCCACGAGCTTTACTTTATTTCCCGATTCTCTCCCCCATCCCACTGGGTGTGCAGGGGTAAGCGAGTGAGCGGCTGCGTGGGGCTGAGATGCTGGCTGGGGTTAAAGCACAACACACACTAATGGGATGCCTAACACCTATTTGTCCTGTCCAGATAACTAGCCCAGAATATCTCCTGGAGTCGGTCTTCTACTTATCCTTGCCCATGAATTCGTGAGGAATACAGATGTGATCGGGGAAGTGGAATCACAAAGGGGAATTGCAAGTCATTGTGAGGTGAAAACCAGTTCAGAATGGGACTCCAAGCAGTTTGACTCTTCAAAAATAAAGGAGCTATTTTCTGTGAGCCTTAAGAGACTGTGAGGCATGGGCATAACACACTGGTTTTTAAGTCAGTGCAGACAGTCCGCAGGTTTTAAAATGGTTTTGGCCGACAGAAGATTAAATTTATGCCTATTGTCTCTTACCCTCCCACCGCACACCACGTTGGAGACTCTGACTCCCATCTCCTCGATGACCTCCTTGTAGGCCCTGGGGTAGCTGTGAGGTGTCCCCAAAGCCACCTCTGCCCCAGGCTCTCCTCAAGGGCACCGCTCCAGCCCTGACCGTCATTGAACTCGCTGCAGTTTACCAATGTCTTTCCCGTGTTGGCAAGACCCAAACTGGCCATGGTATCGAGACGTGGTCTAGTGAGTGCTGAGCAGAAGGGGGTAACCGATGCCTCCCCAATCTCCTCCTGGCTGTGTTCCTGCTGAGGCAGCCCCAGATGTTGTTGGCCAGTTCTGCTGCCAGGGGATGCTGGTGGCTCATGTTCAAGTAATTGAGTGGAATAGGAAGCACGGCACAGAAGTAAAGTTTTCAGCTCTTTAAATGGGATGAAGTCGTAAGTGACTTCTGCATGGCTCTGTGCTGGGACGTGTGCGTGCGCCTGGAGAAGGGGATGTGGCAAGGTAAGAGGTTTCAGATGATACTAAATCATTAAGGGAAACGAGGGCAAAGGAAGAGTGTATCTGATATAAAGATACGTAATTATACATCTATGTAGATGTACATGTACTCAGAAATGCCATTTTGGATTTTTCTGGATGCTTTGAAGAACTCATCAAATCAGTGCCTGACAGAGGTCAAAAAACAAATTAAATACAAAGAGTTATTAGCAGAAGGAACAGAGAATAAGACAGAACATCATTATGCCACAGCTCCATGGTTCATTACATGCAGTTCTGCTTGCTTCATCTCAAAAAGGGAAGAACATAGAAAAAAGTCCAGACAGGAGAAATAAGAAAACAGAACTGGAAGAAGTTCAGAGAAGAGCTACAAAGATGAGCAAGTTCATGGATTTCTCAGTAAACTGGGATGCTGGAAGTAGTCTGGAAAAGAGAGAAGTGAGGGGGATAAGGCAGAAGTCTGTAAACGGATGACTAGCATGCTGAAGGTGAACAGGAATAAGTTCCTCTCTGTATCTCCCAGTGCAAAACCTAGCATGCAGCCAACAAAACTGGTTGTGTATCTTTGCATGAGGTATATATATAACTAAGCTGCAGGCAGGATCTCTTTTCATGGGATGCTGTGGCTACTAAAAATTTATGGTTTTAGAGACCTCATGATTCTCAGTCAAGTAGCAGTTACTAAATGCTTATAAACCCGCTATGGGCAGCGGAACATCCTATACGTTTGTCCTGTTCTTCCACACTTCCTTGAGCCTCCTCCCCTGGTTACTGCCAAGGACGGGGTACTGGGCTGAAGGGACCTCCAGTCGGAGCCACTGTGGCCACTCTTCATCATTTTAACCAACATGGATAATATGAAGGAATGAAGAGGACTTCTGTAGATAAAGCCTGCTTCGGGTAAATTCAGAAGTGTATTGCTTACCTGACTGTTGATGACCCTGTAAAATGGCATTACAGGAAAAAAAATAATTTTGTAACAAAATTGTGCAGTACAAATTCATTTAAAAAGTAGGATTTAATATAGCATCGTGAGGACAAGTAATTACTAATTTAATCACAATTTTATATCTTAATAGTTTTCAAAAGACTAAATGCAGGTCAACTGGCTGCCTTATAATTAAGATTTGTGTAGCCATGAGTACTGGAAGGTTGCGAAGGAAAGTGGGAGACATCACAGACTATATTCTAGAACCTGGCTTCCAAGATGATTTGCAAGATCCCTTACAGGAAAACATGTAATTCTACTGGTTCTCCACCAAAAAAAGGGGGGTTTCGTCTGTCAGTTGGAAATGACTGCTTGATCCAATTCTCCTGCCTCTCCCTTTTAGTGTTTTGACTGCAGTCAAAGATTTGATGTGTTTTTCTTAGAACACTTAATTTGTCCTTTAAAAACAAAATATTCCACACGTGAATGTGAACCATCAACGTTTGTTTCTTTGTTTGCAATTTTTTACAGTATTTGCTAATCTTTACTACTGCACGCCCTCACATACCAGAACTTGCATCATCTGCTGTCCTGAGGGAGTCACTCCTTTTCAGACTTCTGTCAGGTGTTAGAGTTACTAGATTTCTTTGTCTCATAATCTTCTTGTATTTCAGTTTGTCCAGCTGGAACGTGAACCAAATATCAAAACCTATGTTATTTTATCAACAAAGTATTGTCAACCTCAGAACCAATTTTTTCTTGGGAGAAATACTCACGTTTGCCCCAGCTTTTGCTTTAAGCTGTATGTTTGTTATTCACGCCTGTTACAAAATTATGCTAATATGTTATTTGATATGAAATGGAGTGCAATCAAATGGCAAAACCACTGAAAATATTTGAGTCATTATGGTAGTTTTGTCATAAAATAAAAAAAAGAATATATACGGCTTAGTGTGTTAATAGTACTTCAAGTAAAGATTGCCGGAACAGACTGTGACAGGTTAGTGTATTCATGAAAACAGAGAGATAAACATAAAAAAAAAGTAGATCTCAGTTTTCCTCACTACTTCGGGGGATCAGCATTCTCAGTGCCAATTTCATTACAGCTTTAAATACAAGTTTCAAACTTTAATAGCAGACCCTAGGCTTCAAACAGCGAAATACCAGGCTCTGTTTCTGAAGCGTTTGTAAGCCTGTAGTCCAACACCTTGCTTGCAGCGAAGGTTACCGTTCGTCTCCCTTTGAGAGGAGAGGGAGGTCTCCAGCTGGTCTTGTAGACTCCCGATGAACTCCAACGTAGGGAAGGAAGCAGTAATCAGCCTTTACTGGAGAAGTTTTGTTGACTGGGTCACCTAGGACTTACCTGCCATGCAGTTAAGTAATAGTTTAGGACATTTTCCTAAAATATGCCCCGTATATATTCATGCATATATACACACACCATTTCCACATATATATAAACACACACCATTTTTTATATATATATACCTAGACACCATATATATATACACACACACCCCATTTAAGTGTATACACCATTTATAGATACAAGTTTATATAGATAACTATATATATACACACACATACATATAATGACAATACATTTTTATTGTTATTTGAAAATATCCGAATGAGCGAGTTATAGTAAAAACGTCTAGGGGAAGGAGCCACCGGAGTTAGCTGCTGTGGCTTTGAAAGCGAAGCGGAACAAAAATACGCCATCAAAGGCTGTCTCCCTTTTTGTGGCAAAGGTGCAGGCAAGAGCTGTATTGCAGTTATTTCTTTCTAAAATAAAATAAATGAAAGAAGCTGGAAAGTGATGGCATTTGTAGATGATGCCACTGACAAAGCAGAGATTTCTGGCAATTGGAGGAGTGCAGGCAGCAACCAGCAGCGAAGTGGCAGTGACAGAAATGGTTGTTAAATGGGGCCACGGTCGCTTACTGCGGGAAACCTCCTGGTGGGAATCCCTGCCGTGCAGCAGAGCTGCAACAGACACCAGAGCTACCCAGGAAGGAAATGGGGCCCCTACACATTGTCCACTCGGCAAGCATGAGAGACAGAGCTTCCCGATATTTGGGGTCCGGGTTTCAGAGAGTATAAGCGTGGAGAAGGGTGGTACCTGGCGATTCAACAGAGATTTACAGCAACGCAAGGACTGAAGAGGAGGGATGGTTGCCGCTTTCTGTCAGGAGACGGGAGCAGCAGTCCCACGGGCTTGTAGTGGTTTGGGTTTGCCAGCCTTCTCTTCCCCCCATACCTCTCCCAAAGAAAGTACTGTTGATGCAAACCCCTTGGTTTAAACTCACTCAAGTTATTGCCCAGGTGGTGCCATTTGATCTGACAGGGTTCTGGCTGGCAGCTTGAGCTATGGTTGTGTTGGTATTCTCAGCTGTCTAAAAACAAAACCCTGACGTTCATCGGGTTAAGTAGTGTCCTGCAGGAGAGATAAGTAGTTACATGGCAACATCCATACCCAAAAGGGGCAGAAGTCGCTCCTTTCCACATTGTGTAGACTCCAGTGCTCACTGCCGCTCAGAAGTGTGGGCAAAAAGAAATGCTGTTATTTACCCGTTGATAAAATCAATAGTTACTTTCTCCATTTTATGAGCTTGCTTAAAAGTGATTTTTTTTCCAAGTGTCCCATTGAGGACCTTCCAACCTTGTGTGCTGTGAAGTCGGCTCTGTCACCGCGTGGGGCTTTTTTTTCCTTTCCTGCCAGCAAGAGCAATAGCTATAATCCCAGCGCTTCCCATAGTATTCCTCAGTCCTGTGACTAGACCCTTTGAAGCTCTACTGGAACTGAAGAGATTCACCACCCAGGGCACCTTCCCACCTGTGAACAGTGTTAAAAGGCCCAAACGAATTATTTAAGCACTACCAGCAATTAAAAGTATCCAGGGCTCATCACCTGGAGCAATAAAAATTGGGTGGTCGGTCGGAGTGGCTCAGGAAGAAAAGCGAGGCACTGGCCAGCTGCACTGCAGGGGCTGAGGACCGCAACCTTCCCCGTACAAACACGCTCAGATTTCAGCCTGCGGACTCACGGCTCGCAGCTGAAGCACAGGCATGTGGCAGCTGTCCAACTTGCACCATGCCGACATGATGCTCTTTAGTCAAGTGGAGTCCGCCAGGGATCAGTGTGGGCATTCTGCTTGCCTATTCCCTGAGAAAAGACATAAAATTAATTAATAGATGTTAAATACACATTTCCTAACCCCGAGACCTCAGGTACGATTCCTTTTCAGTCACTCTGCGCATATGTAATATTCAATTTCTTGGCTTTTAAAATGAAGCACAAAAATTTTGGCAATGCTCACCACCTGCAAGAGCCTAGGTAACTTCACATACCATTAAAACCAGTGGCAATTGTCCTGATGTTAACAGTGTTCAGAGTCCCGCTCATCACTTTCACCTTGTCTCATTCTTTATGTAAAATATACAATCACCTCTAATGTCTTTAATGTGCTTTAAGAGAAACTTCTTTTCTTTTTTGATTAACCTTGCTATCTCTTTCTTCTCCCTTGAATTTTCCAGAAATTGCTGAGAGCAATGGCAGAGGATAAGAAAGGCTTGAAAATTACAACAAGCTGTGCACTAAAATGGATTTCTAAGTACTTTTATTGGATACACCTGAAGTTACGGATTTTGTGTTCATTGAACATAAAAGGCCTGATTTGAAAAACTGCTAGCCAGTCAAAGCTCCCATGGATCGTGAGACCATTGCGCACACAGTAAGACACATTTGCGCAGGCTGGCGGTAGCTCCCAATCACAGTTTTCACAGTATTCTCCAAGTGATTAAAGAATCCATCCCGTGAGGATCTCCATGGTTCTCTTAAGAGTAAAGGTAAGTAAAATGGCTTACCTGTCTCTCCGTGGATCCAAGAAATGACGGAAATCGACTGTTTTTCAAAATTCAAAGTTGCAGGTCACCAGATCTCTGGTCTAAACCATACCAGGCTGGAGGACTTTCAAAGGAACCATGTCTTTTGGAAAGAGTGAACGTTAATGCAGCAGCAGACTGCTGTAAGAAAGCGCTTTTTCCCTGGCCTCAAGTTCTGCCCCCTCAAACTTGCGTAGCCCAGCTTAGCAGCCCAACTGGGGAGCTTCCACCCAGAAGTCTTCCAGATTCTTTCCCTCCTTGAGCTGTAGCCCATTGCTGAGTTTTATTTATATAACTCAGGGTGATGGGAAATTTTCCAAAAACACATCAAAAGTATCACAGAGTTCTCGTCACTTCCAGTCCTGTGCTTGTGGATAGGTGAGAGACAAGACCCAGCCAAAAAGCTCAGCTCAGCAGGAGCTCCAGGAGAAGAGCCCTTTGGGTTGGGAATGCTTGAGGTGCTCTGCGTATAACATCAAAGAGTCAACACGAAAATGGTCATACACCAAAAGGCCTGAGCACTTCATCTTCCGTCTGTAAAGGGACTGGAACAGTGTAGCAAAGAGGAAGGTGATGGTTGTTCCTCCCAACTAGGAACTGGTAAGTACTAATGCTGCGCTGCAGAGATTTCTGTTTAGGGACCTGTGGTAAGGGAGAACTATACCTGTGAGCCATTCCAGCGACTGCTGGTTTAGCATGTCTGGGATGGCCGGCTCCACAGGCTGCTGCTCGCCTGTCTCAGGTGAATTTGCAATACACCTCTGAAGCCCCCTTCTCCCCACCCAGCTCCTCGCTTCTCTAAGCCAGCCTGGCACCACTGCCTGCTTGGTGCTGCCGGAGTCTAAACTTCCCCCCTGATTCACTGGGATCTTAGTTAATAATACCTTGGTACTTACACAGCACTTCAATATTCAAAGTGCTTTACAAATATTCTCTAATTAAATTTGAAGTGTTTCTTGGCAGCATCATAGAGAGTAGAGATGGAAAATGCTTAGAGATAGAAGAATGCTCTACCCACGACAGTTTTCTAAATACTCAAAGACAAGGGCATCAATCGCTTCCTTTGGAGACTACTGGAAAAAATGATCATCGACTCCTATTAGCACCCTCCCTTCTTCTGCTCCTTACCACTACTCTCCAAAAATCTCACAGGATTTCACAAGATGTCAACTGCTTAGATATTGGCATGTGTCTGGACCAGCCTCTGTAATTCCTTTTCTTCCTTCTGGCTGATTGTCGTGGTTTAACCCCAGCCAGCAGCTCAGCCCCACGCAGCCGCTCACTCACTTCCCCCACACCGAGGGGGATGGGGGAGAGAATCGGAAAAAGGTAAAACTCATGGGCTGAGATAAGACCAGTTTAATAGAACAGAAAGGAAGAAAATAATAATGATAATAAAATGACAAAAATAATAATACAAAGATTGGAATACACAAGACAAGTGATGCACAGTGCAATTGCTCACCACTTGTTGACCAACACCCGAGCCGTGCTCCTCCTCCCCCCACCAAACCTAGCCATGATGCCCCATGGTGTGGAATACCCCTCGGGCCAGTTTGGGTCAGCTGTCCCGGCTGGGTCCCTTCCCACCTCCCCTGTGCCCCTCCAGCCTTCTTGCTGGCTGGGCAGGAGAAGCTGAAAAGTCCTTGACTGAGTCTAAACACGACGGAGCAACAAC
>JAVKLA010000008.1:2851543-2873602 GCA_034782735.1 Sagittarius serpentarius
ATTGTGCATCACTTGTCTTGTGTATTCCAATCCTTTTATTATTGTTGTCACTTTCTTGTTGTTATTAGTGTCATTGTGAGTTTCTTCCTTTCTGTTCTATTAAACTGTTCTAGTCTCAACCCACGAGCTTTAATTTTTTTCCCGGTTCTCTCCCCCATCCCACTGGGTGTGCAGGGGTAAGCGAGTGAGCGGCTGCGTGGGGCTGAGTTGCTGGCTGGGGTTAAACCGTGACAGCGTCCCACTGTGGATGGGCAATTCCGTACTTGTACAAATGCTTTTTTTTGTTCCAGCTGCTGCTGGAAAGAGGATAGGTGTTAAGTGATTTTATGGACTGATTAAAAAGGACAGAAACATTTCCATCCCTTATAGAACATAAAAATTGGAAGGAAAAAAGGAGAGAGGAAAAAGCAAGTAGTTCTCTGAGCAGCAGAACTGGTGCATTCCGGTTTTCCCTATGCTGCAAGGGGACAAGAGCTGTTTTTTCCCACTCCACCTCCCACGTTCCCCATCCCTCGGCGCGGCAGACCCTTCTCCCAGCTTGGTCCGAGCTTTGCCAGGCTCGGGGCTGTCGTGCCCTGGCCAGCTGCCCCTCAGGCACTTGCTGTTTGCTGGGGGACAGCCTCTTCTGGGGACTGATAGGAGGCTGAGAAATCACGATTTTCCCTTTCATGGCAGTGTTCGGTTGGGACCCTTTTCTACCCAGCTACTGCTTTGCCTGGTGCCCGATATATTTAAAACCTCGACCAGTCTGTCATCCTTGATTGAAATTGCCTGGTAGGTTCAAAAGTTTAGACAGTGAACAAACAGAGAGGTGAACACAGGGGTGGATAGGCAAGATAAAAATACCTCTCCTCTCGAATCCACACCTAATCAAAATTTAATTAAAGTTTCTCGTGAAAGTTACCTGGATGAGAATCCTGATTTATGCTCCCATGATTTAGTCATATCATCATCTGACTTTCTGCCTGAGAAATCTAAGTATTAATCTAAGTGTGTAGACACCCCACCAAATTTCTTGCCTAAGAATTCGAAGTCCTCAGACGCTTGTTTTCCAAGCTCAGAGTAATATTTTAGCGAGAAATATACCATGAGTTTTATTTCCTCCCCTGTGTTGCTTTGCCTCCTGTTACTAAGCTATATGAATGAGAACACTCTGTTTTTTATAGATAGTGACCGCAGAAAACAAGACATAATTTGGAGGGAGGTCCTGAATTCAGCTACTGCAAGCTGCGTCACTCTCCTCTTTTTTTTTCTTTCAGCTTTCACTCTTTATCTGCCTTTTAAAAATCAGGTAAGTGCTTGTTTAAGAGCCTTAGTGACTTAGCAGAGTGTGAGAGCAGTAAGGGGAGTGATGGGGAGATTGTCCTGGGGGAGGCTGAGAGAGACAGCGAGCCGGTGCAGGGCTTTTCCTGGATCTCAGTACGAAAGGGCTGACAATAAAAGGCTTAATAAGATAAAACTGCTTTAATAAGACAGAATAGGAAGACGAACAGAGATGCTGAGTACATGTTATGTCTCTTCAGATGCTGGGCACCCATGTTCGTGCAGCACCAGACCCAGCCCAAATGGATTTTCCCCCAGCGCGCTGCACAGAGCAGGTGCTGTCTGTGGAGAGCAGCTCTCCCTTTTTGGCCATGTGAGATACTGCGCAGTACAAGAGTTGTATTGTATACAAGAAAACAACTCTGTTCCTAAAGGATGCTCACGTGAGAACTTCTTGCTACCCTTTCAGACAAAGTCAAGGCCAGGCAGGTGGTATGATTGCCAGTCCCGAGCAGGAGCTGCCTGCAGATTCCCCTGGTCCAGTGACCTGGCTGAGCTAATCCTACGCTCAAGGGGCTTGTGCAGCACGACACGGCCTGAGGACCATGCTTGGGTGCAGCCCAGCTCAGGTTGACTGTGACGTGGCTCACTCCCTCCTCAACGAGCAGCACTCCCCTGGTCAGGATCAACACGTACCAGCCCTTGATCCCTGTAGAGCTTACCTTTCCCAAAGGTATATTATGAGTTGCAGATTATATTAATAACGTCGGGGCTTCTCGAGCCCTAAGTACGAGCCCTAACAGAGCAGACGTGGCCCGTCCAAGATCACCGACTCCTCGAATGCAATGTCTTCAGCCAGGCTCCTAGTACAGATGTGTGCCTTTTACATCTTCCATTTAAAAATAAGCTAGTACATATAAAATGTGTATGAATCATTTAAAAATGTCACCAGGGAGTTACATTAAAGGATACTGTAATGCTCTGTAGCAACTGGAAATAAATCCCTTAGCGTGGAAAACTGCTGTACTGCAGAACAGCAATTACAAGCACACAAAAGGAAACAACAAGGTTCTTGAATATTCTGGCTGTATTTCCGAACCAGATTAGTATAGCCTCCAAATACGTCAAAGTGCTTCATTAATGAGCCTCTGAATCATCTGTACTCCTCTGTGACTGATAACCATGACTCAGTATTGCCAGCTACAGTGGTAAGGCGGTTTGATGGTAAAGGCATTAAATTGCCCAGTATCTCCAGGTTCTGTCATGAGCTTGCATGGGCCAGCTGTCATCTCTGCACCTCAGTTCTTCATTGAAAGGCAATGCTTCTCAACACCGTGACGTTTATGTTACTCATGGAATGGGTCATGCATTGCAATGAGCCTTGAGCCTGGCAGAGTCTTCTGGGTAGCCCTGAGAAAGCAAAGAAAGAGTTCACAGCTGGGAGCCCTCAAATGCAGAATGACCTAACTTTCCACGGGTTTCACAAGGAAGAAATTTTGGAAAGGGGTAAGTTGTAGCAGTTGGGAAAGGAGGAGCGTGGTTTTAAGGAAATGGCAATTAAGTGTTCATAGGAAAAGAATGGATAAAGGAAAGGGGAAGAAATAGTGAGCAGAGCTAAGTGTAAATGAACAGAGAAAAGACTGGAGTAATTCAGGGAAAGAAAACGAAGTTACTATCAGATTATGGGGAGAGAGATTAATGAGAAAAATGAATGCAGAAATCCTGGTAGGGAAACCAGAGAAGCCTGTTTAACGAACGGAGGAAAGAACTACCTCAGATAGTTAGTTAAAACAGAACTGCTCTCCTAAGATACTAGGTAAAACTAATATCCACAGATGCTATCATATTCAGATTGATCCTGATGACAAAGGTACATTTTTGCTGCTTCTTTTCTTGCAGAGACGCATCAATAATGCATATCTTAATTACATTCAACTACGGAACCGATGTGTTAGAGTGGTGCCACGGTGGTGATGAATAGAGAGGTCTGCCAATTTGTCACCTGGCAAAGTACAGCCCTGGGAAAGTGTACTTTGCCTATGTAAAGCTATAAGGGCTGCTCTGTAAGAGAAGACTGGAAAATATGTATAAAAACATACATTATACTGAACAGTAGTAGGTTCCTAACGTGAATACTGTGCTGAATTCTGGTCTCCTCATTATAGCTCAGATACATTGTTAGATGTACCTGAAGTACACAGGGTCCAAAAAGTGACAACAAAACAGAAGAAAGATGAGGCTTGTACAACACAGAACATTCCAAAATCAAAGATCTGTTAACCTGAAAATCAGAAAAAATAATGAAAATATAACATTTCAGGAAAGAAGTTATTACAGTTTAAGGCACTTAGACACTTAAAATAGGTTTATCTGATTTTTCTGATGTTTTTGTAAATCCATCAAACAAAGAAAATCTGAAGGTCTCTTTACATCACCCGTTTTCAAGTAGCATAAAAAAATTCTGAACAGGTTTTGTGGCATGTTGGCACACTTACTGTGCTCTTCCGCTAACACACTTTTCACAATACGAGGATCGTAAGATTGTCTCCCTGAGAAGCTGTCAGTCAAAATCCTGTTTACTCTAGCATGTCTTAAAATCCAAGTATAACAAACTTTTCTGTCAGTTTTAGGTTTTGACTATAGCTGGATCTGACATCAGTTCCCTATATAACAGATTTTGACTGTCAGTTCAGATAATATAAAATTTACTTGCTTTGGAACAAAATTTGGGTAGGAGTGTTGGCTTTTAATTTCTTTTAATTGTAAAATCTAAGGTTGAAACCTCTTTGGCTGCAAAGACTCTTAACTGGAGAGTGGTAACTGATGGCTGGCTGACATCTGAAGAAACCCTGCATGGCAGGAACTAAAGTCGCTTATTGCCTTTCTTTTCCTCTCTCTTGCTCGGCTTTAGACAAGGACATGCATTTCCTCAGAGGGAAGAGAGAGCTGCTTCTCCTAGGAATTGACCTGTAAGTACGGAAAAAGCATTCAGATAGATACATTGGCATAGCACCAAATTCAACGTGGGCTGTATGGTCTTGCAGGAGAATTTCCAAGACCTGAAGATGCACAGCCTGTGTTGGCTCGCAGGCTGTCTCGCAGAGAGGCAGGAGCGGCTGCTTTTGTACAGTCGGACTTCTCGTATCTGGCACTCCCTCGAGTCCTCTCAACAACCTCACGTCATGGAACTCACCACAGGCACAGGGTGTCCCCATGCCCTCCTGAGGTCTGATGCTTTAGCTTGGGGCCCGCACCCTCGTGCACAGCACTCCTTTCGACAGGTCCGACGTGCAAGGTGCACCTTTTCCACTTCTGGGTGCTAGTGATGCCGACCAGAGGGGTAACCGCCAGGAGGGACTCCTTCCCCTACCTGCTGCACAGAAATTTTGATGCTGGACAGCCCACACAACTACAGCAGCCAGAGCCTGGCTCGTGATGCCTGGAGACCACCGGTGTGACCCTGCCCTCCACAAAGGGGTCTTCAATATCACTGACTAAATACCGTGACAGACATTGCCAAGCAAGCCAAATCTACCTGAGCCACCACAGACCCAGGGGCTGGGTTCGGTTGCTCACACAAAGACCCTTGCTGCCGCTTGTGACGCCCTGGGGTGTCTGAAACTTCTCTACAAGGGAGGTATATGCAAGGCAGCAGCTGGCAGGGATCCATGCCCTTCTTGGGGTGGTAACTAGAGGCCAAGGGGGGAGCTCCAAGGCACGAGGAGTGGTGCTAGATGCCTATGTGTGGCCAACTGAATTAAGTTCCAGGTGACAATGACACTAATCCTGACAAACGATGGGCACCGTCAAATGCGTCAGGAACACTGTTCGGAGCAGGCTGGATGACACAGAGCGGCCCCGTCAGGGACAGTCAGCACGTGATCGTTTCAGGCCCCCTCCTCCGACCATGCACTAACCCCTTGGCAGCCCCCATCACACACAGATCTCTGCCAGAGGCATAGACCCCTCTAATGCCACAGCCCAGCTTCCATATGTGCCTTAAGCCCTGCAAAGTCCAAGCCCACGGAGGCAAGCGGGCTGGCCCTCTCTTCATGTGGAGAAAGCTCCATAGGGGTGAGGAGCTTCGTGTGGGGTCAGAGGGACCCCACGGCTGAATGGCTCTATGAAGCAGGGCACCTACTTACTGACTACCAAAGGTTTTCCCACTCACCTTCCGGGACGTCCCCAAAGCCCTCCTCACCTCCTCCCTCACAACCGAGTGAAACCTTTCCAGGAGTTGTAGAGTCACGCAGGGCCCTGCCAGAGCTAGTAGTGGCACCTGTGCGAGGAAACTCTCCCATCGATGGGGTGTTCAGGTACCTCTGCACCTGTAAGTGCTCGGAGCCTGTGCCAAATTCCAGCTCCTCTTAGGCACATGCAAGCTGCTACATCTAGGAAACTTCTGTGTGCAAAGAGATGGTTGGAGAAGGAACTACTTCTGACTGATAGCTCTCAGACCACTTTTTGGGGGACAGTCTCCTGGCTCCGGCACCATAGCGTCTTCCTGCCTTTGTTGCTGTGTTTCTGAGAGATGCCTCTAGGCCGTCACCCAAAGTCACTGTGCAAACACTGCAGAAAATTGAACCAGACTTACTAGCTGTGGCCTTCCTACCACTGAGGTGACCCAGACCAGTAGGAGAAGTGGAAGGAATCGCAGGAGACGTTATAAATCCTAGGCTCGGTTTCTGGGCTGTAAGGCCAAGACCTTTGACACCAGCTTTAGATGGGGGTGTCACAAACCCAGTGGAGCAAACACTGGAAGTCTCTGTCTGAAGCTATCCATGCAAAGGAAACTTCCAGGGCCGAGGAGATCTTAAGGAAGCTGGTTGTCAGTCCTGTTAGTCTCTTTGCCAGGGATCTGGCTGTCTAGTATTTAGTTCTACTTTACCTCACTCCTCAGATAAAACTGCCTTATAGTCATGCTTCTTCTTCTTTCATTCCCAGACTGCAAGGACCGCTGATCAGACACAGACGGGGCTTTGTCCTCTCTGTCAGAGTGCTGTAACATCTTACTTCACACTTCCGCTCTCATCTCTCAGCTGAAAGCCCACTCATGTAGGCTCTCGTTTTTGTTGAACTTCCTCAGTCTCTCCTTTCCACAAGTCTGAGCTCAGAGCACTTCAAGCATTTATCTTCATGTGAGATTGCACTGGAGTGATGTGAGGTGTTATCTCTGAATAATTTTTCGCTTTAAGTAATCCATCATATGAAGTCAGACAGGGCAAGCATTACGAGTTTTGTGTGGCAGAAATAAAGTTCTGCAGTGGCAGTGGAACAAGCTAAAAAGACCATATAGCAAGTCTTCTTGTCATTCTTTTTTCATCTTTAACCTTGAATATAAACACTGGATTGACCCGTCTCTCCATATTGAGCTAGTGATACCCGTCCATGAAGAGAGATTTTTGTGAATGGAAAGACACGGGTACCTGAAGTCTTCTGTTGCTTTTTCCTGTCGGTAGTATTCTAGACAGAATACAAATTCAACAAGGCCAGAATTTGGTCAGTGAGACACGGTAGCAGATACGTGGAAGTGCAATGGATTTCTGTGGGGAAAATGACTGATCAGCTCACGCTCTTTCATGTGGAGTGGGAGTCCACTGGAACTGACACCTGCCGGAACGAATGGGTGTCTTCCGTCCTGTGTGACCCTCTCCTGGGAACTCAAAGTACAATTAGCACAAAAAGTGCAGTTCACAGGCAGGTAGCATAATCGTTCACTGTTCAAGTGAGCAGGGCAAAAAACGTGTTTCGTAAAGATTGTTTCATTCTCTGTACTCTCGTGGTGCAGAATTTCTCATTAATATTTGCTCTGTCATTAAAGTCTAAGACAAATATTTTAATTAAAATGTTACTCTTAGTGCAGTTTAAACATAAACCCAAGGAATGTTAAAACCCATCTCCTGACATGAATGCTTTGATATTAAAAATAAATCTTAGTTGTAGAAATAAAAGCTATGCAAAAAGTACAAGTTGAAGCAAGCACTTCTTTGCACATGAGAACATCTTGTACAAGTGCCAAAATTACCAATATCCTTCAGATTTAAAAGGATAAATTCCTCTGTAATCCAACCTGAAGATTCCATTGCCCCTATCCACGAGGCAACGACACAGGGACTCACTGGTGTATTGGAAGGCTGAAGACAGAGAAATAGGATGGAGAATGACAGAGGGGGAGTACGAGGGCAGAAGGGCACTCGAATGAGGAGAAGAACCACAGTTATACAGCTCCTTAGTGTGGGTTCTCTCAACAGGAGAGAGCAAAGTTACTGCTTTATCTTGCAAGAGATAAGGACCCAACTGAGGATCTCGGAACTCACATCAGTTGTGATTTAGAGCAGAACTGAATGAATGTTGCAAGCTGAACAATTGTAAGAAGGAAATGTTCAACAAGAGAGACTGGAGGAAGAGAAGGATACTGTAACCTTGGAAAAAGTAAAAATAAAAAAAATTGCATGAGGTTTTGCCAGTGGAAATGTAAAGAAAAGAATGGATTTTGAAGGATGTTAGGAAAGTAAAGCTGCCCACAAGAAGCATAAGACAGGTCAGAGAACTGCACAGCTGGAAATCTGAATTACTGAAAGTACATGTGAAATGTCAATGACAATAACAAAAGCAGGATAGGAAGAAAGAAAATTCAATTTTAGTAGTCTTAAACCAGGGAAGTACAGGCCTAAACAGTGTCCCATCTCTGCGTCTAGAGAGTCCCGGAACACAACATACAGTGTGCCTAATTTAGGCTTTTAACTTGCACTTAAAATTTGGGCAGATAGGGCTTCCTCCTGAAGGCTTTCAAAAGCACACTCTTCACTCCATTAGCTGTACAGGAGACTCATCCAATTTACAAGGGCTGATGAACTAGGAACAGAAAATTGAGGCACAAGTCTGGTTTCTGAGTTACTTGGCCTAGATCTGCAACCCCACCCCACCCCAAGTATTTGGGCAGAGGAGTAGACATAGGTTTAAGAAGCTACAAGTATACAACAGAGTGTTTACAGAGAATATGGAGCAAAAAAGGTCTCTCAGGAAGTGGGATTCCAGAAAAGCAGGAAAAATAAAAATATATGCCAGCAGTATGTTGACTGAGGAATGGAGAGACTGCAGAGGAGGCAGGCTAGGACATTGAAGGGTGGTGAGCCAGAGAGAAACTGATGGAAAGAGCCAGTGACAAGCGCAGAAGAGACGCTATTGTACCTCAGTGACTCAGAATGATGATGATTCCTTCCAAAACAAATCAAAATTGGACTACAGTAGAGCTTAGGAGAGGATGTCAAGTTTTGCCGTGCCCTGTATATGTCAATAAATCAAGAAACTGTTGTCGCTTGATAGTTCAACTGTTAAAGACAGGTGTGAGTCACATAAACTCAGAGCCAGTTCTAAATTTCAGCTGCCAACTTTGAAGGGTATTTCCGTTTGGATTTGATTCCAGTACCTTTATTACTTCCAATGGAACTCAGGTGCATATTGAAAACTGGAGATATTCCTGTTTTGGTGGTGTCTGGATTCAAATTTAATGCTTATTAAAGACACAATGTTAAAGATTTATTTGAATTGGAACTTTTTTTGCCAGTGTAAGCTTTGGCATAGTGAAATTAGATCAGATTGTATACACTCCTGTCAATACTATGAAGACAAATGAAAGGTGATTATGTAGATCTGAGAGTAATATTTGGCTGCAGCTCCATGGACAAAGCTATCCCTCTGCAGCGTGTTAAAGGCAAACTCTCTAAAAACTGTTGTCCAAACAAATCAAAAGATTTTAGACCATAAAATATACCAGTACAACAACAACAACAAAAAAGTGATAGATGTCTAACGCACCAGAGGTGATTACCGTGGAAGTGCAGTCTGGGTAAAATCTGTTTAGAAACTCAGCCACCCATGTTTTTGAGGCAGTCATTCACTATTTGCTGCTGTTGTGGTGAACTGCAAAGTAGCAGTGCATAATCACCTCCCGGTCTGACGTAAAAAATCGCATTTTTAAATTTTAAATAGCAGTTCTCACATTGCCCTCTCACCAGCAGACTATTTTGGGCAGTACTGCATACCATGGTTCTCCATACTATGATCTGTATTATATTAAAATTCAAAGTGAAAGAAAGGAGATTGATTCACATATCTCAGCTATGAAGTATACATTTTGTTATTGATGATCTGACTCTAAAATCTTGACCTCCATAGGAATACTTGGCATAGGAAATGACATGCAGTAGCTTTGAAACAGTGTTTTACCAGTGGAAGCCTTTTTAGATTCAACCCAAAGAAAACCTGTAAGATGAACACATCTTTCTCTATTTGTGTTCACTTTAAAATGAGTGGGAAGTAGCTACATGACATATCGATTTTTAATCAAAAATATTTTAGCAAAATATATTTGTTTGGGAAGCTACAACAAAATGAATTATACAGTTCTTTCACTGTACAACTTAAAAGAGAATACTTAATAACACCATGCAGCACAAATTGTGCTTACATAGTGATTTTCACAGTGTCTTGAGGAAAATTACACATAAAGAATACAAAACTACAAATTTAGTTCATTCAGTGAAAGCCAAGGAGAACAAATAAAATTTAGGTCTGGATTTATAATCAGAAATTGAATCAACAATACAAACCTCAGCGGGCAATATGCTCCAGATGTGAGAAATGGTACCCCAGCAAAATCTCTAGCTTCCAACAAATGTTAGCATACCATTAAAACAGCTGAAAAAAATAGCACAGTTATTACCATAGTGACATTCTGCCACATACGTGAACAAAAGGCAGTGGGTTGTGCTAGGTTAAAATAGAACAAAAGACTAAAAGTAATATAGCGCTTTTCATCACAGGCCTACTGGCAAAAAAAATGGAAGGATGAGTGAGAAGATGCTAAACTATGGTAGTCTGTGTTGATTAACATGTGTGTTGAGATACTCCTAACAGACTAAAAATTGACTAATAACAGTAATCCAGAAATGAGTGAAGTTTCTGCATCTGTTGGTGCTTATATATCAGATGGTTATGCAAAGCTGAATTTTCATCCTAGCAAGCCTCTGAGATAGTGACTTCCCAAATGGATTCATATGAAATTCCATGGTTTTCTAGCCAACTTATATACTGGTGTCATATAAATTCAATGTTATTGCTAACTGGTAACTGAGCAGTCCACCATAAGCAATAGAGCTGTCACCCAGAAAATTCTTAACCCTCTCAGTAGTCAGTAATTTGAAGGAAGGGCTTTAATTAAAACTTTTAAGCCTTTGAACACATTTGGGAAGACATGCATCAGGAACCAAGTGTGGTATGCCAAACGCCTCTAACAATACTCCAAACGTACTGTGACTACGACAAAATATTCTCTCTGCCTCCCAAGCTCACAGTAGCCGAGCTTTTCTACGTTAGCACTTTCTTCACTGCTTCCTTCGCTAGGCTCAGATACACGACCAGATTGCCGCAGGGTAAAATGTTAGCGCACATCTGCCGAGAAGCAAGAGCTACCAGTGCACGTGTTCCTAGACCGTGACGAACGTACGGGAAGCGACTTCCTGCTGTCCTTCTTCACAGTGGGCTGAGTTAAATCACATTGAATCGTGTTTGTTTGCTTTGAGCTGGGGCGCATTTGTCGACGGTGACCGCGGCTCAGCCATCAGGCAGACGCGGCAGATGTGTGAGTCTGAGCTTGGAGACCAACACTTGCTCCCGATCTGAGCCGGCGCCTGCGCCAGCTTCCCGATTAATGTCACAAAGCAGTCAGGACTTCAGCCATTGTATCTGCTGCCTTCTCTTGCCTGGTCAGAGAAATCACAGATGCTGAAGTTGAGGAAATTAATCAGCGAACTGGTCCGTCACTCTCCAAATCCCAAGAGTTGCTGCTAGGAAAAAACCCCCGCTCAACACACAAAAGTGTAGAAACAGCTACAGAAGGAAAGAGGAGAGCATAAAACTTTTTTTCCATCGAGGCTGAACAGGACTGGAAAGCTGCAGGGACAGGAGTTGTGTTGTGTTTGATCATTCATTCAGTGGGCAATGCTTTTGCCCCCTTACTGCCTGACAGGTGATGTTACACGGCTGAGTTAAGGGAGGACGGGATCACATGGAAACTGGGCTGTTCTTTTTACCACTCTTTAGCTCTGATAGAAATTTTTCCTTTTGAAGACTGGCTTGCAACAAAATCATGGAATATTGATGTTTAAAGAAGAAACAATTGAAATTCTACTAAATCTGAAGTTATTGTTTGTCACAGCTAAACTGAATGTCAAAAATATAATGGCAGTTGGTTTACTAAAAGAGAAAACATGTAAGATAGCACATTAAAAGTTACATCAAAATGTCAATAAATCAGAGAAGGGATGTGAAAGCCTTTGTGTTTTTATCAGAAGCAAAACAAAAGTCAATTAATTTTGCATGCAGTAATACTTACACAACTATACATTAAGTCAAACACGAAATGCTGCTGTCTTGGGAGACAGAGCTCGTTTCAGATAAAACCAATCTGCTTTGTTGAGTCCAATGTGTGGTAATGCACAGGTAATGTGTAGTCCCTTAGGGAATACCGAATATAAATTACTCCATCTCCCCAGGGCTGACACTTCAGCAGATGATAAAATATGCATTAATTAATCAACAGTAACTTCTACGGTTTTTAAATGGGTGGACACTGGAAGGCTTATGATGGCTATGCCCACATGTTGCATAAGCATGAATGAATCAAACAGTAAGTCGACAGAATCAGCTACGGAGATTTTGTTTAAATTTTTCTCTATTTCAAATGCGAATACTGGGAGGTTTGGTGAAATTAGAAGAACTGCAGGTTTCCCCATTCACTTATTCTATTACTTTAGCAATTCACCTACAGCTATATACACAAACAGAGTATTAAGAAATGTTGCTGACTAATAACAGCCAATTTGCTGCACAGTTGACCAGTCAATGTCACTCTTTTACCATGGTAATTTATTACATGATTCGAAGATTGATCACAAAAATAAGAACAGATAGACTTTTTAAGCATAGCACTGATAATTAGCTATAATGGTGGGGAGAAACCGAAGAGTATAAGATGTTTGTTTCTCGTGCAGCATCTTTCCTGATTGACTCGTGGCATTACAAAGCACAGTGATGATGCTTCAGAAATCTGTTTCATTCTCTCATTGAAGGGTGAGGATTTAATTTCTAGAGCAGAGTGCTGGGAGACGAAAGGCCTGGGTATTTGGGGAAATTTCTTCAGATCTCAAAGTCCTGATGCCATCCATTTCCTCAGTAATCTTTGGGAAGTGCCAGCTACATGAAATTAAACACTGACAAAAATATCGTTCTTAAAAAAAATTCCTTATGTCTGATACTTGTATGGTTGGTTCACCATTAACTGGGGATTAAAAGAACTGAACGGCTTTCTGTTGCATGAATTTTCTTCCAGCCTTCCTCTTTTTCCTCACACATTTAATAGATGTTACACTAGCAAAATTTATAAGTTCGTTAAGGCTCGGGTTAATTGTGCTTTCATTAGAAATAGCAAGAGAAGCTTCTGGAAAAGTCTGGCCACCAGTACCTCAGTATAACTTCACAGTTATGATATTAAAGCACATAAGCTACACGAGCTTAAACACTTAATTATAAGTTATCAATATTATGAATGCTAAAACTGAAACCTGAGTCAGTATCATCTACATTCCTTTCCAGATCGGGCCCTTAATCTTCAGTTCCAAAAAAAACCCCCCAAAAAAGTATGTCAGGTCTTAATTAACTCACAGCAGTGTTACAAGTCTCCATTATTTTGTAAAATACTTTGGAAATCTTGGAAGTTTAATGCTAGATTAATGATAACAGTCCTTATTACAATAATTATTAACTGTTTACAATTGTAATCAGGGTGCTGAATGCCCTGCTTATTGCAAGGAGGCCGGAAAAAGTTCAATTTGTTACATAATCAGCTATCTGCTCTTCAGTACACAAGCTAAATATAGTAGAAGATGTCAGTTACTAAATATGTAAGACTTGACGAAACAAGCTCCTCTCTAACCTCAATTCTTCCAAACAAGTGCTATCAAATTCTGTAGAATTTTAGCTGTATTTAAATATCGGTATGGAAATCAACAGGCTCGAGCCTGTGTGGTTTAGATGAAAACCCTTTGATCATGAATCAGCAATGCTGTCTTTCTCGAGGTTATGGGCACACAGCTGCCCGTGCTACTGCTGCTGCTTCCAGCTTCCCCAAGTGTCACGGCCGGATGTGGTCCTTGGCACTTACAGCAGTCCTCGGTGTCTATTTTAGGATAAGATGAATTGGTACCCCTGGGATTGCTGTGGGCAGTGATCATGCTGGGATCCCTGGGGACAACTGAGCAACCGTCAAAACTTGGGTCAGTCATCCTCCATAAGCTTGGAGAAGCCTTGAAGAGGAGTCGCAGTGACAGTCTGGAACTATTTACAGCAGCAGGAGATACAAAATAGGATGAGAAGAGAAAGACAAGCTGTGGGTTCTTGCCGAACAATAAATGGTTTAGTGTTTCCAAAATGGGAGGTGGGAGAAGCAGAAAGAGAACGCTCCATCTGGCTTGAAGCAGTTGGAAGAGCTGATGGGAAAGAAGGACTTTCTGTTATTTATCAGACTCTCAATTCTTGAAGAATGCAAGTGAAGGGTTTCTCCAGCAGGGACAACAGCCAACATCTTCATGAGAATCCACGTGTAATATGTTGAGAAGGGGAGACCTGATACTTCCTGAGAGCCATGAGGGATTTTCTTTTGGATCAGTTTTCTGCAAAGTGACAAAAATGAGAAATTCTTGGACTGAATTAGAGGGAAATCACCACCTTAATTTTTAAGGAGGCTTCTAAACAAAAAATCGGCCATGTTATGATTAAAGATGGCTTACAGATCCTTCTTCCTTTAGATTGTTAAGACTTTGGATGACAACATAGCTTTTAGACTTGAGTCCTCAGAGCTGGCAGATGTGACCGGACTATTGACTGCATAGGTTTGAATTTGCCTACTGTGAATTCGGGTTCAGGTTAGTATCCTCACTGCTCTGGGAGAATGACATTAAAATGTCAGGTGACACCTGCAAATGAAGGTGAAGATTTTGGGAATTGCTCATGTTTCTTTGTCCTTCATCTGACAGCGAGGAGGGTAATAGCGAATAACTCCAGTTGGGATGGGATTAATTTCATCTAACTTCAGACACTTAAAAGCTAGATATGCACAGAAGGGTCACTCAAGCAGTGGTAAAGGGTCTCATACCACCCTTCCTCCTGGATTTAGTTCAAGACATCTGTGTTATCTCCATGTCCCAAGAGGCCAGAAACAAGGACTAGGATGTTCCTAGACCTTAAGGCAACACCACTAAGAAGAGCTGTTACTTGAGGTAAAACTTAACTCCAAAGAAAGCAAACCTGTGAAGGAAGGTAGGTATGATTAACTGCAGTAACGGTGATGTAATGAACAATTATCAGGCTCAAATAAGGAAAACTATTAGGAAGGGTGCAGTGCTTGTGCTAATCATGTTTTAAGGTTTTTATATAGTGATATCTCCAATAGGAGACGAGTATAAGAAATCTTAGGCAGAGCTGACAGTCCCTCCTACAGTTCAATTTGCCTGACACCTTCCATTAGAAGACTCTGTTTGCAGCTATCTAAAACGCTGCCAAAGATTAACCAAAGTTCCGGGCTAATTTTTCTCCCAGACTGGGAATTCGTAGTTTCTTACAAGATTTTAGGGAAAAATGAGACTGGGGGCAAGCTCTTTGTCTTTCTGCTATTAAAAGCATTTTTGTGAAGAGCACTAATGCTCCCATGCTATAAAGAAGAACCTTCAAGATTATTGGCAGGGTGTATGTTTTCTTTCCCGTAAGGCTCTGCACATATGTAAACGATTTAGAAAATTACCAGACATGCTCAGTTTGGCGGTAGAGGCAATAGAGTCTGATCATCGCAGTGGCTGAAGATGTTACCTGTGCTAAGCACTGGTTAGACGGAACCGCAGGCTTTCCTGCATCCCCCCAAAATGAGCATGGTGGCTTCACTTCAGAAACGGTTAGATGCTGAATGGAGATGCCAAAACAAGTGCTGTGATGCTGTTACAAAAAAGTACTCCCTGGCTAGCACTCCAAACTCTTTCCCATAGCTTTTCACATTAACTCTGATAAATCAGGCCCTGATACCTGCGTGTCATGGGCTTCAAAGCAAGAACAACTTTGAAATACCAGAATCAGGTCATCTCAGGCTAGGCAGCAAAATGAGTGGGCACTTATACCACTTTTCTCCTTGACGTCTATGCCTAAACAATAAAGGCCAGGTTGTCTTCCAGGTCCTGGAGGCAGGTCCCTGTCCCAGCCATGTCTGGACTGCACATTAAGGTAAGAGCTCTGGCTGCATTTCCTCCGTTCCCTCACCACGGGCTGGTTTCCACTGGAAGAAAAGCCAAGGCAGGAACTGCAGGATGCCACAGTAGCTTCCTTGATTTGGGTGATCAGGGAGCAGGACTGTGTGAGCTTCCCTGAATCGTTATCTTCTCCATGGCCCCGCATGCACAAATAGGCTCTGCAACCTCTTCCACCTCCTCTCCTCACCTCACCTCCCTGGGGTTTGGCTGCCCATGCTCGTGCCAGCTCTGCTACGGCCCAGCTCTGCCACCTGGGAGCGGGCGGCTGGGAAGGAGCTGGGTCAGAGAGAGTGGTCCTACCCATCCCTTAACTTGGTATCTGATTTTAAACCCAGGCTTAGGCTGAGCTTTAAGCTCAGCCCCATGTCCCTACCTGAGCTACACAACAGGAAAGGCAGCGCTTAGTCTTGCACCGCGTTAAGCCTGGCCTTGCTGAGCTGAGTTGTCTTCCCAGCTTGACCTTGGCGCTGCCTTGCTGCTGTGAACCGCCCTGGCCATCTGGACTCTCGGCTGACCCGGGTGACCGTCCCCGGACCTGCTCTGCTCCTCTTGCTTGGGTGCTGTGGGTCTGCGAGGGGTGGGTGAGGGTCCTGCCCCACTGTCACCCTCTGCTCCTCGCACCCCTGCCTGCGCGGGCAGCACCTGCCCTGCGTGTTCCCTGGCACGGATCCTGCTCTGGTAAATAACCAGCACATACCATTAGTACGTAAACTCTCCCACCCACATCGAGATGGTTGGTGAGCAGCCATAATGGTGTTTAAACATGGCCGTGTTTTTTTAAAAATAAAATTACTTTCAATACAAGGGAAGGCAGTAATGAACATTCAGAAACCTCGAAGTCCAAATTTCCAGGCAAATATCCAGTGAACCTTATCGCTGCTAGATGGTCGTGCAGTTCTCTGCTGCTGCTCCGGGCAGTGTGCAGTTCGGGGGATTCAAGAGGGATGAGGCTCTTTCCACCTGGGAGCTAGGTAATGAAAGTGCCGTGATGAAACTGGGCACCTTGGGCGATATCTTCATACGCCTGAAACGAAAGCTAGAGATCACTTATGCCTCATGCATACAGAGCATGGGTTTTATAAACGAAGCAAGCCAAAAGAAAAATAAAGCATAGGGACACAGAAGCGGTTTTGCCAACCAGCACATACCTTTTTGAGTTAAACGCGGAAAAGCAGTGTGCGTATCTTGTCTGCACATACACATAACCGGGGCACCCTGTGGGATCAGCACAAAGCAGTCGCAGGCAACGATCATCATCCTCTTAATGCGGTTACCCGCACACGGCTTTGCAAACCTGGCTCAGCAGAAGGGAGAAAACCAGATTCTAAAAGTTTCCAGCATTCAGCTGACCAAACGTGCAACTGTACTCGCTGCTCAATGGAGACACATCAGCCGTTTGCCAGGAGTTACTGGTAGAGGGCCGTATTGTTAGTACTAGCCCAAGATCATTGTCCACTGAGGTGCAAAGGGTAAAAAAGCAAAAAAAAAAAAGAAAAAAAAAGAAGAGAAACAAGGCAGAAAAGGAGGGTTTAACTAACAACTGTAATGTCTAAATAAAATGGTGGAGAGATTGGTATTTTTTCCAGACACATGAATTTTACAAAGCAAAAAAGTTAGCAAACCCACCTATTAAGTTTATCACAGGTCTCAGCTTTTCATTGTGAGATGCTTTTTGTAAACTCCAGATTCTATGTGCTATGAATTTTTCATTGGAAAGACCATTCTCACAGTGAAATCAGGCTGTGCCACTCTGCAATAAATTCTCCTGGCACCTGTATATTCCTGAGCTGTGAACTGCACTTGCGATTGACTGAACTTTGGCTGCCTGATAACCTCCGCACAGTGTAAAAAAAGAGACAAGTAGAAATTCTATGGAGCTACTTAGAAGCTTATCTCCCCCAGAAGGCTTCACTTTCCAAGTCAGTCAGTAGCAGAAGTCGATCCAAACCTGCCAGTGACACTATTCTCATAGAAAAGTGTGCGCTAATGCATCTGGAAGCAAAAAGAAAGTAATGTCGAACTCCAGTATGTGCTGGCAAAAAGAAATCCAAACAAGAAAAGGAGCCGCTGGCAGTTTTCTTTTTACTTGAAATTCTTCTATTTATTTTTCTACAGCATTGATCTACAGTGAGAAAACCAGAGTCATCTCTCATTCTCTCTCCTCTAAGGCAAAGGGTAATCCCCAACATGCCTTAAAACCTGACAGTTTGAAGAAAAACCCAACCCACATTTCACTGAGCAGAGTGTTTAAAAAACCACCGATCCATCACTGTAGCTCGGTGTCCTCCCCGCACATTACCCCTCACGGAGTCCCTTTCCTCACATTAGCTGACACCTGCCCCTTCTTTTGAACTGTGGCACTCCACGCTTAAGGCCAGCGTAGAGCTGGATTTTATTTCTCCGTGCCTGCTATTTCTTCCTTTCTCTCTCACTGGCCTGCCCTAATAAGCTCTCTGCTAACGTTTCTTTCTCCGTTATCTCTCAGAGGTGGCACTTTGTGTCTGTACGCAGTTCTCGTTTTTTTCCAGTCCTCCCACTTCCCTCCCTTACTCCGCTGCCTCTGGGTTGAACGCCGCGAGTCTCTGCCTCAGCTGCCCTCTGTTCCTTTCACCCTCTCGCTTGCCCCTCGGCCCTGGTTCCACTCCGTCTCTCACCTCCCCATCAAGTTTCTTTCTGGACCTTATCTCCATTTGCCTGCATGGTACGTTTTCTCTAATCGCAACCGTATTTTCTTCTCTGTCGTTTCCTCTGCCTGAAACTCTTCTTTTGCAGCCAGCCTTTTCCAATTTGGGGTGGAAATAAGAGCCCTAATACTCTTTGTCCCTTCTGTTTCTTTCACCTCATTTAAACTGAGATCATAGTTCAAAAATTTGTGTGCAGCTGAGCCCTGCGACTGTTGCAGGGACGGTGGGCAAACAGCTGACCCATTTGCAGAAAAGAGAATTTGGTTCTTCAGCACCCAAATGCCAGATTAGGTAACTTCTCATATAGGAGATCCACTGACCGTCTGTAAGGAAATATCAACTCCTGCTCTCGTGTTTGGAAACTGAACAAGCCTGAGAAACAAAAAGAAGGCTTCACTAGAAGTTCAGAATAAGCAAATGCAAATGCTTGTAGCACCCTTCTGTTGTTTCACTGGACTGAAATGTAAAGAAGAAAAAAGACCTGAATTCAACATAGATCATAAATTGGTATGACCAATGAATAAGTATAAATAGATGATAAATAGATATAAATTAGTTATATAATTAAAGATACAAAAAATGAAAATATTTTAGCTGTAGTAATGCAGTAGCATCCCTTAAATCTCCCAGTGCAAGAGAATTTTTTTTTCTTGTTCTCATGTTCATTTTATGCTAAGGTAACTCAGCCCTCCTTAGGCTCTGCATAGTGCCTTGCACAACAGAATTCTGCTCTGCCTGGACAGGAAAATAAGCCGTAAAAATGATTATGCATCCACATTTCTACGAAGAATGAAAATGAAGAGCAGTAATTTACACTACTGCATTTACAATTTCCTCCTGTCTCACGTCGCTACTGGAAATGCAAAAGGTGAGGGTGAAACAGGAACTCCGATCCTGAAAAAACAGCACTGCTATTCCTCATTCAAAATCTTTATGAGAGATCGAAAGGGAGCAGCCTCGACTGAGTAAGACAGTTTTCATCACATGCTGCTTCACCAAACAGGCTTTTGACACAGTCATATTTTGTGTTCCCCAAAATAGCACGCCGGCATGCTTCGGTTTCTGAACTTGTTTTTTTTTTAACTCCTTTGAATTTAATTAGGCTATTCATCAGCTTGGTAAATGCAAAGAACCTTTTAAAAGGGGGAACAGTGATTGATTTTTAAAGTGCTATAATCACTCCATATAGCTGTAAAAAAATATTTTCCAGTTAGGTATTTCAAAGGGCATTAATATTCACTTTTTAAAATAACAAGTCCTCTGTCCTTATTTTAATCCATAACCAGGAAGCTGCCATAACGTCACTGGGTGCAGTCCTTCGCCCAGCAAAGCCCCTGTATAAAGCTCCCATTAACATCCGTCCTTCGCGTGAATCTTGCTGACACAGGAGGAAATTTTGGGAGTCAAAGCAAGTTTGTTCTGCACAGAGTCCTGGATCCGGGTCTGAATGGACTCACACGCAAACCAAAGCTGTGTGGCCGTAGCAGCCCATCACCAGCCTAAACTGCCATTTTCTGCACCCAAATAACAGTCTTGCAATCAGGAGTCTCAGGTGCATGCGCGTGTCATTGCACCGGGCAATGTCGACAAACTGCAGAAAATAGGGAGGCCCAGATCTGATTCTTTTGCCAGCAATCCAAAGGAATCGGCTCCAGTTCCAGCCCCCCATTTTGCAGAGTCTTGCACCAACTGAGCTACATCAGAATAGCACTTTATAGGCTGCAGCATTTGTAGCGTAAACAGTCAGTTAGCCCCAGGGAGGGAATTCACCCCTGAAAGATGTTTCTTCCAAACGTCTTCAGTCTTAGATGGTGTCACAGACGTGCCCCTGCTGCAGAAACCGCGGTTATTCCCGAAACGACAAAGAGTTACTCTTCAGATGGCCAGTGCAATGACAGCTTGCAACTTTTGCTTCCTTAGCAGGGACCAAGAGCAACAGCTCGCTCATCAGGAGCATCGCCTGTGTGACGAGGCCGACTGACCCCCGAGCGTGCTGTCACCACCACACATTTGGCTGCTGAGACCTCCCACAAAGGCAATGAATACCGCCCTGCTGCGGAACGCCTGCAGCTCTGCCTGGGGCTGGCCAGCTCTGGAGCGAGGACTATTGCTTCCACCTTCCGTGAGGCTGCTCCGCTGCAACCGGCAAGCGCCGTCATGTAATGAAAGGGCAGGCAGCAGGACACCTTCAGCCTCCCGTTTCCATCCAGCACGTGCTACACAATGCTCCCTCATCCCTTCCTTGCACCGGCGCAAGCAGTTTACTTCACTGTCTCTCATTTCACCTGTCCATCCTCCTCATTTATCCCTCAGCTCAGGATCAGCTCTTTTCCAGCTGTCCACTCAGTATCACCCTGCACTTTATCTTTCCTAAGTATTTTCCCCTTGCTTTGTCATTAATAACATTCCCATTCCATACATCCCTTCATATCGCTTACGCTGCTGCTGTTTCTTTGCTTTCCTTACCTTACTTCTCTGCCACCTTGGCTCCAGCAACATGCAGGCAAACTTGATCCTACGCCAGCCACAGCCCGCAGAAACACTGCCCGAGCCATGGGGAGAGCGCGGCGTTGCGGTGCACACCTGCAAACCGGCGTACCTTTAGAAAACAAGCATATATTCTGCCCAGCCCGTGGAGATTAAAAATTACAAAAGGTGTGTGGGAGTATAATTGCCATTCCTGTCATCTTCCTGTTGGGTTTAAAGCATGTTAAACTGACCACTGGAAAAGTATTTCAATTATCCCATTAATGGCGCAGAGAAAGCCAGTCATGAGTCACACCAGTAAATCCTAGGGAAGACAAACAAGACTCGTGCTGTGGGCACACAGTCCTCTTCTATTGATCTAATACTTCCTAATCCCGACTCAGCGCCGCGCGCGGCGAGAGCTGCGTGCAGCTCAGGAGCCTGCTCGTGCTCAGGGATGCTCTCACAGCTCTTCCAGCCTCGGGTCGGCCGCCAGCGAGGAGCCTGGAAGAAGCAAAGTCCGAGGCAAATGCCCTTCTCCCGCGCCAGGGAGGAAGGGGAAGGTGGCACCAGCCTATGGACGCTGTTTCGCAAGAGCATCGCTGGCTGCGTGGATGCTGGCCTTGCGAGACGAAGCGGGCTTGTAAAGCAGAGCGCTGTCGCCCAAACGTTTTTGTTTCAGGACAAAAGAGCGTGCAAATGGGCACGTAATGGCCGCATTTGCGGAGCTCCACACTCGTCTGTCACATGTCTGCAAAAGGACTGCACTTCCGTTTTGGGAGGGGGTTTCAACTCCCTTCAACGGAGAGCACTAAACAGCAAGTCAACCCTCTTCGCCCTCCTCCATTTTATCTAACAGATTTAAATAATTCATGTAATAGCTACAAAGAACCCCAGAAAGCAAAAGTGTTTTAAAATTTGCTTCCATTTGTGAACTTCAGGCTTCAGTGAAACAGCTTAAAAAATACAGGCCCACTCAAGCTGAAACTGCACAATTTTGGGAGTTCTTGCACAAAATACTTTTATACCCAGAGTCATCTGCTCTGAGTGATCCTTTTCTTCCTCGATTTTGTGGTTACAAATAGCAAACCCTGCTGCCTCCAAGCCGTATCACCTTGAGAGAATGAATGCTACTTACAGGATTCAGAGCACTATACGTGTCATCAAAATATTACAATGCATTTCAAGTCTGGAGACACCACCACAGAAATATGCCCCAAGAATGCCAGAGGTGATGAAAGGCTGATGAATAGAACATGAGATGGAGGAGCCCTGCTGCTTCTTGGGGGGGG